>JAFREQ010000059.1:1200000-1911161 GCA_025331565.1 Holacanthus passer
CAAGGAACACACAGCTTCTCAGTGTGAAGCCTCCTGCACACTTCAGCAGTCCTGCAGAGAGGAAGGGGCATCAAGTGATCTTGGTTCAGTTTGTCATCTGTAGATGCTGTAACACTCCTGTACAGATTCCATACAACTTACTTCCCAAAGAAAGTGTTACTACCATCTAGGCTTGGAGTCCTAATGTAACTTTGTCTGAAAATGAAGTGTAAGGTTCACACCAAGGACATCATGGACAAGTAAAATCACTACAGAGAGATACCAAGGTGAAACATGAAGGAGTTAGTGAGAACAGCTTCTGTGCATGAGTGAATGAGGAGGGGTTAGGGTTAGGGTTAGACCCTGGACAGGACTGGACAGAGGAGTGGTTCAGGCTGTCCACTGACCTCCAGAGCCACAGAGAGTGGGTCTGCCTTGGAGCGACGGTCTCCCATGTAGGTCTGGATGAGCTTGAAGATGTCCACTGCTTCTCTCTTCACAGTGCGGTCTGAGGTCACAATCATGGGCTTCTTGATGGGCTCACTGCTCCAGGCCAGCATGTTGGCAATGGACACCTTTCTTCTAAACAGACCCTAAGAAAAACAAGCAAGGAATAGAGAGAAACACAAGAAGAGAGCAACAGAGACAGTTAGAGGAGTGGCAGAGGAACAGTATTCTGTATTCATTCACAAACCAAAAATGCATTTACTAATGCAGCATCTTCCCTCTCTCGTAGTTTTGTGCTCTCTTGTTTCTCTCCTCTCTCTTCTATCCTGTGGCTTTCTGCAGGTACATGTGTCACCGGAGCTGCAGAGTCTGGACCTGTGTTTACAAGCCACCCACTGCACAAGTGTCCGTGTTTAACACTGCTATTATCATTATCATTATCATACAGTGTTTTGCTGTATGAAGGTATACTTAAAGATAGAAGGGAGGTAAGTAAGGGAGTCAAGTTTGAAGGGTCAGGGGAGTGTCAGAGCCCTCTGGACATGGTAAAAGCCACTTCATCCAGTGAATCTGTGTTGTTTGCACCTGATTTCACAACTCCTTTTAAGCTTGCAGTAGATGCATGTGACCTTGGAGTAGGAGTGGTGTTGATGCAAACTGTTCAACTGTTGTTTCTGGTGGAATAGAGGGACCTAGCCCTTGTCCTGGCAGTCCAGCACTTTCAGATCTATGTGTGCAGTACTGGAGGCAATTTAAGATAAGATAAGATAAACCTTTATTCGTCCCTCAGTGGGGAAATTTGGTGGACCATAACGCCTTTACCTTTTTGGCCAAGTTCCTGTTGTTAAACCAGAGAGTACTCAGGTAGAGTTTGATCCCTAACCATGCAACCTGATGAGGAGGCACTTACTTGGTAGGGAGAATGTTATTGCAGATATGCTGTACAGAGGATGTTAGCCAGAAGTAATGGTTTGTTGTGATCAAGTAGGTAGGGTAGTTTAACTAGATGTGGTTGTTTTTTGAAACGCTATCCTTTTGCTATGTCAGCAATGGGGAAAAATTTGATTTTTGAAAGTCGTAAGTAGTTTAAGATGTACAGAATATGTATTTATATAAGAGGGAACAAGTAAAAGAAAATACTTAATGTAGGTTGGTTTCTTGGTTTTCCTTGTTAGGGAGGGGGGCTAGCTTGAGCACTATGATCTTCATTAGTCTTATTAGTAGTTCCTTTTTTTGGCTGCCTAGTAGTTGGCAGGGCTTATCAATTAACCCAGTATGATAAGGCAACTAACAGTGTTGCCCAGTGTAAGACATCAACAGGAACATTTTAATCTGACACAGTGCTTAACAGACCATTGACAGACTAAGTCTGCCATTACATGTGGAAATTTGTAAACAAAAAGCATGTGACAAGTGAGCTGAAATTTTAAAACTCAATAAAGAAAGTCTTCAGATAAAGGCAAAATGATTCCACAGCATTTTGGAGACTATTTTAAAAATAATAAAGACAGAAATAACAACAAAAGATACAACATTGGAATCATTAATGGAAAAAGAGACAGGTACATTGTGATGTGTATTTGGAGTACCTGTGTGTGTTTGTTGAAATGTTTGGATGCCCAGTTCTCAATGTCAGTCTCTGAGGAGGGCTTTCTCAGGGTGAATTCTGGGAAAATGCCACAGCTGGCACTCGGCATCATATTCCTGGCATTTCGACTGGCCTCAAACTGGGCACAGGCTCCAAGGTCCTCCGACTGACAGGTGAAGAAACAGAGACAGAAAGACAGAGAGGAAGAGAGGAAACGGGTCATTCATCTCTGCTCTGCTGCTGCAGTTGAACATTTAGAGGAGTGGTCTGAGAGCTGAAAGTTTCTTTGGTGCTCAAAGTTTATTCCTCAGTATCTTGATTAAAGTAACAATGTAAAGTAACAGCTGAGGATCAACAAAAAATAAAGCAAGAAAAGTTATTCAAAGACAGCCATGAACATCACAGCTACAACAGCTTGTCATGGTGCTGCTTGCTGCTTGCAGTACTCTCCTGCTTTCAGTCTCTATGCTAAGCTAGGCTAACCACATCCTGACTCCAGGTCTGTACTGAACACATAGATGTGAGGTTAATATCCATCTGAACATCTTGCTCTCAGAAAGAAAGTGAATTTCCCAAAATGCTAAAATATTCAACAAATAGCTAGTGTGGTAGAGTGGTCTAAGGTGCTGGATTTAGGCTCCAGTCATTTTGATGGCATGAGTTTCAATCCCACTGCTGCCAGTAACCTTTCAACTTTGGAAATTTCCCTGTTAAGATAAAATAAGATAAACCTTTATTCGTCCCACAGTGGGGAAATTCAAAGCGGCAAAGGGGATAGAAGCAGTTAAATATAAAAACGCAATTTAAATCAGGCTAAAAAGACAATATTAAATTTACATTAGAAATTCACTCGAGGCTTGCATTGTTGGATTAAATATGAGATGTGAAATATTAAATACTAAAATACGAAATATTGCACATGGACTAAAGTGAATTGAAATATGAAATATTACATCCTAAACACAAAATATTGCACACTGACTACAATGAAGTGAAATATGAAATACTAAACACAAAAGTATTGCACAGTGACTACAATGAGGTGAAATATGAAATACTAAATTTAAATATAGCACATTGGATAGAATGAAGTATTGCACTGTGAATGGATCTGACATAAAAAAAGTATTGCACAGATGTAAAAACAAAAAATGTTGTGGGACTAATAAAGGATTATCTTATCTTAAATGGAATACTACTCTCTTATATTATTGTGTTGCACTCACTTTTGATGTCATTTGGATTTCTGTGCAATCAATGTTAATTCACATTGTTTCTTTCACAAGTAGCTGCTGTGGTTTCTCCTGGGGGAGACAGTGGAGGTTGATCTAATCTAACGATGCTAACATGAGTGTTTGTTAGCCACAGTTATTAAACCAGCCGCACCAAAGTCAAAACATAATAGAGAAGTGTTATAATTTAGGGTGATAATACTTTCGAACAAAAGCCGTCTGTGTGAGGTTGGAAAATAAAGGCCCACTACATTATTTTGCTAGCATTATGCAATCTTAACATTAAACTTGTCATATGGGCAATGTAACATTAACATAATGTTATGCTAGACTAAATGTGTTAAATGTGTAACACAATACAGTGTGTGTAACTTCAAAGTATTAATGCCACATTTCAGCATGGTTCCAAACATTTACCTAGATGTTGTTAGACTTGGTTATTTAGGCAATAGCACCGAAAAACTTGACACCTACTAATCCAAACTTTATCATTTTTATTAGTATTATTACTAAAACAGGGGTTCTAAGTTTCTTACCTTCCAGAAACTGACTGATTGTGATCAGCTGACATGTAATATGTAACATTATGCCTGCATGTCAGGAGGAATTATGCAAAGTAGCAGAACCTAAGTAGTGGGCATGTATCACAGGGTCAGAGTAGCTTAAAGGCAAGCTTGTTAGCCTTAGCTAGCTTGGTAGCCTTGATCTAGGTGGGTGTGTTTCAGGAACCAGGCTTTATTTGGCCTGCCTCAACTCCATCCTCACTCCATCTCTTTGCCCATTTTTGGATTAGCTGGGAGTTAGGCAGAGTCCAAGAAGACAGGTCTTTATGCAATGTACTCTATTTGTCAGTTATTTGCGTAAGTAGAAATTTGATCAATCAAAGCTACTACTCTTCTTCGCTAAAAATTGGTCTACACAAAAAGAGATGGACCTTTGAAAAAGCATTCTCACATTAAGGTCCATTAAGTAGCTGATCTTGAGCTTTAGCTCACACAGAGCTCTGAGTAGTGGGGAATGTGGACGGACTATAAGTTAACAGTTTGAGCCAAGTATAGAGGTGGTATATGTGTAGCTCTCATTGTCCCCGCTGGCCAGTCTGCCAGGTCATCTGGCAAACCCTTTGGTCGCCATCTTCTCTGGTGAATCCTCTCTCTTCAGTCAGGTCTCAAAACAAATCCCATTCCTGCTGCAGCAGAAATCAAGAAGTCTTGGCTGCATCTATCATTTTTCCAAGCTTGGTGTGTGTGTGGAAGGGCAGCCAAGCGGCAGCCTGCTCTGCGGACACATATTGTGGCCATATTCCCAATATCAACCAAAGAGTGGAAAGCAAAATACAGGCATCCTTCTGGTTTTGCGCCAGTCGCATGAGACATGCTGACTGACTCGTACTCACACATGGGCTCTGTAACCACAACAGCTCTACAGAAACATTTAAAAATTGTTCAAAACATGCAATGATTTCATTCCGAGCTCTATACCTGCATGCTGTCAAATACCATCACAGTATTCTATAAAATTCATTGCTCTATTGGTTACGTTAATGATCTTGACATCCTATCTCTAATAATCTTTTAATTGCTATCTTTTTCTTTTTTGTTCTCTTTTTTTTATTGCAAATTGATGTTTTCATTGAATGTCACATTTCCTAACCTGAGACAGCTGATCAACTAGCTAGATAGCTAAAATCACTTCATAATTAAGTGATGGGTATTAATATTCTAAAGTGATAATTAATAAGTCAATCAAAACTTGGGCCTTCTTTCGGTAGTTTTGTACATTATTTTTATCTGTTATAACATTGTACTCACAATAAACTCAAAGTAATTGCTGAGATCTAGGAACATCACCACAGCAAAGTTGGGGCAAAAAACATGAGCAGTCACAAAATCAGACGAGTTGTAAACTGATAGGAATTACAATCAAAGTTGTGATGAACCGAAATTATCATATCTTTATAAATGTGGACACAGAGTTCCAGCATGCAGCAGTACCTGTGAGGGGTGGAGGTAAGGTTCAGGGGAGGCCAGGTTGGTCTGGACAGAGAGACTTTTCTCCAGCAGGGCCTGGGGGAAGCCCAGCCGATCAAAGGTGCTGCGTTTCCAGTGGTGGCCGTCGCTCTGTGCCAGCGCCTCATCCTCACTGAATGCCCTCACCACCGGTCCTGGGAGCGGCAGAGGCACTGCCCCATCGCTCTCATAGCCATCTTTGGAGCTACCGCCCTGGGCCGCTGCCCCTCCCTGGCCTGAGTCCCAACTGCTCCTCTGTTTCATCACCTGCTGGGCTTCCCATGCCAGCCTAGCCTGGGCCAGCATCGCCTCGGATGCTGTGCCTGCCAGCTCCCCCTCCAGGCCCCCACAGCGTGGCAGCTCCTGAGGGAGGGACGGCTTGCGGCTCTTGCGTTTGCGGTTACCTCCAGGAGAGAAAGCTCCAGGACCACCTGTCGAGGAGGAGGAAAGGGAATGCGTCTGGCTGGACGTCCAGGATATGGAGTCCTCATAAAGCAACCTCTGGCCTCCCTCTTCACCCTCCCCACTGTAGTCCAGCAGTAGGCGGGGGTCCCTGATCAGAGACTGGCTGTGCTGCAGAGTATAAGACCCCCCATATGAGCCACCATAGCCCCCTGTAGTACCATAACGCAGCAGACGGTCGGCAGTTTTGAAGCGAGGGCTGGAAGACGACTGCTCCACGTACACCAGCTGCTTGACATACTCCTTCCCCACAGGACTGTACTCCAGACTCTGGGTTTTTTCTGGACACTTCTGCCTGGTTAGAACCAGCTGGCCATAGGGTGACTGGCCCTGCTTGGGGGAGTGATAGAGGGAGGCTGAAGACTTGCGAGCAGGTGACTTGCCGGTACCGTAGAGGGAGGAAGAGTCAGAGAGGTGAATGTCAGTGGGAGGCTCCTCGTAGATGGGAGGGGGCTGGTACTCTGACGGTGGCTCTTCATACAGTGGGGGTTCATAGGCGTAGCGAGGCGAGGGAGGCTGGGAGTCAGCTGAGGAACGGCGGTGGGTGCCGGTGCCACCCAACTCAGCCCGCTTCAGAAACGGAGACTGACGGCGATCGGCATAGAGAATGGGGGAACTGTCAGGTTCTGAATGCGGGTTTCCTCCAGAGGAACGGCGGGTTCGTGAGGTGGTGCCGCCTCCAGAAGGAGGACCAGGGGTGGGGGGGTCACAGGGAGAGTAACCATTTCCCTGGTGGGCCAAGAAGCTGGGCTCTCTGTCTGTCACCTTGATCAGCATTCGCTCCTTCGTACCAGTGTTCCACCTGAAGGGAGAAGTCCTGAGAATAGAGTAAAGAAGAAAAGGAGAGACAGTAGGTAAGAGAAAAGATTTAATTAAGGTTCAGGGGGCGTAATGATAAAGAGCTTTCTGTCACATTCACACTACAGGGCCTGGTAATACTTTGAAGAAGCAATTTTTATTAAAGCCCGGAGTGCTCTTCATATTTCCTACATGTTCCTGTTCCACCTCATATCCTAGGTGGCAACTTTAATAATCATCAACATGGTCTCAACTTTTTGCCAGAATATAATACTGTTCTATTCAGGTTAGACTTTTCGTTTTCAAATTGAAAAGATAATGTACAACTTTACAGTACTTTCAAATGGAAAATGCAAACAGGACATTATAGATTCTGGAAATGGCCGTGCTCATTTTCATTTTGGATATAATTACACATTTTATACATGAAAATGATAAATAATAACATTTAAGTGATGATTGTTATATTCAGCTTTTCTGTTACAATCTGCTTTTAAGCCATACTGACTCACTTGAAGCAAATGTTTTGCAGGTGGTTTTAGTGACAATAATCTTCAACAGCTAATAGCCACCAAAATGGCAGCCTCTAGTAACAACAGACCATTATTTCACATTCACTCAGTCATTCCTCTCAGTGAGTGAGTGAGCCCTTACATTGCGCTTGTTTGTCAAGACAATAAGGAGGAGGATGAGGGAGAGTGGTGTTGGAGGAAGAACAAGAGGTGAGCTGAGTGAGAGGGAGTGATGTGTCACATCGATCGCAGCATTGGCCACCCGCTGTTTCCTAATACTTCTACACACTGACCCCCAGTGCTCAAGAGTGGTGGTGTGTGTATATAATATAATAGTGAGTGTTTGTGTGCTTGTGGATGTTACTGTAATACAAACGCATGTGGCAGAGAGGGAAAAAAAAAGAGGGCAGGAGTAAACATCATGGGGCAGTCGTAGCATCTATTACAACATGCGCTGGACCAAACCATTTTCTTTCTCTGTCTTCCTCAGTCCATCTACCTCTCTGACCTACAGCTTCTATTTCTTGGCCGCGTCTCTATCCATTCTCCCTTCCATCTGCAAACTTTTTTGCTCTCTGTCTCCTAGACCTAACTGCACGGTAATCACTGTTCTCAAAATGATTCCCTTTCACCTGACCTTCAGATCAATTTACACATTTCTCTGCCTTTTCCAATCTGTCTCCATCTGTCTCTATCACTGCAGCATCAACATGCAGATCCCCTGTCTTCAACTCTGTTCAACTCAATGTCTGCTCCTCAGTCATCTGTCTCTGATTGAGACATTCCACCAGGTACCAACAAATCTCACTGTGTATCAGACAGAAGTGTGTAAGTGTTGATTAAAAATCAACTATATAATATCAACTATGTACAACTATAGTCACCTATTTCCACATCAGGACTGGCTACATTTCTGTGTCACTTCTATCTAATCTAATATTTAATACAAGTTCAATACAAATTCTGATTCAAAACTGCAAAAAATATGTGTGCATAAATTTCAGTTACTGTGCACACATAACAAAATGACAAAACTGTCCACTTCTTCATGTTCTATTTAATTTTCTTTTAGCCCAACGGGTTAGCAATGGAGTCTTCAAACTCTAGCAATGATAATATCTGACTTTTCATGTTTCAATCTCATAATGTCATTGATTGGACAAGGATTTAATTGCCCATATGACAACTGGGCTAGAGATGATCAAAGACCAAGAACTAAACACAAAACCATGCCCAAATAAAAATGTTCATACTGTTACAGTACAGTATTATAGTTTGATCTATAACCCTGATTCCAAAAACATTGGGAAACTGTATAAAACATAAATAAATCAAAATGTGATACTTTGCTAATCATTTTTGACATATACTCTTTGAATTGAAAACAGTACAAAGACAATATATTTAATGTTTTCCCTAATCAAATTCACTGAGTTTTTGTAAATGTTTGCCTATTCTAAATTTGATGCCAGCGATGCTACACACACATACACACACACACGTCTATATGTTTGTTTGCAAGTGACTGTTTTTACTTACATTTTACAGAGTGTCTCAACTTTTTTGGAATCGGGTTGTAATCAAATACTATATTAAAATATTATATTCTGCAATAGTACCCATGAACACTGATATATTACCCTAATTTGGCATGCAAGAAACAATAGAAACATAAGGATTACTTTCTGTTTTTTCAAAAACTTAATTTAAAAAATGTCATTTTTTATGCACAAATAATGACAAATGAAAGAATGAATCAGCATTTCAATAACTCTGAAGAATTGTCTTTCTCAACATTCTGCAAGTTTATGCACAGATTTACAGAAAAACACTTGTTGAATGACTTGTTTTCTTTACTTCTAGCTATCGAACAGGACAAGTTACACCCAGTGCTTTCAAATGCAGCTGAGCCTGCTTTCCAGACAGTATGTGGAGATCAAAGACAAATACAGACAATGAAATATGAACGCAATAAAGACACAGAGAGAAAAAAAAACAAAACAAAGCAAAACAATCTCCCAACCTGTGGTTATTTTTGTGACCTACATAGCACATCAATTGTTGCCACAATATAAAGGAAGATAACATGATACTATCTGATTCAATGAGTCACTCGTGGTTATCCTGATGTAGTCACTCTTAGCGATCTTTGCCTAAACAAGTCACGAAGAGATACATCGAACTACATTCAAGACTCTTCAGGCATGCTTGAAATGACTGGGATGTTTTCAGGTCTGCTACCAACAGTCTGGATGAGTACACAGAGGCTGTCATACATCAAATTCTGCAAGGACTGTTGTGTACCATCACACACCAGGGTGAGTTATAACAATAACAAACTCTGGTTCACAGCCAAGCTCAGACAGTTAAGGTTGCAAAAGGTAGAGGCGTTTAGGAGTTGGGACAGGGACAGGCTTAGAGAGTCAAAGTGCAGGATTAGCAAGGTGATGAGAGAAGCTCAACAGCCTTACTCTGATAAACTTCAACACTATTTTTAGGCTAACAACTCTGCTTCTGTCCGAAAGGGGCTCAGACAAACTACAACCTAAAACCCCCCACTCCATTAACAATGAATTGTACTGAGTTCTACTGTCATTTTGAAAGACAGTGGGACAGTCTTGACACCATCCCCCTTGACTCCATCCACCAGCTCCAGCCCAACAGCTTCTCCTCCCCCACCTCAGCAGGGGTCTGGGACTCTCCACAACTGCCCACCTCAGTGGCCCCCTCCTCCCCTACCACAGAGATGTCTCCGTTCATCACAGAGAGGGACGTTAACAGGCTTTTCAAGAGGCAAAATCCCAGGCCAGACTCTGGCTCTCCATCTATCCTGAAGTACTGTGCTGATGAGCTGTTTCTGGTGTCTTAAACATCTTTAACACCTCGCCAGAGACTTGCCACGTGTCAGTCTGCTTCAAGACCTCCATCATTATCCCTGTTCCCAAAAAATCAAGGACCATTGGACTTAATGACTACAGACACATCCCTGACCTTGTTGTAATGAAGTCATTTGAGCTTCTTGTGCAGTACCACCTCAAAACCATCGCTGACTTAATCCTGGACACTCTGCAGTTTGCCTGCAAAGCCAACAGGTCTGTCGAAAATGCTGTTAACATGGCTCTCCACTTCATCCTCCAGCACCTGGGACCTATGCCAGGATCCTGTTCGTGGACTTTAGCTCTGCTTTTAATACCATGCTCTGCTATAGCACAGAGCAGGTGACTACACCTGCAGGTGGATCACAGACTTCCTGTGAGGCAGCATGTAAAGCCAGCGAAACATGTCTCTGACTATCTGACCATCAGAGCTGGATCACCCCAAGGCTGTGTCCTTTCTCCTCTGCTCTTCTCCCTGTACACCAGCAGCTGCACCTCCAGTCATCAGCCTGTTGAGTTCCTGAAGTTCATGGATGACACCCCCCTCGTTGGGCTTGTCTCTTGTGGGGTTGAGTCTGCCTACAGGTGGGAGAATATATCTTGCACTTTTCAAATGTTCCTTATACTTCATACTGTGAACTGCACATTTTCTGGTGAATAGTTTGTAGATCCCTGTGCAAAACTGCACAACTATTTCATTAAATTACATACCATACATATTATTATTTTTTATACTTTATTGCTTTATTGTAAATATCCTGTATATATCTTTTTAATTTAGATTTTTATTCTTTATTTTTTGTACTGTTCTATTTTTAACTCAAACAATGTTCTTAGAGGAGGGCAAAGGAAAAATTTTATTGTACAGGGAAACTTGTTTTAATTGTGCATATGAAAACAAACACATTTACTTTGACTTTATTGTCAGTGCTCTATTTTCCATTTATGCCACTAGACTTAAAATACTTGCTTGTGGTCTTTCTTTATAATTTTCTACTTACTGTGCAATTATTATTGTTGTGCACTAAAACACCAAGGCATATTCCTTGAAAACCTGCTTGGCAATAAACTTATTCTGATTCTGATTCTAATGCAGAATGTACACTTTCAACAAGTTGATTGCAACACATTCTCTGCATTCTCACTGCGCTCTGGCTCAGTCACGGCTCTGTAGCGATTCAATGTACATTCTTGAACTTCAGTAGCCACATTTGTAGTATAGTTTAGAGCTGTCCTGTCAACATTCTGAGTGTCTTACAAGCATAAATATATGTTTGTAACTGACTTGTTTGTAACAGATGCTTTTTGGCTTTTCTCTCATATCACTCATTTTTAATGTGAATATAGCTGGTTATGCTGTCTTTAACCTGTCTTTACCCTTTAAGTTAAATCAGGCTTCAGCCGTCCAAGTTCGAAACTGGGTATCTTCCAAAGTTAAGCCCCCCAGCACCTCACCATCAGCCTTCAAGGTACACTGTAGTAATTCACACTAATTCGCTGACTTGTAGTTTATGTATGAATATAAGTGGGCTATGTTGGTCCAGCATGCCACAAATGGCTGCTTATTTGAGACTAAGAATGGTCTGGTTCCGAAAAACAATGAAAACATGAAAACTGTCATTGCCCTCTTTTTACCATTTCATAGTATGGCAGAGCTGGCCACAGAATACGAAAAGATTGTGTTCATCAGTTTACACATGGTCCAGACCACACAGTTGCCACTGCTCCTGTGTGTGTGAGAGAGACAGAGAGAGTCACTTCACATATAACCAGATCCAATAAAGGATGTGTGAGAGAGAGCATGAGAGCAGATCTCCCTGCCATCTGGACTGACAGTCTGCAGCTGTGCAACCAGGCCTCTCACCACACACACACAAAAACATACATACATATACACACACACACACACACACACACACACACACACACACACACACACACACACACAGACAGACATACACACATGCAGGATCAAAGATTTTTAAGAGGGGGGTAATACCAATTTGTCCTTTTTCTGCATTTGGACCTGGAACTGGATGTACATTTAAACCTCATTTATTGAATCAACAATTTACTAACCAAGCCAATGGGGGGTTAAAGTCTCACCCCTGGCAGTGCAATTACCGGAAAGATGCTGACTTGACAATGGTTTTAACACATTCATAAATGGACCGATTTTAGTGAAGGATGGGTTTGAGTATGCCAGGCCTAAAATAGCTATTGGCTTGTCATATGGTACCTGATACCTGTGCTGAGTGAAAACTGACTTTCTGCCGCTAGCACGACACAATTAGTTTCCCTTAAGACAATAAAATGACCTACTGTGTCTGTTTCTTCTCCAAATAAAGTGGCGCTAATGTTGGTGACAAATACATTCATTCTGTGTTTCCTAAAATGGAATGATTTTAATGAGTGAGTTTAGTGAATGAGCAGCTACATGTTTCAGTTTGCATTAGTAGCTAACACACTGGCAGGACCTTTTACAACAGGCTCTAAGCTTTTCAGTGTATCCATATTGATAAGCCTCAGAGACCCAGTGCAACTGCAAGAGCTGTGTGTTTGTGCCCTCTAGTGGGTTGCTATTGTTGCTAGACTCATTACTGTCATATGCCCAAATCCTATTAGAATCTCAGACATAAAATTGTGTATCAACTAAAATATAGTAATATAATAGGATAGCCAGGTGAGTAATAGTAAAGTAACCTGTAATGTAAAGCGGTTGTGGAGCAGTCAATGACATGAACAAAATCTGGCGACCTTATCCATTGGTGCTTCTCTTGTGACTGTATCTACTCTGTGTGTCTTTGCACAGTGTGTTTTCATTGTATAGTGTGTCCCTGTGCTCATTGCCAAGTCAATTGTCTGTCTACCTTTAGAACAGATGAATGAAATGATTCTGATTTGGACACTGCACGTGACAGAAGGAAAAACATACAGACTACAAGTGTCTTTAGCAATTTTCATTTATCAATTTCTCTCCCTCCTGATGTCTGTCCTACTCCCCACCCTCTCCCTCTTTCACTGCCCTCTTTCTCTCAATTTGTCCCTCCCTCAGTACCTCCTTTAATAGGATCCTTGGTGTTTGCTGGGAGGTAGAGTTGTGTAGAGGTCAATAGCTCCCATCTGTCATAGAGGAAGCTGTGTCGTCAATGACAAACTGCCTGTCACGCTCTATTTAACAGCATTCCTCTCTCAGGAGACTTCTTCAGCCTGACACTGAGCCTCTATGGTAAATAAACTGCTAACTAAATGCTAATGGTGAACCAGTATGACGAGAGAATATCATGCCATTTGATTCTACTTTGATAATGCATTATAAAAAGATAATATCTGAGTTGAAAGGGGATGTGCAGGTTCAGATATGCTGCACTGAACCATCATGCTAGACAGATGAACAGACACATGAACCAACGGACATCATCATGATTAGGTGGTATTTTTATACTGGACTGTTATCATACCAACACGTCCCACAAGTAACAAGTAAGTAGGCCTTTCTCCCTTCAACTACTGTGTGTGCGGGTTTTCATGGGCAGAAATACATGAGCTGAACCCCGAGCAATTGCAACCATTCAAGCTGTGCTGGCACAGTGCAAATGTTTTTCAATAGGACATCATGGCACAGTAAAAGTGACATTTTGAAGATGCGCTGCTCCTCACAAGCAAACCACAGAAAGTCTGTCACCTGCAGCTCTTAATAGCTCACTGTAGCTGTTTCTTCTTCCTTCCTCTTGCTTGGTTGAGGGACAAGATCATCCCAAGTTGGCTGTGATCTACCCTGCTATCAAACAAGATCACAAAAGGGCAGCCACAGAGCAAACGAACATGTTCACCAATGTACACATGGAAATGTATAGTTGAATTAACACTTCTCTGATAGTGTTCACAAAAATGAAATATTACATTATATATATTATATTAAAGGTAGAATGGTGATGTTATACAGTTGACTTTTGTCCAAAGCAAATATATTAAGTAGTCAGGTCAATTGCCCTGAAATTTAGTATGGATATTCATATTCCCCAGAGCATTTGATTACCTCTGCCAAAGAATTTACAGTATGTTTCTGATTTGGTTTGTTAGTTTGTTGGTTTATTTGTCTGTTTGTCAGCAGGATTACAAAAAAAACTACTGGCCCTATTTTCATGAAACTTTTGGAGCAGATCCATATCACGAGGCAAATACACAAATTATTTTTCACTTTAATTAACACTGCGAGGGCATTTGGCTTTGGCAGAGTAAATGCCATACATCCTAAAGTCAAGTAGATGGTGGTAAAATTCACTAGTGACAAAACAAGCCAGTTGTAGTCTCCATATCACGATCCACATTCACGGATAACCTCCCTGGGGTAGCCACATGTAGTTGCTCATACAGAAAGCAGTCATTATGGAGCACTTGGGAACAGTGGTTTCATGAGAGAACCAGTACAATTGTAATGTCACCTGAATTACAACAACACGTCTCTCTCAAACTAAGGTATGCCTATGGAATACGTAATTCCTGGTTTTCACAAATGTAAAAGTATGTGAAATATTTCCAATTTAGAAGTACATAATAAAGATACAGCTGCAATGATGAGTTTTTAGCAATGTACAACCATATTTTGACAGAATTCTAATAATTTTGGAAATATATCCAGACATATACAGCACAGTGGTTGTACTTGCAGATTTGCATATAATAGAAGAGTGGACTATTGGCCTTGGCAGAGGGTCTGTGCTCTCCAATTGCTCTTTATAGTGTTTCTGGTGACCCCTGACCTTTCCTGTAGCACCACAAATGTCACAAGAAATATCAATATATAATGGGGGGATTGCCATGCCATTTACTGAACATATTCATGCTGGCCAGAGGATGAACCCTCTCCACAACTCATGAGCCTACAAATTTCAAAATTATCACTGTCTTTTTTTTTTTTTTTAACCTGTTCTGTACAGCAACTTGGGCAAATAGTGTGATGTTCTAGATGCCCAGTTGTGCCACACAGATTTGCTCTGCTAGAGAGAGGTCTGAGATACTTCTCCCATAGTGTGATTTATATTTTATTTTGTGTTTGTGTGATGACCGGACCAGAACAGGAGGGAAAAGGATAGAGATAAAGAGAGGGGGATGTGGGGACAAGAGACAAGAGAGAACATAACAACAACAACAACCACAACTACAACAACAACAACAATGACAACAAGAGTATGGCGAACTTCAACATTCTCAATACCTACCGAAGTGAAAGGTTGTGGAACAAACCGATATAATATATAATTAATGTAACGAAAGTGTAGTAGAAAAAACTCAAACAAGCAAGCAAATATAAGAAAAGACAGAATTACCACATCACTAAAGCCAATAGTGCCAAGGGTGTGTATGTGTGTGTGTGTGTGTGCATGTATGCATGTGTGTGTGCGTGTGTGTGTGTATGTGTGTGTGTGTGTTTTGTGTTTGTCCCTAGAGCCGAGGGTTAGTGGGAGACCACCGCACGCACCCTCCCCTCCCCCGTGAACCCACCCCAGCCTGCAGGCATGAACCCCCAGCACCGGAGAGCCCACCAGCCCATGAGAGGGGATAGGCCCGGGCAGAGCCCCCAAGTCCGCCCAAGCAACCCCCGTCAAAAATTATCACTATGTAAATTCATCCTACACTTCCATATTGTGGGGTCCACACTGTAGAACCTTTGGGCTGTCAGCAGGTCATTACTGCTGTTAATAAAATGGCAGTAATGGTTTGACAAATGTGTGTCACTGTACATGTTCTCCTTGAGCTACATACAGACAGAGTCTGTAATTGTCTCTAAGAGCAGTGATTTGCTGTTCCCCTGAGCACACAATGTGAATTACTAGTGTGTGTGTGTGTGTGTGTGTGTGTGTGTGTGTGTGTGTGTGTGTGTGTGTGTGTGTGTGTCCTCTTGCTGAAATAAAAAGACATTTACAGGACACTGTGACCCCAGCCGGCCATATCAACCAATCACTGCAGACTGCAGAAGATAACAGCAAACCAGCAGGCATGACTGGTCAGACGAGGGGGGGCTCTGAAGGTGAGAGGACAGAAATTAACACGACAGACACCAAAAGGAGGGGATGGGGCGATAAGGCAAAAAGAGATTGAGAGGAAGGGAAACTGACACAAGCAGAAAAACTATAGGTGGCATTTAAATTGGGATTATATAAAGTTTGTTTATAACTATAAATTTGTGTCATCGTGGAGGATCATCAAAGTCATGTAAGAAAATGTGAACTGTGACCCCATTTCTCCCCTTCAAGGCTCACTCTTGTTCCTCCCCCTTCTGACTGTTTATTAGCCTGTCATTCCCTCTCTACAGGCAGAGTTTTTTAAGCATCACAGAAGCCCATCAAGTGATGCTCATGCTTAAGGAACCAGAGAAGTGGCAATGCAGGGGGTGAGTACTGTAGCAACTCTTACTGTAGCAATTAACAATTCAAAGGGGACAAGAATCAAAAGATAATGTAATACAGTGACTGTACATATTTAAAGTTCAACAAATTACATTTAGTGTTAAGTTGCTATTAAGGAGTTTTTATGTTTAATACCACCTTGGCAAACTCAAACAGATTAAGAGACTAATTAGTCATTATTTGTCTGAAGTACCATTAATGATTCTTGATTATTTTAGGCTTCTAAATAGTTCCTGATTGGCAGCTCTGCAATCAGTAACTTTTGAACCTGCAGAGACTGAAATTAGTGATAAATTAAAGTATATTTGAAATAACAACAGACTCAGTAGGACAAAATATGATTCTACTCTATGCTAGAGTTTGAACCCTTCCTATAAACTAACTGGCCCTTGTACTTTGGGGGGTGTACGGCAATATGTTGAACATTTCAGATTGGGAGAGGGATCATTTGATGGTATAATAAAATGATGGTACTGTTGTGTGTGTAACTTAAAACTATTTATCTGTTCTATCTATTTATGAGTTCACATTTAATGTTGAGAACTGTGACTTTCAAAATAACTAATTGGTCCTGCCTGCTTGTCAGGTTTTTCTTTTCCAGTCCCTGTCAGGTGATTCATGAAGTGACCATTAGTCGTACCTGTCTACCTCCTCTCTGGTGCCCTGTTTTTCAGAAAGCTCCTGATCGAGGGAGGAGGAGGTGCTTCCCTCTCGGCTGACTCCACTGTTACGTCCTGGGCTGTTGTCAGCTGACGCTCTTCCTCCTCCTCCTCCACCTGCGGGACGGGGGCTGGTGACATCGGTGTGCTGCTTCAGAGTCTGCAGCTTGGCCAGGGGAATGATGTCACAGCCCTGGGGCCGGTGCCACACTGTGCGCTGAGTGGAGGCATTGTAGTAGTAGAAGCGTGAGGTGTTGGGATCAAACAGCTCCCACCACTGGTTGTCACCAGTCCTCTTGATGCAAACACCCTGTGGAGGGTCCCACACGCACTCGCCTGTCAGCAAGTTGGCATACATACGCTCCCGTGTACGCGGCTCGATGATCTCCACCCACTCCAACCTGCAAGGAGAGAGTTCTTTTAGTAAAATGACCTAAATAAATTGTGAATAAACTTTGAATTCATAACTACCAATGTGTAGGCACAGACAAGCAGCTGTGTGTTAGTCACTTCCTGCATACTTTCTGTGTGCCTGAAGATTTTTGCTTTGTCCATCTCTGATTTTCAGGAAGGCTATGTTCACACTCCACACAGTTCCTCTTATTTCCAATAAAAGCTGCCCAGTCCAGCCAGAGTGTGTTCTGCTTATCACTAAGCAGCTTCACTGCAGCGGTTGGGGGTTAAAGGCCTTGCTCAAAGACACCTCAGCTGTGGTAATGTAGGAGAACTAAGTACTCTCTCACTAAGGATTATCCTTTCAATCAAACTGATATCTTCAAAAAAATCCCAAAGACAACCATTGTATTTATGGCTCAGCATCTCTACACAGTTCAATCCTAATTTTCATTTCAAAATGCTTAGTATTCTAATCAACTATACATATATTTATTATGATGGCTTGCACAGTTTATGGAGCCCAAATAATTCCTATTGTATATTAATCTCAGTCTCTGTATTCTGTACAAACTGCACTAAAATTCCAAAATACTATGCGTTGCATACTGATCAACTAACATAATCGCACTGCAATGACATCCACTTTAAAATGTAGATGTCACAAATGTAATTCTGCAGAAAATAACTGAAGGCTGCAGAGGTAAATGACCAGTTAATGAATATAATAATGATGTCACAGTTCTCTGTGCAGCAGGTACTACATTTCTTATAGTACAACAAGATCATGTAAATGCCTTCACTTGACTGTTACGTAAAGGATTGGCACAACTTGCATTGTTGTGTACATGTAAACATTCCAACTGAATAAAGGTATATCTTGTCTTATCTTATCTTATCTTATCTTATCTTACTGCTCCTGAAAATATAAAATACAATACTTTCTGTGCTTGATGGGAAAGACACTGGATTTTGTTTTACTGTCAACATCACTTCAGTCCAGTATTTGAATTTAACAATTATACATCAGAACCAAATTGTTTTGTTGAGGAACCGAAACAGCATGCCTACACAGATGCACATGCACACACACACACAAACACTCATACTCACACACTTACATGCCTTAAGCTCTAATGCAGCTGTCCGTATTACAGAAAGAGGAAGGGAGGCTTTAACATGACTCATACACCTACACAGTAAAAACGACAGACTGGTTTGCAAAAATACATACACACACACACTCACTCATACACACATGCAGTTAATGAATTAACATTTTAATGTCATTTTGAAATCACACAACCTGTATGTTTGCTGGTTTCGTGCTTCTGTGGGCTAATGGGTAAGAGGTCAATCAATAACTGTTGAGCAGGCAGAGAGTGGGTGGATGGCTGTATGTCAGTGTTATAGAGGAGGATGCAGCAACAGCAGTGGATGCGGTGATGCTGACAAAGACTTCAGTACCAACAATGAATGTATTCTAATAACATGTATTGCATGTTTTTTCAATTTGATATCTTATTCCTCTGTGTGCTGTTGCCCCCCCTATCTTTGAGTGGTTTTTAAAGATTTAGTGTAACTGTGTAACTGTAGTGTAAGTGTGTAACTTTGTAACTGCCGTGAGTGCCATGGCCTGTTTTGGCCAGGACACAAGAGATGGTTGAATAGAGGTTAAATAAAAAAACTTAAATATGTTGTGTGAAGTCTGTGCAGGCTGAGACACACAAGCACACCGAGACAAAAGTGTGCCATACCATCTGCTGTGCCATCTTGGGTCATGTGTATTAATAAAAATAAAAATAAATAAATCTATACTTTATTGATCCCCTTGGGGAAATTCCTTCTCTGAATTTTCATAGTTAACCTTTTAACTATACATACTGGGAGCAGAGGGCTGCCGCGGTGCAGCGCCCGGGGAGCAGTCAGGGGTTAAGGAGTCCAGGAGTCAGAGACCTGTTTTTGCCAGCTTCATGTGCTGCCTCCTGTCAGTACAGGAAGTCTGTGTGACAGGTCTGTAGCTCTGTGGTCCTTGGTTTTTTTGGGGATGTGGATGATTATGGAGGTTTTGAGGCAAGTTGGCACAAGTCTCCAGTGAGGTTAAAGTTGCTCATCCCACTGTCTTTCAAATCGACAACAGATCTCATTCAGATCGTTGGGGGCTTTTCATTTTATAGTTTGTGATCTGTCTGAGACCACTCCAGACAGACGTAAAATGGTTGGCTGAGAATTTTTGTTGAGTGCAGTTGTTTGCTGCCTTACTAAACTTGTATTTTTTTTAAAAACCTGTCCCTGGCCACACTCTTGAACTCTTCTTCCTTTTCCAACCTGGATTTGTCATTATTATAACTCACCCTGGTACGTGATGGTGGACAGCAGTCCATAAAGAAGTGGATTTATGACATTACATTCTCTGTGTATTCATCCAGACAGTCCTGAAAACATTCTGGTCACTGCAATCCAAGCACGCATAAAGATCCCGTCCAGGGGGACAGTGTGGCTTCAGAAAACTAATTTCTCTATGATATAGATGATACCTTCAGGCTACTGCTAGTCCAGGTGTGTTGGTTCCAGCCATGTTCCCGAGTTTCACACAAATGTTTGTAACTATGAAAAAATAGCTTTCATTTATTAATGGAGGCCCACAGGTGACTCTTTTGCTTAAATATATTTTCTTCTTGACATTCACAACATAAGAGTTTTGTATTTCTGAGCTGCAGCACAGAACATATGTACCAGCCAGCAGCAGATTAACTTAGCCAGTTGCTGCTATCCACCATGTAACTAAGCAGAACTAGTCGTGTTCCAGACCTTGATACACAGATCTGGTATTGGGCTCATTCAAATGAATGAGAGGCTGCATTTGTTCTAGCAGAGCTAAAGTCAGTGTGAATGTGATCTTAGTCCAAATACTAAAAATCTGGGCAAATCTGAGAGAAGTGGGCTATTTTGGATACTGACAATTCATCCATTGTGGAATGCACAGGAATAACTTATTTAAAAACAAGTCAGTGACTAAGGTGTGGCTGAAGTGCATCTGAATCTGTTGATCCACTAAACCTGAGCAGTACTTAGAGCACAGCTTAACAGCCACATCCTCTCGTCTTCCTTTGCATGAGAGAGAGACCCAGCATCGACCACAGTCCTGACAGCTGATGTATCACAGGGGGACTCAGTGTAACCACTGCCAAACAAATCCTCTCCAAGACCCATGATGCACCTGCTTCTAGAAAGCTATCATTCGGCTAAATACGCAAGTCAGTACATTAGATGCTAAATAGTAGTTGATTTCTGTGAACAACACAATACAGAGGTGCCTCACAGAAGGTTTATACAAAGAATGTATTATTTTTGTAAGCATTTCCATCAGTTATAATAACATTGCACTTATTAAATTAATTCCTGAGATTTGAGAACAGGGTGACATAACAACAAAGTTCAACAGAGCAGATATGCAAGCAGTCTGACAATCAGACCAGTTGGAAACAAACCAACAGTTTATCCAGGTTATCCAAACCAGTGGATCTCAGATTTTTGCTGGAGTGCTGGGCGCCTTATGATCTTACATTCCTCAAGAACCCCCTTAGGGAGCAGTCAACATTCAAGTCATTTACCTTGTTGAAATACGACTGAAGCTGGCTACAACATATACTGCATCTATCTGAATGAGCCCTGGCTTCATAGAACTATCAGCTGAGGTACAGGATGTTCAAAGATGCACTACCTGAAATGCTTCCAGTGCGCACTGAAAACTGTGGCGAAGATGTGACAGCAAAGCTATTTAGCCACTTTCCTAAAACTGTTGTCAGTCTTGAGGAATGATTATTGACAAAGGTATTGAGTTCCTTTAGTAATCAAAATTCTCTATCTGTTGAGAATTTTAATAAGGGACAGAATCATGTTATGTATTATATAGTATATGTCTGAGTATAATGAGTAAAAATCTGTATATACACATATTTATTTAAAAAAACACCCACAACCCCCCTAGAATACCTGAACAGACTACAAGGACAGACTCATAGTTGAGACACAGTGATCTGAGCCACTTTATTTGAAGGTAAAACTGAAAGTGACACCTAAAGTGTCAGTAAGAATCCTTCATTGCATGTGTGTGTACAACTAAAGTAAGCAGTATTTCCCCTCGATCTACTGTCTTGGAGAGGTTGTGAGGATGGGGGGTGCTTGGCACTAAGTAATATAAACATTGAGAAAAGTAATTACAATAACTAAATGGGTCATATTTAACAGGTTTCCAGTATTTATTTAATTTCCCTCAGATCAACTCATAATATTTACAACATTCCTAAAAGCAAGAAAACTGATTATTTCCTATATTGCTTATGTAGTGAACAATTTCAGTTCAATTGGTGTCATATTATTATTAATTCTATTCAATGAGTTATCTATGGCTCTAAGTCTAAGTCTATAAAATGCCTCCTTCCGTTTCAGCCAATCCAATGGGTGTTGATTCGAGGGTGTGATTTCCTGTGATCACAAAGCATAATATTTGCGCAAGTCTGCAGTTATTACTAGCTACATAAGTGAGTCAATGTCTAATCTTTTGCTAATGAGGTTAAACTTTCTATTTAGCCAAATAACATGCATGCATGGAATGAAGTGAATGTTAGTGAAAATAAAGTGTTTGATAGGCATTATCATCATAGCTGAGCCTGCAGGAGGGGCTGTTGTGCAGTTGTTAGCTGTCACCAGGGACAGCTCCTACATTTCTGGCACGGTCCGGAGGCAGCATCTGATGTGTCTGCACTGTCTCCGCTGCCAGGTTGATGGTTTGTCTCTTTCAAAGAACTTAAATACTTTTGTCTGCTTTGGTATTTTGTCAGACATTGTACAGTTCTTGGAAGTGTGTCTTGCCCCAACTTTGCATGCTACAACTGAAGCGAATAATGCTCAGTCTTTGAAAGATAAACATCGTTGAAAAGATAAACAATCTAATAAGCTAATTGTTGTTGTTTTGTACATATAAATACCACCACAACATTCAGAAACACATCACATGATCTACACATGATTAGCAAACATTATTTATATATTTCATTATAATCTTAAATGCTAAGTTTATTTCTTAAAATCTATATATTTATTTATTAACAAATGAAAAACAAATGCATGAAATCAATCATTCCTAGTCAGTCAGGCAGTGTGGGGGTTCCAATAGCAGGCTGTCCTATCAATAATGATAGTGGAAACACTGGTGAGTACAGTAGGTCAAAGTTCACACAGGAAGTGGGTCTGTTTGTCATAATTTTACTGTTTGTTTTCTCTTGCAAGTCATGTTTGTCTAACCTGGAGGTTTGATCGTCTGACTGCTCTTGTTTCTTGATCTGGCAGACTTCTTTTTTATCCATGTTGCAGTGTTCCCTGATCTCAGCTATTGCTATTGCTTATGCTAGTATAATGTTATTACTTATGGACATGAGATCAGATGGGGGTTTTTTGTTATTAGTTTTGTTGGCACTTTCCTTGTGATTCCAGACTTTTCCATCACCACATGGAGTTCTCTGCCAGTGTGAATCAACTCTGCTCTTTAAGCTGCAGAGCCTTGTTGAGCACTGGGACAGCCATGCTTATTGCTAGCTACTGTGTGTCCCTGTGTGTGTGAGAGAGAAAGAAGAGAGAAAGAAATGGTACATCAGCTGTCAGACTGAATGCTTGTCAAATGGAGCAGAACAGGCCAGTTAAATACAGCGATCCAGAGCGGAGATAGTAGGATTAATTGGCCATAATTGGTTGATGTGTTAGTGTTCCAAATGACCCAGTTTAGTTTGGAGACCCTCCTGCCTGTGCCAGCAGAGACAGGTTGAGTACCACTGTTACCAAACACGCTGAAAGCTAATCATGTGGACTGAAAACTTTACAGCAGGGTTTACAAACACAGGGCATTTCATATTTTATAATGAGTAATAAAAACAGCTGTTGCTGCAAAGTGTGCAAGCATGCTGCCCTGATTATAGACAATTCACAGTATTTCTATAGTATTGTTTGTATTTCAGTTACCATACCAAGAAGAACTGAACCATTTTATTTTGTTTCAGTCTGTCTGGTCAATAAGGGAACTACAATCCTGGTTACCTAAATGCTCGATGTCACTAACTGAACCTTTAATTACAATACACTGAGGAAAAAAATCCATCTTAAAATACACACTTAAAACTACCACTAAAAAGTCATAGTAACACAACACATGAGATTAAAGTAATAGTTCAACATTATGGGAAATACAATTCGCTGTCCTACCAAGACTGAAGCTACAGCCAGCAGCTGGTTAACTTAGCTTAGCACAAAGACTGGAAACTGGGAGAAACAGTTAGTGGCTCTGTCCAATGATAACAAAATCTACCTACAAGCACCTCCAAAGCTCAACAATTAACACATTATATCCCATTTCTTTAATCCATGTTAGGGCGACGTGCCTGGCTATACTGTGAGGTTGGGGGGGGACAGGAACAGGAGGAAATGTTTTCATCATCCATCCTTTTCGAGTAATGGATGCCCACATGGCAGCATAATGTACCATGTCATGCACCATGGAAAGATTTAAAAAAACAACTGAAACAGTCAATAAACAAGACACAAAACATTATGTATGAAAGACCTAATATGTTTTACCCCTCTTATTTAGATTAAATACAGCTCTTACAAACATCCACACCACCACTGCAAACTGCTCCACAGTACCTCTCCCTTTCTCTAATCTGACCTCTAACCAAGTTCCTGTTGATTGGGCATCTGTACTGTTGGATTCAGTGCTGGCCTGAGGTTCCTCTAATAGAGTGCACAGCCTGGACACACACATGCTAACATGTTCTATGTGGGGAATGCTTTGACTTAGAGCTTAGAGCTGTGTGTGCACACAGGTTGAACCTTGATGACCCCTCTGAGAATCAAATCTTCAACTTAACAGTCTGAGGCTGTTTTCACAGCTAGTGGCTTTAGAGCAGTCAGATCAATCCCCGGAGAGCCTTCCCGGAGACACCACTGCAGAGAATGCTTCCCAACCAAATATGGAGCACTTTATCTAACCCAACAGAAGGAAGCACTGTGCATTATGGGTCAATATACAATGAAATATGGGTTAATTAACGATAAAGGGTATTCTAGTTCTACTCAGGAACAAAGTGCTTTCCCATATCCAATGTTAAAGTACTACATGGGAAAAAAAGTTAAATTTAATTCAGGTTGCTTTGATTAAATTTAACTCAACCTGTACTTGTAAGAGGAAGAGACATCTAAGATTACAATAAATTGGACCCACTGTGAGACCTCTGCAACATTCAAAACAGGAAGTAGGAGGCCTGACCCTGGCAGTGCTGATTGTTCCTCTACCCTCCTCTTAAAAAGGTCAGTCTGCACAGTTTGCAGTTCTTCTGCCAGGGCATTTCTCTCACAGAAATCACTGCAACACGGTTGCTGGGAGACTACTGAGCAGTCTGACAACACTTTTATAAGGTATGAATAGGATGAGAGTCTTGGACAAGGACAGAAGGACAGATGAGGTGTTGAGGTGGTTGGTGGTAGAGGGGCGCTAACCTAAATCCTCTGACTATTTACCTCAACTACTGAGAAAAGCTGTACTTTAAACAGGCTACTAAGATTTGGAATTGGAATTGGAATTTATTCATAAGTTATGAACAGTATTTCTGTTAAAAAGCGTGATTGTGAAATATGTAGACCTTCATGGTGGACATTTTGACTTGTTACAGCAGGAGAAGCACAGGTGAAACAAATTACAGATGACTCAGTTCCATTAAGTGTCCCAAAAGCCATAACAGACATCATGCACAATACCAGGAGAATAGAGCTGGCTCACCTAAATGGAATGCA
The DNA here is from genome assembly GCA_025331565.1 of Holacanthus passer. NCBI lineage: Eukaryota > Metazoa > Chordata > Actinopteri > Pomacanthidae > Holacanthus > Holacanthus passer. The sequence continues at coordinate 1,225,211 of JAFREQ010000059.1, forward strand.
ATCGTTTTTAATCTAATCAATTACATCTGTGCTTTTCCTGCTATGACAAGCCAAAATGTCTGCTGTGGAAAAAAAGGTTTATCAATGCTGCGCAAATATAATGCTGAATTGACAGAGTGACAACCCCCTTTTTTTATTAGGATCAATTTGAGACCTATCTCTATATGCCTACTTTATTTAAGATAGTTAATTTAATTTTCATTTGTTCATTCAGATTCATACTGAAAATTTTTCATGCACTCAAATAATCTCAAAACAACATCAATAATGGACTTCAGGTGTAGCGGCAGGAGTGGGAGTAATATTAAACTGAAGTCACGTTAAAAGACGCATCATCTTACACACCTTTCCATTGGCCCTATATCCTCTGTTCTTCACTCTTAAACCCTCTGCCACCATCATCACAGCCAGTGGAAGGTTACACACACACGCACGCACACCTGTTCAGTGGGGGTTTGCACAAAGCCTTGATAGTGAGGATATGAATATTAGTTAGTTTAACAGGATACACCAGCTGTCATGGTTAAATCTGCAGTGAACACACAGGCGCACAGACACACACACCAGTGTAGCCTCAGGACTAGGGGTGGGTGACATGGCCCTAAAATTGTATCACAACATTTCTGCGATAATTTGTGTCATTTCACCAAATGCAGCAAATATTTGTGGTTTAGAAGTGTAGTGAAATGACTTTGTTGTATTGCCCCCTTTTGTTGTTACAAGCTCCTCATTCCAAAATAGCAGAGGAGTGGAATCACTTGTTGACCAGCACAGAGAACTAAAAAAGTCAGACATATTACCGTGGTTTGTCGTTGGTTGTCGTGGTTTGAACTAACTCCTCCAACATGGAGACAACAGCAGTGTTACTTTTGCTTTTAGCCATGCTTGTTATTGCTGTGCGCAATGGTATGATGTCATTACGTCAACAATTCAGAATATTGCTACAATTCTACAATTTCATTGAGCAGACGCTTTTATCCAAAACGACATACATACAACTCAAGCAAGGATCCAGTCAGGAGAAAACAACCTGCATAAGTGCCATAAAACACAAGTTAGATAGGGCCTATGCCTACAGGCAGTGAGGAGGGAATACATTATGCATAACAATGCAATTTATTTTTGTTTGTTTTATTGGAGTTTATCAACTGCCAAAGTGTTCAGTGAAGAGCTGAGTCTTTAGTCCTTTCTTAAAGACTGAGAGTGACTCTGCAGATCGAACAGAGTTAAGTAAATCCACCACTGGGGAACCACAGAGGAGAAGAGTCTGGCTATCGACCTCAGGCCCTTTTGAGGTGGTTGTATCAGGCGCCTTTCATTGGCTGAGCGTAGTGAGTGGGAGGGAATGTATACCCCGAATGAGCAAGTTCAGGTAGGAGGGAACCATTTTTGTTGTAGTTTTGTAGGCAAGTCTCAGAGTTTTGAATTTGATGCAGGCAGCAACTGGAAGCCAGTGGAGCAATCTGAACAGCAGGGTGACGTGCTGTTTTTGGCTGGTTGAAAACCAGACATGCTGCTGCATTCTGGATCATCTGCAGAGGTTTGACCGTGCATGCAGGGAGGCCTGCCAATAAGGAGTTGCAATAGTCAATGCATGATATTACGAGAGCCTGTACCAGGAGTTGTGCTGCATGTTCAGACAGGAAGGGTCTGATCTTCCTGATGTTCTGGATGCGAATCGACATGATCGAGCAACAGAGGCCACATGAACCTTGAAGGTTATTTGGTCATCAATCATGACACCCAAGTTTCTGGCAGACTTTGTGGGTTTGAGTTGGGTTGATTCAAGCTGGATGTTGATTTCTTGTTGTAAAGAGGGACTGGCCCAGGATGACAAGGAGCTCAGTCTTGGAGAGGTTGAGTTGAAGGTGGCGTTTTTTTATTCATGCCGAGATATCTTCAAGGCATGATGAGATCTGGGCAGGGACCGTGTGGTCGTCTGGGGGGAACGACGGGAAGAGCTGGGTATCATCAGCATAGCAATGGTATGAGAAACCATGGGAGTGGATTATTGGACCAAGTGAGGTTGTGTATATTGAGAAGAGGAGGGGACCAAGCACTGACCCTTGAGGAACCCCTGTGGATAGGCTGTATGGTTCGGACACTTCACTCCTCCAAGACACTCTGAAATATCTCCCTGAGAGGTAGGACACGAACCAGCGGAGGGCAGATCCAGAGATGCCAATCTCAGTGAGTGTGGAGAGGGGCATTTGGTAGTTAACTGTGTCAAAGGCAGCTGACAGATCTAACAGCAAAAGAACTGAAGACTGTCCAGCAGCTCTAGCAGAACACAGTGATTCTGTTACAGATAGGAGTGCAGTCTCGGTGGAGTGACCCTGTTTAAAACCAGACTGATTCTGGTCATACAGGTTGTTGTCAGAGAGGAAAGCAGAGACTTGGTTGAAGACAGTTCTCTCAAGTAGCTTAGATAGGAAGGGCAGGAGCAAAACTGGTCTGTAGTTTTCGACCTGGGCTGGGTCGGGTGTAGGTTTTTTGAGTAGTGGAGTGACTCGAGCTTGCTTAAATGCAGTGGGGAACACACCCATAGCAAGTGAGGAGTTGATGATGTGATATTGCAGGGTTAAGTGATGGGGAAATGGTTTGTAAGAGGTTGGATGGTATTTGGTCCAGTGAACAGGTAGTGGGACGAGAGTCCAGCAATAGTTTGGAGAATGAGTGTGACCCTATTAGCTGGTGGGTGCACAGTGAGTTGGTCTGGCTCAGAGAACTGGTGACTGATTGCAGAGGCTTTGTCCGTGAAAAATGTGGTGAACATGTCTGCAGTGAGCAGAGTGGAGGGTGGAGGAGGAGGTGGGAGTGAGTTAAAAGCAGAGAATATTTTCAGAGCATCTCATGTGCCACAGATCTTGTTCTGATAGTATTTGGTTTTGACGGTTTTTAAACTGGAGGAGAATAATGTTAGAAGACTTTGATAGTCTCTGAGGTCAGCGGGCTCTCTGGATTTACGCCATTTTCTCTCTGCCACTCTGGGCCTCACCCTTTGCTTTCCGGTGACATGTCCAGTTCAACTAAAAAGTCACCCAGCTGACACCCTGGAGGGTGGTATATGACAACAACAATTAGCTTAATCAGTGCAGTGACACTGATTGCATGGTACTCAAATGAGGAGTTGTTGTTTGACAGAGAGAGCTTAGTGAACTTCTATGTTTTGGAAGTGAGGACACCTGTACCACCTCCCCGTCCAACAGTAGTGGGAGAAAATGGAATCAGCAAAGAGTGCAGCTGGTGTGGCAGTGTTCTGTTCTGGACGGATCCAGGTTTCAGTCAGGGCTAGGACCTGAATATCTGAAGAAATAACCAGTGTTTGGATTAATTTTGTATTGTTTACAGCCAACTGGCAATTCCATAGACCAAGGTTGAAGGAGGCACCAGTAATGGAGGCTTTTGTGAGGCAGCAGAGGTTTGCAGGGTTGCATTTTCTGTAGCATATGCGTATTTTTCGAAAGCCTTGGACAACAGGGATGGTATTGTAGCACATGGTGTGTAAGGCAGGCTACGTATATAGATAATAGAAAAAGACTAGTCAGTCTGTGTCCCTGCTCGGTGGATTTTCAGACAGTAGAGGGAATGACTCACCTATTGAAACTCAGAGAGTGAAACCAACAAGTGCTCTGTACCAACAAAGTCTGACAACTACCTGACAGCAAGTCCTAATCAAACTCAAAACCAAAGTTTCAAAAACACTTACCAACTAAGGTTTTACAACAACATTAGGTAGACTTATTCATGTATTTCCTATGTTCTGGATGTCAGCTTGCTCTGATAATATTGCTATTATCGTAATATGACTTTTTTTATACTATATATGATACTGGTATTGTCTCAAATGTCCGAAGAACGGATTATGCACTACACCTACATGCACACACATGCACATGCATGCACACACACACACTACATGCCAACATGATACATACACTGACTGTCACAGTTTGTGACAGTTTGTCACAACTTTGGCATGTGGCCAATGAAATCTATTTTTAACAAAGGCACTCACTATCTAATTTTAGCAAATTCTCAGCCTATTTTAGGAGGCACATTCTTAAGATTAGTGAAAAGCAGGTAGGAGGCATGTATGAAATGCATGCTTTTATTCAAGATTAAAGCTAAACTGAAAAAAAAACAAAAATATTTTGACAGCTGACTAATTGTTTAAAATGACATAACATTGTCTGGTTCCAGCATCTCAATTATGTAATTATTTTTTGACTTATATGACAATAATTTTGTAATGTTAGGGTTTTAGACTGATGGTCAAAACAAGGCATTGGAAGAATTAAACACAGGTTCCAGGACTGAACAGGGCTGGACAGTTGACCATCTATAAAATTCAAACACATTGTACGGAGAGGGTGGTCAGCAATCATCATCATCAAATCAGGAAACAGCACATCACAGCTTATAACACTAACATACACTTGAAATCAGTAAGCCTTGGACGATATTCCTGTGGGTCTCTCAAGAACCAACAGACTGTTACATCTGGACTGATGTCAGAGCTGCATGAATACAGTAATACAGTAATAATACACTCAGGTCCTCAATATTGCCTATATTACTACTGTAGCATCTATTACATTAGTTTAATAAATTCAACAAGTATTATTATCCAACTCAGTCACTGTGGCTGTACTGTATGTGTGCTAATGTCTGTTATGCCCAATTCAGCACCTTAGGTTATGTTTTCTTTAGTTTTCATATTTTTGCTGTACTTCCTGTGTATTTTGTGTTACTCACCTCTCCTCTCATTTCAGATCCCAACTTCCGACCCTTGTGTGTTTCTCACTTCTGTGACTGTCTGCCCTGCCCTGATTGGTTCAACCTGTGTCTAACTCAGCCATGAGTTTTCCAGTCGCTATGCTTGCATTTCAGGAATTGAGGAATTGCAAAATAGCAGAACCAGTGCCAAAGTGGGGCGGTACTGCAGGGTTAGCCAGCTAGCAGTGCAGAGTAGCATACAGCTCAGCTTGTTAGCTTTAGCTAATTTGGTATCTTTGAGCTAGGTGGGCGTATTTCAGCCACCAGGCTTAAATAACTTGGCCTCAACTCCACCACTCTCCACCTCTTTGCCCATTTTTGGATTAACAAGGAGTTAGGTGACGTCAGGCATGACCAAGATGGCAACTGATCCACACTTAGCTTCACAATGGCTCTTCAGAAAGCTATGGGTGTCATCACAGAGACTATGTTCATATTTTATACAGGCAACATGGTGATGTGTTGGGTAAAGCAGATTTAATGAAATATGCTGCAGCCCTGAATGAAATTACAATAAAGAAAAATTCTAGAATTAGTCTTGCAGCCAAACAGGATGGGTCATCATCCCTGTCTTGATAAATATGTAATCTGCTGCTTGATGATAGTTTCAGATACCTGCATATAAATTTGGATTACTATGTCATGAGTTTTGATCATAATAATTATATCTTTATAAAATGCATGCAGCACCTTTACCATACTTAAGCACTACGTGCACTTCTGCATCCCTTTTACAATATATGCGGCTCCTCAGAAGATTTAGTGTCTGTAGTGTTAGGCTGAATATTTTGGAAATTGTCTGTAAAGCACTGGTAGAAAATGTGCTAACCTACACAAGCAACACAGCCAGTAACATTACTGGGAAACGTCAGAACCAGCTCGGTTATTTGTGTACCACCACAAAGCCAACTGTATGATCAGTTTGAGTTGCTGATTTCTGGGAGGGCTTTTCTACTGACCCTGGCAAGAAAGGATATTGATTTGCTTACCACCTCATGGTCTTCATAACAGTAATAATACTGTTCTACATGTTGTTGATGTTTCTAATGTTCCATTTCTTCATTATTCTGTGAAGGAGTTGAAGACAAATTTCCACTACGGTGGACAATACAGTCATGTTGTGTTGTATGTAAGGTTTGTGTTGAGGAGCAGTAATATATAGACTAAAAAAAAAAAAATGAAACACTTATGTTGTCTTCTCCTATATAGTAAAACCATCTTACTATTATCTCAAAGGAAATTTGATTTTGATAGTGAACAACAAAAACAGACAGCTAATGGAATTTAAATACATACATAATAAACAAATATTTAGAGTATAGTCATTATTATCAGCCCTGTATGTCAGTATGAACCTAAAACATATGAGATGAAGTCCCCACCTGTCTCTTTATACAGTGTGCTGCCTGTTGTGCTGCGCCTCTTGTGTGACAACACTCACACAGACAACCCTTGCCTCTAATTTAGATTCCAAACAAAGAACAACACTGCTGCAAAAGAAGAAATGAATAGAAGAAAATTCATTTATTATGCAAATGAAAAGGAATAATCACCTTGTTCAGGGGGAACTAGGCCTTCAGAAGAAGTAAAAAACACACATTATCCTGCATGTATGTGTGTCATTACATGCATGTGTAGCACATTCATGTACCTTCCTGCAGGCTTCATGTGAGGAAGAAAAGACAAGAACAAAGGATGGGTGAGCTGCATGCCACAGAGTTTATAGAAGCACCCTCTCACCTCAGAGACAGAGAATTTGTATTTTAGTCATTTCACTCATTCCATTTGAGAGAGGAGATATAGTTCAGTCAACGTGTGCTGTTCTGAGGCACATTTCAAAGTCATGTCCCTGGGAACAGTTGGAGGGACCCCTCTGAGCTGGTTTGAGGATCTTGAGAGGTGGGTTTTATCCATCTGTAATGCTTCGTTGTTGCATTTGGCTATTTTGATATTGGATAGCTTTCCAATCTGTCCAATATGTATGAAGTGGCTAAACAAGGGAATAGACAGATAGAATAGAAGACAACTACTCACAATTACACTCACACCTCTGAACACTTCATGTTGACACTTCCTAAGCTGCATGTTTTTGGACTGTGGGAGGAGGAAGAACTTGCTAACTCCATACAAAAAGGCCCCAGGCAACCAGTTCTAGATTCAAACTCATGTTCCTCTTGCCGTGACGTGACTGAGCTAACCACCAAGCTGCCTACAATCCAAACTAACAGAACAACCCTAACCCAAACACCAGACTGGCAGGACTAAAAACACACTAAAAGCTCTGTTATGGAATGTAAAAACATAATGTAGATTCATCTGCAACCACCAACCCATATTCAGTCTTAATATCACAAATTTACTGTTCTCACACCCTGTTCAACTGACGTTCAGACTCTCAAACTTGGGTCCTTGAGGGAGTTCTTGAGTTACACAATTTCCTAGAATTTCAATTAAAGAGTGGTTTAGATGACAGTGGCACAATAGTAAGGATAAGCCATGTCATCATCATCACACTGGCACTGTGTACATACAGGGATGTGTGTGTGTGTGTGTGTGTGTGTGTGTGTGTGTGTGTGTGTGCATGCATTATCATTCCATTTCATGAACTTGTGATAACACTGTATGGCATCTGAAATACCCATTTGTTGGTTTGATGGCCTGTCTATAAACTTTGAATATGTTTTCCCTGCTTGGAAATGGATTTACTGCAAATAATGACATTCCATGCATCTGTAATTAGCAGTGACAGACCTTCTGTGTGTATTCTGTGTGTAAATTTTAATGTTATTACAGGACTGAGAGCAAAATTCCAAAATCCAGAACAACCTAGGATCAAAATTGACAAACTATCATCTTTAAAAATAACATGAAAATAAAGGGCTAATGTCTGAGAAAAACCTATCCAAGCATTTATCTGCTGTTCAAAGTAAAGTATCAGCCTTTCTGAAATTAGACAAAATCTTTTTCTATCATATGGTAAGAAGCTGGGGTAAAGTACAGGTAGGTTGAACTAGCTGCAGCCGCCACGGCTCTGATAGGCTGAGACTCTGTCAATCACGCAAACACGTACCCAAACCTCAGAAAATGTCAATCTACACTAGCATTCATAAACACAGATTAAAGAAATTGATATTGGAAATTTCCCCATTGTGGTACGACTTAAGGAATATCTTACCTTAAGAAGGCCCTCTGTCAGTCATAGTGCACAGGCACATGGAACACCAGCTGGCTATATAAAACTTAAACATCAAACAGATGTACAGTATATGTAAAATATTGAACAGTAGGGAAAAGGGGACAAATAATGCCCTCATCAGCCTTCAATATCCCAGTGCAATATAGTTTCACACACAGTATGAGACTAAAACTAAATCTGTATCCCTCATAAGATTTCCTTAACTCTGAATATGTGAGGAGTTTGCTGGAGGCTCCAGTTCCTCATCACATTTCCTGCCAGGAGAGATAACACCACCAAACACCGTAGTCTTAAACATTCTGACGGCAAGGATGTTCCAGTCTGTCAGCCTTCACAGCAAATTACTCCAGATTCAAATGTGAATACAGTCAGAATGCACTGATGACTTGATCATCCAACCAGCTTTGAGCACAGTTGATCTAAACATATTTGCACTAAGACAACATAAACCTTCACAGACTGTAAATGATTCAACAATGTGCTGTTATACTAAATACATCTGTCATTTCTGTTTAGTTTCAAATTAATTTAATGTCTTGCAATCAAATCTTATTGATTTTGTAATCATGACTACACACTTATCAACTGTCTAACCATGTAAAACTAGATCACCACCAAAAACCCCTGAAATACTTTTTTCTTCCCATCTCTCAATATTTCATTTCATGGAACTACAGCTGGAGCTTTTGTAGGTGCATGATAAAAGCTGAATGGACAGACATGCAGAAACAGCAGTTTACTGAAAACACATGTGTAAAAACAATGTCACTCATCTGCACACTCAGAACGAGCTCCACAAACATGTCCACTCAGTATGGAAGTGAAAGTACTACTCCGTACCCGGGGACTTCTGGGACTTTTGGGCTCCTATACGTCTCTTAACAGACCCAGCTCATTATTGCTGTGGAGAGTCTCCAACACACTGACAGCATCCAACATAACCCATCACAAGAGCAGAGATCTTTAAGATCATAAATGCGATCAAATGTCCTAGGACTGAGGACAAGGATTTTGTTGATAATTCTACTCTTGATATTTCTTGTCTAGTAGTTTATATATGAAGCTTATTATTTCCTTTTGATTACCGAACAAGAACAAGACACCAAGACTAGGTCATTTGTTGTTAAGGAGGACTGAAGTAGCATATCACACGGCATGGTTAAACTATGGTTGCCTCAAAATTATAAATGTAGTTGCAAGAACTGTTTTCCACTCTATCTATCTAAATGTTGATGATTTGAAGAAAACTTATTCTAATTTGAACTATTCCAACTATCTCTGAATTCCTCCTGCTCTCTCATTCATTTTTATCTGTGGGATGTCTCCCCTTTTTCTGCAACTCACTCTGTATTGAGTGTTTTGACTATTTATTATTTGTAACTGTGTGCTCTCCCTCATGCCTCTCGGCACATTGAGAGCTGTTTTCTCTCCTACTCTGATCTATTATGGACTATTGCGTAACCATCACCTCCAATTCTCACAGCAGTAGGTTTTATGTTGTTTTCCAGTTTCATTCCCTGATGGTAAATATCAGGTACTGTCTGTCAGTACTGTCTCTGTGCCATCTGTGCACATATGACATACTGTACCACGGCCAATGAGTCGCAGCCATTGCACCTTCACGCATAGGTGAGGTTACTGCTGGTTACTGATTTCTCGTGACGCAGGTGTGTTTTTGTGCAGGGAAGCATGGACCACATCCTGCTTTGCCTTTATTCCACTCAGGGTTGTAGTGGTAAAAAAAAGTTGGGTGAACTGTAAATGTCCGCGGTCGTTGTCTCACACCATTATAAAAAAGGTGTATAAACTATAAACTTCAGTTGCCCATATACGGGACTAGAAATTAAAGACTAGAACCACTGGAGCTACATCATATGCCACTATTAATATACATAGATTATTTTTTAGAGGGCTACAAATCATCATGGCTGAGTAATCAACAATCAATATTCATTTGTTCAACTGTATTTCCTTTTTGGGATTTCAAATGTCAACTGTCAAAACTATTGACTATTTAAAATGTTCACAGACCCCTGTCAACCCCTGTTGATCACTGCCTTCCTCTCTCTCTTACTTCAAAAAAATGGGCAAGGGCAATAGGTGGCCTAGATCAATGCCTAATAACTTCAGCCAACTAACAGTATCTTGCAGATGAATAGCCTGATTGAGCTAATAAAGCTTCACATTTGGCAATGATAACTAGTGCTGGACATGTATGCACATGTATGTGTTAATCTTACTAACTGATATAACAAGCAACCACTTTTTACCATTTGTGTGCGCATGCCACAGCACTTAGCTTTCATTAGCCTGCAATCACTTCAATCACTGCCATGCTGTCCACTAAGGAGAGGGCAAGAGGGGAGAGGAGGGAGAGATGAGGGGGCAGGTCCCTGGCAACACTTTAAAGGAGGTGGCAAGGTGAGGGACAGACCTGTGCATTTACGTAAAGCTGGCCCTGCTTTGCTGTGGTCCAGCCAAAAAAAAGAACAGGATGTAAAGAGATTCAGTGCTGAGCTGGTACAGCTGGTAGAGGGTCTCAGCCTCAAAGTCTACAAGAATTGGCCAATTTTCAAAATAAGTCGCAAATTAGGCTAAATAAAAACATACAGTTAGCATTCATCTTCAGCTTGTTCATAGCAATTCACTATTATCCTACTGAGAGCTCTGCATGCAAGTATATTTAAACCGCCTGTAAATGGAGATGGGACTGAGGGTTGCCTGTGGGCAGAGCAGCTTGTTCAACGGATGTTTGATAAACTGCAAGAACTGCAAGACATGACACCTTTTTTCCCAATCAAAGAACTGATCTTGAGAATATGTGATTTTTACTCATTCAGAATCGGTCACCATTCAGAGCCAGGTTTTGCAGGCGATCCTTCCTTGAGTGTGTACTTAATTATTGATAAATGGAACCATAAAAGTATTCAATACTCAGCCCTATCTAGGACATGCTAGTAACATCTACCTTTCTATAGTAACCTGTACTGTACTTGTGTACTTGTAGCAAAAGAGCACAGGCAGTTTCATCAGTCCTCTGTCTGTGTCTGCACAGGAATGCGTTCAGGCTCAGTATTGCCTGTAGGTCACTCAGAGCCCAATGCACAAAATTTATGTATGCAAAAACAGAAGAAAAAAGACTTTAAGGGTAAAAGTACACTTCAGGTCGGTAATTCTAGGAGTTGATGGATGCTGGTTCTGTTTTGGATACAGTTCCCAGTCAGGAAATATCTGGATTCATTCTGTTGATGCTAACAAATCTCTTACCAAACCTTTTATCTCTCCTCACTTCTTATTTCCTATTATTTGCAAATCCTTTCCAACCCACATTCACTAGAATACAGTGCAAAGTAAGATGTGTAATGTTCAAACTGATAAACTTTATTATTTTTTGTAAATATACGCTCATTCTAAATTTGATGCCTGCAGCGTCTGACTGTATAAAGGTATGACTATGTGGGCTCGGGAACACTTTCGCTGTTCAGCGCTGCATCTACAAATGCAAGTTAAGAACAGGTGTGTTCATGCCCATGGCATCTGTAACTTGCACATCTGTGAAGGCACCATTACTGCTGAAACATAGATATGGGTTTTGGAGCAGCATAGGCTGCGATTCAGATGATATCTGTTTCAGGGACATCTCTGCTTATTCCAGCACGGCAATGCAAAGCAACATTCTGCATGTGCTACAACAGCGTAGCTTCGTAGTAAAAGAGTGTGGGTACTAGACTGGCCCATCCACAGTCTGGATCCGTCTCCCATTGAAATGTGTGGCATGGTATGAAGTGCAAAATACAACAACGAAGACACCTGACTGTTAAGTAACTGAAGTGAATCAAGCAACAATGGGAAAGAACTTCACTTTCAAAACTTCAACAATTAGTGTCCTCAGTTACCAAATGCTTACTCAGTGTTATTCAAAGAAAAGGTGATGTAACACAGTGGTAAACGTGCCCCTGTCTCAATTCAGATTTAGTGTATATATATTAAAGTTCAGAAGTTTGAACATTAAATATACTGTTTTTGCACTGTATTCAAATGAATATAGTTTGAAAATAGTCATTGCATTCTGTTTTTATTGACATTATATAACACGTCCCAACACTTTTTTGGAATTGGGGTTATTAATGGACCAGTTGTTGTGTTGTGTTGTGTTGTACTGCAACTTTTATCTCTTTTTCTCACAATTTCTCTGCTGTTAAAATGAAAATTTTTTATATGAACACTGAATCAAATGATGCAAATTATACCATACAGTGATGCATAGAACCAGTGAGAGAGACTTTCTCGCATCAAGTTTTTCTCTCCTGATACCGATTGATCTCATTTCAGGATATCTGCTATTTCTCTCTAAAATTAAAGTGGTAATTAAAGTTTTTCTTATGAGTCTGTAACAGTAGAACACAAATTCTTAACGACAATTGTAAAGTTTTTTTTAGACATGTCAGTCCTTGTTAGTATAGTGGACAGTATCTCCGCCTGTCACGTGGAAGACCGGGGTTCGATTCCCCGACGGGGAGAGAAAATTTTGCAAATAAAGGTTCATCATATCTTATCTTGAGCATATCTTAGGTGTGGAGGTTTGGAAGTCTACTAGTGCTGTGGAGCTATTTTTTCCCAAAGTGGGTTCCTGTTTTATTTATCTCATGCACAAGAATATGCATGCAGGTAACGAGATACGCAGTCCTACCAATGTTGTCACACTATTCCACTGAACTATAGGTAGTAGTCACACACGAGCAACCCAGTCTCATTCCAAATTGTGTAATACCTACGTTTGTCCACAGCACAAAAACGTAGCCATCTCACACAAATTGCTCTGAAAATTGTGGCATGGGTACGTTTCATCTACCCAGTCTTTTCTGTGGGCATACTTTGGGTCACGTGACCTCCGAGTTTCTCCCCGGCGTGAACAAAAAAACATGGCGGACATCCCTTCTATTTTCGGTGGAAATTGCTATATTTTAAGATAGCCTGTGGCTTTAGCTTCGTTTTGATAACTTTTCTAGCGACAAATGTACACTTTATATTCATAGTATCCATTCGGTTTATGTATACGATCCGCAGTTTTTTCGTTTCGACGTACATTCTTTCAGATTTCTCAACGAAATCGGAGGAACACTACGTTTTTTGTTGTTGCTACGGTGGTAGCTACGGACGCTATTAACAACGAACCGGAAGGAAGTTGATGTCGCGTCACGGACCGAGTTGCGCTTAAAACTGGTTGCGTGATTTAAGGAATCATCAGGCTTCAACCACGACGCCGTGAAGCACCATGTATTCGCTTGAAGACGACGACGCCATATTTCTTGCTGATGTGCTCTTGGATGAATGCAGGGTAGGCAATGCTTCCAAGATATCTCCTTAGAATTTCTGAAAGTAGAGCTGTCTTTTTTAACGTCAGGTGATAATGTGTATTAGGTAACACTGGCATGTCCCATGATGTTTATTTTAAGGAGGCTCAACGTAAACAAACCGCAGGAGTGTCTGAAACGGGCTCAGTGAAATTTATTTGGGTCGAGGAGGACGAGGAAGGGAATCCTCTCCCAAAAAGGAGAAGAACGGGGGAGGGGCGGAAACGGGGTTCATCCACAGGTAGGTTTTCTTCCCCAATATTTTTGCTGGTCACTTTGTTGAAATAATGGTGCTTGTTTTGGGCTGAGCATATTGTTTATGCGTGACATGATAATGGAACAAATGTCAATCAACCAATTCAGTACTTGGTTGATTCTTATGTTTGTGTGTGTGTGTGTACGTAAGTATGTACGTACACAAAAGAGCCTAACTCCTGTGTGTGTGTTCCTATTGTTGTATATCCTCATGTGGTTTAATGTGGTGTTAGGATCTTTTTAACTTTTTTACCCAAAAGCCCAACTAGGGACAAGAGCTGGAAATTAGCAATACTTTCTTTACAGCTCATCAGTTTCATGCTTTGTACTGAAACTATTATACTGCAACACTCTAACAGTTACCTCTGGAAGCATGGACCCATCATCATGTGCTCCATCTACTAGTGGACAACAGAGTGTGACTGGGACCATTCAAGACATAGGTAGATTTTTAGCCAGTGTTCTTTATTTTCCCTCTTCTCCTTTCCTTGTTTGCCTTGTTGTAATCAGTTTCCACCCCCCCACCCCCGGTTTTCAAGGCTCCCTCATCCAAGAAGTACAAGACCTTTTGGGACCTGCTGAACACCCAGCCCCTTCACATTGGAAGGATAGGCAAGCTTCCACTTTAGAAAAGTGGACTGTGTTAAGACCTTTTATGGTTAATCAAATGTTATTATCTGAGAAGCCTAAAGAGGGAACTTGCCACCACTGTAGGTCCAAGGTTGCAGTTGTGAAGTGTCACGATTGTTTGCCAAGACCACTTCACTGTACAGCCTGTGATCTTGCCATACACAACTCCATGGTGCTCCACAACAGATCATCCATGGTAGAGGGATTCTACAGGCCACTGCCACCAACCACTCACATCAAGGAAGAAGAGGGAGGAAAATTCTCCTACCATGAAAGAGGTACTTTCTGTGTTCACTGTGTTCAAAAAAACACCTTCACTTTTAGAAAGTTTAAATATTTTTTAACAGTAATGTAAAATGTTTGTTTCCTTCCTTCCAAGAGTGCTTTTTGCCAGTAATGCTTCCCTGCTGTGACTGCTCTACTGGGCAAACAACCGTTTCTGCAGGAAAGCAAGTAATTCTGATTGGAATGAATGGTACGGATTTCTCCCTCATATTGTCTTTTAGATTACTCGTGTATTAAAGGGTTAGGGGTAATTACTATCTACACATCTGAATAAAAAAAAAAAAAAAAGTCATGAAAAGAAATGACATAAAACTACCAGTATAATATATAAAGACAAATTAAGCGCAAATTAATTTGTTGTATGGGATCGTAGTTTGTGGTCTAATCAAACCTGTTTTAAAAGATGGTATTAGGAGTATTGTGTAAGTTATAATACAAAGATTGTTACATTCTATAGTTTGCATTGTGGCTGAAATGTTTTGATCTGTTTCATTAATTTTTTAAAGATTTAGCTATGTTTTGAAAATCAAACAGAACTCACTATTTAACGCATAGAAGCGTATTTGTGGTCAATTGTAAGCAGTTTTAAGAGCAACTCGGTCCGTGACGCGACATCAACTTCCTTCCGGTTCGTTGTTAATAGCGTCCGCAGCTACCACCGTAGCAACAACAAAAAACGTAGTGTTCCTACGATTTCGTTGAGAAATCTGAAAGAATGTAGGTCGAAACGAAAAAACTACGGATCGTATACATAAACCGAATGGATACTATGAATATAAAGTGTACATTTGTCGCTAGAAAAGTTATCAAAACGAAGCTAAAGCCACAGGCTATCTTAAAATATAGCAATTTCCACCGAAAATAGAAGGGATGTCCACCATGTTTTTTTGTTCGCGCCGGGGAGAAACTCGGAGGTCACGTGACCCAAAGTATGCCCACAGAAAAGACTGGGTAGATGAAACGTACCCATGCAACAATTTTCAGAGCAATTTGTGTGCGATGGCTACGTTTTTGTGCTGTGGACAAACGTAGGTATTGCACTATTTGGAATGAGACTGGGTTGTCTATGAAGTCATGCACACAACAAGTTGTACTGGCAAAGTAGAAGACAGCAGCGCTCCTGAGGCTGCACACAGCCGTGATTCTGACAACCATAAAGGAGGTGTGCTGGGTGTGATGTAGCTCCACTGACAGTCATACTGCTGGCCTTTACAACATTACCAGTCACAATCGATGCTTTACAAGGCAGACGGCTGACGAGCATCTGCTGCCCTATCAGATGTCTCCTCTCTGTCTCTCTGTCTTTGTTCTCCTTCATCTATCCTGTTTCTCTCACCCTCTCTCCATTCACAAGGCTCTCAGTCAAGTTTACTGTTCTCTGCTCCCTTGTCATTATCTGCTCTTATCTGTTCACACACATATACACACACACACCTGGGAGAGGGGGGGAAGTAGCAGGGGTGAGGGGACTGCTGGGGGAGCAGGGAGTCCCATTCACTCTGTATAGAGTGAGAGGGAGGCCTCCATGTCCTCTGACCCAAAGAGGTTCCTCCTTCATCACCTTCCTCGGTCACACTTTCATGTGTGTGAATAAAATGCTTCTCACAGTTGTCTGTATGTGAAAACAAAGGATCATTCACACCATCACTTCCCACTCTCGCTCTTAGCAGGTTGTCTTCCCAAGCAATTAAAATGTGTTACTTAAAACAACAATGTATTCTGTAGTGGACGTAGTTCACACATTCAGGACCTACAGTGCATCAAAAGACTTACATACAGTAGAAGTCCATCAGTGGGAATTTGCAAATAAGATTTGGAATAATTAAATAAGCAAGAAGTAATTAATAGGAATAAACAGGAATAGTTAAACATCTTCTGAGGGTAAGATGAGAAGATAAATAGCTTGTGTCTGTGCATTACGTACAGAACTGGAGTCAGGATGTGGTTAGCATAGCTTAGCAGAACAACTGGAAGAAGAAGGAAACAGCTAGCCTGGCTCTGACAAAAGTTCAAAAATACCTTGGACAAGACATCTAATTTAATACAGCACACATGCTGTTCAAAATAAAGGTGATAGATTTATGATTATTGCATTTTGAAACAATGGGTCCTTGTTTTCAGACAGAACTGAGCAAAAGCAGCTTCTCACTTCTAGCTTGTTTCGCTGGCTGACAAGCTCTAGCTACCAAATTAATATTAATGACTTAGTGGAAAACTCTGGCTGACTTGTTTTAAAATGTGAACGCTATTAAAGAATCTTAAATAGTAATTGTTGAATATAGCTTTTTGTAACATAACCTGAATGTAGTTAGCTGATAACATAATAGCCCTTGGCCTTGTGGGTAACACTAGGTCGGAAGTAAGCTAGTTAGCTAGGCATGCTATCGTTTAGAACTTAGGTTAGAGCAGACAAACACACCAGTAAGATTTTCAGCCAAATGTAGCACAATTTCCAGAAGGTCTGCAAAAGAAAATGTGAATTAATCCGAGCTTCCATCCATAGCTGTTATGTGAATATTTGGCACATCGACATGAGCAGGCAGTGGCACTAATTCTCCAGTTAAATGCCATTAAGCAATTCGCCAAAGAAGATGGTGACGAATTTGAGAAAGGTCTCCTTATCAACTTACCACATTGATTTAATGTTTTCATCTGCTGCTTTTTTAATTCCTGCACTGTTAAATCCATTTTTCACTTGTGCTTGCTGAGCTGACTGAGCCAACTGTGGAACAGCACATACAAATTAACAGCAGCTATCAGTCCCAATTAGTGATATCCATACTGACTTCATTTGTACTGGCTCCATCTCTAGCCTTATTTCACCATAGTTTATTCAATAAGGTGGAGGCCAGAGAAAGTTGTCCATCAACCTATAGGCGCTGGGATGAAACAAACTGGCTTTCTATTTTCTCTCTACATCTTTATTACTTTCTGGTAACATTCCTCTCTATCTGTGCTGCCCTGCTCTACCTGCCTGTTCACACTCCAGCTTATCACCAGCCAGGAGCTTTCAGCACAGTCCTGCGGCACACTGTCCCGCCTTTACCTGGGTCAGTTTAAGGTATTTTAGTCTTGGCAGCAGTGAGGCTGAAGGCAGAACAACCTGATGGGGTCTGTTGTGGGATCAGATGACACATCTCCAGCTTAGCAAGCTCCATCTAGAGCTGTAAGCCTGGACATCTACTACTATTGACCTTGGACCACTGACCTACATCAGTTCCACTTCTGCTGAGTAGTATACTTATCTGAGTTTTCATTAGTTTGCTGACAACTTTCTGTTCTGTCTGCAGCATTAGAGAGAGACACCTAGTTTTCAGAATTATGCTTTACAAGAATTTTCACTCAGACAATTGAGCTGTATTTTAGTGAGAGTAGTGATGTTACAGTGATCTTGAATGTAACCACTATGAGCAACAAGCAATGGGAAGGAAAATCTTACTGCCAGAATTGCACCGCAATACAGTGCAATCTCCCAACCAATAGTAGGATAGTTCATATTAGCAATATAGCACAGTAATATTATTAATATGAACTATCAGGCAGTTAAAGCACCACCCATACTGCCACACACACATACACATTTGTATCAGGGGGCAATCCATTGACATAATACATTCCCTAGCCCCACCATCACAACTGAATGCCTAACCCCTAACCCTAAAATGAGTCTTGAGCCTCAAAAAGCTGTCTGGACCCATGGGGACTCAATTTTGTCACCACGGTGACAGGAAATCCCCATAGGTTGGTGTGTAGTAAGGTTAAAGTCCCTACCAGGATATAAAAACAAACAAACACACACATTTGTACTCCTATACTTGTGAGAACCCTCATGGACAAACTTTGAAGGTCTGTCCCAAAGTGAGAGAAGCCAAAATGTCCTCACTTTCCAAAAGTGTTGTCCCTCTCAAGGTCTAAGGCTGAAATTGGTAGTGATACAGGTACACACAGACAGACACAAGCTTTTAATCAACCATTAGTATCCTAATGTGAATCAGGTGTGATAGATAGATAGACAGACAGACAGACAGACAGACAGATAGATAGATAGATAGATAGATAGATAGATAGATGTACTATATTTGCCACAAACTAGGATTTTTTTTGTTGGAGCAGCTACAGTAGAACAAAAAAAAACAACACGACACATACCATATTAAATAACAAGATTACAACATAACATAAAACACCACAGAGTGTAATTGGACAAGTACTCAAAAACCACTGACCCCATGAGTAATAATGTGGAGTGGTAGAGGTGATGTGCAAGATAATGCAAACTGTTGTGCAAAGAAACATAAAGTGACCAGATCTAGTGCAAACAGATCGGAAACTATAAATAAACTACAGCATTGTGAGTCCAGTGTTTTCTCTGTCAGACTCAGCTGCAGGGTTTAACAGTCTTATTGCTTGTGGCAGGAAAGATTTCCTGTATCTGTCCTCGTGACAGCTAAGCTGAATCAGCCTGTTAGAGAACGAGCTCCGCTGTCTGTCCAGCAGCTGGTGGAGAGGGTGGTCAGGGTTATCCAGTGTCCTCTCCAACACAGCCTCAAAAGTGTCTGGTTTGCAGCCAATAACTGATCCAGCCTTTTAAATCAGTTTGTTCAGTCTGTTAGTGTTTTCAACTCTGATGCTGCTTCCCCAGCAGACCACAGCAAAGTACAAGGCACCAGCCATGACTGACTGGCAGAATATTTCCAACATTCTGCTGCACACATTGAAGGATCTCAGCTTCCTCAGGAAAAAGAGTCTGCTTCTTATGTCCCTTCTTATGTACAGCTTCCATGTGGGTCTTCCAGTCCAGCTTGTTGTCAACATGTACACCAAGGTACTTGTAGTCCTCCGCCATGTCCACCTCCTCTCCCAGGATACACAGGGGCTGTGTCTGCATCCTCTTCCTCCTGAAATCGTTCACCATCTCTTTGGTCTTGGCCACGTTCAGGTGCAGGCGATTTCTCCTGGACCACTCCACAAAATAATCCACCAGTGATCTGTACTCCCCCTCCTGCCCGTCCTTAATACACCCAACCACTGCAAAATCATCCGAGAACTTCTGCAAGTGGCAGGACCCAGTGTTGCACTGGAAGTCAGAGGTGTACAGAGTGAACAGAAATGGAGACAGAACAGTCCCCTGTGGAGCTCCTGTGTTACTCACCAGCGTATCAGACAGAGTGCTGCCCAACGGACATACTGTGGTCTGTCTGTCAGGTAGTCAGTAATCCAGGAAATGGTAAGATAAGATTCACCTTTATTCATCCCACAGTGGGGAAATTTACAAAATGGTGGTGGGCATTCACTGTGAGGCTGTGGCTGGATGGTGTTGAATGCACTAGAAACGGCGTTGAATGCACTAGAAAAGTCAAAGAATGTGATCCTCAAAGTGCATCCACTTCCATCCAGATGAGAGTGAGCTCTCTGCTGCAGGTAGTTGACAGCATCATCTACTCCTACATGAGGTTGGTAAGCAAACTTGGGGACAGGAACTAAGCAGGATGTCTACCACAGCTCCGGAACCTTCTCCTGACTCAGACTCATGTTGAACAGGTAACACAGGATAGCAGACCGCTAAGCTGCACAGGTCCTCAGAACCCTCGGGCTGATACCATCAGGGCCTGCAGCCTTATCATGGTGGAGTCTCGCCAGCTGCAGAGGGGGGAGGGTAAAAGCATTGGGGGCAGTTGGGGTGTGTGGAGGCTTGGGTGTGGGGTGGAGGAGACAGTTTGAAGGTTGTGAGCTAAACCTGTTGAAACAGTTGAGCTCATTTGAGACACAAAGTGAGAGGGGATAAGAATGGAGATAGAAGGTGGGGGTGGGAAGGCAACTGGTGTTTGCAAATGAATGAGGCAGTCAGCAGGATAATGGACAGAAGGACAAGAGTAAAATGAAAGACAACGAAGGAAGGATATTCACTGGCCTCAGGCATCTGCAGGCATGTGCGCAATTTGCATTTGTGTAGATGTGAGTGACTCCTGTGTGTGTGTGTGTGTGTGTGTGTGTGTGTGTGTGTGTGTGTGTGTGTGTGTGTGTGTGTGTGTGTGTGTGGAGGAGTATGTATTTATTTTCTTCCAGATCTGTTTCTGAGGAATCTTTGGTAACAGCCTAAAATATTAGGAACTGAAAGACAATCTTAACAAAAACACTGCTTTTAACCTTTTAACACCAATGCAAAGTGAACATCCGACCAGAAGGTATCAAGACTCCACTGCAACATTACAAAGGAGAAAGTTCCCAGTGTACTGACTGGCTTAAAACAGCAATTGCTACACACAGAAGACTCTCCTCAGTGAATTCCTTGGATTCCTCCTTGAATCCAATCAGAGATCCTGACCCATACTACACAAATCATTGAGGAAAAAATTATTTGGCTATATTGTACACAGATATTCTCATTTGTTTTTGTCAAGGCTTCTGTTTTATTGTCATTTGTACCAAAGTTGAGTATTTTCAAATTTGTGCTATATTACTGTACATTCTAGTCACCGTTTTAACACCAAATGTGAAATCCTGGGTAACAATGTCGGTTAGCAAAAATCTTAAGCCATGCTCATGTTACTGCTCAAAAAAGCCTCTTGCACTGCTGGAATTATGTAGTCATACCGTTGTTTTGTCCATATCCATTATATTCACACTGACTTCTAAAGTCATTTGCCAGATATTTATATGCAATCTTTGCTGTGTTAAAACTTCACTCTCTGTTCTGTTGTTATTACAGATATGCTTGAACTAAACGCACCTGTTCACTTTGCCCAAGGCTTGGGCTTATTGGAAAAGGCATTCTTTAGTGATTAAACTATGAAATTAGTTTTAAGTTTTTAGTTATTGCATTGTTACAAATATCAACAGGACATTAAATGCGCTTTTCCTACTTCTGGGACAGACACTGAAAGTTTTGGTTTCATTGCAGCCCTTTAAGTACAAATACTGTAACTTCACAATTAAGGTTTTACTTGCACACTCAAGTATACTACAGTTATTTTCACTGCACACTTTGTGTAGATTTATCATGACAAAAACCTACCAGAAAAGATAGGGATAATACTCTTTTATTCTGTAGAAGACTTTAATGTGAAAACATCTGTGTAGGAAATGTTGAGTTTCATTGCTGCCACCACACCCAACCAGACCACACCCCCAACACCATAAAAGCCAGCCCTCAGGCCTGCCACTTGCTCTTTTTCCTTTGGACCAGGTCCCTTGCAGCGGACAACAAAGAAAGAGATATTCACCTTGTGTTTGCTGTGTTTAAGGAAGAGAAATGACCTATGTGGATGCATAACTGACATAAGTTTGGACAACCTAAAGTTACTTTGACATTATTATCATTATGATTATTATTATTATTTATTTATTTATTTTTTAACCTGTTCTGTACAGCAACTTGGGCAAATAGTGTGATGTTCTAGATGCCCAGTTGTGCCACACAGATTTGCTCTGCTAGAGAGAGGTCTGAGATACTTCTCCCATAGTGTGATTTATATTTTATTTTTAGTTTGTGCGACGACCGGACCAGAACAGGAGGGAAAAGGATAGAGATAAAGAGAGGGGAACAATGACAACAACCACAACTACAACAACAACGACAATGACAACAAGAGTATGGTGAACTACAACATTCTCAGTAAATACCTACCGAAGTAAAAGGTTGTGGAACAAACCGATATAATATATAATATATAATTAATGTAACAAAAGTGTAGTAGAAAAAACTCAGACAAGCAAGCAAATATAAGAAAAGACAGAATTACCACATCACTAAAGCCAATAGTACCAAGGGTGTGTATGTGTGTGTGTGCATGTATGTATGTGTGCGTGTGTGTGTGTGTGTGTGTGTGTGCGTGCGTGCGTGCGTGCGTCTTGTGTTTGCCCCTAGAGCCGAGGGTTAGTGGGAGACCTTTGACATTATTATTTAACATTTACTGTGATCTGTAATATTTTCCCTTTCTCCTTTGTTTGTACATAGATAAAATCATCCACAATAAAGTGATTAAACAGCACTGGACCCTGTGTTTTAACGTGCACTCAACATAAGTAGGTCAGTGAACCAGCTTAGTTTCTTCAGCTGTTAACAGTAACATTTTTTTCTGCAATTTGTTTTTGTGGGGCATTTTTCAGTAGCACTTTGCAGAAATTTATTTGTCTGTTTTTGGCCCCTGACAGGTTTTATGACCTATAACAACCTGTTCTGAATGGCAGGCAAAATAGCTTTTATAAAAATCTACAGTCTGCAATATGTTAACATATGTTTGTTTTTTATTATTACTGTATAGTTACATTCTGAAACACACCTTATGAATTGATACTCCAATTTTAACATTAAACAGCACAAGAAGTATCCTTCAACAATATTATCTACCTCACAAAGGTCAGTGCAGTTTGTTTCAACAATTCTTCACCACAGCATTCCACAAGACACACTGCACACATCAGCATAGGACCATCACAACACACCAAACACAGTTCAGCTCGTATACAACAGTATGTTTCTCATGCATATACATCATACTACCGAATCGATTACTTAGTCTTGCAGGACTGATGTCTACAATAAAGGAATGCAATAATGACAGCATCTTGATCACAGATCATGCCCCAAACAGTTTATTTATTAATTATTATTATTATTATTATTATTATTATTATTGTTAGTTATTTAGATCCAGGGTTGAAAAAGGATCCACCAAAATGGAAATTGCAGTAAAAATGTCTAAAGGACCCAGATCTAATCCCTTTCCTTGAGGAACAAATTGCACTATATTTTACAGTCAATACAGCTGAAATATCTGCAAATATCAGGTGTGAAGCTTTTAAAGCTTTTATTAAGGGATAAATCATTCAAATCTGAAAAAGCTGAACAAAAATTAATAAGGTTGGAGTCAAAAATTAAGATCTTGAAGATAAAATATCAAGAATTATTATTGAGGGCACAGTATAAGTGATGAAATCTCAACATCAAAAGCTACAGATAAACTTTTAAGATTTCAACAAGTACTATTTCAACAAAGTACCTTTGAGGGGTAAAAATAATATCAGGAAAATTTCTGGCATGGCGCATAAAACAACTGCAATCTGAAAGAGCTCACCCTCCTTAAAAATCTAAATGACGACATTATCATAAACCCTATTAAATTTAACAGGGCATTAAAATAATATTATGAAAAATTTTATACTTCTGAAAGAGATCCAGAATTGTGAGAGTAAAGTCTCTTCCTGAAGAATCCCAAGTATCTCAGAGGGTGGAAACAAGGACACGAGGGGATGACCTGATCTTAGAGGACATCTCTGCGGCGATAAGAATCATGAAATCTGGGAAAGTTGCAGGACCAGCAGACAGCATGCCCATTTATCCAAAGCGATGTACATTCACATACTGATGAAAGTGCCATTGGTGGACAACTGCTCTACCTCCTGAGCTACAGTCGCCCCATCATAAACACATTATTAGATAATCTTTCAAATTCATTTTCATTGTTAGTCTAGAAATTATCAGAAACAAAGTGAAAATGTCCATTACAATTTCCAAGAACCATTGTTGACATCTTCAGATCTTCTGTGTTGTCCAACCAAGAGTCTAAAACAATTCACTATTATATAAAACAGGAATCTGTGACATTGGAAAAGCTGCACCCAAAAATGTTTATCATTTTTGCTTGATAAAATTACCTTGAACATCCGACCCCATGCTAGTGCTGCGCAGGCAAAACAATGGGTGGTTAAACAACTTATTATCACAATTGCTGATGATTCATTTTCTCCCTATCATCTACTAAAATCACCTATTAACTGTCATGCTGCAGTGTCTATGTATTGAAACATGATCTGTACCTGGATGCATTATCCAGACAGTGACCTCTGATCAAGCAGTCTTTGTGTGCTCATTGTCTCAATTCTGCACACATTGTGACTGTCTCAATAAGCAAATGTAGTGCATCTTAGGTAAAGGGAAGTGGTGCAGGATACTTTTGAGGGCTGTTGTATGCAAGGTAAGGCCACTTTTCTTTACTTATTCTGTTTAGACAGACATTGGCACTGCATGAAAAAATGCAGCCCCCTCATCTATTTCAATGGGACCACTGCTTCAACATCTTGTCAACCCCCCTCCCAAAAAACCCCAGTAAAAACGTGGCTCAACTTTTGGTGCAACACAATATGATGTGGCCCAGCAAGGCTCTGTATTGGTAATAATTCCACAGCTTACCACACGATTGTTACTATGAAAGATAAAGTGATTGTCACTGTGATATCTTTCCAGTCCCTTTCAAAATCCTGTCTCAGACTGTTGCTTTGTAGTGTTTTTGGTGTGATAAACCATTTTAACACAGGGTTGAGGGCAAAACACCCAATAAAAAGGTAATCGGATCTTTTGAGACTCCATAAATACCATTTTCCAAAAAAAAACATTGTGTCTAGTAATGTACACTACAGTAGCAGTTTGAAATTGGAAGAAGCCTCTCTTGAGCAGCCCTACAGATTGGAGGCTCTATAGAGAAGTGTGACAGGACACAGCATCTGTGTTACAGTTACACACACACAGGACACAGACATCTGCTATTAGGCAGCAGATTGCACCACCAGAGAAGTAGGGAGAAATGGGAGCAGAAATTGTATACAAAAATGTAGAGGATGGCACACATTGGGATATAAAACATGATGAGAAGGTATGATGTAGCGTCACATTACCTTATCATCATATTGGTGAAGCTGCACTTACCACACTGTCCCGCTGTTTCCTCACTCCCCACACACACACACACACACACACACACACACACACAGGCTAATAAACTCTGTGGATCTCATGAAACATTCATGGCTGCTCTGTCCAGTTTCAAGCAGCCTCATGTTAAATGCATGCCCTGCTCTTTCACTTTACACACGCATCCTCAGTCACTTATCTTAATATTAGCAATCATGGCTGATGTCTTATGTAATACCATTTTTACACAAAAATTAGCACCATTAGCGACATACAGGTTGTTGTTTTTTTTTTTAAAAACTGTTAATCTGGCAAGTGGCTCGTTTTCCATTTCCAGTAGATGAGTTTGCCTTTCTGTTTTTTTGCTGGTGTGTCATGTTCAGTGTCAAGAACACACCAGAAAACAGGAAACAGTAGAATGCAGTGTGGAGGCCAGTGACAATGCTAGGTTGGTTACTTTTCTATATCTTTTATTTCATTCTCTTTCAAATTGAACGCAGACTGAAGAAAGTCACAGTATTGTTTATGTACTGCAGTATCACAGTTTCTTACAGTATAAAATCAAAATAAAACAATGGTCAGATTTTTACTGTAGAGATGCATAACGAATTATGTGGATACACAAAAGTTAGATTTATGTCACAAAATATGTAACTTGAAAGGATTCAGAGATGAGACCTTAACCGATGAATTTCAGTATCTGAGATCAGTGCTACACTGACTCCCATACACTGTGTCAGTTGTGAATAAGCTCTTTCTAACATAACCCCAGAATTAACCAAGCGCAATTACAAAGCACTATCATGTACTACTAGGTCATCTCATTAGCCTTCCCAAGATTGTAGGGTCAATTTAAAGTGACATGACAAGGTATGCATTATAGTTCCAATGTCAGATACCAAAAGGTAAAAAGGTAGCACACACACAGATCTTCCGGACAAAGTAGACTGGTCTGCATTTATATAGTGCTTTTCTAAGTCTTATCGGACAACTCAAAGCACTTTCACAAAGCAAGCCAGCATTCACCCATTCACACACAGATTCATACATAATGACTGATTGGAAAGTGCCACACATTCATAAACCTATGAAACAGCCATTGGGAGCAATTTGGAGTTCAGTATCTTCGACATGCAGACAGCTGGGGCCAGGGGTCAAACCAACGACCTTCTGATTGGTGAACGACTGCTCTCCTGAGCCACAGCCACACACATTTCAGCCTAGTGGCCTTCATCAGAGAGCTTAAAGGGTGACATAGTGATTAACTTCCTATGGTTCCATATACATTATTTTTTCTTGACAATATGACAATGACTAAAAATTCCCTGAGAGAGTTGTTTTGGTAGATTGTGCCCTCTAGCTGGAGGAGTCACATGTACAAGTCCAATGAAGTGCAGAGTGGCCAGAGAGTCATGGTTGCCGTCATGATAGGGCTTTGCTATGACATATTTCATGTTAAATATAGGAATGGCTGTTTTTGTTGACATAGCCAAAATAAAGTTGTGAAATTGAGATAGTCAGTTAGTTCTGAAGATCTGTCTGTGTGCTACCTCTTCACCTTTGGGCATTCAGCTATTGAAATGTTTGACTTTGGGTTATCACCACAAACAAAATACTGGGAAGGCACATCTTTTCAAAGATCTGAAGTATGGATTACACTTCACTATCAACATTGCCTTGAGCATTTTACCTCAAATGGCTTCACTGGAGCTAATGATGTAGCATGTGTATCAGTACTGCAACAATTAAGTTATAATGAGTTTGTTTGGTCTTGCAATTAGAAAAGACAATGTGATGATGTTGGTTTTAAGAGAATAATTTAAGAATATTATACATTTTTGGCTAAGATTGCAACAAAGCAGGACCAGGTCAGTTGAGTGTTGGAGTTTCTCCACTCGCTGTTGCTCTTTCAAAATGAAGAGGCGTGAGCCGTCCTCAACTATGTCCACAAGGGGCTTTTACAGCAAGGCGCAGACAGTCCTCAATCATGAACTCAGGAGCACATTGACCATACACGGTCCAGTCATAAACAAGGTTTTGAACTTGTCTTGTTAAGAGAAAAGTTGCCACTGTGACACATTTTGTACACGCACATCTGGTCCAAAACTTTAGTTTATTGAACATTCTACAGGAACTTACTCACTAATAATATGCTCCATCATTTGAGGTTTTCAGAGTTTTGAACTTGAACAGTTTGTCACAAAGGGCTCATAAAACCCTAACCCTAACACTTAAGAGAGGCAGAGGATTTCAACATGAACCTTTATTTTCTAAGCATTTCACTTTGCAGAGATGATTCTTGTTCTATCAGATATCTTACCACAGCCTGGTGAATAACCTTTCTGCTGTTTATGTTAAATTACATTACATACTCTCTCACTGTCTCTTAATACAAATTTCATTTTCCCTTGTTTGTTTTGGCTCACTAGATGCACTGCATTTTATTTGAAGTTATTTAAACTGTTCCTGTTCTTAGACATTTAGTATCAATAAACAAAGATCATTATGCTGTTATGATAGTGTTATGATACGAAGAATATGTATATGAATTGTTCAGTTGTCATAGTCACTTGTGCGACACAAGGCCAGCAGCTGTCCTCTGAACTGCAGCCAGGCTGGAGGCTGACACTGGCAGCTTGGAGACATCTTGTATCAGTCTATGTGTTGCATGCTAGCACATGCTTGCCTGTCTGTCTGTTCAGAAGTCAAGTGAACTCTTCCCTCGCTTCATTATCATATTATCCTGCTAAGTATTTCCTGTGACTACCAGCTGTGAAAATCCAATGAATTAGCACAAGCACAGTGGGTTTAGTCCCAGGAGGCCAGACACAGTGTAGAATGACAATGTCTCTCAGGTTTCCTGCTACTGTGAGGCTGCAATTACTACAGGTCACACATGACAACATCATCATGTGGCACGCCACCAACATCCTATAACCCACAAACACTCAACAACTGTCTGAAACATTGCACGGATGAAATAAATAATCAACCTTTTGAAATCAAATAGTGTATGAGATAGGGTTGTGCCCATATTATTATCATTCAAAATGACACTTTTATTATTTTTAATATGATCAAATTAAATTCATATTGTTATACACACAATATGACATACACACGCAATAACAAGCCTGGCTGAAAGGGAAAGTAGCATTGCTACCAAGAGTATGACAAACACAAAATGCTGAACCCAGAAATATGATATTATTTTAGGGCCATATCAGAAAAAAGGAAAAAAGTAGCAATAGTTGGACAATCCGGTCCAAGTTGGGGTTGGGCCATTTTTCAATCTGATGCTCTGTGTCTGCTGTTGTCTAATTACCTTCACCACTTCCACAGTGGAGATGATAGTAAACAAAGACTGAGGTTATGATCAAGCAACAGGGGTTACAGCTTATATGACCACTTTTTTTATCAGGTAATCAAAGTTCCACACATAAGCCATTTAACGTCATCTGATCCACTTCTATTCACTGACGGATACCACAAGATGCAATTAAAAGCTCTGAAAACTATTAGGTAGGTCTTTAAGCTTAAGATAAGATAAGATAAACCTTTATTCGTCCCACAAGGCACAACTTCTGGCATGTCCTGCCACTGAACCAGAACTGCCAGCACAGCAAAGAGAATCCCCAAATGGAGCACTACTGACCACACAAAAATTCCAGAATGGACACTTGCACCCCACCTTGACTGGCAATACTGCAACTAAATATGGAAAAGAAAATGAGGACAAGGCTATACAGCTCATCGAGGCTCAAAGCTTTTATCTGCTCCTTGTAAACGAAATAATGAGGGAATAACACACTTGGCCATGGAACAGCTGAGCAGCCAATTGTCCAATTACTTTTGGTCCCTTAAAAAGGTGGAGGGCACATATAAAATGTGCTGTAATTCCTACTTCCTACTATATATAAACCTGACTGTAGCTCTAGAAATAAACTTGTTTACAGCCTGGTACAAAAATAGTTTGGGTCTCTATAACTAAATAACTAAATGTAACTAATTCATGGCAACTGTAAGGGGATGAATGTTTTTATAACTCACTTGTTTAAAATATATCAAGGCTCTCTGCATAATTAAGGGTGTTGTCACTTTCAGTGACAGCTGTCTGCTAGGCAAATAAAGGTCCACCCATGTTAGTTAGCTAATGTTAAGCAATATTGAACTGCTATACAGGCAATGTAACGTTAACATAACATTATGCTAGACTTGTCAAGGTAAGTGCCGACTGTGTGAAAATACAATAAGGTTTGTGTAACTTCAACATATTAATGTTATATTTCAGTGTGGTTAGCACAGAAATAACAGTAACATAGATGTTATTGGTTATTGGAGCTGGAGCTGGTTCTTAAGGCTCTATAAGTCATGTAAAATTGACAGCCCACAAAGTCAAACATTATTTTTATCAATATTATTTGATAAAACTGGCATGTGTGCATTAGACTCCAGGAAATGGTTGATTGTGATTGGTTGTAGGCTGAAATGTTGACATATAATGTTACACTTGTGTTTCAGCAAACCGGCTTCATTCAGCCTGCTGCAGCTCCACCGACTCTCCACCCCCCAGCCAATTTTTGGTTTAGCCAGGAGTTAGACAGAGTCAGGCACTGCCAACATGACAATGGCAAAGTGGGCTTCACAAGCACAATTGCTCTTTAGAAACCTATTGGTGACGTCACAGAGACTATGTCCATGTTTTATACAGTCTGTGCTGTGGTCCAGTATGGTATGGATAATTTTACAGACTGAAACACCAACATTACCATTCATAGTTGTAGACTTCCGTGGGGATGATATGGATATGTGCGATCCAACTATCAGGAAAGTCACAAAATCCCTACCAACATTTTGGCCTGTAAACACAAACCTGAATCACATTTTCCTTTCTGTTTAATCTCATCTGTAAAGAACATGCTATGGACAAGCAGAGTCAGCACAGTCTGTGGGAGAGCACACTGTAAATGAGTGGAACATCACCTCATTGCTTGTCCTCCTAGTAACATCAAGTTACACCAAGTTGCATTCCACTGTTAATCTCAGATAAAACCAGTATTAAAATAGATGCCAATTAACCCTGGTAAACAACACCAAGGTTGGGTGAAATTACTTGTGCTATAAGGGCTTTTATGATGAATTTAATACAATGTACGTTTCCACAACACTAATTGTACAGACAGAGTCATGTCATATTAACAACTCTGCTGCACTTTTTCTCCTTCTTCTCCAAACTAAACATTTCCCATTGCCTTTATAAAAGCCCTATAGTATTTTCTGATCTGCTGCCTTCATTGGCTGAACATCATTTGTTAGTGACCGTTTCCTGATAGGCCATTGCCACCCCATAATCAGTCAGAGCAATGATCCATCAGTGATGTCGCTCATAACTTCCATATCATTCAGTATGAGTACCATTATGTGGTGCTCTGTGTGTGTTCCTGCACCAGTGGTGGTGGTGGAGTCTCTGCAGAGCTTCCATGATCTGGTAGGCTGATCTGGACCTCTCAACACCCACACACTAAAAATAGCTCCAGCAACAGCGGAAGGAGCAGCAGTGTGTTCACATACTGCACACAGCAGCTTTGGGAAACAAGATTTTTCACTATTGCATTACAAGGTGTTCATATGTTATGCCTAAATCCTGCTGTCTCATCAAACAGCCTCAGAACTACACTCTTGTTCATCAGATTAGCTGATGGCTATACAAAAACATCCTTAGTTCAAGATATTTCAAATAGATCTGGCGTGTTTCTTTTAATGATGGCCTTTGGTTTTGGAAAGAATTAAATGTACATAGACACAATGTTCGACACAAACTATGTAGGCTTAAAGTGTGTACAGGAAAGCTCAACACCCCATATGCTCTTATATTTAATATTTTCATTTGTATGCTAAAAATTGTTTAAAATTTAGTAGTACAGAGCATCTGTAGATAATTAGATTCTTAACAGTGAAAGTAAGCCTCTGAAATTGTATGTAGATTATTGAACAATAGATACTACTATATAACTCTGATGACAATAAAGTTAGATCTAAATGCATACAGTTCATTATTGAATCAAAATGAAAATTTAAATAATGAATGGATTGCTGTGGCAAAATGCTTTTATGATCTAAAATTCCATGTATATTTATACATAATTACATATATTGCATAAAATGATTAATAGTTGAGTAATTGAAAAGTTGGTCAAAAGGAAAAAGTAATTTTCCAAGAAAAAATGCTAAATTTTCTGTTCCAGAAACTGAGGATTTGCTGTTTTTCTGTCTTTAATATTTTCACTATTTTCTGACGTTCTATAAACCAAACAATTAATTAATCAAGAAAATGATCGGCAGAACAGTGACTAACTTACTTGATCCTTTGTATGACAATGAACTTAATAATATTAGCTTGCTACATTATGTCTGTGAAGATTCTCAGTCATCCAGGTCATGCTATTCAAGTAAGGATTGAATCAATGGCAACTGGACTTGGTCATTATCATTACCTGATATGGTAGTTTAACATAGTCACTGCTCCACAGAAATGTCTGATATAGCGTCTGCAACAGGGAAACCAAAAACATCTCCAGTTCCTAACTTATTACAGGCATTCTTCAGCCATCTGTCTCTGTAGTTTGTTCACACATTCACGCATGTGTGTATCTGTGTGTGCAGAAATACAGAAAAAAAATGTGTTTGTGTGTGTGTGTGTGTGTGTGTGTGTGTGTGTGTGTAGGTGTGATGCAGTAGTTTATGCTGGAGGCTCTTGAACACAAAAGTGTAGAGAGATGGTTTCCTAGCAACCATGGTCTTGGCAATTCTGTGACCCTTGGATGATGCACATGTGTGTGTCTGGAAACTGAATACCTGCCACAAAAGGTATTAGCTCAAACCTAGGCTGCATTCTATACCAGTGGTGAGCAAAAGTCAGTTTCAGTTCATTGACCAGGAAACAACAATGCTAAGACTGTGTGCTCCAAAGCAACTGCATTGTAATGTCTGAAAACACTCTGTTCTCCTTTGTCCAAGAAAAGTGCAGGACTGTCTGAAGGAAGGAGAATTTGACCTAAAACAACTAGAGAAAAATCCCTTAAAACACAATGGAATATGGGTACAAGGAGATGGATATTGACACCTTATAGTCAGTCTGGCATAACAAAATCAACAAAACACAAGCTTCAGTCTGCAGATGTCACACACAAATTGTGTCTTGGTAAAAGATCATGTATCAGTTTTGGCACAGCCAGCTAGTAAACCACCAGGTAAAGTATCCAGTAAGACTGGAGCAGTATTGGGGAAAGTTGCCACAATACCACAATACTGCATGGCAGCATCAGCAGACCAAATACTAACTGGATGACTGGACGAAGCCAAGGTGCCAGTACAGCAAAAGCTTGATCACTCCTGGACCTTAGCCTGTACTCCGGGACAGCTAGAAGGCTTAAACCAGCAGACCTAAAAGGGCTATAAGGGCTATTGTTTCTAAAAGAAATTAGTAACCAATGCAAATCGGCTAAAACTGGGATGATGTGACAAGTGTGTTAGGTATGAATGGTCAGCAGCTGAGGTACAGCTGCAGCATTAAGGTAGCTAAACAAGGCATTACAATAGTCTAGGTATGGAGCTATAAAGACATGGATACATGGGTACAGCATTAACATTGCTGGGATCTTGGAAATATTGCTCAGTTGGTAAAAGCATGTCCCAGCTATTTTATGGATTAGTTGACTACCAAAAAATAAACACACAAGTTCTTAGCAATACCCTCAGTATTTAGAATAAAGGGACCAAGTAGTGACTAAATTTGTTTTCAAAGGTTTTGTGATATCTGATTTCTCACATCAGCTAAGCAGCTGACCTAATGGCATCATGTACAGTAAGAACAGAAATGGTCCAAGAATTGATACCCTGCGGTGTATAAAATTTTCTTTTTGACAGATAGGACAAGACTCACTCCAATGCTGTTTCAGAAATGTCTACTCACTTTTTTAGTCTATTGATCAGCATAGTGTAATTAATAGTGTCAAATTCTGCACTAAGATCAATCAGTACTAATACAGAGCAATAGTCAGAATCTACAGCCATTAGTAAGTCATTAGTAGCCCTTCTGAGAACTGTCTTTCGATGCTGTGTTGCTTTGTTTTTTTTTTTTTTTGAACAATTCTGTTGTTATTTAGCGCATCCAGAAGTTGTTTCAAAGACAGTTTCTAAAGAATTTGGGGAAATTAAAGGCAATTTTGTGATCGGTCGAATTCTTTTTAGATTAATTGATCAAAGCCAGGTCCCTTAAGTGGGTTAACACATCCTAATTTAAAACAGTCTGAAACATCCTGTGCAAAATAACTATTTAAAGTATGGGGCAAGCAATGTATAGCAGAAGGACAAGGGGTGGGAGACTTTAAAAGCCTGATAATGGTTGAAAATAAAAATCTGCAATTGTGCTGATTACTGGTGATTATCTAGATTAAATAGAAATATTGGTCTGAGAAATGAACATTTCTCATTTTAATTGTAAATGGGCAAGAGTGTCCAGTGCAATTGAACAGTGGGCTGTACTACAAAGCGAGTTTAACCTACTCCGATTTAACTCTGGGTTTCCAAGGCAAGTCGGGGTTGACAAACTCTGGTTGTCTCAGCTGGAGTTAATCGGTACTATGACGGTGATTAAGATGTTGGTTTGTTGACTTAATCTGAGTCTGTGCGCGTCTGTGTAAAAGGGGAGCGCAGACACAGTTTCTGTTTGATGATTTGTGCTCCGTGATTGTCACTGGAAGAAAGCACTTTGATAATGTCAGGATATGAAGAGTTTAAAGAAACGTAAAGAAACAGAGTCAGGGAGACTTTTTGACTGGAGACACAGTAAATTCATTAGTTCAGTGTTCTTGTGTCTATTTGTCTTACGGACTCTTCTTTTATTTGTAATATGATTGAGATGTAAGGACATGTAAAATAGTCTAAATATAAATAATCTGAATATATGAAACCAATGAGGATGATTCAGTTCCAGCCTCCACATGGCTCCATCTGTGAAACTGAGCCGTTACTCTGTGTTAATGAATGAGGATCTGCTCCTAAAGCTCCTCGGCTGTAGACCGACCTGAATGAATGTAAAGCTGCTGTGTTAACAATAACTTCATTCCAACAGTCATTTCAGCTACAACAAGTCAGGATGAAATATACAAATATTCTGTCAAGGTGTGTATTAATTGTCCTGACCATTAACACCGAGGACAGATGTGTTGTGTAGCCTACACTTATACACTGTGTGTCCAACAGTGAGGCTTTACTCCGGCCACTGGCTGCGGAGACATCTAGACTGAGAAGCCGGCAGAGACACTGAAATCCATATCTTTCATAGAGAACATCATCAGAGTGAGCTCCAGTCTCTAAACACCGTCGCCCTGTGGACTGAGCCGCTCATAACCCGTGCGCCAATGTCGACTGGCTCTTCCAAATGTCAAATCATTTTTCTCGACCAATTGTAGTGGAGGGGCGGGGCTTACACGGAGTAACCTCGAGTTAACCACGTACATAAACTGCTCTGAACAGTTTAGAGATGCAGTGAAAGTTGCCATGACAACATACCTCGAGTAAAATCCATCCACCTTCGTAGTACGGGTTAATCAGGAAGTTACCCCCGACATCACGAAGTTACTCCTGAACTTACCCCGATAAGCCAGTTAACTCGCTTCATAGTACAGCTCTCTGGTCTGAGTGAACTGACTTTGGAACTCATTTGGATCTAAATTAAGAGACAAGTTGTCCATTACCTTGTCAAAAAGAGAAAAGAATTTGCAAGCTGAGCATTCATTTACACAAAACTGTCGGTGGGTTGGGTGGTACATTTACATGCCTTTGGTGTAGCTTGCAACAAAATATCGAACAAAATACACTGATGGTCAGCGATGGAGAGGCCCATCAGAGACAAATTATTTAAGTCCAAATCAAGTGTAAACACCATGTTTAAGTATAGCTGTGACTCTAAATTGTCCCAGAGACATTTGAACCAAATTAAGACTGATACTGTTCTGATAAATGATAAACATACCGGGTCTAAATTAGGGTGTTGATAGATGCCAACAGTACAGTAATGGGGTTACGTTTGTGCTGATTTTTGAAGACCAAAGCAAGGTGTCCTCCATGACTCTTAGTTCCAGTGAAGGTAAACGGTAAATGGACTGCATTTATTTTGCCCTTTTCTAGTCTTCTTAGACCATTCAAAACACTTCACAATGCACACACACAATTTGGGGTTCAGTGTCCTTACCCCAGACTGCAGGGGCCAGGGATTGAACCACCAACCATCTGATTAGTGTTTGGTGTGGAGGAACTCAATTGGCCTGCGCAGAGCCTTGACCTCAACCCCACTGAACACCTTTGGGAAGAATTAGAACGCAGATTGTGAGCCAGGCCTTCTCATCCAACATGAGTCCCAAATGCTCTTTTAACTGAATGGGCACAAATTTCCACAGACGCATTCCATATTCCAAATATTGCTGAAAGTCTTCCCAGAACAGTGGCAGCTGTTTAAACCGCAAATGGGGTTCAACTCCATATTAATGCACATGGTTTTAGAATGGGATGTCAAACAAACTCATACACTGTAGGTGTGATAGCATGGCTGTGGCTCAAGGGGCAGAGTTGTGGCCGGCTAATGCCCCCTACCTGCCAAAGTGTCCTTGGATAAGATACTGAACCCCAAGTTGCCAACCACCATGTAGCCAACCACAGGCAGACAGGAACAGGAGCGCAGATACAGGTACTCGAAGTCGGTGATAGGAAGCAAAGGTCAGGATTAACTCACAGGCAGGCAGGCAGGTACTCAACAGGCTGGGTCAGCAACGGGAATTCAATCTGGGAATGAACGCTGGAAAGTCTCCCACGTGTCAAAGAACAATCTGTAGTGAATGATCCAGTAGGGTTTAAATATTGTCTTAATTGTGATTGTTTGCAGAGCACAGGTGAGCAGATGAGGTGGGAGTGGCTGGCAGGTGAGCTGAGGCAGAGGCGGGGTGAGTAACAACGGAATTATGGCAGGTAGAAACTGTGACAGCTATAGGAGTAGATGATTCCTGCTGCACGTACTACTACACAGAGTTCTCCAACAGTTCCCTGTACTCCCATCTCAAATACGCCCTACACCACATAGGGGAGCAGCTTGGGATGCAAGTGTTTGGATGCATTAAATGCACTTTAAAGGTCAAAAACATGATTCTCACAGTACCACTACTACCATCCAGGTGAGAGTAAGTGTGCTACAGCAGGTAGATGACAGCATCATCCACACACATGTTGGGAACTGAGCCACGTGTATGGGGAGAACAATAGACTTTCTTTCAATCCAGCAGAGTCACAGAAAAAGAGCGCCAGGCACCACCATTCATTAATTCACACATTGGTGCGATTTAACGACCCAAAAACTCAAACATGGATCAGTCACTGGCTGAGACCAGCAGGAGCTATAGTGACGTTGGCCAGAAACCCCATGACTTCACCAATCGCTTATTTACCGTGGCGCAACTCTGCGTCCTTTCATTCCCTGGTGACGACAAGTTATGAGAGAGCTCCAGCTTTCAACATGCCACCTGCCTTAAGGGAGCGATCACAACTGAACGTTTAAACTTACAAGACCTAGGCAGCAGCTCTTGACTCGCTGGACGAGGAAAATACTTCTTTTCTTTTTAACTTTTCGTGTACACGTATCAGATCCACAGCAGGACGTCCTGCAACTGGACATCACCTATACCCTGCAGAAGTGGAATAATTTCCAAGAAGGAGACAGAGCCATCGAGACCCACTTCTTCAACCAGTTGACCCACTGGTTCATGTGCCCTGAAGAGGACCACGCCATTCATCACGTTGGTCAGTGCTCGGGTTCACGCCTTCCAAATAATTTGAATTGAGACTGATTGATTGGTCAATTTTCCCTGGTTTCCAGGGTAGTGCCCCGAATTATTAATTACATTAATAATCAATAATAATAATAATCAATTTATTTATTTATTACTACTAGTAATTCATAAATCAGTTAACAATCAACCAAGTTCACTCCTATCTATTCCCAACACACACATAAAAAGGCCAATTAGCAAACTGAAGAGGGTTGAGAGCAGGTTTTATCTATGGTCCAAGGTTGGCCAGGATCAGTCTCTCCAGTACCTTCATGACAGTAATGTTAGGACAAACAGTCAGAAGTTCCATAGCACCAGTATCCTTTCCTGCAACAGACTCAGGTTAAGCATTTGTTGCAGGATACCAGACAGCTGGCAGCACATGACTATAGGACCTGGGACTGATATGATCAGGGTCTGCAGGCTTCCCCTGATGAATATTTCCAGCTGTGTCTTAATCTGACTGTCATGCGGGGGAGGTTGGCCTTCCCTGCGGAGGTCGGAGTTGGGGGTTGTGATCAGGGGCGCACAGCGAGGGGAATGGGCCAAAGCAGGGGTTGATTTCATGTCTTAGACGGTGTAAAGACCCGTGTGGGAAGGGCCAGCTTACGGTTTGCTGGAGTTTATTCTCCAGCTTCTGTTTGTAGGACTCCCTGCACTCTCTCAGCTCACACTGAACCACTTTCAGGTTGTCCCTGTCACCAAACCTGAAGGCTCTCTTCTTTTAATTCAGCACTTATATATACTTCAGGTGACTAGTGATACAAGACTTATTATTGGGGAATCAGCATACAGTTCTGGTTGGGACGGTGGTACCCTCACAGAAGTCCGTGATGCAGTCAGTAATGTATGTGGTAACTATGTGGTTTGCAGAGCACATTTGCAGAGTCCACCTCCTCACAGTCCTTGTGGAGACAGCCTGCCTCTAAACTGCATGGAACCTACTGAGGCATTAATAAGACGAGGTTGTGGACTGATCTACCAAAGTGGGGGCAGTGCAGTGGCTCTCTATGCCTCTTTAGCATTTGCATACAAGAGGTCCAGTGTTATATCTAGATTATCTAGATTAGATTAGATTAGATTGGATGTATTGCCATTTGTACGGGTACAGGACAGTGCTGATATTTTGGAATTCTTGTACTTATCTCTGAAAGTCAACTTGTAAAAACAAGTATTTCACTACTGAACTATTGCACAAAACAATGGACTGGGAAAAGACTCAGCTTGGGTGGTGTTTTGAAACCACACAGTGATGCCACTAGTGAGAATACTCTCAATATATCCTCTGTAGGCCTGACTGAGGGGCCTACAGTGGATGTGTTTTGACTGTGCAAGTTTAAAGACCTATCTTTGTTGTACATCCTCCCCTCTCTCTATCATCATTAGCCCTTTTACTTAAGTAAAGGACTTCAGCACATCTTCCCCCACTGCTGACAGAGAATCCTGGTCCCTGCTGGGATGTGCACAAGCTGCTCAGTGGCTCAAAACGAGCCGTGTCTTGCCCAGTGTTGTGATGATCCCCATTTAGTTCAGACACTAAACATTGTGTTTGTTG
Source organism: Holacanthus passer (assembly GCA_025331565.1). Classification (NCBI taxonomy): domain Eukaryota; kingdom Metazoa; phylum Chordata; class Actinopteri; family Pomacanthidae; genus Holacanthus; species Holacanthus passer. Next base: position 1,263,834 of record JAFREQ010000059.1, read on the forward strand.
CCATCCTTGTTGTGATATGTTTTTATAATATACTGACCAATAACGACAGCACTGCCAACAACCCCTGAAAGTACAGGGAACATTTAGTACCACTTCCTAAGCAGAGGGCAAATTTAGTCAAGGAACTCATCACCAAAGCAAAGACCAGTGGAAACAAAGGGAGAACCTGTGACAATGGCTCATTACAGTAACATCTCAGTTATTACTACTACTTTCCACTATAGAAATTTACAGAAGCAATGTGTAAACAGACACCTTCCTTAATGGCAGAACATCACAGAAAAAATGCATTTACAACAGCTAACGTCATTACTATTTATCTGTCCATTTCTGTTTTGTTGTTGATCTGTAAATTGATGACTTTTCAGGGGACTGTGGAATTAAGACAAGATTATATTGATACCCAGAGGGGAAATTCAGGTGTGCAGAAGCACAAGGACAGAAATAAGTATAGTAAGTATAGTAAGTATAGTATAGTATATGCAGTGTAATATCATCTAAGGTAGTAGCCTACACCAGAATAGTATATATAATTAAGTAATTATATTTAGTGTCTGTATTAATATAGATCTATGATGTAGTACATTTTGTAATAAAACTCTTTAGCATATTAACATAATATAGTACATTAAAATATAGTATGGGATATAAAATATAAGGTCAAATTTGCAATTCTACAATTTCATTTAGCAGACGCTTTAATCCAAAGTGACATACATTCACATGCCAATGGAACAGAAATCGGGGGCAATTTGGGGTTCAGTATCTTGCCCAAGGACACTTCGACACATAGACTGCAAGGGCCAGGGATCAACCCATCAACCTTGGTGGACAACCGCTCTACCTCCTGAGCTACAGCTGCCCCAAATTTATTAACTGATGAATATGTGTAACATAATATATAATACCATAGCAATATAACATATAATATAAAATATAATAAAGTATAGTGTGATGATATATATTTTACAGTATAATAAAATTAATAAATTGCAATGAATAGCTGGACTATTGCAAGTCTCTATTATCAGGCTGCCCCAGTAAGTCGTTAATGACCCTCCAGTTGATCCAGAATGCTGCTACACGTGTATTGATATATATATTTCACCCACTTTAGCTCCTTTGCACTAGCTCCCCGTCAAATCAAGAATTGAATTTAAAATTCCTCTGCTAACCTATTACGTATAGTACCCTATTATCTTAATATAGTACTACACTCTCAGAATGCTGGGTTTCTTTTGGTTCCTAGAGTCTCCTCAAGTAGATTTGGAGCCAGAGCCTTCAGCTATCAAGCTCCTCTCCTATGGAATCAGATCCCAGTCTGAGTTCAGGAGGCAGGCACCCTTTCCACATTTAAGAGTAGGCTTAAAACCTTCCTCTTTGACAAAGCTTATAGTTAGGGTTGGTCCAGGTGAGCCCTGAGCCATCCCTTAGTTATGCTGCTATAGGCCTAGACTGCCGGGGGACTTCCCATGATGCACTGAGATTAACCCTCCTTCTCTCCCTCCTCCAGCTGTATCCATTCACAACCTATCAATGCATCTTACTAATGCAACTTCTTCCCTCTCTTGTTTGTGCTCTCTCGTTTCTCTCCTCTCTCTCCTCTCCTGTCGCTTCCTGCAGGTATCACTGGAGCTGCAGAGTCTGGATCCCTCCCACTGCCCACATGTCTCTGTTTGACACTTATTACACCATTATTATTATCATCACATTTGTGAATTGTAGTATTGCATGTTCTCTCCCTCCTCCCTCTGCCCCATCCCTCTCTCTCTCTCTCTCTGTCTGTCTCTCTCTCTCTCAACCCAACCGGTCAAGACAGATGGCTGCCCATCTTGAGCCTGGTTCTGTTCTGAGATTTCTGCCTGTTAAAAGGAAGTTTTTCCTTGCCGTTGTCAAGTGCTTGCTCATGATGGGAAATGTTGGATATCTATAAATAATATTATAAAGAGTATGATCTAGACCTGCTCTGTATGAAAAGTGCCTTCAGATGACTTGTGTTGTGGTTTGGCACTATACTAAATAAAATAATAAAATTGAATTGAATTGAATAATAAATATAGTATAATATACAAGAACATAATGACTATCATATGCAATGTAATTACATGACTACTAACTATTGAGGAATATTTGTCGTTAACATTGTGAGATCAAACATATAATTAAAGAATGTCAATTACACTAAAATCTAAATTATTGACCTGTCAATCATATAACACACGTGTTCACTGCTGCCATGTTGTGCAATGAAGCCACATACTGTACTTGTTCCTAAGGTCACCCACCTCCACAGCATGAAAAAGGGAAGAAAGAAAGGAGAATATGATGCCAGAGGTTGAGGGCTAAATAAAAACTGGGGGTGCATGTTAATTGTGTACAAGTTGTTGTGTCCCACTCCAGTTTCCTGTCTCACTTTGCTGTCCCCCTTAACCCCCAATAACAACAATCTCTGTTTCATTTCCACAAACCTCCTAAGTGCGTGTGTATGTGTGCACATACACACTTCTGTGTGTGTGTGCCTGTGTATGAGATCCCCGCAAAAAGCTGATTAGGTCTTTAACAGTAGTATGGCTAATTAAAACTACCTCCTGCTTGTTAACAACACCACCCCTCACTCACCCACACTACAGCTCTGAGGCTCAGAAATCCTTCCTGTCTGCAGGTTTTGGTGATTTATGATTAGTTCATCCTGCCTAAAACATAGAAACTCACAAAAATCTGAACACACAACTTCCCCGTATGTAAATTAATATATTTATGACTGACATAAAATAAATATTCAATTACGTCATGTGTTTTTCAGGGTTACAACAATTGGTTTCAGTATATCTATAACCAATCTGCCCCCTGTCTTGTTCATATTCAAAGGCAGTATTACACAACAATGTACTAAAATATGCAACAAATCTACATAAAGAATACCTAACCTTTAATTGCTATATTGTTATTACTAAAATAAGCTTTCAGCTGAAGTGGGAGTAAAACTGGTATTATGAATCAAAGCTATGCAGCCTCTGAAATGCTTCCAGTGGAGCTACAAGATGGGGCAGTCACTTTTTATTTGAAATTCCAATTTTTGTCAGAACATGGGAAAAAACATTCAAACTGCAATGATCTGTTTGAATCCAAAATTTACAGTCTGTAAGCACAACAAACCAGCCATATTGTCCAGCAGGAGGCAATATTCATCATCTGCTTGATGTTTTGTGTGCCCTATTGACCTATCAGTAAACTAAGCTAATAAATGAGAATAGAGGAGGACACTAGTGAACAAAACCATGCTGATCAGACAATTACAACAGTATAAGATGTGAGTAGTAGTGTGTGGAAGTCTCTTGGGTTGAGGATAGCATGACAAAATGAATCCATTGAAATTGAAAAACAATTAGTGTATGGCCCTGGATGCCCCTGGAAAAATACTATTCAGCACATTAAGCAAATGTGTTCTGCAAGCACACACATTATTTCACATAACTTCAAATGGGCACAAACCTGTGGAAAAGTTGAAGGTACAATCAGCAATATTTTTGAGGTGTTTTAAAAAACCAACAACATCCATGGGAGTTCATAATGTCAGTCACTTCTATTTTCCTTGACAGACTGCCTAGATTTAATGTTCTGAGACTTCATAACTTGTAATGCATCCCAATCCAGTAGAAACTGGTTGATTTAAAGGAACCAGGATGAAATACACACAAAGCTGGTAACTAACCAGTATGCAATTAAATTACATACTTTAAAAAGGATGTGCACATACTTTAGGTGCACATACTTCAGGTAGGATGTGTACATACTTTAGACTATTTAAGTCCATGTGCATGCTTGAGGAGTTGTTAGCTGCAGAAAAGGTCACATTCAGCCACACTTCCTGCCACACAACAAAACTAATCAATATCCATCCAACAACAACACGAGGCCCCTGTGGTGTTAAAAAAACAGCAAGCCTGATCAATGCATAATTTCTGCCTCTAATATCTCTAACTGAGGATCAGTCCACAACACCACATATATTACTTCCTAATGTATATTTTACAGCTTTACTTTACTTATTTTTTGCTTTACACAGAGCTTAGAACAAACACTTTTTTGTGTACCCACTTAGATCCATAGTGTGGCTGTCCAGCTGAATTAGCAACTTCTACTTTCTATGTTTAAGTTTTTTCAAGAAGGCCTCAGTAAGTGGTTCCCTCTGTCTGTTTATCAGGGAAAAGTAGAGCCCTCAAAAGCCTCTCAGCTTGAGGCATGTGCCATGCTATGCTGTTCGAAATAATACCGGTATAAATCTTAATGTGATAAATAAAAATTTGTCATATCATGATATTAACAATATTGCAACAGCAGTAACACACGAGGCTGACAGTAAGGGTAACACTGCTAGCAGCTCTACTGTGGAGGAATTGGTTCCACAGAATTTTAGTGTGAACACAATAATTTTGGAAACACAAACAGTTGCCCAACTGCAGTTGTTAGTGTGTCAGAATGATGTTCGCTCACCTTGGAGGTCATTTTTGAGGGCGTATTTAAGGTGTCCCAAATAACTATACACATATTTATATATAATGTAATGAGGTGGACGACACATTACAATTACTGCCAATACAAAAAAGATAATACTTGCAGCTGTACGCTGCCAGTTACATCCTACAGCAGTATTTTTAATGTATCAACAAGCTCCGAAGGCATTGAGGCTAAGATTATTCTGGCATTCAGTGTTCATTAGAAAGTATAGTGATTTCATTTGGAGTATGAGGGATGGCATATTTGCAATGCTTTTGTTTTTCCATCTTTGTGAGCGGATTGTGGTAAATGGGAGCAGACAAGCTGACAGGCAGAGTATGAGCAGCAGCACTGACAAAGCACTGGGGATGATAAAAGAGCATTAGGAAATGAACATCCTGCCAGAACAACTGTTTACCACAACCAAAGTGCTGATTTTACTGATGTAAAAAATTCACAACATTAAAAACACCACTGTTCCATGGAAGCAGGAGGCTGCCCAATGTCCAGTCATAACCACTGTAACACAGCCTATTAAACATAAACCAGGTCTCATGATGATTAGAGCATTTCCAAATATTTCAGGTGGCTCAACAGTTTAAAAACAGATATTAAAATGCAGCAGCTTGCAGCATCCATTGAAGCAATGATGTAAATATCAAAGTAAAAGTAGAGCAAAACAGCAAAGAGGACCAGAGCTGCTAAGATTTTTGCACCTGTTTTTCAGGGATAGATGTGTAGCATTCTGCCCACATGTGCTGTATTTATCAAACACACAGTAGGCTAGAGTCACAGTTTGTGCATCATTTGTGTGAGTGTTTCATGTGTTTCTCTCCTCATGGCATATGCAATTTAAAAGGAGTATCACAAAAATAATAAAAGGAGATATGTTAACAGTGGCTGGCTGATTATATATTCCTCAGAATTTACTAAGGTGTCAGATTTGCTGGAAAGAATTGTCACCTCTGACGACAAGCAAGAGCCAATTGTGTTTTTGGTTGCATTTACCTTAATATTAACATCCATATGAACACTATCTCAACCTCCACCTGAGCCACTATGAGCTTTTATCTACAAGGTCTTCACCAACAAACAACATGTGAACAAAAACACAACATCTAGGCCAGAAGCGCAGCAGCCACCTCACATGCTCTTAAGAGAATAGCGACAACCATTTTCAAAGCAGCTACAGTGATGCAGCACAAAGGCAGGACCCAATAACCAAGTCTGGAGTCCAGCAGCCCCTACCAGAGACGGATGACTTGACAGTAATAAATTCATCAGTCCCAGGAAGATGGATCCTTCAGGGTCTGGAGAGGCTACTCACTTGGGCTTGGATGTGTTTTAAGCTGTAAAAAAAAACTGCAGGTCCTTGATACTGAAGAGTGGGAAGGTGATTAACCAGTTCCACTTCTCTTTTGGGGGTACCAGAATCCCCTCGGTTCCAGAGAAGCCCATAAAAGGTCTCTGAAAACTGCACTCTAAATGAGGCTGCTTCCATGAGAGCAACGAACCAAGAACTGGAGCAATGGTTGACAGCTGTCGATAAATCAGGACTACAAGGTAAATTCAAAACCTGAATATACAGTACCAGCATGGCATCCTACCTAGGATCTTGTGGCCACTGCTGGTATATGAATTCCCACCGTCCCCAATTGAGGTGTTTGGGAGGAGGATAAGCTGCCACCTCCATAGGTGGTTGGGATTGCCAAGAAGCTTGAACAGCATCGCCCTCTATGGTGACAGAAACAAGCTAAAACTCCCCATTAACAGTCTTAGTGAGGAGTTTATGATAACTTGAGAAAGGGAGGTGCTGCAATATAGGGAGTCCAAAGCCCCAAAAGTCTCCAAGGCCAAAATTGAGGAGGACTGGAAGGAAGTGGAGGGCATAAGAGGCAGTGGACCAGGAAAAACCTTAGGGGTGCCACAGAGCACTGGTGGGAGTTGGCCAAGGAGTTTTAGGCAGCATTGCAACAACCCATTACAACAAAGCCACTGGCAAAAAGAGGCAGGGCTCAGTCCAGAAGGAAGTGAGAGCCAGGGTCAAGGAGTTACGTGCAAGCCAGATGGTGGGAACTGGGAGGCAACTGGGTGCATGGACAAGATGGGAGTAGGCAATGGACTGCAAGATCTCATGGTTTGAACTGTGGAAAGCTGACTGAAACATGGTCATGTTCACATTGGAGCTTAAGGTACCCTGGGAGAAGTGGATGGAGGAGGTCAGTGAGAGAAAAAAGCCAAATATGCAGAACTGGTGGAGGAGTGCCACAGAGGGGTGGTGTGCACGATGCAAGCCCATTGAAGTAGGGAGTGGGGGCTTTGCAGGAAAATTATTGTACAAAGCCTACAGCCTCCAGGGCATCACTGATGCATGTAAAAGAAAAGCCATCGGCAAAACTTCAGAGGCAGCGGAGAAAGCTTCAAGGCTGTGGATGAGGAAGGACAAGCCATGGGCAAATGTGCCTTGGACACAGGCCAGGAAGTGATCACTCCTGGTCAGGTCGTCCTGGCAAGGGTGTCTAAATTTGAAAGATCCAAACAACCCAATTGATGATGTGTCCAAGTGCATCACTAGATGTGTGTAACAATCACATACTGTATACTACTTCTGTCCTGCACCTGTGCAAAATCTCTGTCTACATAAGTTTGTAAATAAAGTCAACATTTAAGTAATATAATCAATGGTTTGTATACCTATCATTACTTATGTCTCTGTCTACATATAGTGTGATTGCCATCTTTTACTGCTCTTGTTGTCAGTTGTTGCTGTTGTAAACAATGCCTATGTGGAAATCATGGGGGAGGACCAATCCTGGAAAATCATAGAATTGTCAACCCATATTCATATCATTGTAGACTTATAATTTATTATGATAATAATAATATGCATTGAATACATATGTGCCAATAGAAAACAGAAAATAATGTGGTTCAACGTTTTTAAAGATCCAAACTCCCCTTCATATGTTTCACAGTGGTTTAGTCCACTGCCGTTACACTTTATAATTCAAGTTTATAAAATATTGTGCATATTTCACTTGACTTACATAGCATATATGTCCAAAAGTGAAGAAAAAAGTGAAGTAAGATATCTGGCCTTGCCTGCAGGGACAGCTGTGTAGTTTAGGGACGTGCTCCACTGCCACCACCACCCGCGCTTGTTTTGCCCCGGGTCGCTTGTTTTGTCCCAGGTTGCTTTTTTTCTCGGTCTCCACACATGTCAATTCAGTCAATATAGGCTGCAGTGTTGACTTTTCTTCACCATATGTGTGCTAGTTGTCTCTTTATTGATAGCTTAGCTTAGCCTAGCATAACCATAGGCTTTATAAATGGCCACCCCCTTTGCAGAGGCAGTTATAGTGAATCTGTTTTCCATTTTTATTTGCAACAAGATATATAATGTATAAGGACAAGTATTCAGACAACAACTGAACTTTTGAAGAAAATAAAATGCCTTGTGTTTTTAGAATTAGGCTATTATTGATTTATCACGGTGATGACGGTATTGCGAAATCCATATCGTGGTGCAACAACACCGCGATGATGACTATGACACCGGTATGCCTCCCAGCCCTAGTGTGAGGGTAGTCTCTTTGAAAATTTGCATACAAACTGCCTTCATGGTTCCCACATACTGACAGGGATCTGTAGTGGCGTAAGTGAGATACAGAAAAAAAGGACCAAAAAGTCCAGTCATGGGTCCATGTTGATCTCCATTTTATACATCCAATACTACTTGATGTCCTTCCTTCCCTACAACTACAACCCACCCACCCCACACACACACAACACACACACAACGCACACACACACACACTCTAGGGGCAGCCCTTTAGACAAGCACATTTACAGAATAATCCTATTAGGGAGAGAAAGTGCTCACTCTCTCCCTCTCTTCATTCATCAATACTCCCTCTATCTCAGTCGCCCCTCCCACTCCCCCTCCATCCACCGTCAATGCCAGTCAATAAGCTGCTATCTCTGCTCACTTTCGTATTCTAATTCAAACAGGCTATTCTGCAGCCACGAGCAATCAGTGTCCAACAATAGCAGCACAGAGCTCAATAGTTCAACACTGTGTGAGACTCATTTTGTGGCACAAAGTGATGGAGGCAACATGCCGTTCTCACTGCATCACTGTTCGCTTATCACTGCTGCTACTTTTCCACTGTACAGCCGTCAATATTTCCTCATAGCTTTGATTCTTTTTTCTTCCATCTATCCTGCTTTATATCCTCTGTCCACCCCACCCCTCCTTTCTGCCTTCTACCAGCCCACAGACAAGCTAACAGCTAAAGATTAGAGCTGCACCAGATCCAACAAATTATTCTACACATGACACACATGAAATATGGCATGCAACTGACATGTCTGACGTATCTATAATGGCAGACTGCAAGTCCAAGGGATTTATTGTATTTGGAAATCAACAGTTATAGAAATACATTTTAATGAATAAATGGTACTGGACTGTCAAGGCCAACCATCTCCAATAAGATGAAATGAGGCAATTCAGTGGTATCATTTGTTGAGCAGGAATTACTGTAGAAGCAGAAAAGGGATTTCTCACCTAAATTTACCTGCATGGGAAAATTCTGAAGTTGTTAAAAGTGGTCAAAACTCAATATAAACATTTAAATTAAATTAAAAACTACAAGTGTTGTTGGAGTTTTGACCTCCTGTGCTGGCATTATGACCCTTGTGACGTAAGTGCCCTGTTGAGTGCCATCAAGGGTCGGCATTGCTACTAAACACGTGTTATGTCAGTCAGTATAGGTTATTTAAACAAGTACGCAATATAGCACTTCCATAATGCCTGGGGTGAAAAAAAGGGGTCAAAATCCAAGCAGCAGTGGCTGAATATCGAGAACCCTATAAATGCTGGATGCTAAATTCCCCTAAATTTAATGCAACTTTCTTTCATTAGACCTTCCTTGTCTGGTAAAAGGGCACATCTTTCAAACTATATACCTCCAGTTGTAATGCAGGCTTTCTATTAAAAAATATATATAAATAGTCTCCAAGCCCCACAGATATACACATCTAGATATTGACACTGTGTTAATTTACATTTTAAGTCACAGTCACTGCAATGCACTGCAACCACTGTTCACCTGTTATAAATATGGCTGTCCCTCAAGTTTCAAGCAGACCATTGCAAGTAGCACTGTGATAGCAGGAAACATGGCATCAGAACTAAGTGAAAGTGTCAGAAGTCAAAATGTTATTCTAAGCAAAGAGAGGCTTTCTCAGTGGCAAAGCATGGCTAGGCTAAAGGTTTCTCAGCAAGTTAACCAAAAAACTGGAGCTCAGACTTTTTGGACAGTCTGTTAGTACAATAACCACACAGCAAGCCATATTAAATGTCTGACACAATGTGGATGTAAATTCTCTAAAAGGCAACATCATCCCAAACACAGCTAAGCAAGAGCGATCCAGTTCAGTGACTTGAGTTAGCTGAGGTGACACCTACTTTATTATTTTAATGTATGAGTCTATGGTTACTGACTCACTTTTGGAGCAACCTCAAGTGGCCATTTGAAGAACAGCAGTTTTTGGCACTTCGGCATTGGCTTCATTTTTCAGCCACAGAGGGTGCCGTTATTTTGTGATACACATTCCCTACCAAAGCCTACTACACATGAAATCACATATAACAAGGCATCCTATAACCCAGACAAAGAGCTCACCTATAACGAACATTATAATTCTATTTAATGAGCATGCATTGTGTGTATCTGGAGATCCACTGCACTCATAAACAACAGGATGTTCTCATCATTATACTTAGAATTACAGTGTACACTGATTGAGTTCCAATAATTATCATTGTTCTGTTGCACAGTAAATACAGAAGGATCAATAACAGCATGTCAATAATTCACCACACAGATGCTTTTCACACATCTGGCATTGCATTGTCTCTTATTGGTGAAAGAGTACAGGTCCAATGGCACTTATACATATTATATGGCACCTATAGCTTTACAGCAAATGACAGCTCAAGTCTTAGAAGCTGGGCTAGTGCCAGTACACCTCTCTCTGCTGACATGGATTTTGCACATCAGTACCAGGAATGTCCCTCCCCAACGTGGGTTCATTGTGCAACAAACCTGATCTTCAGCGACTGCTGGGGAAAAACAGACTTTTCTTCCTCTTCCATTCCATGCTTGAAGCCTGCTTTACAGAGACATGGCTGTGTGGATTAATACTGGACTTTGCGCTGCAGCTGGCAGGCTTCCAACTATTCAGAGCAGATGGTGACACAGAACTTTCCAGCAAAATGAAAGGTGGAGGAATCTGTTTCTATACTAACAGTGGCTGGTGTAATGATGTGACAGTGATCATGCAGCACTGCAGCCCTGACCAGTTTATTCATAAATTGTGAACCTTTTAACTAATGTGAGTTCACTTCATTCATACTGGTCAGTGCAGGAAGCACAGTGCATGCTTGCCGACCATAGACTGTATAAAACATGGACGTAGCCTCCATGACGTCACCAAATATGGACAAAGAGGTGGAGCGAGGGTGGAGCTGAATAGATGAAACATGGCCACCAAGCTAGCTGGCTAACCCAGTGGTACTGGCCCGATTTAATAAGCCAGCATAACGTTTATAACATTTCATCCTCCAGTCGATCACAATCAGTCAGTTTCTGGAGTGTAATAAACGTAACTGTTCTAGCTTGCTGTTTTAACAAAAATATAAATATAAGTAACGTTTGAGTTCGTGGACCATCAAATTGTATGTTACTGTTTAGCTAACCAATAACAACATCTGGGTTAACATTATTTATGGAAACATTCAGAAATGAGACGTTAATATTTTGAAGTTACAAAAACTTTATTGTATTTCATAGATAATGTTAGTTTACAAACATGGAGGGTCTTTCTTTTCCAACCTCACACAGGCACCTTTTATTCAAAAGTATTAACACCATATATTATAACACTTTTTATTACGTTTTGACTTCGGTGCAGCAGGTTTAATAACTGAGACTACCAGATGATTAGCAACGTTAGCTTAGAGCAACCTCCACTCTCTCCCCCCAGAGAAACTTGTCCTGGACACCCAAGAGAAACACAGTCAAGATGGCAGCACAGTCAAACTCCAGCCAACAAGCAGCTCCACAAACACCAGAACAAACACAGAGAGAAAAATGTGCAGACTGTGCAGCCAGCTGGAGCCCAATGTTAATTCATTAGCTGGCTATTTACTAGTAAACAAAAAAAAATTTGTGCTGTAAACATGTTTTCTTCTGCTGTAAAGTTGGGCACTTTCATGTTGACTTCATTTTTCAGCGCTGGAGGTTGCTGCGTGTCGCTGGCAGATGAAATGAACCAATGAACCAAAATTTCAAGCTTGCCTTACGGACACAAAAACCTGAATGACCTGCAATTTTCTGCTTTTAAACTCAGTTATTGTACTGAGCTATTGTACCTGATGGCTAAAGATGGCCCCGCTCTAGTGGCAGCCTGTTACAGCAGCTCTCGCTCACCATTGAGCCTTGTCCTTCCCTTTTTTATTCTTCAACATTCTTTTATACAGGCTTATGTTTCTGAATGCCCAGTTCAACATGTCCACCATAGTGACTGTGTTTGAGCTGGTATTTGTGAATTTCCCCACTGTGGGACGAATAAAGGTTTATCTTATCTTATTTTTCTTGCAATTTTTACAATGTTTTTACATCTGTGTCTGGGGACCCTGGGCACAGCCAAGACCCTATTGTTTACAGTCAGGATCAGCTGTTGGTGCTCCATAACACAGCAGTGCTGCTGGACGAGGGACCAAGGCGAGGAAGGCTGCGGATCCGGACAGCATCAGTTCCAGGCTCCTGAAGTCCTGCACAGGCCAGCTGTGCGGGATTGTTGAGCACATCTTCAACCTGAGCCTGAAGCTGAAGACTCCACACCCCAAGGACCTCAGCAGCTACAGGCTGGTGGCATTAACATCCCACCTGATGAAGACCCTGGAGCAGCTGGTCCTTGCTCATCTCAGTTCGCCTATCAACCTGGTTTAGGGTGGACAATGTGGTCATCTTCCTCCAGCACAGAGCCCTCTCTCACCTGGAGAAACCTGGGAGCACTATGAGAATCATGTTCTTTGATTTCTCCAGTGCTTTCAACACCATAAAGCCAGCACTTCTGAGGGACAAGCTGGAGAACACAGGGGTGTACCTGCACTTCACATCCTGGATCCTGAACTACCTCACCAACCATCCACAGTATGTGAGGACATGGGACTGTGTGTCCCACATGGTTGCCTGTAGTACGGGGGCCCTGCAGGGAACAGTCCTGGCTCCGTTCCTTTTCACCCTCTACACTGCAGACTTTTCATACACATCAACCTGTCACCTGCAGAAGTTTTCTGACGACTCTGCAATCATCAGCCTCATCACAGATGGGGACGACAGGGAATACAGAGAACTGACACAGCACTTGTGGACTGGTGCCAGCGGAACCACCTCCAGATCAACGTGGGGAAAACCTAAGAACTGGCGGTGGATTTCCACAGGCGCACTCACTCCCCTCCAACACCAGTGAACATCCAGGGAATGGACATTGAGATGGTGACATCTTATAAGTACCTGGATGTTCACCTCAACAACAAACTGGACTGGACTCATAACACCACTGCAATATACAGGAAAGGTCAGAGCAGACTCTATCTGCTCAGGTGACTGAGGTCTTTTGTAGTGCAAGGGGCACTGAAGACCTGAAGACCTGAAGACCTTCTATGTCTCTGTTGTGGCATCAGCCATTTTCTATGGAGTAGTCTGCTGGGGCAGCAGCATATCGGCTGTGGACAGGAAGAGACTGGATAAAGTGAAGGCCAGCTCTGCACTGGGTTGCCTCCTGGACCCAGTGGAGGTGGTGGGAGAGAGGAGGATGATGGCTAAGCTGTCATCCATGTTGGAGAGTGACTCCCAGCCCCTGCAGGACACTTTAACAGCTCTGGAGAGCTCCTTCAGCGATAGACTGCTTCACCCAAAGTGTGTGAAGGAGCAATATCGCAGATCTTTTCTTCCTGCAACTGTCAGACTGCACAACCAGCACTGCTCCCAATAGACCATACATTCATGTCATTACATCTGTGCAACACTCGTTTTTTTATGTCAGTATATTTATCTACATATACTGTATATATATATATATACACACACACACTCCATTCACTGTGCAATAATTCTTCAATTCCATGTGCAATATTTCATATTTAATATTTTTCAAATTTCATTCTCCTGTCCATTGTGTATTCCTGTTCATAGTGTAAATATGTGGTCACTTTTTCGTATATTTCATGTAAATTTGTAAAGAGTTCTCCTTGTGTAAATTTGTTAATACTAATACCTCTCTGTTTATATTGTTTATACTGTGTCTGTACTATTTAACTGCTCTATTGTCTTTGCTGCTGGACAATGTGAATTTCCCCACTGAGGGACAATTAAAGGAAAATCTTATCTTATCTCTTATCTTATGTTATCCCAAACCTCTCAAAACACATCATCTAAAGACATAGTTAGTCTAGATAACATTGCCCTGGCCTCCAGCACCACCGTAAGGGTTATCAGGATATGTCCTTTAACTCCCACATAAAACAAACAAACTTCAAGGACTGCCTTTTCCCATCTATGTAACATTGCAAATATCAGGCACAGTCATGTCTCAAAATATGCAGAACAACTATTCCATGCACTTGTGACTTCTAGGAAGGATTATTGCAATTCCTTATTATCAGGTTACCCAATAAGTCTCTAAAGACTTTCAAGCTGATCCAGAATGCTGCTGCACAAGTATTGACATGAACTAGGAAAAGAGATCATATTCCTCCCATATAAATTTATATATATATAATCCTGAATAGAATTTAAAATCCTTTTCATCACCTACCAAGCTCTTAACAGTCAGGCACCATCATATCTTAAAGAGCTCATAGTACCCTTTTACCCTACGAGAACATTGGACTCCCAGAATACAAACTTACTTGCTACTTACTTAGAGTCTCCAAAAGTATAATGGGAGGCTGGGCCTTTAGCTACCCAGCTCCTCTCCAGTGTAACCAGATCCCAGTTCAGGTTCAGGAGGCAGACATCCTCTCAACATTTAAGAGTAGGCTTAAAATTTTCCTCTTTGATAAAGCTGATAGTTAGGGCTGGCCCAGGTGAGCCCTGAATCATCGCTTATTTATGGTGCTATAGGCCTAGATGGCCAGGAGATTTCCCATGATGCACTGAGCTCCTCTCTCTTCCTCTCCCTCTCCATGTGTACACATTCTTATCCCATCAATGCATGTTACTAACTTAACATCTCTCTCCTGCAGTTTTGTGCTTTCTTGTCTCTCTCCTCTCCCATCCTGTCGCTGTCCGCAGGTATTTGCAGATATGCCCCTGAAGCTGTAGAGCCCTTGCTCACTCTCTGATGGCTGCCCACCCAGAGCCCGGAGCCCAGAGTTTTTCCTCCTCGCTGTCACCAAATCCTGGCTTGTGACGTGAATTATTGGTTCTTTGTACTAAGAGTACTCTGTATTAAGAGTACAGTCTAGACCTGCACTATATGAAAAGTGCCCTGAGATAACCTCTCTTGTGACTTGGTGCTATATTAAAAAAACAAAAACTGAATTGTATTGAACTGAAGCATATTGGCCTACCCAGTGAAGTCAAACCTCCTATATATTTCTGGGATTAGCTGCCTGATGCTCTACTGATTACATGGATGAAAAATTAATAGCTCAGCCTTGTACAAACTGCTGTCCTTTCATGTCACACCATCAATAGGAACTGAACAGTTTGTTGATTCTTTCATGTGGGTAATAAGGGAGGGGGAAGTGAGACAACGATGGAGCCCAGGAGAGCGAAACACAACAACCCTGAGGTGCATGTCAACATTTTATTAAGCCAACAGCCTGGTGTGCTACTGCTCACTAAATGCTTTTTCTACAGCACACACATAAGGGTGCTTACTGCCTCTTTTTAAAATACACACACATTCAAACAGATGTACAGGAAATAACTGAGCCATTCCAAATGACTGATGAACAGTGATACGAGAGTTATTTAGCAATCAGTGCCTCTGTAAATCTGAAATTCTTTGTTTGGAAAAGGTCATAGTGATGTACTATAATCTCACACCTGTGCTTTGGATATTTGGGGAGACACAGGTAATACTGAGAATCTGAGAATATATATGCAGTATCCATGAAGAACTACAATAACCTTAGCTTAACTCAACTTGTAAGAATGCAGAAGGGTTTTTTTCTATCCCCTACACTGTGATTTGCAGCTTTGATGAATAACTGTAAGGCAAACATACAATGTGATCAATAGATCAATCAAGTGATAGATCAGTCAAACAACTGAGCCAAATCAAATAGATCATTACACATGTCAGCTGTTGTTATCTGTCTAATGCTTCACCCATTCATTATGTGACCTTTGCTATGTAACATAGCTCCACTGCTCATTTTCTCTGAAGCTTATGAAACTTAGTATTACATTTCATAAAAAAATTTTTTAATTCTTTTCAAAGGCTTCAAAAGCATTAATTCCTACTGTACATTTGCCAGCACAACAGTGTCTTTTGTTTGACCCTCTCTGTCTGGTAAACACCCACGTCTGTCATACCCCACACCTACAGTTCTTAAGGCAGGCTTCTTCTGAAAGTC
This sequence comes from Holacanthus passer, assembly GCA_025331565.1. Taxonomy (NCBI): domain Eukaryota; kingdom Metazoa; phylum Chordata; class Actinopteri; family Pomacanthidae; genus Holacanthus; species Holacanthus passer. Next base: position 1,279,993 of record JAFREQ010000059.1, read on the forward strand.
TGATGTCATCAAGGTTAAATATAATTAATGTCAAATCTTCACAAGACATGCATGTAATGTAAATATTTCAGTAGGCTGCATTCACCACCATTTTCTACTCAACCATTACTGCTTTTTATGTAACTTCCCTGTGCTAGTAATAGCTCTTTAGTCATCAGGTGTGGCAGCCTGTTACAAACTACAGGGCTGAGGGAAGAACAGCAGTGTTTGGCCAAAGTACGAATGGAAGCTAGATTTTTGTTCAGCCAATCCCACCCTCAGCACACAGCTCACAGCCATGTTGAGTACCTGGCCTTTTCATGTCCCCGAGCAGAAGACAACACAATATGTGACAGATATGGCAGCAGCTTGACAGCTCAAGCACGCCGATATGAATATTTCAACCACGTGCTGCTGGCACAACACATAAGCTCAGTGCCCCACCCTACTGCTGGGATCAAATGTCAAGCTGGCTGCAAGACATGCAGACATGGGCAATGTGGAGCCATCATGAGTGGGTTGATAGATATTTTACATGAACATTTTTCAGTATTGTCTAAAGTTCAGCACTGGCCATTAAAGGAATTAGAAACAGTAACATTTCTAAAAAACAAAAAGAAAGAAAGAGAGAAAAACATCAGCTGCTGACGCACCTCACATTTCTTTTATTCTTGTGAATGATGGTCAAAATATTTTCACTCCACTCCAACCACAAAGAGTTTAAGGAGAATTCATAACTGCTTTTAGAAGCTATTAATTAGTGGCCTTGTTCAACAATCATGTTGGGAGAAAACCACAGAAGAAGTGCACATTTCTGCACTCACAGCAGCTCAACAGACTGGAATGCAATGTAACCACAACACATGCTGAGATCTGAGTTTGGACAGCAGCTGCAATCAGACATACATTAACCTACACATCTATTTATATGCATTTACATCCAACTTGAGTGCAAACATTGAAGTTATTGAAGGTTGTTGAAAGGCATTCTGGGAAACTCATTCCCAGACCCATTCCTAACTGAGAACCAGAAAAAACAGACAGTTTAAGTAAAAGTCCTGGGTATAAGAACAAGAATCTCACAAAATAATGGAAAAATTCCCAACAGAAGTTCTGAGAGCCCAAGGTGACATCTTCAAATGTCTTTTTCTACAATTCTACAATTTCATTTAGCGGACACTTTTATCCAAAGTGACATACATTCACAATTTGGGGGCAATTTGGGGTTGCTCAAGGACACTTCAACACATAAACTGCAGAGGCCAGGGATCGAACCACCAACCTTCCGATTGGTGTCCTGAGCCGCCCCAAGAAACAGATCCATAACAGATCCAGTCTTGTTTCGTCTGACCAACAGTCCAAAGCCTGAGGAGATTCAGTTTACAATCATGACATTGTTGACTGATTTAAATTACTTTATAGTAACTACAAGAAACTTTCATTACGTGTAAATTTTGACAGCCTCTGTGCACAACAATGGTAGTGTTTTCACTGCCTTGTTTTGTAAAGATCTTGATCTGGCTAGTGCATGCATTTGGTCTAGAAGTAATTAAAAGAAAAGTGCAACTTATTTTTAAATACTATTTTTGTTTTTTAAACACAGCAGTTTGCGAGATGCATAGCAATGAGGTAATCTATCTATTTGTGGCTATGTAAGATTAATAACTGTAATAGGATAGTGAGACGAAGTAAACTTTGTTATATACCTATGCTTAGTAATAGTAAGTTTGAATCCTTTCAAATCCTGCCATTCACCTCACCTGTTGAATGACCAACCAAGGTTAACCTGTTTGCGCCCATGCTCTATTCACTTTCACCTTTAGGATAAGATAAGATATACCTTTATTTGTCCCACAGTGGGGAAATTCACACTGCACAGCAGCAAAGGTGATAGAAGCAGTTAAACAGTAAAAAAAGAACAATGTAAACAGGCTAAAAAAAGATATTAACAAATTTACATGAGATTATTCACAATTTGGATTAAATATGAAATATTAAATACTAAATACTAAATATTTTAGATTTTTGTTGTTGATGTTGTTCTTCGGCCATTGCTTTTGCCGGAGCCTGCCCCAGTTTTGGTCAGCACAAAACATAACTTCAAAAATAAAATTCTCGAGAGAAAAACCTCCTCCTACTTCCTTTTAACTGGCTAGTACTACTGTCTATGAAACTTGGCCTTGGAAAATGTAAAAAAATAGGCCCTTCCGGTCTGCGTACTTCAAATTGTTTTATCTGATTTCACAGGAAATCAGAACTTTTACAGGAATTAGGAATAGCTTTATAGAAATAGTCAATCTTTTCGCTGATAGTCTTGTTTGCTTATGTAGGTCATGTAGGGGCATCAGTATAAAATGGTTTCACAGCCATTTAAAAACTTCTTGCAGTGCATGTAACCAATAACGCATTATCAAAACTGATTGCTTGAACATTTTATTAGGTCAATTTCTTAACCTTGGCCTTTAACCTAAGCCACATTGCCATTGCCATTGTCAGTCAATACAATAATGTGAATATACACACTTTCACCCAGCCTTAACCAAGACGTTAGCATGGTCAAGCTTAGAATAACTGACCTCAAAATTTGGCTGTTATTCTTGTGGATTTCTTTTTCTCTTGAGTCTGAGTGCGACAAATACATAACCTTATGGTAAAAATGAACAGATACAGAGTCTCCAGAATCAGGTTCTGATGTGATTCTTTTCTCATTGATTGTGCAAAATACATAAATAGTCAAAAATATGTCATCAACATTACAAACAGACCACTGCTTGTTCAACTTGTCATAATATGTTGACCCAAGTCTACAACAACTGATCACAAGACTGAATGCTATGTCATCAGTCATGAGTGAACCAAGCCTCTGATATGTGTGACAGGACTGACAAACATGATGAGATTTGTATAATGCACCAGAACCCACAGGGCTGACCTCCAGGAGTGTTTTACACTTAAGCCAAAAAAACCCCACAACACAAATTTAACAGCCATCAATTATTACCCCCATTACTGCTAAGGAAGAATATGCCATTGTCTATATTCAACATCTAGCCCACACAATAACTTTAAAGACAATAAAATTTTCATTTTCCTCTTGTGCTTTGTGTAGATACTAAACACAGGGTTGGGCAAGTTAGACTTCTGTTCGGTGAGTTCCCCCAGCCATAACACCAAACCCAATATCTTTTAACTGTTTACATGCCAGGTATATAACATGGAAATGGTTTGGCATCTATATGGTCTTGAATACAGAGATGATCCATTAACCCATGAGAACCCAGACCCATTTCAGAATTTTCTGGAAAATTATGGGGGCTATATCACAGACCACATGGACCACATAAAACACATTTCTGATGTTTCTTTTACAATATTTATTTATATTACATTTTATAATATTATATATATATTATATTTATATTTAATATAATATTTTAAATATCTATATTTATCGTTTCATATTAATTTGTTCAAGAAATATGGTCAGAATAGTTTAAATGTAATACAGGAAACATTATTAAAGAATTGAACTGAATCACCTTCAGTATCAAAAAACAAACTTTTTGAAATTAGCTACTTCCTTCACTTTTGCTACAGGTCACACCACCATTCTTGAGGAAGTCATGTTACACCACCACTACACCAGGATGTTTAGTATATGTTGCTTAGGGACTTAATGAGTTAAGGTCAAGCATAAAGCTGTGTAAGGAAGAGTTTAGGGCATTCAAAGTGTTTGTTACATCCGTGTCACCATGGGTTCTTATGGGTTAAATAAGTAACTCTTAATCCAGTTCAAGATGGACTTTAGTTGTTGGGTCACCACCTGTCTCCACCAGTGGGAGCTTATGGTGAAAGGAAAATGTTCCTGTTACTCTAATTTCGTTCATTTATAGATGATTATGATGACATTAAGGCCGAATTTGCCACAGGAAACTACTGATTCAAATGCGGCTGTTAAGGTATGTGTTACGAAATAGGTGAATTTGCCAGTAAGCAAGATCATATGAAATTGAAAGATGTGTAAGGGAATTTGGTGTTGACAGCCACTCATTAGGGCACAGATTGGATACCCAGAGTATTTTTGCATCATGACAACTACAGAGCTGAAAATTAGGCTGTTGGAAAGGTAACGGTGCCACTCTTCTCCATTTCCAGTGCCTCCTCTCATGGGAGGTGCCTCCATCCATCATGAGGATGACGGATGCTGCGAGGGAGGATTTGGATAACCTGCCTGGTCGAGTATAAAGCCACACTGTTATTGGCTCCATAGGTGTGTTTCCTGCTAGCATCCAGCTAGAAGAACAGGTTAGCTGCATTCCAGCAAACAGACGGCGATTTTGACCGACAGGTGCAACAGCATCATCATCCAGCCGTACACAGCCTCCTTCTTCCCTTCCCTCCACCTTGACAAATACTCAGAGAAAAATGCCCGAGCCAACAACCAACAACCCAGTGAGCGGACAGAGAACAAGCCTGGATTTATAGATATGCTTTTCATCATGAAAATTGTTGAATCGCGTGAGCGAGCTAGCTACCACACGCCTCAGCACAGCCACCACACCAGCCGCTGTTAGCCGTGTCGCTGGGCTGCCTGCCTCCCTTTGCTCCGGGATGAGGCATCGGATAAAATAGCCACATAAAACACATCATGTATGTTGCTAGACTCACCTCTCTGCCATTTTCCCCACAGTTCTTAAAATCCGTTTAGAATAAATCCCAAAACGTCTCCCATGTTGCCGAAATCGCGACCGCCGCAGTGAACGAGTCACTCCTTCCAGATCATGGTCAGGTCATCAACAATAACGATGCCACATCCGGTCACAACCTTCATAATAAAAACCTCTCACCAAGCGTGGAGATATAAAAGTACCACAGAAAAAATAAGTGAGTACACGCACACAGATATATAGGACTGACTCAAAGAAATTATGACAGGCCCTTTTGCAAAGCTATCACAAAATGACAAATCAGTACTTTGAAATGTAATGTGTTCATGTTGAGGTAAAACATAACTAGTCATCAATCACCTTGCAGGATGCATCTAGAAACAAACATGTATCATTATAACTTGAATGAAAAGCATTTTATCCTTCACGTGTGTATTTACAGAACTAAATATATACTCTCTTCCTGTTATCCTTCTAACTTTGATGTCATCCGTTCAATGAGATCATTTCACAAATATGTATGTCAGTCTTAAAACAAGGCGACCACATTGAGTTTATTTTATTAATCTGATTACATACTTGTATACCTATGTAACCTAATGACAAATAATCCTAACATACACACGGCAACTTGAGTGCTCTTAGATGTTCTCTTTCTTAATCATTTTTATCTCGCACCACACTTGGTTAGGTTGGACTGTAACATCAGTCAGTCAGTATCAGTTACCAGTAAAATATTCTGCTCTTTCCTCATAGATATGTTGAAGTTAAGACAAAAAAAATACAATGACTGAAACGACAAAAGTTTACGTCTACTACTTTTATTTTGAAGTTAATATTCAATAACTTCCTATAAGAGTCTTGCTAATTTGAGTCAGCTTGACGCTAAAGGTAACGAGCACTACCCGCTTCGAACGGTGATACATTCATGTTACATGAAAATGACTGTATACATGGTATGCTTATTACCAGACATTTCATTCAGTGACAGTCAGGGTTGAGTCAGGGTTGAAGGGATGGCAGCCAGTGCCAGCATGATCTGGGCACCCTGGGTAAGTCTCTAATACATCACAGGGCTACCACAGAAACACAGACTATCGGATTCATAGCCTACCAGAGGACTATTTGGTGACATAAACTCATGTGAGTGTGGCACAAAAGGCATGACAACACAGAGAAAGCATGTGCACTCTGCAATAGACCTGGAATGAAACAACTTCATGTATGAACTCTGACATCACTCACATGTACTAGCCTCATTTCATTTCACTTCTAAGAAGGCCAACAAAGTTAAAACATTTTTTTTTACAACCAAGCCATTCTGTGATCTTAAAGTCCTGCAACATGGCCACTGATGGGCATAATTGTACTCAACAATATCTCTCCTTTAAACCTAATTGTGACAAAACAAAATTCTTGTTTATTGATGCTGATACCTTCACATTACATGTGCAGATGACCCCAGCCTGCTTTCAACTCATACCAAACCATGATCTAGGAACTAGTTGTTTTTGATTTGAACATGCAACATGTACAGCATTGTCACATTCTCATTTTTTTTTCCAAATGAAACATATATGGTTAGTTAATTATTTGGAAACCTCACTGTCCAGATTGTGGGAAATTGCATTACACAGTATTAAAAACAATAAAATACAATTTATGAGAACAGACAGCAGGAACACCGTATCAACACACACAATTGCAAACACAATTCTTGTGCAGACAGGTTTTCTATTGAGGTTTTTGTGTTGTCTAAGAATGTATTAAATCAGAAGGTCGCCAGTGAAATGTCTCAGAGTAATAGAATTTTATCTAAAACAGCAACAATGTGGGAAATCAGGGAGAGTGAGATACCTGCTGAATTTTAGTACTACATTCAAAAGACTTATCAATCACAAAATGGATTTGTTAGATACACATATTGCCTTTATAGAAACCATTGTCATTCTTCCCTTTCCTGTTAGAATTTGCTGACTTTTTACATTTTAATTTTCAATTAAGAAACAAACAAACATAAAATATTACAACTACACCACCAAATGCATATGCACCAGCATTCTTCAACATCCATCCATCATCTGTACATCTGTATGATGCACGCCGCTTAATCCTCTGCTGGGGTAGGCTGGAGCCTATCCCAGCCGACTTAGGGCGAAGGCAGGGGACACCCTGGACAGGTCGCCAGTCCATCGCAGGGCACACACAGGACAAACAACAAACACACACTCACATTCACACCTACGGACAATTTAGAATATTCAATCAACCTCAGCATGTTTTTGGACTGTGGGAGCTGGAGTACCCAGTGAAAACCCACGCTGCACAGGGAGAACATGCAAACTCCGCACAGAAGGATCCTAGGCGTCCGAACCGGGACGCGAACCAGGGATCTTCTAGCTGTGAGGCGCCAGTGCTAACCACTGCACCACCGTGCAGCCCCATTCTTCAACAAAATCATTTCAAATCTTTCTTTTTTTTGATTTCTCAACCTCAGTTGATCCATTGCATAACACAAAACTTGAACAACTGACATACTTATATAGAGTATGTCCATGCTTTAATATAATACATTTCATCAAGATACTATGGTTGAAATTATTAATGTAATAACCTCACCCTGGATTCAAACACTGGGAAATCATGTAGAGAGCTATCGGTCTAACATTTCTTTTATAAGGATGATCGAGATAGGTGTTACATGATCAGCTAGAAAAGGTGAAAGCCTAGATTATTAGCCCAGCCTCGCCAAAATGTTGATTTTTCAGGCTACTGGTTGCCATGTTGGCTTATCTAGCATTGATTAAAGTTCGCTAATGATGATGTCTACAAAAAGCAAAAGCTACCAGCAAGATATTGATGCTATTGCAAAGTCGTATTGGAGAAACAGCGTGGCTACTTCAAACCACAGCTCAACCAGATTCAGCAGGTGGGGGAAAGATACGGATGAGAAGCTTCGTGCTATACAGGCTGATCTAGCCATGATAATGGCAGGCCTCTGCACCATCATATCTGATGCTAATACACTGTTTAGAGTAAATCAAGTACATTGGATAGCCACAAGAATGCTCTTGAGGCAACAGAGCTTAAGTTAGCAGACATGGACGACATTAACCATCAGCGTAGGCACCCCAGCCAGGAAAAGAGGCCTAGATGTCTTGTACCGCAATGGAGACTGAACGATCTGGTGGAGTCTGGATGTCTGAGCCAGGGTTGTACTCTGCAGGGGTTGATGAGGAGATTAGGTGGAGGTGAGGTGAGACAGCAGCTGTAGAGAGTCAGATGGGCAGGTAGGAGCAGGGAACCCAGAAGTCCACGCCCAGCAACACAGAGACAGACAGACAAACATGACACACTAGGGGGGAAAACAACAGGAAACACAAGGAGAGAGAGAGGCCAAGCCCAAACTCTAACACTTGCTCCTTTGATTCGCCAATCCACCATGTTTTTCCAGTTTCTGTCCATACGCATCAGTTGTCTTTATATGCTGACAATGTATTAGTATTCTTAGTGACCCCTGCTGAGTTGATACCACATCTTCTGTCCATCTGGTTCAAAACGAAGTTGTCCATCTCTTCTCCCCCTAAATGACTAAATGCCTAAATATCTGGTAGTATAACAATTTAAATGTTTAGGAACGGAAGTCTTTTGTGCTTGTTAAACATAATAATTTGCTCGCTTTGAACAAGGTCCTGAGGGATATGGATCAATATGGTAGGTTCCTCATTTCTATCTAAGCCCTTATTTCTATTATAAAAATGAATATACTGCCCAGGATTAATTTCAGCTCTATGGTCCCTCATCCTCTTCCATTTGATTGTTGGAGCAAGCTTCACCTATCACAACAAGTCTGCAACTTCCAAACTGATTTGAAAAGGAAGGCGGCCACACCTGAAAATGTTCACTCTCCAGAGGAGAAGAGAGGATGGTGGTCTGACTAAACATTATTTTTGGTCATTTGTGTTTAGCCTCTGCTGTCCTGGTTTAGCCAACACACATCTGTTTCTTGGCCTTTTGTCAACGTTTCTAAAAAACAATGGTAACTGCTTCTTGGCTCCATTTCTCATGTCTACAGACATGAAGAATAGTTGAAGCACATTTTAACTTCTCCTGTAACTTGCACACTTTTCCCTAGTATTTAATAATAGAGCACTCCTGATTAGTGGGAGACCTATCTCGGCTCCCCATTGGGAAAATGTGGGTGTTTACTATTTAAAAGATATTTTCAATGATTGTGGATTACTTTCTTTTTCTGATATCAAAGATGTATTCAACCTGCCAGATTCCTCTTTTTACCTTTACCCTTTACCCACACCCAGCCAGTGAATTATTTACGAAGCAAGGGTATGGTGTCTAAACTCTAGCAGTTCTTGCTGGTGACAGACCTACAGTCAGCTCCATAAATATTTTGACATTGACACAATTTTCAGCATTTTGGCTCTGTACACCACCACAATGGATTTGAAATGAAACAATCAAGATGTGCTTTAAGTGCAGACTTTCAGCTTTAATTTGAGGGCATTTACATCCAAATCAGGTGAACGGTGTAGGAATTACAACACATTTTATATGTGCCCTCCACCTTTTTAAGGGACCAAAAGTAATTGGACAATTGGCTGCTCAGCTGTTCCATGGCCAGGTGTGTTATTCCCTCATTATTTCATTTACAAGGAGCAGATAAAAGGTCTAGAGTGTTATGGTTTGGGTCTCTGTTTATTTTTGTGTTTTTTGTAGTTTATCTTCTGTGCATTTTTAGTTTTATCTCCAGTGTTTTTGTTTTAAGATTGTTTCTTTGTGTTTTTGTTCAGGCGTTGCTTCAGTGGCTGGGGGCGTGGTCTCAGGTGCTGGGGCCTTCACTCTCATACCTGCATCCAATTCCACCTCATCACTTCTGCTTAAAAACTCCTCTCTTTCTCCTCTCAAGCTGCCAGATTGTTCCCTGTCTTTGTCCCTGTTTACCAGTGTTTCCCTGTTTACTAGTGCTTTGCCTTTTTCTATGTTCCCGGTGTTTTCCAGCCTACCAGTGTCTCCAGTGTGTGTTCAGTGTTTCCCCATTCTCCAGTCTTTCCTTGACTTTTTCTCCACGGTGTTCATCCCTACCTGCTCCACCTGCACATCACCTGCCGTCCTGCCTAAGCACCTACCACCCAACACCCAGCCTCCAACCACTGAAGCTTCTCCGTCTCACCTGTGCCTCATCTTTTGTTTTTCTGTAAGTCCTGGAGTTTTGTTGATTATTAAATCCCTTTTACTCAGTCACCCTCGTCTGTGTCTCACTCTTGGGTCCAGTAACCTAAACTCACAACATAGAGTTCATTTCAAGTGTGGTATTTGCGTTTGGAATCTGGTGAGGTCAGCAACGCCAAAAGACCCGGAAGACCACGGAAAAACAAGTGCGGTGGATGACAGAAGTACCTGTGTAAAAGTCAACAATTAAGGGACTTAATTAAAGACTTCCCAGAGTGAATACAGAGGCTTCACCACAAGGTGTAAACCATTGGTAAGCCTCAAAAACAGGAAGGCCAGATTAGAGTTTGCCAAAAAGCATCTAAAAGAGCCTGTGCAGTTCTGGAACAACATCCTATGGACAGAGAGGAGAGAAGAGTATGGAGAAGGGAGGGAACTGCTCCAGATCCACAGCATACCACCTCATCAGTGAAGCATGGTGGTGGTAGTGTAATGGTGTGGGCATGTATGGATGCCAATGGAACTGGTTCTCTTATATCTATGTGTACGTCTATATGTGACTGCTGACAAAAGCAGCAGGATGAATTCTGAAGTGTTTTGGACAATATTATCTGCTCATATTCAGCCAAATGCTTCAGAACTCATTGGACAGTCCTTCACAGTGCAGATGGACAATGACCCGAAGCAAACTGCGAAAGCAACCAAAGAGTTTTTTAAGGCAAAGAAGTGGAATGTTCTGCAATGGCCAAGTCAATCACCTGACATGAATCCAATTGAGCATGCATTTCACTTGCTGAAGACAAGACTGAAAGGAAATGCCCCGAGAACAAGCTGGAACTAAAGACAGCTGCAGTAGAGGCCTGGCAGAGCATCACAAGGGACCAAACCCAACGTCTGGTGATGTCTATGGGTTTGAGACTTCAGGCTGTCATGGACTGCAAAGGATTTGCACCCAAATATCAAAAGTGACAATTTGATTTATGATTATGTTAGTGTCAGTGTCCAATTACTTTTGGTCCCTTAAAAAGGTGGAGGACACATATAAAATGTTTTGTAATTCCTACACCGTTCACCTGATTTGGATGTAAATACCCTCAAATTAAAGCTGAAAGGCTGCACTTAAAGCACATCTTGATTGCTTCATTTCAAATCCATTATGTTAGTGTACAGAGCTGAAATGCTGAAAATTGTGTCAATGTCAAAATATTTATGGACCTGACTGTAGTTCCACTTCCTGTGGAGGGGGTTTGGGGATCAGATTGCCCAGATTTAAACCAATATTTTGACTGGAATGATGCGTGATCCAGCTTCCATGATGCATCTCATGGCACTGATCCTTAGAAAATTCAGTCAAATTTTTTACATAGAACATACCGTATCTGTATAAGGTATACCTACCTGTCAAACTCCATCACATTAAAATCATCAGTGATCCCTTTTGTAACTTGTGCTTAATGAAGGTTATGGGAAAATTTCTTCATATATTTTTGGACTGTCCTTCTGTAAGACAATTCTGGAACAATGTTGCATCCAAATTGTCCAATCTGAATATGAAACAGTGCCTGGGACTGTATGTGCTTTGATTCTAAGGGCCTTTTCACCATTGAAAGTCCAAATCAAGGTCCAAACCAAGGTTCATGTTTTTGTTACACTATACATTTAATCCAGTTAGTTTAATTTCACATTGCAATTGTGCCAGTGCACTAAAAACTATATATGACATATCTACATCCTTTTGTTTTCTTTGGTGTGCATCTGATGTCAGCATGTTGTCAGTTCAATTCAATTTCTGTCTCTCTCACCCTGTTGGAAAACTATTGAACAGTGTCTGAACTTTTGTGAGACCTTTCCAACTGACTCCTCATAAAGTCATGGCACCAAATATCAATTAAAGACTGAATTCACAGATGGATTGTGCGGCTTTTGTGACCACTAAACTTGCACAAATAAGACAAAAAGAACCTGTATAATTCTTCATTCAAAGCACCTGCAAAGGGTGACAGTGCGGCCAAGTAAATAGTATCTCAGTGCTCCGATGCTACTTGTATGTGTTTAAATTAGGTAATATGCATACATTTGGAGCAAAAATGATAAGCAAATGAGCCTCATTGCAAAAGAAAAAAAAATCAAAAATACCAGCACAAACAGCCACACAGTTAATTTAAAATTATTAGTATTTTTTGAGAGTTGATTGTAACTAAGCACATTTATAAGGGGTGTCATGATGGGGTCTAATGCCAAAGACATTTCAGATTTATCTGGCAATTGTGAAATAATTGTACACTTCTAGTCACGAAAAACACAAGGTGAGTACGAGGAGGAAAAAATACATGGCAAAAACTTTCTTTCAAGAGTAGCGTGAGCTGGCGATCACTGGAGGTAACACAGGGGACTAGACTATGCCATGCGTGACAGAATAATCTGGCGCCAGAGTGAGGTCCGGGCCAGACTTATATGGAAGGGCTGATTGTGGGAATTGCGAACAGTTGTGCCTCATCTGCCAGGTCTCGGGGAGGGGAAAGGAAACTAGCTACGCCTCCTGTCACGCACTGAAAGGGAATAAACAAAACAGCACAGAAACCAAAAACGCAACCCAGACCACAACAGTTAGCTTGACTAAGGCAATACAGAGAGAGCTAGCTTTGTGGTGTGTGTTTATTGCTTTTAAGGATTTTTTGGCAAAGCTATCAACATGGAAAAGAAGGATATGGACACTTCCACAAAACAAGTAGCAAAGCCTACTGCTAAGGTGCTTGAACACAAGCAACCAACTTACCAAGAAGAAAAGGCAAACTGATGCTCTTATGGAGGATGATAGCAATGCTGACATGGTTTCTGCCAAGATAACTTCTGAATTCTCAGAAATGTACATGGAGTTCCGTGAACTGAATAATAAAGTTAAGAGCTTTATGCCTGAAGAGGAAGTCTATCAGGATCAGATACAGTGGTTTGAGCGAAGGGTGACTGAGTTAAGACACTTTGTAGAGGCTGTGGAGAAATGGTTGAAAAGAGTTCAGTGTCAGGTGAATGAAGCAGAACAGTGGATGCTGAGGTTAAGCCAACAGATAGCGCTTCATTGGTTGAATTCAGGTCTGCTTCTGATGTGTCTTCCACCTCCTCTGCTATACTCAGGATTGATGCTTAAAGGGCAGCTTTCCTGGCATGTGCAGAAGCACCAAAGCAGAAACAGGAAATAGAGAAACAAGAGGCTTTTCTTAAACAAAAAAAGAAGCAAACGGCTATTGCTGCTGCAGATGATAAACTTGTGGTGCTAACTGTAAATCAGTCAGCTGTCCCTGCCACCTCCTGTCTCGGCTGGGCCACAGCCACCTCCAGCTCCTGTTTCGGCTGAGCCACAGCCACCTCCAGCTCCTGTTCGGCTGAGCCACAGCCTCCAGAGCCTCCCAGTCCTCCAGTGCTGCCAGCCACCTCCACCTCCTGTCTCAGTTGTTCCGGCTGGGCCACAGCCACCTCCTGCTCTGTCTGGGCCACAGCCACCTCCACCTCCTGTCTTGGCTGGACTGCAGCCACCTCCAACTCCTGTCTCGGTTGGGCTGTAGCCACCTCCAACTCCTGTCTCGGTTGGGCCGCAGCCACCTCCACCTCCTGTCCAGCTCCTGTCTCAGCTGAGCCGCAGCCACCTCCAGTTCCTGTCTCGGCTGGCAGCCACCTCTCGGCTGGGCCACAGCCACCTCCTGCTCCTGTTCCGGCTGGGCCACAGCCACCTCCTGCTCTGTCTCTGGGCCGCAGCCACCTCCACCTCCTGTCCAGCTCCTGTCTCAGCTGAGCCGCAGCCACCTCCAGTTCCTGTCTCGGCTGGCAGCCACCTCCTGTCTCGGCTGGGCTGCAGCCACCTCCAACTCCTGTCTCGGTTGGGCCGCAGCCACCTCCACCTCCTGTCCAGCTCCTGTCTCAGCTGAGCCGCAGCCACCTCCAGTTCCTGTCTCGGCTGGCAGCCACCTCCTGTCTCGGCTGGGCCACAGCCACCTCCTGCTCTGTCTGGGCCGCAGCCACCTCCACCTCCTGTCCAGCTCCTGTCTCAGCTGAGCCGCAGCCACCTCCAGTTCCTGTCTCGGCTGGCAGCCACCTCCTGTCTCGGCTGGGCCACAGCCACCTCCTGCTCCTGTTCCGGCTGGGCCACAGCCACCTCCTGCTCTGTCTCGGTTGGGCCGCAGCCACCTCCACCTCCTGTCCAGCTCCTGTCTCAGCTGAGCCGCAGCCACCTCCAGTTCCTGTCTCGGCTGGCAGCCACCTCCTGTCTCGGCTGGGCTGCAGCCACCTCCAACTCCTGTCTCGGTTGGGCTGTAGCCACCTCCAACTCCTGTCTCGGTTGGGCCGCAGCCACCTCCACCTCCTGTCCAGCTCCTGTCTCAGCTGAGCCGCAGCCACCTCCAGTTCCTGTCTCGGCTGGCAGCCACCTCCTGTCTCGGCTGGGCCACAGCCACCTCCTGCTCCTGTTCCGGCTGGGCCACAGCCACCTCCTGCTCTGTCTGGGCCGCAGCCACCTCCACCTCCTGTCTTGGCTGGACTGCAGCCACCTCCAACTCCTGTCTCGGTTGGGCTGTAGCCACCTCCAACTCCTGTCTCAGTTGGGCCGCAGCCACCTCCACCTCCTGTCCAGCTCCTGTCTCAGCTGAGCCGCAGCCACCTCCACCTCCTGTCTTGGCTGGACTGCAGCCACCTCCAACTCCTGTCTCGGTTGGGCTGTAGCCACCTCCAACTCCTGTCTCAGTTGGGCCGCAGCCACCTCCACCTCCTGTCCAGCTCCTGTCTCAGCTGAGCCGCAGCCACCTCCAGTTCCTGTCTCGGCTGGGCCACAGCCACCTCCTGCTCCTGTTCCGGCTGGGCCACAGCCACCTCCTGCTCTGTCTGGGCCGCAGCCACCTCCACCTCCTGTCCAGCTCCTGTCTCAGCTGAGCCGCAGCCACCTCCAGTTCCTGTCTCGGCTGGCAGCCACCTCCTGTCTCGGCTGGGCCACAGCCACCTCCTGCTCCTGTTCCGGCTGGGCCACAGCCACCTCCTGCTCTGTCTGGGCCGCAGCCACCTCCACCTCCTGTCTTGGCTGGACTGCAGCCACCTCCAACTCCTGTCTCGGTTGGGCTGTAGCCACCTCCAACTCCTGTCTCGGTTGGACCGCAGCCACCTCCACCTCCTGTTTTGGCTGGACTGCAGCCACCTCCACCTCCTGTTGTGGCGGGGCCGCAGCCACCTCCAGTTCCTGTCTCAGTTGGGCCACAGCCTCCAGAGCCTCCAGATCCTCTCTGTCCTCCAGCGCCCCAGCTGCAGCCTCCGGATCCTCCTGGTCCTCCAGCATCCCAGCTGCAGTCTTCAGAGCCTCCCGATCCTCCAGCGTCCCAGCTGCAACCTCCAGAGCCTCAAGAGCAGCATCCCAGCTGTAGCCTCCAGAGCCTCAAGAGCCTCCCAATCCTCCAGCATCCCAGCTGCAGCCTCCAGAGCCTCCCAGTCCTCCAGCGCCCCAGCTGCAGCCTCCAGAGCCTCCAGAGCCTCCAGATCCTCCAGTGCCTCCAATGTCTCCAGCGCCCCAGCTGCAGCCTCCTGATCCCCCAGAGCCAGCACAGGAATCTGCTGTTTCCCCAGCTCCCCTGGCTTTACCTCCAGCCCTCCATCCCTCACCGCCTGCCTCCAGGTCGCCCCCCGCAGGGGACTCGTCACCGTCGGCCTCCAGCCCAATTCATGGATTTGGTATCACAGTCAGTAATGTCCTGTGTGGTGGTCCAGTGATTAGGATTTGGTGCTCTCACCGCAGAGACCCGGGTTCGATTCCCGGCCAGGGTATGCTCAAGCACTTGCATGAGTGTGTTGGCGCCTTGTAATGGCAGCCTGAATGGAAATTTACCCATTGTAGGACTAATAAAGGAATTAAAAAAAAATAATTAATAAATAAAACTGGTCTGTGGTCATTATAGCATCAGCCTTCCTCTAAAGAAAATGGAAACCACATTTCCCAACAATCGTGCTGTTGCAGTTTAGAGACAGAGGTCAACAAAGGAGGTGACAGAATATTGTATATCCCTCATCATGGGGTCCATCACCCCACTAAGCACAAGATAATGGTTGTATTTCACTGTGTTGTCACGTACCAAAACACCTCACTAAACTCACAGCTGTTACAAGGACCAGATTTAACCAGCTCTCTCATCGGTGTGCTGACGAGGTTTGGGCTGGAGCCAGTTGCCTTCATGGCTGAGTTCCAGCCAAATACTCTGACTTGTTGAGATTCCTTTGGTGGCCACAAAGTGATCTTAGCTCAGAGCTGAAAGAGTACAGAATGGTGGTTCACCTATTTGGAGTGACCTCTTCACCAAGTTGCACAAGCTTTGTGCTTGGTAAGTGTGCTGAAGATAACCTTACTGACTGCAGCCCTGCTGCAGTGAACACTGTGTTCTGGAACTTTTATGTAGGTGACTGCCTTAAGTCTGTTGGAACAGAATCACAGGCAGTTGCTCTTGTTCAGGTGTTCAGGACCCTGTGTGCTGCTGGGGGCTTCAAAGCTCATAAGGTTTGTGTCCAATAGCAGAGCTGTGCTTTCTGCATTACCTGAGGATGATAGGGCCAAAGAAGTCAAGGAGCTTGATCTTGAAGATTATTCCCTCCCAATTGACAGAGCTTTGGCAGTTTTGTGGTGTCCGGAGTCTGACAGTTTCAAGTTTTGGGTCGTTATTCAATTCAATTCAAAGAACTTTATTTTTTATTAATAATAATAATAATAATTTTTTTTTGTTTGTGTTTTTTTCTCCCTCTTCCTTTTCAGTGTCTGTGGCTGGAGGCGTGGCTGGTGTGACTCTCACTTCCCCCTTCTGAGTCCTGGCAGATGAGGACCACCTGTTTCCCATCGTCATCAACCCACTTTCTACATACACCCAGTCCTGACTCCACTCCTGCGCCAGATTATTCCATCTCATGCGGTAGAGTCTAGTGCTTTGTATTTTTCCCTGTGATTTTTCCTTGCAAAAGTTTTTGTTGCTCACCTCATCTCTTTTCCTAGTGAGTTCTCTGGTGTGTGTGCCTCACTGTCAGCCGCCCTTCAAGTCCCTAGATGCTTCCTGCTTCCTGAGTTACCGCAGCCCACGCCAGTCTACTATCTTCGCTGTTCACCAGTCAGCCTGCCTACAGTCACCTCCACCTGAGTTTTTGCCAATATCATTTTCATTAAAGACATTTTTCGAACCATCTATCCGTTTCTGTTTCTGCCTTAGTTGGTCCAAACCAAAAACCCACCACAACACAAGACGATGGCAGCTTTAAAAAAGTATCAGTGTAATGCAATACATATTGTGAATATTGTGACAAAATTAAAACAACAAACAAATACTGAATATTAAGCAGAAAGTAATGAATATTGAATGAGGCAGTAAGGTGCAAATGATATGTGCAAAGGAACAGTGTAATGTAACAAATATTGTGACTGATTTAAAACAGTAAACAAATACTGAATATTAAGCAGACAATAACAAATACTGAATGAGGTAGTAAGGTGCAAATGATATATGCATGGTTAAGAGTTCACAGCTTGCAAAACAAGCCACTTACAAGAAGAGGAGTGCTTTCGATGGTGAGCTCTGTATATGATCCGCTTGGGATTTTAGCGCCACTCATCCTACCACTGAAGCAAATCCTGCAAGACTTGTGCAGAATGAAGTATGCTTGGGATGACAGCCTACCAGATGGTATGGCTCAGCAGTGGCAACAGTAGGTGACAGGCTTATATCAACTGTCCACTTTTCAAGTCAAGAGATGCGTGAAGCTATTCAACTTTGGAGAAACCGTTACAATGCAACTGCACCACTTTGCCAATGCAAGTCAGAAGGGGTATGGCACTGTCATGTATCTGGTCTCCACAAACCATGCTTTTCTGATTGCAAAAGCCTGTGACAATACCATGACTTGAGCTCACAGCAGCAGCTGTAGCAGCAAAAATGGACACTGAAACCATCCAAGTTTTGGACTGATGGTACTTCTGTCCTCAAGCACATCAAGAACAAATCAGCAAGGTACAAGACTTGTTGCCAACTGAGTTGCTGCAATCAGCAATCTGTCTAATGCTTTTCAATGAAGACATATTAGGACTTCTACACACCCTGCTGATTATGCCTCTAGGGGACTCTCTGTAGATGCTTTTCTAAAAGCCAGTACATGGATCACAGGACTGGACTTTTAGTCAAACAGAAAGCAAAGTGGCCAGACACACAAGATGGCATACTTAAGCCACTTGATAATGACATTTACTCAAGGCGTAGATGCTGCCAAGTTCAGTACCTGGCAGATCTGTTTTGGCAATGCTGGACTAAAGAATACTTGCCAGACCTTCAAAAGAGACAAAAGTGGTCTTATCCCAAAAGGAACCTCAGTGAAGATGATGTTGTTCTTGTAATGGACAGCTCCCCAACATTCATGGATAATGGGGCGAGTGATTGAAACAATAAAGAACAGCGGAGGTTCGCCAGGCTAAGCTGAAAACGGGCAGAAATGTTTTCCTGAGACCTGCAACCAAGCTCTGCTTGTTACTTGAAGGAGACATGTTGCACCCCTTCTAGAGACAGACATCACACACTGATGGACTGTTTAAAAGAGACTGCATTGAACAAGAGTTCCAGTTAAAGTACATGTCTGTATTATTCAAAAGGACTCAACAACTGAGCACATTATGGACATTGTTTGCTATGTATATTTTCATATTTTCATAGCTCTTAGAAACATGTAAGAAAATAATTGTTTTGTGCGATATAGGACTCCATGTGGAGACGTTTGTTTTTGTATTTTGGCAGTGTAAAATAAATTTTTGTTGATTTTCGGATTTTACTCTGGCTGTCTTTATTCCGCATGGTGTTAATTAGTTCAAGACCTTAGACTACAATATGAACGAGTCAGAAACTTTACATCCTGCAGCAGTGACAAAGGTTGGACTTTTAGTTGAGTTTGTCACTACAGTATGCATATTACCTCATTTAAGTATGTACAAATAACACCAGTGCACTGAGGCACTATTTGCTTGGCAGCACAGTCAGGGGTACATTTCAGCCTTAGCTTGGCTTTTTTCATATTTGTGCAGGTCTAGACGCTGCAAAAGCCATGCAATCCATTTATGAATTTGTCCCCAAGTGTTTAATTGATATTTGGTCCCATGACTTTGTGAGGAGTCAGTTGGAAAAGTCTCACAAAAATTCAGACACTTTTGATTATTTTCTAAGAGGAAGAGAGAAGAAGGAATTTAATTGATGAAATGCCAATGTCAGACACATGCCATTTTACAAACCAATCAATTGTAGATTCAGGGAGATGTAGGATTCCTTCAATCATCTTAGTGTCAGAGAAATAAAGTTTGACATTTTCCTGATGTGAGACACAACCCTATTCAGTTGTTGAGTAGTTGATCTTAAAGGGTGGAGGCCAAGTCTTGCACACACACATTGTCTCTTGGCATTCTGCTTCTGCACTTTTACGGAATATTTGCTACCTTGTTTTGGCTGTATTCACAATCAACAAGCTCCAGGCAGAACTCCCCGCTGTGTGTGTTACATGCCTCCTGTAGAGTGTTGGTATTTTGACACCTTGATGTTTGAGTTTGCACAACCACATTCACAGCTGGAGTATCTCAACATGCCATTAAGTCAGGGTTAATGATACATCCACACATTGTTCGTCTCATTTGTTTTTGTCCCACCATCACATTGTATCACAAAAGTGATACTCCTTTTGGTGTCTGATATGTCCCTCAGTCTAAGCTGCCTTCTCTTTCCTTGTTTCAGTACTTCACTATGCCTACAATTCTACAATTCTACGATTCATTTAGCAGACGCTTTTTCCAAAGCGACGTACATCTGAGAGTAAATACAACACAAGCAAGGATCTAGTCAGGAGAAAACAACCTGGATAAATGCCATAAAACAAAGTTCAAGTTAGATAGGGCCTATGCCTACAGGCAGTGAGGAGGAAATACATTATGCATAACAATGCAATTTTTTTATTTCTATTTTTTTTTTGTTTTATTGGAGTTTGTCAAGTGCCAAGGTGTCCAGTGAAGAGCTGAGTCTTTAGTCTTTTCTTAAAGACTGAGAGCGACTGTCACGGGTTCGTCTAAAAAACCTGGACAATGATGGCTCAGTCGAAACTTCAGTTGGTGAGATTTTATTAACACCAAAAAAAATGCAAACAGTGGAAGAAATATATACAGTGTGAGCAAAAAATTCTCCCAGGAAGTGAACAACAACAAAAAAGTATTTACAGGAAATTCACAATACACGCAGCTACAATACCAACAGGCCATGCACTCCAACACCAAACTCCACCCTGACAGAGCAGAAGTGCTCCATTTAAATACCCCTTCTAGCCCCTCCCCCAGGCAGACCAACATTAATTAACGGGGGAGTTTGGCGTTACTGGCCTAATCAAATCAGGGAATTACAAAATTAACACGCACTGTTAACACAAACATAACAGTACCAAAATGGTCCACCTATGGCTCTTAGTTTATCAACCCAACATAGTCAAATAAATAAAATAACCCAACAACCAACAAAATGGGTTAGTCCAGGTCACCTGGTTGCCAAGAGCGCGCCACTATGCGCTATTTAAACATTGAACTTGAAGTGCCTTGGTTTGGTCCGTGAACCGGAGGCGGACCAGCAGCAACATCAGACAGGTAAGAGTCTTTTGTGTGTGGGGGAAAACGGCGTAGGCGCCGAGTAAATGCGGTCCCGCCACAGACTCTCTCCTGGGTAAGGGAGAGAGGCTCACGGAGACGGAGATGGACGAGGAGGTCTTTAGCACTCCGTCACAGCGACTCTGCAGATCGAACAGAGTTAGGTAACTTGTTCCACCACTGGGGAACCACAGAGGAGAAGAGTCTGGCTATCAACCTTGGGCCCTTTTGAGGTGGTTGTGTCAGGCGCCTTTCATTGGCCAAGCGTAGTGAGCAGGAGGGAGTGTAGACCTGAATGAGGGAGTACAGGTAGGAGGGAGCCACTTTTGTTGTAGTTTTGTTGGCAAGTGTAAGAGTTTTGAATTTGATGCGGGCAGCAACTGGAAGCCAGTGGAGCGATCTGAACAGCGGGGTGACATGTGCTGTTTTTGGCTGGCCACATGAGCCTTGAAGGTTAGTTGGTCATCAATCATGACACCCAAGTTTCTGGCAGACTTTGTGGGTTTGAGTTGGGTTGATTCAAGCTGGATGTTGATTTCTTGTTGTAAAGAGGGACTGGCTGGGACAACAAGGAGCTCAGTCTTGGAGAGGTTGAGTTGAATGCCGATGTATGATAATAACAATAATAATAATAATATTATATTATAGACACACATTGTCACAGTCTGCTCTCCTCCTTACCTGCTACTCCCTTGTTTTTCCACTCTCCCTGGCTGAGTCTCCCCACCAGCCAGCCACTCCCACCTCATCAGCTTCACCACCTCCACCTGAGCCCTCCCCAAGCCCCAAAAGACAGATACTGCTGTACACTGTGAATTTCCCTGTTGTGGGACTAATAAAGGAACATCTTATCTTATCTTAACATTGCTGCCACTTATCAGTTTGCCTCCATACCTGTTGAGGTATTCAGTAAAGGGCATTATCAGCTTGTCATGGTTCTGGGTTTTGCCTTATTTCTAGTTTTGTGTTTGTGTTTCTGGTAATTTAAACTCTGCTGTTTTTGGTTTAGGCGTTTCTTCTTTTGCATTAGTGTGTTTTTTTGGTGGTGCTGTTTTGTGTTCAGGCTTTGTTTCAGAGGCTGGGGGCGTGGTTTCCGGGGGTGTGGTTTCCAGGTGCTAGGGTCCTCGGCTGGCAACACCTGAGCTTCATTCCCCTGATCACTGGCAGCTTCATAACCCTGCTCATCTTCTTGCAAGCTGCCAGATTATTTCCACTCGTCTCGTGGTATTGTTGGCCAGCCTTAGCTAAAAGACCAAGTCTCGTGATTATCTTGCTTGCTTTTCTTAAGTGTCTTCTCCTTTTGTGTGTCTCCAGCCAGCTGCCCCAGCACCTCCACTGCTCAGCCTCTAACCGCAAACCTGCAAACCTCTCACCACTCAAACCACTTGGATTCACTCATCTCCCTGATCACTCCACAGAGCCCCACAAACAGCACCACCAGCGCCCTATTGCCTGCAAGTTTTCTTCAGGAGTTAAATAATAAATCCCTTTTCACCTAAACCTTTGTCTGAGTTTTGCTCCTCTGTCCTACTAAAAACTTTAACCATCACACAGACATTCCTGTGGTGCAACTGGGTTCCACCTACACCTGTTACACACACTATGTATAATAATTGCAAATTTCCCCACTGTGGGACGAATAAAGGTTTATCTTATCTTATCTTATCTTATAATACAGTGCCAATACAAAGTGTATTGGTGTGGCATTGTAATAGTACAGTGTAAAATGCACTTGCATTTACTGTTGTGCAGAGGTTTGAAAGTCATCTGGAAACTGGTGTGTTTTTTGAATTGGTGGTTTTCGTGCATAATCTGAATTGTGACTGGATTGGAATAGCAAGTAGTAGTGGATTGTCGAAAGAAATGGAGACAGAATTGACACATAGTGTATAGTGGGCTGTTGGAAAGGAGAATGGGGGAGAAAGGGCAAACATTTAAAGAAATAGCCAGCTGAGTTTTGGGGGGGAAATGGGCATTAGAAGAGGATGATGGAAGGCGAAAAAGATTATGATGGAAGAATTTAAGATAAATTTGTAATTTAAAGTAGGAAATGAGATAACATCGATTAGTCAATTCACTCTGACGACTGGATTGAGGAAGGCTTTTGGGGATATAGAAATGATGAAGTTGTTGGGATGGGACGGCAGTTTGTTGAGAAATAAAGGGATGAAACTGCAGTCTGTCAAAAAAAAAGAAAAAGACCTTAGTCAAGGATAAGGGACATCAGAGACAACTTCTCAAATCATTCCATAATGTCATCACTACCATGAAATGCCAGAAATCTGATGACAAATGGAGTTTAAAGGCTAAATTAGATAAATTAAAGAGAAAACCAGATGTCATATGCATTCAGGGAAATATGGCTCAAACCAACTCTGGATTTCATTATTATAGGTTATACTACTATATGCAAAGGCAGATACAGTGGAAAGGGAGGAGGGTGTGTGATATTTAATAGGGTATAAACTACAGACAATTAAGGACAATACAAGAATTGGAACTAGTAGTTATTGAGATATGGATCAAGAAAGAAAGGCTGAAGGTAATTATTTTTACAACCCATGCAAAAAACTAGAAAAGGAAAACTAGAAAAAAATATTGGAACATTGAAGCGGCAATGTTATCTGGTGTGGAGATTGCAATGCACACAGCTCAGTATGTGGTGATCAAGGGGATTTAAATGGAAAAGTTTTAGAGGAGCTAATGGATGAAAAGAAATTGGTGTGTTTTATATCATATGAC
Source organism: Holacanthus passer (assembly GCA_025331565.1). Taxonomy (NCBI): domain Eukaryota; kingdom Metazoa; phylum Chordata; class Actinopteri; family Pomacanthidae; genus Holacanthus; species Holacanthus passer. The sequence goes on from JAFREQ010000059.1 coordinate 1,303,228, forward strand.
AGCTCAGGCACAAGGGAGAATTTAGTGAAGAGTACAGAATCAGCAACAGATCTCACAGACTGTTAACCCCCTCTCGCATACTGTTTTAGTTGACTCTGGTGCAGATGAAAACTTTATGGACTGGTAGCTGGCTAAGAGATTGGAGATGAATCCTGTTCCCCTACCTGAAGCTATGGAGGCCAGCGCTTTGGATGACCTATGTCAGGTAGCTCACCAAATTCTCTGCCCCCACACAGAGCTTATGATTGTGCAGTAGACTTGTTACCTGGCTCTTCTCCCCCCAGACGCTGCTCTACTCTCTCTCTGCTCCTGAGATTGACATCATGAAGCAAAACATTTATTCATTACAAGTGGCTGGCATCATCTAGCCATCTTCCTCACCCGCTGGAGTCGGTTTCTTCTCTGCACATGTGGATCCTTAAAAATCCTGTCCATTTGTGTCTCAGCTATCACCTCAACAACATAATTAAATAATAATAATTTTCTGACTGGAATCAATTGAATAACTAGTTCACTTCCTTTTACTTTCAAATCCTCTTGTATCCTCCTTTCCAATTTTGCTGTCTGATTCCTGCTATGACCACATTTCCCCAAAGGTGGTGTCCAGCAAATGATGTGGGCTTTGTAGATAATTGATGGACTTCCTGGGGAAGACCTGGTCTGATTAGGAGAGACATCATTCTTTAAACTTTGGATGACACAGCTCTCATATCTACAAATCTAAGTATCTTAGTAGACCAAAACCATGACAACCCAGAGTTAAGACCAGCTGCAGTTCTACATACTGCTCTATGCTTCCATTAGAGAAGTTACCCACCCAAAACCCCCAGATAAACTAATTATTGTAGGTGATTTTAATATTACTTTGGATGCTGATAATAATAGTCTTAGAACCACTGTTATATCATTATTAGATTGACCAGCTTCTGTCAGACTGTACATAAACCCACTCAATGTTTTAACCACACCCTGGACCTTGATCTGGCTTATGGCATTGAAATTGAACACTTAATGGTCTTTCCACAGAATACTCTTCTATGGGACCATTACTTAATAACTTTTGAATTCATATTGCTGGACTACATGCCATTAGGCAAAAAGTCCTATCAGATAGTTCTGTAGCTAAATTTGAGGAAGTGATTCCATCAGCATTTAATTCTTTGCCATGTCTCAATTCATTCATATGCTAATTTTAGTCTCTCCAAAATTGATCATCTCATCAATAGTGCTGCAGGCTCAGTGTGAATGATTCTCGACTCTATTGCCCCTCTTAAAAGGAAGATAATAAAGTAAAGGTGGTTTTCTTCATGGCATAACCCCTAAACCCAGAAATTAAAGCAAACATCAAACTTGAGAAGAAATGGCGCTATACCAAACTGAGATGGAGCTGAACAAGATTCTTCTTGTTTAGTCCAGTGATAAACGTATAGGAAACATATGGCCATAAATCATATAGGAAGGCCCTCCGTAATGCCAGAGTAGCCTATTATTCTAGGTTGGAGAATGGTGGTGGGTGGTAGGCGTTGGGGCAGGACTACAGGAAAGATGCAGGTGGAGCAGGTAGGTAGGGATGAACACAGGGGAGACAAAGCCAACAAAACACTGGATACACAGGAAACACTGGTAGACAGGAAAAGGGAAAGGGCACTTGAAGCAATAGGGACAAGGAGAGGGATGATCTGGCAGCTTGCAGGAGAATGAGAGGGGTATTTAAGCTGCCAGTGATTTGGTCAGATGGGATGCAGCTGTGGCCATAGAGAGGCCCAGCACCTGAAGACCACAACCCCAGCCACTGCAGCAGTGCCTGAACCAAACACAAGAGAAACCATCCTAAACCAAAAACACTGGAGTGTGAACACAAAATGCACTGAAAATAAATTAGTAAAAACACAAACAAACTAAGAGACCCAAACCATGACATTATTCAATTATTATTCGTTAATAGAGAAAAATAAGAACAACCCCAGGTTGCTTTTCAGAACTGTAGCCAGGCCAACAGAATCATAGCTCTATTGATCCCTTAGTAGTAACAACTTCATGAACTTCTTCAATAAGATTCTAAATATTAGAGACAAAATTCATCACCTCCTGCCCTTGACTGATACAGAGTTATACAGATTCAGAGATCAATCTGTCCTTCTTAACAGGCTATGTACCACAGTCCTTTAAAATAGCATTAGCAAAATAGCAACATTACCTCTCCTTAAAAAGCCTACTTTTGATCTTTGATTTTTTTTTTTTTTTTTTTTTAGCAAACTTTAGACTTATTTCTATCCTTCCCTTTCTCTCTAAAATCCTTGAGAAAGCAATCATCAATCAGTTGTGTGACTTTCTACATAACAATAGTTTATTTGAGGATTTTTAGTCAGGATTTGGAGTTCATCTTAGAATCACGGACACAGACCTGGTGAAAGAGCACAAGTCAGAAAACTGAAGCATTTTATAACAGGTAATGAGTGGAAGAACTCCTGCGGTATGTCTAAATATATTATCTTATGTCATTTCACAAAGCCAAATTAACCTTGAACCTTTGTCATCAAATTCTAAATTGTAAATATTAACTACTTAGTTATCCATGGGGAGTTTCAATTTTCAGAGTTTTACATTGAAAATATGACCATGACCACATTTTCATTATTATTGTATAAATACAGACATAATCCATGGAGGCAGGAACAGTTTTTGTAAACAAAGGTATCTTTTGGATGAATATTTTTCCCTGAATAATTCACAATCCATCTGATATTTCACCGTGGACCAGTGCTTGAATTAGGCTAGTACTCACAGGTTGTACAGAGGTAAACAGATACAAGCAGCCTGTGAATAACTACATATAACACGTACCTGTGGGTGAGAATTTCCTGACTCTCTCAAAACTGTTGTTGTTACACTTGTGCTGAAGAAACCTATCCAGTGAGGTCCTAAGTAACAAGAGGCACATGTTAAACCTTCCAAGGCTTTGGCACCTTGTAATGGCAGCCTGAATGGAAATTTCCCCATTGTGGGACTAAAAAGGGATTAAAATAAAAAGAAAAAATTAAATTAAAAAAATAGTTCATGCTTTCCTGTCAGGCTACATTATTGTAATTTACTTTTCAATTGTTATCATCTCTTTGTTCCTGAACTATTGTGTTAAAATGTCATCATATTGACTCCATATTTGGCATGTGACAATTATTTTAGGCCTATTCAGTAACATACATTGTGGTGTGTGTGTATATATATATATATAGTTGGTAACTTTAAAAAAAATCAAAAGCATACAGAGATGCCATTAAATGAGTTTATCTATCATCCCTTCCCATCAATAAAGGTGTAAAAGTTGTAGGTGTAAAATAGTGGGTGAAAAAACAGATAGCTCATAGGTGGCATTTGTTGTAAACAGTCATTGTAGGTCAGCCTTCTGCATGTTTACTGTACAATCTGAACATGCACAGGAGCTGTTAGCAACTGAAAACAGAAGAAAAATACTCCAAGACATACGCTTATATAGTTGTTTAGTTTTGTGGGAAATTTATATTACTGTAATGCAAATAATACATTCATGGTAAATTATGGTAAGAGTACACCTTCCCTTGTTCACAGCTCAGAGAAAACGTGCTTTCATTTATCTGTCTGTTCTCCATATAAGACTTGTTTGCACTGTTTTTTATGGCATGTCACGGTATTCTGGCTGATGTTTCCAGTTACAGTATGTTTCTGCAGTCTTTGTTGAGGTAATAGTCTACATTCTTTATTCATAATGACTGTGTTCAAACCTGCTGTGATATAAACAGTACTATCAACTATACAACAACCTATCCACTGTGACAGTGGAAATATGTGGTGATAAGAGTAACTCAGGTAAAACAAACTTTCCAAGTTTCATAACTAATAGATATTGTAACTTATGTATTAATTGCATAGATCATACAATATATGACTATATCATATAGGAATAAATAGCCATGGGTTTATGAGCACACACTAATTGTACTGCTATGAGTTTTGTCCTGTTTTTTTTAATTATTATTGTTAAGACACAACTCTCAATTTGCAGACTGTCAAATAATCAAGTCATGAAGTTATCTTTGCACATAACACTTAACATATTTGAACACATCATTTTTGGACACCACCTCAACAGCCAGATGTTGAATGATGACATGCAGCTATACATGCCATCACTGGTCAGATTAGGCAGGGCTCCAGAGAAAACTATGGAGTCCAACATTGTCTCTTCATATGTACACACTGACTCAACATTAATTTGACCAATTCACTGAATACATGTACTATGACATCTGATCTTATTTTCTTCATTCATTCATCGACTGATTATTTGGTTTATAAAAATTCTCAAAGTAGTGAGAAATGCCATCACAATTACCCACCTTCACAGTGATTGCTTTGTTCAACCAATCATCCAAACCTCAAAACTGAACTTAAAAACAGAATAGATTAAAAAGCTAAAACGATGAAAATAATTTTAAAAATGTTTTCACATTAAAAAATGACTTAAACAAGTATAGCAAAATAGTGGTTGATTAATTTTCTAACAATCAAGCTGTACTTCTACATTTAAATATCTTTTGCATGCAAAAACATCAACTTGCAAAGTGGAAACTAAAGCTGTCAGATAATTGTAGTGGAGTAGAAACTACAATATTTCCCTCTGAAAAGTAGTGTAGCAGGAGCAGAAAGTGGCATAAGAAGAAAATACTCAGGAACAAGCACTTCACATTTAAATGTAATATTTAGGCTACCAGCACACGGTTGAGGCCAAAGCCTTTTACCCCTGAAACCCAATCGGTGAGTGGGAGAAACACTGATATTGAACCTTTTCCCATAGGCCTGGGATGCAGCAGCAGAGCAGGGCCGTTTCTTCGTCCGATGCCACCCGATCGTTTCCGAAAGTAACTCGTGGTCTCATTTCATTGGCGAGCCGTTCGTCCAATGAGCGGCGGCCATCTGTTCAGGGCTGGTCGCTGTAGAAATTGTCAGATTAGGTTTCCTGCAGGGTGTATTAGCTGATTTCAGCTCGGATCTGTCTTCTTCACCTCACTGGCACCGGACTCAGACTGTCAACATGAAGCTTCCAGCGGCCATCCTGGCAGTGTTTGCATCGATATCTGTCAGTGTGGACGCCACCGTCTACTTCAAGGAGCAGTTTCTGGATGGAGGTGCAGTACAGCCACTTCCATGTCTTTTTGTCCTGTGTGTGAATGGTGGTGCTGTGATGGTGGCAGGCTTAGATCCCTTCAGCTCTATCGTTTAATATCTGACCATTTAAAGACAGTGTTTTTTTTAAAATTACCAGACTGCATTCGTTTATCTTATCTTATTTTAACCCATTATAATGGGCCAGGCTACGCTGTGTCTTAGTCAGAGATGTTATTAGCTAGAACAGAAGTAGCCTAATACAACAGTTAAGTAAGTGTTCTAATATTTTTTTCATGGAATTTGTCTGAATTTAGTCAAGCAATGGGAACACCCTACAGTTCATGAGTTGACATCCTCGTATGTGAGTTCAAATGTTCTTTCACTTTTGATATTGCCCTGATGCATTCAGGGCTTTCATGTGAAGTGCAGTGCGGACTGTAGATCGTTCTGTCATAACTGCTTACTGACAATCGTCTCTGTACACAAACCTTTAGAATCAAAGCAGAACTTCGAAAGAAAAAGTAAAACAAATGCTTATAGCCCTGTTAATTATCAAGATGTAATATGAGTAATGCAATCTATTAAAACATATACTAAAACAGTATTAGTGGTAAATCAGTTTCAAATGAGATGATCCTCCCCACCAAATTTGCATTATTTTGTATTTTCTCAAAATATTTGCTTTTCTCGTGAAGTCCTGTTATTGCAGTGTTATTTTGCAAATACAGTACAGCAATTTTAAGTATGTGTCTGGAACAAGCAGTGTAATAAATGTACAATGTAGTGGTTTGGGTTGTATTAACTACCAGGAAAAGGCAGGCAGTCAGTAACCAGTAGAGTTGGATTGCTGTGTTTCAGATGGATGGAAGAGCCGCTGGGTTGAGTCAAAACACAAGTCAGACTATGGCCAGTGGAAGCTGAGCGCTGGAAAGTTCTATGGAGATGCTGAGGCTGATAAAGGTATTTCTTACATATTCTGTCACAAAGGCAATTTATACAAATAGATTTTTCTGAAATTGATGCATTATCATATGTCAGGTACTTGCAGATGGTGTCTTATTATGCAATTGTAGGAAAAAGGTTTATGTATATGACCAGTTCTCAGTACAGCCACTACAAAGACTAAGAAATGGCTTGCACACTATGTGCTCAGATTATATTCAGGACTGGAATAACCTGCAACAAACCTGGATATCCTGCGAGACCTGCGAGACTGTGTCCTAAAGGGAGGCCTAAAGGCCTTTAGGACACAATCTCAACATTCCATTTTTTCATCATCTGCACTTATACCAGGTGTCCAGACCAGCCAGGACGCCCGCTTCTATGCCCTCTCTGCCCACTTTGTGCCCTTTAGCAACAAGGGAAAGCCCCTGGTCATCCAATTCACAGTCAAGCACGAACAGAAAATTGACTGCGGAGGCGGCTACGTCAAGATCTTCCCCTCTGACCTCGACCAGAGCAACATGCATGGAGACTCACAGTATTACATCATGTTTGGTGAGTCACGTTTGTCTTGTAGAGGCACAGAGGCATAACTCAAACACAACTGTTTGAGGTATGACAGGAGAGGATGATAGGATGCTCGATGCATTGTCCTGACGAGTAATTTTTACATTGAGCTGTTTCAATTATAGTTATTACAGTGATTACGCAGTAATGTCAGAATTTTAGGAAATTAAAGGAAAGATTAATATAATCTGTGTCTCCAGGGCCTGACATCTGTGGATACAGCACAAAGAAGGTTCATGTGATTTTCAACTACAAGGGCCAGAACCACCTAATCAAGAAAGATATCAAATGCAAGGTAGCTACTGCATAAAGCCTGTTGAATGATTTGGATTTTTGTCCGGGGGGATAATACATTTAAAGATGCTTGCTCACTCTAAATTGCCTCTATCCCCTCTCTACAGGATGACGAGCTGACCCATCTGTACACACTGATTCTGAATCCAGACCAGACATACGAGGTGAAGATCGACAATGAGAAAGTGGAGTCCGGCTCCCTGGAGGATGACTGGGACATGCTGCCCCAGAAGAAGATCAAGGACCCAGAGGCCAAGAAACCCAGCGACTGGGACGACAGAGCCAAGATCGACGATCCCAACGACACCAAGCCTGAGGTAGGAGATCATTTAACTTCACATTTCATGGCTTGAGTTTTCAGCTTTATTGTATTTGCACTATGCAATATATTAAAATTTCTTACCAATATTATCAGACACTTGATGATTACTAGTTCATAGAGCTTGAAACATCTCCCTCGCAAAATAAGGGTATTATGAAATATAAAGTAGCCTAAAAGGTCTCCGTTATACTAACTGTTGACTACTGATACTGCTGTGACAATATCACCTGCATACTACAGTACACTCTGGGCTCGTTCCAAAAAGTAAGTTTACCAAGATGTTGAGATAATTTAGTTTTCTTTTCTAATCCAGGCTAACATGCTGTTATCAAGCTAAAGTTAATTCTCATCCAGCTAATTTGGTTAATTATGTTATTGCAGTTACATGAGACAGATGTGTTGGGAAGCCTCTCAGCATGCACTGGGGCAGTAGATTTATAGACTTAAGTCTCATTTTATGTGTGATCTACATTGTTAATGGTGTCATTTTATTCTACGTTGTGCCCCGCAAAGTTTCCAATGTTTCCATATTTTCATCACTGTTAAGATATTACCAGTGAATGTGATTAGACTAGAGTCATGGTGAGGTTTTCTCCAATGGATGTGTAAAAATTAAATGCCATATGTTCTGGCTCCAGAATCAGTCAGAATCTTTTAGTTGAGTTCATGACAGTATCTCAAACTACATTTGTAGTCATCATAAAGCTAAGGAACCAAGCCATATGTGTCTGAAAAATGTGTGGGCTTCTCCCTAAAACATCTTAATCATGAACCATCTGATTGTCAGTAGCTGCACTTTTGCAGGTTAAGGCTCGAACACGCATTATGTAATTTCTGCCACTAGGGGTCTCTCAATCAAAACAATAACAAAAGACGTAGTTTGATGTCGTGAAGTAGTGTGGGATCATTGTTGAACAGCCACCATTGCTGATGACAGTTTATCTGATGTGACTCAGAAATGTTCAGGAATGAAGTGAACATAACTCAACAAAATATATGACATAGGTCAAGTTGTTTTTGGTATGTTAATGTGGAAATACATGTTATTACATATTATACATTTATGGATTCGCCAACCTTCTAATTTGGATAACTTGGTTATGAATGTGTAAAGAATGGGACCCATGTCTTTACTCAGTTATTCAGATATCTCAGTAAACTAGATTCTTGGAATAGGCCCCTGTTTTTCTTTTCAGACCCAGCTAATGCTTTTTTCTGTAGGTGGATAGAGAAAGTTCATCAAAGTCTAAACCAAATGCTGAACAGTAAAGTGCAGCACATCACTAAAGTCTGCATATTAAACGTTGCGCCACACTACCACCAACTCCACATAAGATAAGCTAAACCTTTATTCGTCCCACAGTGGGGAAATTCACATACGTCAATCACATGCTATGTATAGTAACCTGTTACCTGTCAGGCTAGCAAGGCTATGGCATATTTTGTTATTGCTCAAAGCACCCAGAGACTTTCAATTCTACAATTTCAGAAGCAAATTTCAGAAGCAATAAATGACTAATTTGATCTTGGTCCTGCTGAACACAGGTGGAGGTTTAATTTGTTAATCCTGAATGAGTTTATCTTAAGTGTGCTCTTATTAAGATTGGCTGACTGCTGAGCATATGATCGTACTTGGCTGTCATGTTACATAGTATATGGTACTCAGACAAGACATTGTTACTGCAGCAGCACAGTAGGAGCTCATATAAATGTGAGGAGTGAATATAATGATGTAGTTCAAGTGTGAGCATAGTAAAGTGTAATATACAATGAACTAAATGATGATGACAATAATAATAATGCTATCAGGTTGGAGGACAACTAGCCAGTCAGTGTGATGACAGTCTGTGGTTTCCACTGCTGTTGTACAGTCTGATGACAGTGGGCACAAATGAGCACCTGGGATGAAAGAGCTGTCCATCTGCCACAGCTTGTAATGGAGAGGGTGTGAAGGGTTATCCAGGATTGCTTTGATCTTTATCCTTGTCTCCACCACTGACTCCACGCCTTCCTTACAAGCTTGTTAAATATTCTAAGTTAGACTGACAAGTAACAAAAATTCTACTACACTCTACACTTCAGTGTTTAATTGTTAAATTACTAAATTGGTCATGACTACTGTCAATAAGCTGCACTTTTGCTGGTTTAAGTTTAAAAAATGTTCTGACAGCAGTTCTAAATACATTAAGTTTGAAAGGACTGAACAATTCAGGCTTGTGCCAAATAATCAACAATCAAATCTAGCTAATTTATTTGTCCATGTACAGGTCTATGGACAGATTTCCTGTTTTATGATATGCATTGTGTTATAACATATTTTAACAATTAGGACTTAATTGGTAACTCCAATACTGCTGTCTTCCAGGACTGGGACAAGCCAGAGACCATCCCTGACCCTGATGCCAAGAAGCCTGATGACTGGGACGAGGACATGGATGGAGAGTGGGAACCTCCTATGATCTCCAACCCAGAGTATAAGGTAAGAGCTTAAGAGAGAGAGTACAGAGCTCGTGCATACAAGTTACCCAAATGTCTGTCTAAAAAGGTGGGTCTTTAGCTGGCTTTTAAATGGAACCAGAGATTCAGCAGACCGTAAGGATCCATAGACAAGATGATTGATCATGATTGATCCTTATACTGGTGTTTGTGAGTAGAAGTGAATGCATTTTTAAGGCTTGAGATTGGGTAGAGGGGTAATGTTCTGATGGCCTTACTTCCATCATGGAATTGGTCTAATAACTACAAGCATCACTAGTCCTAATTCCTCTTGTGTTGTGTTTGCAGGGTGAGTGGAAACCCAAGCAGATTGACAACCCGGACTACAAGGGAGCCTGGGTCCATCCTGAGATCGACAACCCAGAGTACACTCTGGACGCCACCATGTACGAGTTTAATAATATTGGAGTACTGGGCCTGGATCTATGGCAGGTAACGATTGCTACTCCCATTGAGAGTTTAATAACTGAATTACACAGTCTAAGTGTACATGCAGATTGTTTCATGCCGTATGGTAAAAATATATGAATCAGTTAGAGTTGAAACAAGATGAGAATCATCATTTATCTGGATTGCTTGAGTAAATCATGTTAATTTGTTTGGTGTCTTTATTCAGGTTAAATCTGGCACAATCTTCGACAACTTCCTGATCGGTGATGATGTCAGAGAAGCAGAGGAGTTTGGAAAGGAAACCTGGGGAGCTACTAAGGTAGGAGTGTACTGAATACTGTGTGTAAAGCCTACTATACACTATACCGTGAATTTTTCCTTAAGTATCCTTAAGCAAACTTGAGCAGAGAAAACAATTCCTGTCTAAAGATAAACTTTTGTCTGAGAGTCACAATTGAAATATCTGTTGCTGTCAAACTGGTCTCAATTTGGACATCAGCTTGCAAAAGCATACTACCGGTAGAAGTTACAGTTGTCATGTACAGTGTAAAACATACAGCATTCTACAGTGTGACATGAATCAAAAGTGTTATGACATCAAAATATCAATTATTGTAATTATTTTGAGAATACCCATCAAACACTATTGAGCATTGTCAACTTAACCACCTCTGATTCAAAACATTAAAACAGCTGTGTTTTTTGCACACCAGGGACCAGAGAAGAAGATGAAGGAGGAACAGGAAGACATGGAGAGGAAACTGAGGGAGGAGGAGGAGAAGAGCAAGAAGAAAGACACTGAAGGTGATGCGGAGGAGGAGGAAGACAGTGAGGAGGAGGAGGATGAGGAGGCAGAAGAAGAAGGTGAGCACGATGAGGAGACAGACAAGGACACTGGGACAGAAGAGGAGGACAGTGATGTCAAACACAAGGACGAGTTGTAGAAGAAAGGAGCCAGTTGACTGCTGTGTGCTTCTTTCTACAGGTTCGAACTAACAACAATAACAATGAAAGCCCTATGGACTCCTGGCCTTTCTTACAGCGGCCTTTTAATAAGGTGTAGGGGTGAGGGAGGGGTGTAAGGTGAGGGTCAGGTCACATTTATTTTTTATTGATTCCCTTGCTTTTTTTAGCCTTCAGATTAGACATAGGAGAAGGGTTTACATGTTGTGTTTGTTTTTCTTTCTGTTTGTGTGTCTACTTTGGTCGAGAATTGTCTAATTTAATGTGATTTACTGAATGTTGTTCTGTGTGTGCATCCTGCACTTGAGTTCAGAGCCAATTCTTTTTTTATTGCCTTATTAAATCATGCACTTTTATTTCTCCTGTGTGATGCAGAACTGTTGGTTTTTAAATTGACCCCCTTCTTAAATTAAATTAAATCATTACATTAATTCCCTGAAGTTCCCAAAACACTGACTTTGGACATACACCCTTCATCCATCTCTCTCTCTCTCTCTCTCTCTCTCTCTCTCTCTCTGTCTGTCTCTGTGTGTGTGTGAGATGTGTGTGTTTGAGAGTGAGACTGCATTTGACAAATTCATTTTTACAATCCTTATTTTCTCATTATTCTGAATGAGTGACTATCCCATTGGCACACACTGTTTTTGAGTTTCAGTGAATAAATTGAAGCTTCTCCAAACAAGCTGACTTGTGTTTTCAATGGTAGTGGTAGCTATGGATGTGTGAATGTTGCCGGTTTTATTTCAGTGTGGTGGGAGGGGATATTTATTGGGTATTGGAATAGTGATCAGACAAATGTACGGTGTCCACCTATATTTTTACTGGGAATGGGGGTGTATATTTTTAGTGTCAGTAGCAGTATGATACCTGAGTTCAGTACAGGTATCCAAAACAATGATTTGTCTGTTCAAGTTCAAGTGAATATCACAACCACTAAATGAAGAATACCTGCGTGTGATATGGTATGAAAATGAGAAGTATATCTAAATGAGAAAATTGTGCCCTTTATTTGAATTCATACATTCATAATGCAGATGCAGAAAGAGGAAGACTTGGGCAATACTTGTAGGTTGGTGTGCTTTCCTCCAGTGTCACTGTAGGCTTTGTCACCTAGCCATGTGTATGATAGTGCCATAATACAGTCTTTTAAAGGCACAGTTAGATCATATTATTTGTTACAATGGAAAGGTGTGCCAGCGCAAACACAAACCCCTGCTGTCATAAAAGTTTGCACGCTGTGTAAAATGTAAATAAAAAACAGAATGCAATGATTTGCAAATCCTTTTTGACCTACTCAAAAAGGTAGGCTTAAAACCTTCCTCTTTGACAAAGCTTATAGTTAGGGTTGGTCCAGCTGAGCCCTGTGCCATCCCTTAGTTATGCTGCTATAGGCCTTGACTGCCGGGGGACTTCCCATGATGCACTGAACTTAACTCTCCTTCTCTCTCTCCTCCTCCTGTATCCATTCATAACCCATCAATGCATCTTGCTAATGCAACTTCTTCCCTCTCGTAGTTTTGTGCTCCTCTCTCCTGTCACTCTCTGCAGGTTCGTGTGTCACTGGATCTGCAGAGTCTGGACCCGTGTTTACAAGCCTCTGACTACACACGTGTCTCTGTTTAATACTGTTATTATCATTATCATCACACCTGTGGATTGTAGTATTGCATGTCCCCCTCCCCTCTCTGTCTCTCTGTAACTTTGTCTGACTCTCTGTCTCTCTCTAAACCCAACCGGTCGCGGCAGATGTCTGTCCATCACTGAGCTTGGTTCTGTTCCGAGGTTTCTGCCTGTTAAAAAGGAAGTTTTTCCTCGCCACTGTCGCATCAAGTGTTTGCTCATGATTGGAACTGTTGGGTCTCTATAAGTAATATTATAAAGAGTATGGTCTAGACCTGCTCTGTATGGAAAGTGCCTTGAGATAACTTTTGTAGTGATTTATCGCAATACAAATAAAATTGAATTGAATCGGCATCAAATTCAGAATAATCATATATTTACAAAAATCAGTGTTGATAAGGTAAAACATTAAAAATATTGTCTTTGTACCATATCCAATTGAATGTTTTAAGATATTAAAGCATTTTAGCAGTGATCACATTCTGTTTTATTCATATTTTACACAGCATCCTGTTTTTTGGAATCAGGGTTGTACAATACCATAAGATGGATGACACACTCACAACTAAAATACTTAAAGGGAGGATTCTGTCTATCAGCACCTCTGTTCACTAATATTTAACTGAGTCTGTTTGTAAAAATATATGTTAAATCTGTATAATATACTCTGTGGCACTGGAGGTAAGTCTGAGGAAAATAATACTGATGCCCCCTCATAAACGGATGCTATTGTATGCATGATGGAACATGTAGAAACCTGTGTTTGTTTTAAATATTAAACATTACTTGCTTATCAGATAATCTGCATATTTGGTCAACTTGTAAAATCAATACAATAATGGTAAATTAAAAAAAAATAATCCTGTGTTTTTGGAACTTGACCCATACAGGGGAGTAAAAGTCAGGATATCCCTCTCAAGTGATCTCTTCTGCTTTGATTTTGATCTTTTTTCAAAAATTCTAATATTTCTTACTAAAGAACATTTTCAGAGACAGATGACCCAGATAAGGATATGATGACACCGTTTTACTGGCTAATTCATCTGCGCTCTCCGAGTGGGTTTATTTCCGACAGGACATGAAGGCGGCAGCATGTCGTGCCTTGCCTCCAGCAGTAGATGGCGCCCCTGCTCAGCCTGCTCTGCTCCGCTCAGACAGCTGAGTCACACATACATTCTGAACCAGATAAGAACCGTGTGAAGAAAAGCGGCTTCAGCCGACAAATTGCCGTGATACAGTGATTTCTGAGCCCAGCTGCCTTTGTCGAAAGATGCTGACGATTACACTGAAGACCCTACAGCAGCAGACGTTCAAAATAGAAATAGACCCGGAACTGACGGTGAGTAGAAGTTAACGGGGCTGAAGTAAACACGGTCAGGCCGGGAGGACTGGAGCATATGGGAATGTTAGCTAATGTTAAGACATGGCCGCGATAAAGGCTGCTCAGATCAGGAAATGACACAGGCTAGTTAATATGCTTATTTGAAAAAGCAACGTTATGTCAATGTGACAAAAATGCGATCAGACAAGTTAGCAATTCTACAGGATCCTCCAGCAACGTTAACTTGAGTTCATGTGAGGTAATGTAGCTACAGTTAGGTCGTGTAAGACCTTCAAGGTAAAAGCGTAACGTTTTTAATGGAATTACAAACATTTCAAACACGAAAACAATCTATATTTTCATTTGCTAAGTATGACAATAAATAAATATATACTCTGTATTTTGGCTGTTTTGACTTTGCTTCTTGGTATTCGGCGGGACGTTAAACGACGTATGAGCAGGCTGGAGGGTTTATATTGAAAACATCAACCGGAAATGATAGCACTTTGTTTTGAGCTTGATAGTGTTTGACTTGTTTCTGTGTATCACCATGAATGACGATGCAATATTTTAAACCTCCTATCTGTTCATGTAGTAATAGGAAGACTGATTAGAGAAAATGAGAGAATCTCTCTTAGAGATAAGAACAAAACCTTCATAGTAAGTATATAGTAAGTAACACTGAGTAGTTTATATCAGGTCTTTTGAACTAATGTTTACTGTTAAGTGTTAGCCTATCACGTGAATCCTTGGCACTACACACAATAGGAAGTACCGTTACGTCAGCACAAGTTTTATGGTTTTGCTATAAGGATAACATTTTGGTTAAAAGAAATCTAAAAATCGATTTTTCATCACCAAAAACTGCCAGTCACACATCCATGTATATCACTGTTACATCCCTTCTGTTTGTCACTGCTCCTTTGGTCTGTTGCTTAATTTGTGCATTAGTTTCTTACATACTAAACTGTATTTTGTTGTACTGACACTGTCTCTGCAGTGACAAGTTGAATCACCTGATCTAACTTCTTCTAAAACACAAGCGCACAAGATTACTTCACTTAAAATGTTCTGCGTTTTCTGCCATCCCTATTCAGATACAAATAAAAAAGGAAACAATTCAAACAATTGCAAAAAAGAGGAAAAAATGCATAAAATGTGATAAATGTCTTAGTCTAGATGTGTCAGACAAGTAATGACAAATGGATACACACAAATCAGTCTTCTGAACACAGATGGTTAGAAGTGTGTATATGGCATTAAAATTTCCAAGAGTGTTTATATTAATATAAATGACATATTAAGCAATTCCAACAGTCCTACTAACCAATCATGAAGGGATGAAGCAACATTATTTCTCCATTTACAGATGATCAACTTTTTGCCAACAGCTACGACCAGCTAGTTATTATATTGTTCATTAGACATTCTAGAAAGAAGCCTTGACATTCAAACTGCCAGATCTGGTTTAAGACAGGTTTTGGCCACAACGCTTAATCTCTGGAGAACATCAACCTTTGAGCAGTGACACATTAATAACATATAATGGTATGATATTTCCCGCAACCACTGTGAGCCTTTACATTGACCCTCCATCATTTTCAACTGGCACTGTGTAACATTTAGAGTTGTTTCAGTTTCGATTACCACCCAGTAATATCAGTGTTTCATCTGTTGATGTTTGCTAGGTGAAAGCTCTGAAAGAGAAAATAGAGGAGGACAGAGGAAAAGATGCATTTCCTGCCGCTGGACAAAAACTCATCTATGCAGGTGAGCTAGAGGCTGAATTTAACATGGTTATAGAGAACCAAAACACATTGAAACACCAAATTTGTCATATAGGCCCCAGAATATACTTGGTTTGTTTAATTGCATGAAATGATGTATGATATGTGCTTTGACTATGTATTACAGTAAATACTAAAACAGTACCTGCCATAGTCATTGCACCACTTAAAAAAGTTAAATCTGCATATTTAAAAGTTCATATATGAAATGTTCTTCAGGTCAAACAAAAAAAGTGCTTATATAGTCACTATACTAGAAATTGCTATGTAGCTTATAACACTGTGTTTCTCTGCTGTCAGCAAGTTAATACCTGATGTTTGAATCTGTTTCATATAGTCCGATGTTATGGACTATCCTAGCTTTTCATTCTGAAAATGTTTTGTAAATCTCATTCACATTTGCTTTTTCTTCTTGAATGTAACAGGCAAAATCTTAAATGATGACACCCTGCTGAAAGAGTACAGAATCGATGAGAAAAACTTTGTGGTGGTCATGGTTACCAAGGTCAGTGTCACAGATTATTTTTTCAAACAGAGCCCTGTCATACTCACCACTAAACAGAAATAGTGTTTTATTCAATAATTATTTCCGTTTGCTGTTACTTCTCTGCTCATGGTTGCTGTTAAGCTTTTGTCAATGGTACTCATCACTCTACTCTTCCTCCATAGACATTTCAGCAGCTCAACCTCAGCTTTTAATTTGAAACACTTACAGGAAGGGTAAAAGTTAGGAAGTGCTAAACTGCTGGGGGAAAAAAATGAAAAGTAGAAGCATTTGAAAATAATTATGGAATTGAAACAGTGTGTTTAAAAGAGAATCTCAGAGCAACAGTGGTGAATATTGTCACAGCATAGGCAATACTGGTAAAATGTTAAGTTGTTTGGTCTAGGAGATTGAATTACCACCTAGCATTACAACTGTACCGGTCACTTCCTTAAATGCCAACGACAAGAAAAGATGCAGGCCTTATCTGAACACTGGTGATCTCAACTTGCTTTGTCCAGCTGCTCCATTTGTCCCCCTACAGCGCTGCTCACTCCAGGGCATCCCTTTGCTGTGTAACCTGAGCTTGGAATTGGCTTTTGTTCATTCAGGTTAACAAGTAGATACAGGCAGAAACTAAACCAAAATACTTCATGGATGAAGAATATCGCTCATTGTCCAACAGGATCTCAGCAGAAGTCAGGCTATTATGTGTGAGATGCCACTATCATGTGTCCTCATTTCTACTCTCCATCCCCAGCAAAATAACAAATGACAACCTGTGACTGTGACAATATGACACAATTCTCTACTGATGGAATTAGTGTTGCGGATATGTACATTGTACTTAATTTATCCTGTGAGACATCATACATACGGGTAATTTTAACCCCTTCAGTGTTTTTTACCCAAACTTTAAAAGCAACCAGCCTTTTTTTGTTCTGCCATTCTTTGAATACTGGCTACTATTTATGATGGAAATATAACACTGGAACTTATAGACTTAACAGCCTGACTTCCATGTTTTGTCACTGTATCCACAATACTAATGATCAATTTTCAAATGTCTTTTTAGCCTAAACTAGCCCCTCCTCCACAAGCAGCCCCTCAGCCAACTCCTCAACCAGCTGCAGCTCCAGCACTAGCCTCAGCCTCTGGACCAGCACAAGTGCTCTCCACACCAACACATACAGTGTCTGTACCCACACCTGCCCCACAGTCAGTGCCTCCCTCTGAATCCCTGACCGCAGTCCCAGAAAACACCCCTCCGGCTTCTGCTGAAGCAACAACAGCTCTGGACTCAAACACAGCCCCAGACTCAGCTCCAGCCTCGGTTTTAGCCACTACTGTAGACTCTGCCCTTGAAGCTGTTCAGACGGCCCCAACCTTGGTCCCTGCAGACCACCCCACTCCAGCTGTACAGCCAGAAGAGAAACCAAGGGAAGACCCTGAGAATCAACCATCTGCCACTGCACTAGTCCACTCCTCTGCTTCCAGGTTGGAGGAAACCTATGTTTACTTACACTGAGAACTTAATTCATCAACTGGTTGTTCAAGAAACCCATTAAAAATGGCATAACTGAGTTAGAAAACCTGGTTTAGCTAGGTAAGCTCATGTTATGATCATGGAAAACCTGTTTTCGACAGTTAATTTTGTTAACAAGTTGATCAAGTTCTTGTCACATGAAAACACTACTGATGGTTTCTACTTACTTTTTGTCACCTACAGGGAATCACTATTCAAAAAAAATTGGCCGCTGATTTGGCCATGCAAGTAGGATGGTTGTAGGGATGACAATGTTGACCTGTTGGCTGGCAATTCGCTTTGGAATGAAATGTCTCAACAAGTGTTTGAAGAATTTCAATTAAATTAATGCTTCATTCCACTGAGGAGGAATTGTAATAACTTTTTTGATCTCTTAACTTTTCCCCTAGCTCCATCATCAGCATCAAATACCTGCAAAGCTAATGACGGTACACTAATATGTGCATTATGCTCAAAACTCCATTGTGCCTAAGCCTGACAGAGCTAGCTAGACTTCTTGTCTTGTTTCTCTGTTGAAACGGATACTTACAGTAATTGTGTGGGATTTTGAATCTGATTCCCTGTCTTTTTTCCTTTGTTCAAAAGCCTCGTTGATGAATTGGGTCTTCTCGAAGAAGCAGCGTCAATACTGGGTAAATAAATCTGTGATTTTTTCCCCCCTTTGTTATAAATGAAAAATTACCAATGTACTGGTAATGCTTTGCTTTTTCCTTGGCTAATATAGTTTGCATCAAAAATTGCACTCCTTGTTCTCAGTGTAATAGCAGCCATACCAGAACAAACAGACATTATACACACACTGCTGGAATCAGCAGTAATTCCTATTCCTATTTTCAGTGAAAGCAGTTTACTTTGAAGATAAAGGCCTCAGTATGCTTCAAATGAACTAGTTTGTATAAAGTGTTGTTCAACCACATCTAAAGACAAAGTCTTACTACCTGTTCTGAGTGGCCACACTGGATTAGAAGGCTGCTGTGACAGACTCCTCGTCACTGCAATGCACTGCCTCCCTGATCTTTCTCCAACAACTCTGTCTTTTGTGTGTCTTTTTAGTCTCCACACGGTGAATTGTCCAAATGGGTACAGCGGAGCACACTTTCAGTCTCTCCTCGAAGACATTGATGGTATTGCATTCAGTTGAACTTGTGTCCTAGTGGCCCAGGGATCTAAGACAATGACCATGTAATTGTCAGATGCAGCAGACCCAATTCCATAGATGGAGAGGAGTTTTCAGAAGCCAGTAGACAATTTGGCAGTTTGAAGTATGCTGAGGCCTTAAATGTCTTCAATGAACATGGGCGATTCACGTCTATTCAGTTTTACACTCACTGGCCACTTTATTAGGTACACCTTGCTAGTACTGGGTTGGACCCCCTTTTGCCTTCAGAACTGCCTTCATTTTTCATGGCATAGATTCAACAAGGTGCTGGAAACATTCCTCACAGATCGTGGTTCATATTGACATGATAGCATCATGCAGTTGCTGCACATTTGTTGGCTGCATATCCATGATGCGAATCTCCCATTCCTCCACATCCCAAAGGTGCTCTGTTGGATTGAGATCTGGTGACTGTGGAGGCCATTGGAGTACAGTTAACTCATTGTCATGTTCAAGAAACCAGTTTGAGATGATTTGAGCTTTGTAACATTATCTTGCTGGAAGCAGCCATCAGAAGATGAGTACACTGTGGTCATAAAGGGATGGAAATGGTCAGCAACAATACTTAAACAATGCTCAGTTGGTACTAAGGAGCCCAAATTGTGCCAAGAAAATATCCCCCACACCATTACACCACTACCACCAGCCTGAACCGTTGAAACAAGGCAGGATGGATCCATAATTTCATGTTATTTTACGCCAAAATTCTGACCCTGCCATCTGAATGTCATAGTAGAAATTGAGACTCATCAGACCAGACAACATTTTTCCAATCTTCTATTGTCCAATTTTGGTAAGCCCATGTGAATTGTAGCCTCAGTTTGCTGTTCTTAGCTGACAGGAGTGGCACCCAGTGTGGTCTTCTGCTGCTGGAGCCCATCTGCTTCAAGGTTCCACGTGTTGTGCATTCAGAGATGGTCTTCTGCATACCGTGGTTGTAATGAGTGGTTATTTGAGTGTCTGTTGCCTTTCTATGATCTCAAACCAGTCTGGCCATACTTATTTTCGGACCATTCTCTGTAAACTGTACAGATGGTTGTGCGTGAAACTCCCAGTAGATCAGCAGTTTCTGAAATACTCAGGCCAGCCCTTCTGGCACCAACAGCGATGCCACATTCAATGTCACTTAAATTTACCTTTCTTCCCCATTCTGATGCTCGGTTTGAACTTCAGCAGGTCGCTTGACCATGTCTGCATGCCTAAATGCATTGAGTCGCTTCCATGTGATTGGCTGAGTAGATATTTGCGTTAACAAGCAGTTGAACAGGTGTACCTAATAAAGTGGCTGGTGAGTGTATTTATATAACATCAAATCACAACAGAAGTTATCTCAGGGCACTTCCCATATAGAGCAGAGGGCTTTACTGCGAAGCAAGTTTAACCTGCTCAGATTTAACTCGGGGTTATCAAGGCAAGTTGGGCTTGACAAACTGATTATCTCAGCTGGTGTTAATCGTTACTGAGAAGGTGATTGAGATGTTGGTTTGTTGAATCTGTGTTAACTTAATCAGAGTCGGTGTGCGTTTGTAAAATAGGCATGTTTTTTCACATTGATATTGTCAGGATATGAGGACAGCTAAACTGAACAATCATTTCAGCTGCAGTTCCACCTGCAACAA
The DNA here is from genome assembly GCA_025331565.1 of Holacanthus passer. Lineage (NCBI taxonomy): Eukaryota > Metazoa > Chordata > Actinopteri > Pomacanthidae > Holacanthus > Holacanthus passer. The sequence goes on from JAFREQ010000059.1 coordinate 1,323,880, forward strand.
GTCAGGAGGAAATATACAAATATTCTATCAAGGTGTGTGTTAGTGGTCCTTATCATTAACACTGGGGACAGATATGTTGTGTAGCCTACACTTATACACTGTGTGTTCAACATTGAGGGCTTTACTTCGGCCACTGGCTGCGGAGACGTCTGGACCTAGAAGCCGGCAGAGATACTGAAATCCATATCTTTCATAGAGAACATCATCGGGGTGAACTCTAGTCTCACACTGTCCCCCTGCAGACTGAGCCACTCATAATCTGCGCACCGGTGTCGAATGTTGCTTCGTAGTACAGGCCTTGGGTCTAGAATGTAGTCTTTATATTATTATTTACAGAGAACCAACAATTCCCATCATGAGCAAGCACTTGGTGACAGCACCAAAGCAAAACTTTTAACAGATGGAAACCTTAAGCAGAACCAGGCTCTAGGTGGGCAGCCTTCTACATTGACCATTTGGATAGAGAGAGAGAGAGAATGAGGGGATAACTATAAGCTTTATCGAAAAGGAAAGGTATGAAAGGAAAGATAATTACTTGTAGTAATGCATCCTTGGATTTAAAATAATTCCAAACAATCTGACTAAAACTAACAAAGTAGCCCCTAGAAGTCTTTTTTGACACACAAAAACAAAACAAAAAGTCATGAAGCAGTGTCTTCTTTCACTACTACAGTTAAAATCAGTAAGGCATGACTCCAAAATTGGTAAGGGGTAATCTGATTACAGTAACCAGGGTACTACAATGCATGTTAACATCCTGCATATTGCTTCAGATGTTTTCTTTAGTATCAGAATAACCCAGGTGATGGTTGTCTGTACAGACATTGGTACTGCTAGCTGCTCATACTCCATGACAGTACAAATTCACTAAAATTTTAACAGATATAGGCTAAAAAATAGGGTTCAGGTGTAACTTGCACTCACTGTTTGCACCAGCCAAAGCTTGTTTGGAAATGTAGTGCCAAAAATGTAGAAGATAGTTAGATAAGAAAAGGAAAATCAATCAGTCTGATTCAATATGATTCCCTGGAACACTGTAAATATCTGTGTTGAAAACTTATACACATACACATACACATAGCATACACATTGATGGCAGATAGCCACACTTATTCTGAAAATAACATCGTATGTCATGTCTAAGACAAGTAGTGACTATGACATAAGCATGCAAAAACAACCCCCTCATTTCATCCAGCCACCATTAACCTACTCTGTTTCTTACCTTTCCACAGTGACCGGTCCAGCCTATGAGAACCTGGTGTCAGAGATTATGTCTATGGGCTATGAGCGGGAGCAGGTAGTTGCTGCACTCAGAGCCAGTTACAACAACCCAGACCGAGCAGTGGAGTATCTACTCATGGTGAGGACTATACCAGTCCGTGTTCTTTATTCCCAGCCCTGCCTGTCACGGCATTCTAGTATGTGTAGTAAATGTTTATGTACTGCAGGGTATTCCAGCAGAGGCCAGTGATGTTCCGCTTCAGGAGCCAGTTAGACACAGTGCTCCATCCAACCCCCCCACCCCAACTACACCACGGCAGCCCCCAGCACCCTCCAACAGTAAGAGCACATTTATTACTTCTATTTATGCTATTATATTAAGTTCTGTCACTTACTTAGGTTCATTTTCAGGTAGTTTTATTACTTGTTTCAACCTCAGGAACCTTTTTAAGAACTTGCAGTCCTGAATGTGGCTGACTGATCAAACATAATCTCAGGCTGCTGCAACTCGTACATAGTTTTATTTAGATGATAAACAGCACTCTTTGCTCACGTTAAGAATGAGGGGCAGACATTACTTGAAATTTGAAGAAATAATCTTAACCCAAGGCTTGGTCTGGGGGATAATATAATAGCAATATGTACTGCCAATAGATACTTCATCAATTGTTTGACTTAAATGCATTAAATGCGAACAGCAATGAAAGCACAACAAAAACACCCTAGCTTATAAACATATTAATAGAGTGTGCTACAAGTGACACACAAGCAGTGTTGCTTCGTTTGTTATTGTTGCTTCACATATTGTTGAGGAAATTGTTATTTTCTTGTTTGTGAATTTCCCCACTTTGGGACGACTAAAGGTCAATCTTATCTTAATAAAAAATGATATGTCAGCACAGTGCAGACAAAGTGTGAAGATATAAAACTATGGCAGTTTTTGGTTGAGGGCAAATATAGTGAAAACTGTTTCACAATTGAATGCAGCTTCAATCAAGTGGCAACCTCTGGGGCTGAAAAATGAAGCCAGTGTGGAAGTGCTGAAAACTACAGTTCCTAGAATGGCCACATGAGGGTGGCTCCAAAAGTGAGTCAATCCCCATAGACCCCATGCTAATTAATGCCCCACTTTACAGCATAAATAAACATACAACCTGGTAAAAAAAAAAGCAAAAAAATGGCCTCTATAGCTAATTTCCCCCTTCATGATAACTGTACAGGGGTGAATTTTTATATAACTCACTTGTTTAAAATATATTAAGGCTCAAAGTTATGCATAATTAAGCGTGTGGTCACTTTGAGTGACAGCGAGTGTCTGTCTGCTAGGTGTCACCTCAGCTAACTCAAGTTGCTGAACTTACTCTTTCAGCTGTATTTTATTGTGTTGTTCCCTTTTGGATAATTTTTCATGCAAATATTGGATAAATAACATGACTTGCTGTGTGGTTAATTGTACCAACAGACTGTCCAAAAAGTCTGTGCTCCAGTTTTTTTGTTAACTAGCTAATAGCAGCTAATAAATTAGCCTTGGGATAGGCCTCCAGTAAGATACCCAGCTGTGTGAGTATCTTAGTGTGGAGTATCTGTGCTGTCTTATCAGCGTGTATGTTCTGGTGTTTGTGGAGCTGCTTGTTGGCAGGAATTAGATTCTGTGTGTCTGCTGCTGTGTTTCTCTTTGGCGCCCAGGATGGGTTTCTCCTGGGAGAGACAGTGGAAGTTGATTATAATGTAATGTGTACTAATAGAGAAGTAATAGAGAAGTGTTATAATTTATGGCGTTGTATTGAACAAAAACTGTTCCAGCACATTAATTAGCTAATGTTATGCAATCTTAAACTTACCGTACGGGCAATGTAACATTAATGCACATTATGCTAGACTTGTCTAGGCACTTTAAAAAGTGGCAAACTGTGTGCACAATAACACAATAAGGTGTGTGTAACTTTAAAATAATAATGCCCGATTTCAGTATTGTTCCAGAAATAACATTAGTCTAGATGTTGCAATATATAATTGATGAATGAAACTCAAACACAGAAATTTCTAAAACAGGCATTTTAATTTTATAACACTATAGAAACCGATGCACTGTGGGCGTAGTACCTGGAACTATTTGGTCCAAAATGTACATTATACTCCTTTTCATTTAGGATGAACAGGTAAGACTAAAGTAAGGACTGGCTGATAAATACATCCTTTATTTAGAATAACAACCAATGGGTAAGAAAGCCACACAGAAGGCTGGATTTTCAATTACTACTGAGCAAATAGTATAACTTAATGTTAAATTTACTGCCACCAGGGTTAGAAAGATTATATGCCAATAAGGATTAGATCGGTGATGTTGTTTTTGTCACTGCCATTATGGTACCGCTAGCTTCTGATCCTAAAAAGAAGTTAGGGAAAGACATGTGAAAAACATTCAACATTTTTGAAGAGGAGAAAGAAGAAAACAAAACACTGACAACAGTTTACAGACTTATGTTATCAGTCCATATATTAGAATCTATGATTACCCTGGACTAAAAATTTTTAGCTAGGTTTAAGGATTGGACACTGGAGCACATGCCTCCCACAGACTGTAGGCTCCTCCCATTGGCTCTCAGACCTGGGGTCCACAGGAAGGCGGTTTGCAATTAGGCACTTCCCCACTGTGGGTGATGCTACAGTGAGAATGCTTCATGGCAGTAGTGGATTTTTATTCAAATTTAATAAATACTCAATACTAAATTCACTGAAGTGTCTGGAAACAGAATTCCCATTTGTTTTTGGTTTTTTTGTCTATAAAGTATCTCCCAGAGAATGTACTCTAATCACACTTAACAACAACAACAGAACAAGCCTGTCCCCTCCCCAGCAGGGCCAGTGTCTGGCAGCCAGCCTCCCTCTGCTGGTGGAGGCTCTGTCTCTACAGGAAATCCTCTGGAGTTCCTGAGGAACCAGCCTCAGTTCCAGCAGATGAGACAGATCATCCAGCAGAACCCAGCCCTCCTACCAGCCCTGCTGCAGCAGCTGGGCAGAGACAATCCACAGCTGCTGCAGGTACCACACCAGCATGCTTACCATGCTACAGCAGGTTTCTGTTAGGGATTAAAGTTAAAGAAACATTTTCAAAAAGACTGTCACAGCATTGAAAGACTGAAAGGGCATTTTTGATCACTTTTGGTGTTTTCTTATGAGCTACAACACTTACTTGAATGACAAATACATGTAGCATATGTAAACCATGTGCCATACAAGCATATTCAAAATATACAGGTTTCTTTACAAGAAGAGGAATGGAAGGAATTGTATTCCATTGGAAAATGCTGCATCAACACTCAATAAGAAAGTGATATTGTGCATAATATCTGTGTATCTATATAATGCAAATACATAACTAATTCTAAGTTATGAGTGACGTATAGTAGTTGTGTAAAAAAGGTAAAAAAAAAATCATGTTTACAGTGTCTACTGTATACATTTTGAATAGGTAGTTCTGTGTCATTTTTGCTAGGGACTGAGAACCTGTATATTTTACTGTATGATAGTATTCATATTGTTTGTATTTATTACTTGTAGCAAATCACGCAGCACCAGGAGCGTTTTGTGCAGATGCTTAATGAGCCACGAGGTGGAGACACAGGAGGGGAAGGGGCCGAAGCCCAGGGGTCACCACACACTAACTACATTCAGGTCACCCCACAGGAGAAGGAGGCCATTGAGAGGGTCAGTTGCCAGTGTCTGTATTAAGTCCCATTGAATTGTCTTGTTGTCTGGATGATTGTACAACTTGCAGTATGTTCAAAGTAGAGTAAAATTTGTTCAGTAGTAAGCACAGAAAACATGGAATATTTGTTTTTCTTTTCAGCAAGAACTATTATGGGCACACAATATTAACATTTAAACTCTCCAAACTGTATACCCTTTTCCCACAAGCTCCTACAGAATGAGGAAGCATTCAATGAAAAAAACGTAATGAAAACTCTTGGCCCATCAAAGTAATGACTTATGTTTTCTCATTTATCCATGATGACACTATCTTTTAAAAGTGCAAAACGAAAAATTAGAGATTTAAAAGGCTACACTTATGGAAACTCAATTTTGTATATGGTTTTGTTTACTGAAGGTGAGTATTTATGTATCTATATTTTCAGCACTCTATGATGTGAAGTCGTTCAGTCAAGAAGTCCATGGAGCAATGTACAGATCAATGTGCAGCTCCAGTGCTAATAACAAAAACATAACTTAATTGACCAATGGGTTAATCTGTTAAAAACGTAATGGATTCCTATATCCAGTTGTGATGTGTTTACATATACAGTACTGTGCAAAAGTTTTAGGCAGGTGTGGAAAAAATGCTGTAAACTAAGAATGCATTCAAAAATATAGATAATAATTGTTTATATTTATCAATTTACAAAATGATACGTGAGCGAACAAAAGAAAAATCTAAATCAAATCAATATTTGCTGTTGCTACCCTTTGTTTTCAAACCAGCATCAATTCTTATAGGTACACTTGCACAAAGTCAGGTATTTTGTAGCGTTGTGGTCAGGTGTATGATCAACCAATTATACCAAACAGGTGCTAATGATCATCAATTTCACATGTAGGTTGAAACACAGTCATTAACTGAAACCGAAACAGCTGTGTAGGAGGCTGAAAACTGGGTGAGGAACAGCCAAACTCTGCTACCAAGGTGAGGCTGTGGAAGACAGTTTCATGTCACAGGTCATACACCATGGCAAGACTGAGCACAGCAACAAAACACAAGGTAGTTATACTGCATCAGCAAGGTCTCTCCCAGACAAGGATTTCAAAGCAGACTGGGCTTTCAAGGTGTGCTGTTCAAGCTCTTTTGAAGAAGCACAATGAAACGGGCAAGGTTGAGGATCATAGACGCAGTGGTCGGCCAAGGAAACTTAGTGCAGCAGAAGAAAAACACATCAAGCTTATTTCCCTTCAAAATCGGAAGATGTCCAACAGTGCCATCAGCTCAGAACTGGCAGAAACCACTGGGACCCAGGTACACCCATCTACTGTCCAGAGAGGTCTGGCCAGAAGTGGTCTTCATGGAAGAGTTGCAGCCAAAAAGCCAAACCTTCGACATGGAAACAAGGCCACTATACGCGAACTATGCATAAAACATTTGTCACGAAAATGGCAGCAGGTGCTCTGGACTGATGAGTCAAAATTTGAAATATTTGGCTGTAGCAGAAGGCACTTCTTCACTGCAGGCAACAGTGAAGAATGGTGAAGGTTCCTTGCAAGTTTGGGGCTGCATTTCTGCAAATGAAGTTGGAGATTTGGTCAGGATTAATGGTGTCCTCAATGCGGACAAATACAGGCAGATACTTATCCATCATGCAATACCATCAGGGTCACCCCAAACATACAGCCAGTGTCATTAAGAACTATCTTCAGCGTAAAGAAGAACAAAAAATCCTGGAAGTGATGGTGTGGCCCCCACAACATCATCCAGTCTGTCTGGGATTACATGAAGAGACGGAATGATTTGAAGAAGCCTACATCCACAGAAGATCTGTGGTTAGTTCTCCAAGATGTTTGGAACAACCTACCAGCCGAGTTCCTTCAAAAACTGTGTGCAAGTGTACCTAGAAGAATTGATGCTGTTTTGAGGGCAAAGGGTGGTCACACCAATTATTTGATTTGATATAGATTTCTCTTCTGCTCATTCACTGCATTTTGTTAATTGATGAAAATAAACTATTAACACTTCCATATTTGAAAGCATTCTTCGTTTACAGCATTTTTTCACACCTGCCTTAAACTTTTGCACAGTACTGTATGTGTAAGTGTGTGTGCGCCTTTGCTTGCCAGTAACTGTCTCAGGCACAGCTGTATACATGTCTGTGTGTAATGTGAACATGTGTGTTGTGTTCCAGTTAAAAGCACTGGGCTTCCCTGAAGGCTTAGTCATCCAGGCTTACTTTGCCTGCGAGAAAAATGAGAATCTGGCTGCTAACTTCTTGCTACAGCAAACATGGGACGATGAGTAACCAAACATCACTTGACACATCACCGTTGAACAGAGGGCCGCAGACAACGCTGCACAAGGTCCATCAAAGAAGAACAAGAACAGAAGAGGACGTTTGTTTTCATGTCATGTAACTGTGGTCTGATGTTGGCGATGATGATGATGATGATGATGATGAAGACATGCTGTTCAAAGTTAGCTGTGCTGCCTACTTCACATTCTGCTGTGATGATCATCATAGGAGCTCATACTGAGCTGTGTCTCACTGCTGCTACATCATTACTGCTGCCGCTTGTGCCGAGTGATGTGCCGAGAGAAGTCATGCCAGAAATTATGCCAACAGTCTGCATCACCTTCACAGGCCAACAGGCTTTTATTGAAATGGTTTCCCATAGGCTGCCTGTAGAACATATGTTAGACTACTGTGCATATACATTATATTCACCTCCCGAGTGTATAGTAGAGATGGAAAGAGTACTAGAATATTATACTCAAGTAAAAATACCTGTATAAAATGTACTTTGATAAAGGTAAAAAGTAAGTCAGTTAAAATGTACTATGTACTGAGTAAATGTTAATTCATTGCATTTTTAAAATTGTTTTGCTTGGGAGGTCTGGTGATATGATGCTGCTGTTAAATTAAAGACGTGTGAACAATAGAAAGGTCCACAAACACACATATTAAAACAAAGAGAGCTGCACAGTTTCTACTAACCAAGTAGCGTGCATGCACACAAGACACTATGTTACTTTGCAATGCAGTGGTTGTTGTATTTACCTGTCTGAACAGCATTCAGTGAGCCTCGTGCACCTTGAAGTCCTCCACAATCGGCTCTTGGTTCAACTTCTTTGCTCGGCCATTCTCAGTGCGTATTATAACTACCATGACAGAAATTGTCAGAAACAGCTGAAATGCCTCGCACACCTTACTGAGGCAAAGAGGATTCACCCTGAGCATTGTAGCATTTTGCCAAACCAGCATTCACCTGTTGGGCATGCCGCTTTTTGGGTGTGTTTGATTTTGGTCATGTAGCATGCTCACCAGGTGGTGCATTGGTTCACAAATTGCTAGCAATGGCCTGGGTGAGACACCCCTCGCAACCCTTGACACTTGACTAGTGAACGTACACATTTACATGTATGCAGCCACAGACACACCAGCAGCTTCTTCTCTGCAGCATTTGACTTCTTTTTTTACATTCTCACACAGTTTATCAGGACTTTGTCATGAGACTTTTGATTTTACTCTGTGACAAATGCAACTTGAAATGTAGGGAAATACAGTACTTGTAACAAGAAGTACTTAAGTAAAACTAAGATGACTGACACACAAAAAATGATAATGTTAAAGTAAGGAGTAAATGCAATCTGTTACTTGTTACCTCTGTACCACTGATCTGTAGTGAATATATGGATATCAGAAACACATTTTCAACATGTCGGATTTACCTGATAATGTGATGCAAACTGTTGACTTTACTGTTTAAGAGCTAACATTGCTTTATATTAAAGTTCAGGTCTGATCATTTTATTTATTCTGCTTTTTTATCCTTGAAAAATATCCCAAACACTCAAAGTATCTCTGACCAAATGAGTCCAAACAGCACAGATATATTCTTCAGGTTTGACCTTTAAACATGATTCTGTCAATACAAAATGAAATGAAAATCTGCGGGGTATTTGAAATTGCTTGCAGGATTATTTGAAATTCTCAGTATTTCCTTAGTTGGAATGATCAAACATAGTTCATGTTTCATTTCCCAAATGGTGTCTCAGATTTTTCACAGATGATTGTCCTTGGATTGGTGATTATCATTAGAATTTTTATTATTTTATTGAGAATTAATTATTGTTGTGGTCTGAGGGAAATTTGAATAAGTGCTAGAAGCCAAAACAAAAAAATATTTTTTCAGCTTTCAGCATGTGCTTTGCTGTTACTACTTTTACTTCTCTTTGTGTTTGAACTGGAAATGACTGGAAGTTATGTATTATATTGTATACAGCGTATACAAACTTTGGAGACAAAGGCACTTTACTATGACAAATGCTGCTCTTAAGTTGTGAGGGGTTGTTGGTTGCATGAGATTGTGACAGTTATTCTAGCATGGCAGTGGGTTAGGTATGATGAAACCACCAGTGTGGTGTTGCTCTGATCTCACTTTGTCAAGTTTTTGTTTTCTTTTTGGGTTTATAAAAAAACAACAACTACTAGTTGAGGTTTTGTTGAATAGTTGTGAATAAAAACTTGTTTCAGCATTGTGTAAAATAAATGGGTTTTACAAAGTGGGTGTGATAAGGTGGTGTTTTGTCATGAATGAACAAGAAGCATGTGAGCGCAAGCCTGCCAGATCTTCACTGTAAATTACACTTTAGGTTAGTTTGAACTGATGACGTAAACAAGCAGTGAATTCGTATTTACTGATGGACATCAGTGCTTTAAGCGTCATGCCTCCCATCATCAAACAGCTTCAGAGCGGCTAAATCATGCGAGCACAGTCACCAATAAACCATTTAAAGTTGATTCTACTACAGAAGGCTTTCATTTATTGACAACTCTTCCAAGTCTTGTTTCTTCTTTTTTCTTTCTCCAGTATGTAGAGGATTTGGATAATAGGATTTGATAATATGAGAAACATGAGGATTTGGAGTTCCACAGTTTGACATAAACTGCATTGTAGCTCGAGCACAACATGAATGAAAGGTAAACCGATTTAAGGTCTGAGTATTTGATTTTGCTGAATTAAGGCGCGTGCCCTAACAATAAATCAAAAGTACAATTTTTCGTTGAAGAAATTCATTGTCATGCTGACAATATAGGGAACATAAAATGAGCAGATGTTAAATGGGATTTGGACAGTGTTCTGTTCCCGGAATATGAAGCGCAGGTCTGTCCGCTGAGGGGAGTGCTGCCTTGTGGAGGAGGGTGGGTGCGTTCCCGCAGCAACAGGGAAGATGGCAGCTCTCACATCTCTCACCCAGGTAAAGATGCAGCAATCTACCACTCTACACTTCGGCTAAAGGCTAACATCATTATTAGCGCACAGTATGTCTTATTCATGACAATGTATGTGCATCTTACGTTAAATATGAGCTCGCTCTATAATGCAGCTAGAGATAAGGCAGCTAGTCGAATAGGGCCTATTGCAGTACCGTTAGGTAGCGGACTTGTTAGCCTCAGCTGGTATTAGCTAACCGTATAGCTATTTACCTACGAGATAACATGTTGTTAACTTATTATTCACAAATTTAAAGATCATAATCACCATGGATACTGTTACACAGTTAGGGACGAGATGTCCTGCACACTCATGTGTAAGTTATCAAAGCATCGGAAACTGTTACTATGTTCAGTCCTTAAGCTAGCAATTCTTAGCTAGCCTAGCATTGAAGCCAAGCAGTTAGTGTGAGGAGGGGGATAACATGCTCGGCAGAAGGAAGGCTGTACGGTAGGCTAACCTCAGCTAGCCGGGGCTAAGCTTTGATTAATGATGCTGATGTGAGTTGACTAAGTAGTCTTCAGCATTTACCGGTGGCCGAGTAAATGTTAAGCACCGACGATAGCAGCAGTGTTTTGCCTGCTGCGTTTGTGCATCAGTCATATAATATGTCAATGCGGTGTGTTACTGATATGTTATTGATTGTGAACAGCAGGGCTGGGGCGATCTGCCACCAAAACCCAAACGAGCCGTAAACGAGTATTTGAATGAGCTCTGTTGTTGGCTTAGCTGGATACAATACTCCTGTCAGTACACTTCACACAGGGCTTATTCCAGCTGGTTGAATTAACTTAGGCTGGTAATTGTAAGTTTGACGAAATGATCCTTATTTGTGAAGAGAAGTACATTGGGTTGATTTATAGTGCAATAATATTGTCTCTCTGCCACAGCTGTCAAGTGGGAACCCTGTATATGAGAACTTGTACAGACAGGTAAGATGATGAGCTAGAATATATTCATTCTAAACTTTAACCATAATTTATGTAAAACAGGTATGAAATACACGTTTATGTAAGGGAACAATTAAAGATGTTAACATGCCATAATGCAGTCAGACAGTGACATGTGTGCCTTTGCTCCAAGGTGGATCCTGGGAATACAGGGAGAGTAGGACCGACAGAAGCTGCTTTGTTCTTAAAAAAGTCTGGACTCCCTGACATTACATTGGGAAAGGTAGGTAGTGGCGTTACTTCCCACAGAGCTCGACTAGTTTGTCTCCTGCAGCAGTTGGCTGCCATTTGTGGTTCTTAATTATTCTTTCTGCATTTATGGATTCTCAGTGGACTGAAGGCCGACCTCTGGTCTATGGTTATGTCAGTCTTTGTCAGCATTGTTGAAAACTGTCCAAAAGAGTAAAATTTACAATGCAGAGTAAAAAGTCACAATACTAAATATCATATTTAAGTTTAAACCTGTAGGATTTGGTTCAGTGGTGGAAGAAGGAGGCAAACACTTGAAAATCTTCACCTGATGCTCTGTTTTGTTGCAGTCACTAGCAAAGTGCAATTGTGCAAAGATCAATTGTGAAATTTGACAAAAATGTAAAGATATAGAAACAAAACAAACAAACTAAGCACAATTTTTTTCTAATTTATCATAAGGTAATTCATATCAAACAAACAAAAGTAAAAACGACCAACAATAGGCTCCTGACTATAGGACTCTGGCACTTGCTGCCTTTCCAGGCCTATGCTGCACTGACACGAAGAGCCTCTACCCCTGCCTTTATAGTGGAGGCCTGTCCTACATGACAAAGCACAGTTAATTAAGTCACTCAACCAATATATATAGTATTTACTCATAAACACGTTTCTGTGCACCTCAACACGTCACTCAGTCTGTCCTGACACGGAAATGTCATGATTACGTATTTATTTAGTGCCCCTGCAAGAGCATTTCTGCTATACTAATAGAAACACCCCTCTGTCCCAGGGACATTTAAAAAAGGACCTTGGAGTTCAACTTTGTGTTTCTTGATGGCATTTCTTCAGCTGGTTTGTGACCACTGTTAACTGCACAGCACAGAACTGTTGAAATGATTCAACTGTTAGCTAACACTAGCCTACCAGGCTAATGCTTATGCTAATGCTAATCTTCAAGACTGACAATGATATGGGGAAGTAGTGCAACAATGGTATTAGCATAACACAACACAACTAGCAACAATCCTATCAAAGTATTTCCCAGTTTGGGACAAATAAAGTACATCTATCTATCTATCCATCTATCTATCTATCTATCTATCTATCTATCAGCCAGCAAGATGGAATTGAAATTGTATGTCCCTTGGCTGTGTGCAACCTACTTATAGAAGGCATGGGTTAACCCCATGACATTGCCTTAGGAAATCAAGTCATCTCTTGCTCTCTTAGCTATTCACAGTAAGTTTGACCAGGAGTGCCCAAACCTTTGCATGCCACTGTAGAAGCAGCAGCTCACTTCCTCTCATCTGTTTACCTTTGGATGCTATTCTGTTTGTTGTGTGTGCAGCTTTAGCCATTAAGCTACACTTTGTCCTTTAACTGCAAATGAAAAATAGTAGTAGACTTTGAATGTATACATTATGTGTCGTCCTTCATCTTTGTTTTTTTATTTTAGTCTTGTGTGCACATGCCTGTAAACCAAGGAATTTATTGTGCTGTTTCAGCTGGTCATTTTCAGTGTTGTTTTACCTGACAGCCCACATTGCATCTTAGGCTAGTTATGAAATCTGTCCAGTCACATGTCTTGATTTGTGACAGTTATAAGCACTCACTGCTGTTGTTGTGATTGCTCTGGGGAGAAGATGGGCAGAATATTGTTGATGCAATCACAGTGACATTGTTGCCAATAGGCTGTAGCAGCAGCAATTGTTTCCAGGTTTTGTTAAGACATTAGAGGGGTATATAGGTATTCATTTTAAATAAACATGGGTGTTTTAAATTATGGTCATATTTATATTGCTTTATAAACATTACAGGCATTATTCCAATGGACCCGATGGATAACTTTGGTAGACTGCCAGTGGATTTTTTCTATTATTTTCTCTTTTATCTGTAAATTCAAAGACAAATTGACGAAATCTAGAGAAATCGGAGTCTGACGTTATTATTTCAACATCAACCTCACCAAAGTCTCTAGGTTGTGGGTTAAAAGAATCCTAAAAATAATGACTGGCAGAAAATGGTTGAAACTAAGTTGTTCCAATAGCCAAGCCACTGGAATGGCGTCTGACTATCTCACTCACACATGCACACACTAGGAAGTGATGACAGTGTATCGTCTCTAGTATTGGAGTTTTGACTCTTTCTTCAAACAAAGTCTCTGTCACTTTTCATGTGAACAACCACGTTTTTCACATGGTCAGATGACACTAGTTTAAAAGATGAAACTAGTTTATTTCAAGTATATCCTGGTGGTTGTAGAGAAATGGTCTTTCTGTCACCAACCTTCGCAGGGAGGTCAGAGATAATTTCTACCAGGCTGGCCTGTTTGGCTAAGTCAAGATGAAACAGAAGTTAGAGCGTGTTTATCTGCTGTAATCTGACGTATTTCCGAGTGAAATGGAATGTATGGGTGGGTTTAGCTACTGGAAGGTCTTAAATCAAATTCTTTAGATGTGATTGGATCTCTCACAAGTGATCGTGGCTAGCAAATACGGTGGTGGGATATGGAGCTGTGGACTACGTTCTTTGTTTTCACATGGTTTACCAGCAGGAATTCAAAAACACACCTCTTACTACGATAATGTTCTGCTAGCTACCCACTAGCTAACAATCAAATGTGGTTTTATATGTTGGGTGGAGTTAGCTAGTCACTCCAAATATTTTGATTGAATATATTTATGAAACTGCCCCCAAGTTCAGATGAATCATCAAAGCTATTCTTAAATTTTACAGGTAGAGAAAAGACTGGCATGGGTATAAAAAATAGTCAAATATTTTTATTTTTTGACGCGTTCTGCACTTAATAGGAGCTAAAATAGCAATTAACAAAGGGACACAAGAATTCAACTTGGGAAATGTATTTTTCCTTTCAGTATGTCTTTAAAGTATGTGTTTATGTCTTGTGTTTCAGATCTGGGATTTGGCCGATCCCGATGGCAAAGGCTATCTGGACAAACAGGTAGGGAACAGACTTGTCATCCACTGCTCTGGTGATGTTCTGAATGTATTTCATATGGAAAAGTGAAAATCACAGTGGATACACAGTTGTTATTTTTCAGTTGTTTTGACTCTGATCAACAGAAAAAATACTTATCGACAAATGATTCCAAAGTGAAATCAAATCTCTAGTAACAGGACTCTAGTTGTAATATGTCTTTTTCTCACTTTTGAATAATAATAATGATAATAATATAATCAAATCAAGACAGACTTTATTATTTATTTTGCAAATTTCCCCACTGTGGGACGAATAAAGGAATAAAGGTTTATCTTATCCCACCGGGGGAAATTTGGTTGCAACTATATAAAAAAGATGTGTGCAACTAAATCACGATACAGCAATCTAGACTGTTCACAGGGACAAACATTGTGAGATCACTTAAAATGAGGACAGCCGAAAAAAAAACAGCTAAATGCTAAATTTAAGTACTTATGTGAGGAAATCACTTGCCAATTGAAGCTACTAATTGCTGTGCAGGCAGAGTTCAAACTTCCTCTACAGGGGGTGATCAGGGCTGTCCAATGTGGCCTGGGCTGTCCTAAAGACCTGCCTACAGTAGAGGTCAGAGCGTTGCAGCTGACTTACCCCAATAACATTAGTGGCCACTTTGACAAAGCGGCCAAGCCTATTCCTATTGGCCAGATTCCTAAACCATGCCACAGTACCGAAGGATAGAACAGACTCAGTGAAACTTGTATAATAGTATATAAAACAGGGTTATCATTGTAGTGCACACGTTAGTGAACAGGAGTTTTTCCATTTTTCTCAAGAAGTACAGACGTTGTTGTACCTTTTTAGAAATTGCATTTACATTTGGTTGGAAGCTCACTTGTTATCAAGCACAATACCCAAATACATTTGATTTTCCCCCAGGTTAATTTTATTCCCCTCAATATTTGTCAATTTTGGGCTGGGTGGGGTAGTCTTCAACTACTGGCCTATGACCTAGTTCCTCTCCTTAAGGAGACTTAGTATAACAGATCATATAATGTGTCTGTTCTGGTATTTACACAAACAGCTGTCAAAGCTGTTTGTGTAAAGAATATAAAGGCACGGGGAGGCAGAACACATCCTTGAGGTGAACCCATTAATGAGTAAAGCTTGTTTGAAAGGACACCATTAACTCTCACACATTGTGACCAGTCTGTCATTAAGTCTACAAAACTATCCAATGGTAAATGTGTCATTAAAATCAAGTTTATCTGTCAGCAAATATGGTTGAATAGTGTTAAAAGCAGAGGAAAAGTCAAGAAGCAGAAGCTTGGCGTGAGTCAACAGACCCTCAAGGTGATTGTACAGATAGTTCAGCAAGGTCACGGTGGGTTGTCTTGGGATGTTGCTTCTATATTGGGCCTCAGTCTTATCTTTATATTTAATTTTTGCTTTCTTGACTTCAACGTTAACTCTTAATTCTTTAGAGACCAATGGTTTGTTATTTGTAAAAACTTTTACCTCTTTGGTGGGAATAACAGAGCCTTTGCAAAAATCAATAGAGCTCCACACAACATTAATATCATCAATGGAGTTAAGAAACACTGATCAGTCTGTGCACTCGAAACAGCCCTGTAGGGCAAGGGAACTGTTGTCAGTCCAGATCTTTACATGCTGCTTCTACGCCTTTTCCCTTTGCAGCACAGTTTACATGTACTTGAAAGGTGAACTACATTTTGATCAGATGATCTGAGCAGCAGTCCCACAACAGACCTGAAAGGCCTTTTGATAGACCCATAGCACAAGTCTAAAGTTTTAATATGGGTTCTCAGGTTAGATTACAACGGTTGAAAGCTCCCATTTTGATGTTGGGGGAATCAGGAAATATAGATTGCAGTGTCATTTTAAAAATGAATTTCTTGGAATTCATATAGTTGAATGGCATTAGCTTGCAACTAGTCTATTTCATTCCTTAACTGACTACACATTCACCATAGAAGGTACATAGAAGGCAGCGGAATGCTGTTATTCTGTTTTTGTTTTTGTGTATTACATATGACAAGAGTCGTATGTCTATGGGGGGCTACTTCACTGTTATCCCCGGTAGAGAATGAGAAAGACTTTGTGGGTAACACTGTGTTTTCTCTCTCAGGGGTTTTATGTAGCTCTGCGGCTGGTGGCCTGTGCACAGAGTGGTCAGGAAGTCAGTCTGTCCAGCCTTAACCTCACAGTCCCTCCACCTAAGTTTGTGAGTATGACTTCAAATCCACATATCCTTTGTATAAAAAACAAACTGCAACAGTTTTTCTTAGAATATTGGCATGCATATAAGATTAATATCAAACATGCAGACATTTTTGCAGTACATTATATTCACTATATTCATCATTCATTATATAAATAAGCTATTTCTTTAATTTTTATGTTCATGGTCATGTTATTGTGTTATTAAATCTTGGATCAAAAGCTCAGTATGAGAAAAGAAGATGTGTATAATCCAATGAATGAATTGACATTGCTTTGACAGTCATATTTGTTGTCTGATTTCAGAAGGACACCAGCAGTCCATCTCTAAGCAGCACAGCTTCTGCCTCCGGCGAATTACACTGGGCTGTCAGGGTGTGTTTAAACACTCATACGTACTAGAATGAAGCAGTCATTACAGAAGAGTTTCCCATTAACCCAGAAAGATAATGGAAAATTTAATTTTTCAATTATATTTTTGATTGTCCTGAAGACCATTTTAACAAATACTGATTATTGACTGGATATTCCCAGATAACATATGTACTCCCCTAACAGATATAGCACTGAGCTTTACTGATAGATTATTTTAGTTTCTCATATATATATTGGTATTATTTCAGCAGAGAGCACTGACATGTTTTTTTTACATTGTTACATTACATTGTTATCACATGAAATATCTTTAGCTCTCAAATATCAATATTAGTATCTGCCTAAAAGATCCAGCATTATTTGGGCTTTAATATTGCTGTTTAGTAAACTCTTCTACTTTTGAATAAGCAGGAGCTTAGTCAAAAGACAAAGTCAGGCTCCATCAGTCTAACATGTACAGAGGAGGCTTATTAGATAACTTGTATGTATTTTCCTTTGTAGCCTGAAGAGAAGAGTAAATTTGATGGGATTTTTGAAAGTTTGGCTCCAGTCAATGGCCTGCTGTCAGGAGAGAAGGTTAAACCAGTCCTAATCAACTCCAAGCTACCTCTGGATGTCCTTGGGAAGGTATTTTTTACTTCAGATGTTGGTTTCTTATGATAGGTCCTAAATTAAGCTTGTTGGTTCCATGATTACAGATCAAACTACTCAAGCCAGAACTTAAATGTGTTGTGTTTCCCAGCAAAGAGCATGAAGTAGCGTGAATGTCCTGCTACATGCTGATAGAACAATTTTTCACAGCTTACATATTGAGCAATGAATTGTCAGAGAACTTACTTTCTTCTTAATGTTTTTATGAAATAGAATCTTTTTTGAATAGTTTAGTTCCTCCTGTTTTTTTTCCCCTGCTGTTAGGTTTGGGACCTGAGTGACATAGATAAAGATGGCCATCTGGACAAAGATGAGTTTGCAGTGGTGAGTGTTATCTTCCTCATTGTTACTCTAAATAGGTTTGATTCTCCATAGACTGACATAACTGTGGATTCTTATCTAGGTTTACACTCGGTGGCCACGTTGTTTAAATATACATTCGGCTGACAATTTATTCTGTAAAAAATTGTGACTTTGCCATTCCACCACATCCACAAGAGTTGAAACTCTTGACCATGTCCGCATGCTTTAATGCTTTGGTTTTTTGCTGCATGATTGGCTGATTATTTGCCTTGACACGAAGGTGTACAGGTGTCCTTAATGAAGTGGCCATATTTTCCAAAATGAAGTTGATGTCATCAGTCACAAGTGGCCCAGTCTGTCATTGTACCACTATGCTGTAAAAGCATTAAAAAATTCACATTGTTTCACATTCATTGATTCCAGTTGGTCAAGTCACATTGTTTTACACTTTTGTTACACCTTAATCAGTAAACGCACAATAATCCATAACTAGAAGTCATACTTGACATTGTTAAATGTTTTAACATCCTGTTTTGTTCAGTGTTAGTTTTCTTTGCTAGTTTTATAAAACCTGATCCTGATTCCTTATTTGGTGGCTCCATTTTTGTTTGCCAGATATCTAAATTCCCCAAAAATATGAATAAAATAAATGAGCAGCAGACACATTACAAAATATTATACCAAAACCATCAAAGAGAAACTGTGATTGCAGGTTGTATTTTACTAATGAAGACCTATTAAACACTCAAACATATTAAATTGCATTATTTTGATTTAGGTTTGCTGTGGGCTAAATATGCATTGTGACCAAAAATGCAACTACAAATAAATATTAGATCAATCTCAGAACTGGCGGATAATCAGTATTAGAACTTATGTCTGAACTGGCTGCAAATAACTGGTTTGGGGCCTAATTAGTTTTATGAAAGCTATATATGCAGTCAGTAAGTATGTATTAATATTAGGATGTGCTCACTAGGCCATGCACCTGGTATACCGGGCCCTGGAGAAGGAGCCTGTTCCAGCACTCCTCCCCTCTGCCCTTGTCCCTCCGTCTAAGAGAAAGAAGGGTCTGGGCTCTATGGCTGGCTCTGTGCCTGGACTGCCTGCAAGCCCTCCACCTCCAAAAGACTCACTGCGCTCCACACCATCCCATGGCAGCATGAACTCACTCAACAGCACTGGCAGCCTGTCGCCCAAACACACACTCAAGTCTGGACAGGTAACATAGACTGTCGAAACTACTCTAATATACACACATACACACACACACACACACACACACACACACACAGTTAAGTCCAAGTGATTGATTAGTCATTATTGATAAGGCTCAGTATATTTGTTTAAATTGATTTTCATTTAATTAATTGCCTCCTGCTACAATAAGACACTGAC
The DNA here is from genome assembly GCA_025331565.1 of Holacanthus passer. Taxonomy (NCBI): domain Eukaryota; kingdom Metazoa; phylum Chordata; class Actinopteri; family Pomacanthidae; genus Holacanthus; species Holacanthus passer. The sequence goes on from JAFREQ010000059.1 coordinate 1,343,128, forward strand.
AGCTGTAGTTTATAGTAGCACTCCTTGGCCTTTGTGACTTCTACAGTTAAAAAATGTTTTATAGATCCTGATAAATGATGTCTTGAAGAGTGGGATCTCTGTAGGACTTTCAGTAAGGTTTATTACTTTGGGATGTGATCTTATTTGTCATAATATCCTAGAAAATGATATCTTGAAAATTCTAAGACTGACTGAGAATGGATCTTGGTAGAGAAAATAAAATCTGCTTTTTTGTAGAATGCTAACATAGAACGGTTTTATCAAGACTAATTCTGAGTCAAAAATACAGAAAATTACAATATAAGCATCTCCCTCTCTGTCTCAGCATTCAGTGACCTGGGTTGTACCAGTGTCAGACCGTGGTCGCTATGATGACATCTTCCTGAAGACTGATGCTGATCTGGACGGTTTTGTCAGTGGACACGAAGTAAAAGAGATCTTCATGCAGTCTGGACTTTCTCAGAACGTCCTTGCCCATATATGGTAGGGACTCCGCTCCCACTCATGCTTGGCAGTTAATATACAGTATACTGTGGTTTTTTTTATGCCTTACTACGATCTTGAGGATGAACTGGTTAAGTTTGGTGGCCAAAGGTCAGTGTCACTGTGACCTCACAAAATGCTTTTTTGGCCATAACTCTTTGTTTGATAGTTCATTTTAGTTTCTCATATGTATATTGGTATTGTTTCAGCAGAGAGCACTGACATGGTTTTTTTACATTACATTGTTATCACATGAAATATCTTTAGCTCTCAAATATCAATATTAGTATCTGCCTAAAAGATCCAGCATTATTTGGGCTTTAATATTGCTGTTTAGTAAACTCTTGAATTTGGAGGCTAATTTCACACACACATTTAATAGGATAAAATAATGAAGTGATGCCATTTTATATCCAAAATGTCAATGGTCAACTTCACTGTGACATCATAATGTTTGGTAAAACACTTTCCTGGCCATTATTCAGTGCCACAACTCAGGAACAGAAAGGGACATCTTCACCATATGTCACATTTGGTCAGATACTGAGTGGCTGACACATATTTTTGGTGCCCACCTTGAAACTGTGGTGATTGTGCAAATCTGTGCTGCTGGCTTTAAGAAGGTAGTGAAACATCCACCTCTTAGAATTTGTAGCTTCTTTGCAGGAACATCCATGTTTGAAGCCTTGTCTGCTGTCATGGCTACAACTTTTTGTTCTACTTGAATCAATTTTGTTGTCCAAGTAGTGTAAACAGCAGGAGTTCACCACAAGCTAAAAGGTTTTGCTGATATTTGAGCTTCACGTGGTTGTTGTTACACTACGTGACGAAGTTCTCTATCAGTCCGCTATACTCCTCTGTAAAAATAGTCTCTAAGTGAAGACAACATGTGGTTCACTGGAAATTATTCACTGGAATCACACATTACTTATAACTTCCATTTTCTATCCGTTTGGTGATAATGCTGTTCTAAACATTGGTAATTCATTAATAAAGTTGTTCATAAATGGATTCCAGGTCCTCTGCAGCACTTTCCCAATAGTAAATGGTCATATCCTCCCATCAGTCAAGGGGATTTTCACAATCTGGCAACCAAAAGGTTGTTCTTAAAACTTAAAACTAACTTATAAAACATAAGCAAATAATTCATTTGCATCATATTTTACATCAAACATCATTCTAAGAACAGCTTATCAAATGCTTTTATTAACAAACCAATGGCAGTTCTTCAAATAACTGAAACCAGACCATGTTTTATTTACCAAAATGACTAGATTCACTGCTTTCATCTTAGTACACATGCACAACCTGTCAAGATTGTTCATGTTGGCTTGTGGCCATTATAGACCCCATGTTGTTGTGTTCTATTGTTCAGTAAACAATCTTGGGTTTGGTGGGGGGGGGGTAAATTGAAGAACTATCAGTTTTTAGTGATATTTCTGACTTTCAGCAAGTGAGATAGGGTAGAGTGGTCCTGATTCATTTGTTTGCTTACATACTGGATATTCATTCAAAGTTAGCAACAGACTTTTTTTCACTTGATATCTTGTCTTTTGATTTTTGGCTCTGTTCTGCTTTACAGTGCGGTCTGCTCAGTATAATTATGTCTTTGCTGACTGTCTGCTCTTCACTGCAGGGCTCTGGCAGACACAAGGCAGATAGGTAAGCTGACCAGGGAGCAGTTTGCCCTCGCCATGCATCTCATCCAGCAGAAAGTCAGCAAGGGCATTGACCCTCCCCAGGCCCTGACTGCTGACATGATCCCCCCATCTGAGAGAGGCACTCCTGTACCAGTAGGTCCCTCACACAAAAACAGTGCACGTTTACTAGAGCTGAGTCAGATATTTGTATATCTATGTATCTCATGGGGCTCAGGAGGTAGAGTGGGTCTTCCACTGATCACAGGTTTGGCAGCGTCCTTGGCAAAACCCTGAACCATAAATTGCTCCAGATGGTCAGGCCAGCGCCTTGAATGGTAACTTGCTGCCACTGATGTGTGAGTGTGTGTGTGAATATAGGTGAATAAGAGGCAAATTATTAAGCTCTTTGGATAAAAGCACTATTTAAATACAGCCTTTTAATCTGCCAGATATGACTAGTTTGGTTATATGACATATACTGACATGGCACCAATCTGCCTGTCCATCTCACTTTCTATTTTGCCCTCACTTGTAACCAAGACAACGAAATACTTGAACTCCTTTGCTTAGGCCTGCAACTCACTCCCAACCCAGAAGGAGCAATCCACCGGTAGAGAACCATGGCTGCATATTTGGAGGTGCTTGTTCTCATCCCAACAGCTTCACACAGGACTGCAAACTGCCTCAGTACATGCTGAAAGTCACTGTCTAATGATGGCAGCAGAAACATATCATCTGCAAAAACCAGAGACACAATTTCCAAAAGGTCCTCACCCTGGCTGCCCCTTGAGATCCTGTCCATAAATATCACAAACAGTAGGTTAACAAGAGACAAGCCTGATGACGGCTAACATCCACTGGAAATATGCTTGACTTTGTTAAAAGCCAGGTAGTTCCGTTTTCTATAACTTTTTTTTTGAATGAACCCTGATTACAATGAGCTGAAATAATTTTAACTGAGAAGAAATGAAAGTATGAATGACATTCTTGAGCTCAGGTCGAGAGAGGAAAGACCTGTTTTTTGAGATGCTCTTTATTTGATAAAAACAGGACTGAACAACTTTTGTAATTTTTTTTCAAATGAAAGGTCACTATCAGAGAGCCAAGTCATTTTTGTCAAATAGGGATGGACTTTGGAGGACCAAAAAGAATTTTAATTTCTAATTTTTTTTCATTTACTCAGAAAGTTTTGGGACATCCAGCACTTCATTTCTGACAATCAGGATAATAACCGATGAAAATGACCTTCTTTATAGTGGTAAATTTTGGAAATTGGAAATTTTTGTGTCATCCACATAACAATGATACTGAATGATGTCCCAGTGGCAGCGTGTATACAAAAAAAATAGAGGGCCAAGGATTGAGCCTTGGGAAACACCACAGGTAAGAGGAGGGATCATGGACCACTACTGAAAAGGTTCTGTTTAATAAGTACGATTTTAACCAGCATGTGTCAGTATCCCTGATGCCCCAACCCACTTTTCACAATCCAATAGAATAAAATGATAAATCATGTGAAATGCTGAACTTAGATCGAGTTTAATTAAAATTGAATAATCTCCAGAACCAGCTGTAAGTCAAAGATCATTTATAGCTTTGATCAAGGCTGTTTCTGTGCTTTGGCATGCATGGAAACCTGATTGGAATTTGTCAAAAATATTATGATTATTCATAAAGGAAATCATCACAGATTAAACAACTAAAATTTAGAAATGGGTCTAATTCATTCATTTATCCAGCTGGTTATGGCTGGTTTAAAAAAACCCACTTAATAGCTTTTATTAAATGCCTTCAAAGTCTTCCCTACATACAGTATAATATATACAGTTGGACAGACATAGATTTAAACTGCAACTTGACTGTTTTATGGAGGTATTCAGCCACAAGGTGGTACTTTTAGTTTTCTGTATAAATAGCAGAAAGTTTAATGTATTCTATAAAAAAATGCATAAGGACCGCCAGATCTTATCATCCATGGCTCCACGGAAATGGGATGGCATAATACTCATATTAGATACATAACACAGATAAAGAACAGCAACTAATGATGACTACTTCAAAATGTTTTAGAAAGCATCTCTTTTGACAAGGGATGGAATTGCAAGTGTTTTGCAAAAGTGTCTTTTTTATGATCATTGTCAATAATTAAGTCATTTCCCTATGGCTGCAGAGTATGTCAGGATACATGACCCCAGTGGGATCAGAGATGGCTGCTCTGTCTGAGATGAGACGGGTGAGTCAATACTTCTCCTTCTCTCTTTCTCCTTCTCTCCTCCAGCCTGCTATACATATATTTTTGTTTCCCGAGCCTTGCCAAACCCACATAGAAATGAAAAAGGCAATTCTGAGGAGAGGTAAAAAAGATCAATTAAACCAAAAACATGTACTGCCCACTGTTCTTCTTTCATTCCTAATTGATTTACTGCTGATGTTTCTACCTTCCCCTCTTCCTCCTCTCAGGCTAGAATGTTCAAGTTGTGGGTAGGTAACATGGACATACAGTGCATTAACCTATAAATGCTTTCAGTGGCTGGCTGTTCAGGCTAATTACTGGAAAGCATTTGCAAGACTTTTCTTTCCATCCCGATACAGTGCAGTGACATTATCTTACCCTGTCAACTGTGGTCAACAAGGGAAGATTCAAGACCGCTTTTGGCTGGCAATCAGGATTCTTTTAAAATGACTATTTTTGATAAACCGCCTGCATTCTTATGATAGCGGTTGTTTGTGGCCCTCATATAAATAAGTTAAATAAATCAAATCAAGCCTGTGTACTTCTGGTAAGTGATACCAATACTCCAGTTTAATAAAGGAACACCAATTAAGTGTGCTTTTTGTTTTGTTTTTTGTTTTTTAAGGAAATGCCTTCACACTCCTGGACTTAGTATCGCCAAATGTTACGATACGACATGATACTGAATATGTGTTGAAAACCACCTTCATGAAAACGTTTGAATGTTTTCAAAGTGGGGCTGCCTAAATATTGTTCATAAAACTGCAAAATCCTGAATCTTTCCTCTCCTTTGCAGTTTGTCAGCGGTGGTGACACTTCCCTATATGTTGATGATTGACCCAGCCCCCACCTACTGATTCAGCCTCTGTGCTGCTCCCCTTATTGAACTCTGGTTTCTCTCCTATCCTCTTTTTTCCTCTTCCTCCTTCCTTTGGCCTGGTCTGTCATGGCTCAGTTGGTACTGTTTCATGATCCCACTTCCTTCAACAAATAGTTGAAATTTGCCAACCTGTTTACTTTTTTGTCTTCTTCCCTTCCTCTCCTTCTTTCTCTCTGTCTGCCTGTCTCTCCACAGGACAGCTCTAGTTCAGTCGGTTCAGGGGAGTTCACTGGCATCAAGGAGTTGGATGACATCAGCCAGGAGATAGCCCAGTTGCAGAGGTGACAAACTATATCACTGACAGTAACTATATAACATACACTTCACGTGTAAACCACTTTAAAATAATTTTCAAAGCTGCATAGAAAATATATGGAACATTACATCAAAATTATTTCATTTTAAGCTCCAGAGTAACAAATTTATACCAGTATAGCTTCCAGTACAGCTTTCATTTTTAGCAGTAGTAACAATGTAGCAATTCGCAAATGTTTTTCATAAGTCGTAATTGTCACGACTTTTACAAGATGCAGCTTTGAGTTTAATTTTAGCTGCACTCTTGGTTAACATCCACTTTGTGTTGAACATACTTGGTTATGTCCTGTGTCAAAGCTCTTTCAGTTTTGCCAAACCTGTCACAGCCAACACATCCTCATTTAACCTCTAACATTAGCTCCCTCACTAATCCATTGTCTTCACCCGCATCCAGACTTTCTCTTTGTATAGTGACAATAAGGCACAGATCACATCATGTCTTGAATAGTATGATCCTGGTTCGTTGCTCCCTGAATCTTCTTTGCCCTTCTTTTCAGAAGTACAAAGGAAACATCAAGTCAAATTAGAAACTCAAATAAGACAAACTAAAATTTATCTGGATTAAAAATGATCTGCTCAAAATAGTAATAATAGTAGTAGTAGTAATACTAAACAAAGAAAGTGATGTCACCACCTTAAAGAGCAATTGATAATTTGACTATCAAAACATTTAATTTGTTATTCTGCCTTTGCACTGTATACTCTCTGTGTATTCATTTTTAAAGCATAACCAGATAAAATAATGCAAGCAGAGTTCACTGTCACGTAGTGGTTTTAACTAGGGTAGTAAAATAAAAAAAATTATCATTATGTTTTATGCAAAGAAAAGTTTCCTAGTATGTTACATCTCCAAAGAATTTAAAACTCCCAGATCTCCCGCAAAGAGTAACCACAGTTACCTCGTGCTCTCTGATGTAGGATTTGTCAAACTCTCCTGTTTTTTTTTCAGCAGACTTTGGCTTAGTTCCTTCAGCCTTTCCTGAAACAAATTTTGTCTCCTTTCTGTGACAAACAGCCACATGCAGAGAATCAGGAACACCATCCCTTTGATATCCTCCACTGGTCCTGTGTTTGTATCGTGTTAAAAATGTTGTCACAGCAGTTTCATGCTGTGTCACTAGGACGATCAGCTAAGAATCCTGCCTACATTGAGGGGTTGCTATCTGCTGTGAAAAACCTTATTTTAGAAAAGTACCTGGTACCAAGAGCCAGTCGAGCCAAGCTGTACCATACAGAGGAAATGAGGTTTATGACATTGTCAAAATACAAAATTATCACATCATATCATATCATCTTTTAGCAAGGATTTTGAGAAGTAGGTTCCCTCCCTAAAAATCTTATCAGACAGAAACCATTCAATATAATATCATGTCATGTCTCTTAAACACAGTAGTTCTCAGTACTTGTTTCTAGACACCCTGATCTAATTGCTTGAATATTTATATAGCTCCTCCAGCCCCTAAAAGCCATTTGATTTTACTGTAATGCTGTATGGTTGATCCTACCAAGTTTTTTTTATGTAGAAATCAAACCAACCAAGCATGTGAGCTTGATGCAGCTATGTATTGGCACGAGCCATGGGACGGCTTCATGAATCAAACGTGTCCCAATGTGTCAAGTAAGTACTTGACAATGAAGCAACAACACTTGACAATGAAAATTATGTTGATATGCAAAGATGGCAGACACGGCTGCAGAGGTCTGAACAGCAGCCCACAGCTACAATACAGTCAGCATGGTAATTGCCATGTGGATGGTTTTTCTTTGATAAAATGCACACTTGAAAAGGAAAATGAGCTTTACTATTCATCTTTTCTCATCCTACTGCTTTCTTCCTTCTTACATCCATCCATCCCACTACCCCACCAACCATCCACTCTTCCTTTGATGTGTGTATTTTATCAAAATTTTTGTTTGTTCACCACTTATTCTCCATGCTGCGTCAGCACTCTTGCCTTTACCCAGTGGAATACTCTCAGGTAAACACACGAGCCACAGACTATCTATGGACTGGCATTCTGTAAAATCTATTGTGACACGCACAGATCTGCCTAATATTTTTCTTGCATAATGGTTATCAGTAAAGTTCATTCAACCCTAAAGAGATCAGAGTCAGTATGAAAAGCTAATATGAGGCTTCAGCAGTTTGTGGAAGATATGCACTTGATTTGTCTAACACAGACTGCAGGAGCCTCATATTTACTTCAGATAAATTGTAGAATGTATTCTTGCACAGTAGGAGGACTGTGGAGTTGGTCTCCCATCACTTACATTGAAAGTGCATTAGCAAGGGATCTTTTAATAGCCAGTATGAAATATAGGAATGTTTCAATATTCATTTGGGCACCTGAATGTTGTTTTAAGACAGACTTGAAAAATTGTGAACCTATTGTTTAAGCTGTCTGTCTGACACCCAGTGGTCAAAAACTACTCTGTTGGAATCAAATGATGTGTATTTTAGGATATGAGAGAATATACGTGTGGACTCAGACACATTGCCATTTGATCACTTTCTTAGCCTTGTTCCCATAGCCTAACAAAATCTGTATTTTGTTACTTGTGGAACTCCAAGTCTGGGCAGACACAATTAATGTTTTTCGACAATTAAAGTTTTTTTCCCCGTCTATCTATGCACAAATCTAAAAACTGAGGAAAGTAAAACATGTTTTTAGTAGGGCTGTCAAAATTGATGCGATTAATCCATCATCATGTTTAATCTGATTAAAGTTTTTAACACAATTAACCCATCTGCAGCGCAGAATGACTCAAAATCCCTGAAACGTCTCTGGCAACGCATTTCGGGCAGTTTGTCCGAGTAGAGATACAGTCAAATGGACAGTTGATCCAGTACTGACAACATCAACAAGTTAATTTGTCTTAGTATCTGGCTGAAAAAGGAGTAACAGGGCCACATTAATGTGGATAAATGTTTGGTTTTTCGTTAACATGAACTGTTAAAGGTGTTTAATAAACACATTAAGTGCATATATATTCCCTTCTTTTTTGAATGATATGAATGAATGATATTTAATCGTGATTAATCGAAATTAATCCACAGCAACCCTGTGATTAATCTGATTCAAAATTTGAATCGTCTGACAGCACCAGTTTTTAGAAATATGTGCCCTTTGCAATTACACAGTGAATGATTTTAATGAATAAGTGATTAATTATTAATAAAATAATTCAATAAAAATAATTTAGAAAGGCACACTCACTTCTCAATCAGGTCTCACATTTCACACATTTTTCTTTTTTCTTATCTGTAACATTGTGGATTTGACAGAATCCCAGCCCAGTGTCTCATTACTCTGACATATCAATGTGTGTACAAAGCAGGGTGTAGTAGTTTGGTATTTGCTTCTTTTTCTGTTCGCATAATTATGCTTGTGTGTGTTATGCATGTGTCCATGTGTTTTATTTTGTATGTGCCAGGGAGAAGTACACTCTTGAACAGGACATCAGGGAGACAGAAGAGGCCATCAGACATAAGAGTGCAGAGGTGCAGGTGAGGACTACTTGTTTACTGGTCAGCTTGGTGCAGTATGAAGACCTAGTCTGATTTTATGTGAATTGCCTTAATCTTAATTAAATCAATACGCTTTGGTCGATCACAAACATTATTGAAACCTTAATGGTCTCTCTTTGCCCTCCACATACCAAAATCACAGTGTTTCTTTATAGGGCTAGTGGGTATAGTGTGTATAAAATGCACTTAACAGTTTGGCATTATCTGACTGCTTGTTTTGTTTTTTCATGTGGTGAAAACCTAACTTACCTAACTGATAGGAGATGCAGAATGACCTCGACAGAGAGACAGCCAGCCTGCAGGAGCTGGAGGCCCAGAAACAAGACGCCCAGGACCGCCTGGAGGAGATGGACCAGCAGAAAAATAAGTTAGAGGACATGCTAAACGAAGTCCGGATGAAGTGCCAGGAAGAGTCTCAGATGGTGAGGAAGAAAGGCAGAAGTTTGAATGTTGGTGATTTTGGAATTGTGGCTTGTTTCCTGTTTAGCTAAATGACAGAATTACCAAGAGGTAACTAAGATAGTGTCAACTGAAGAAGGCAAAGTGTTTGTCCGGGTGGAATTATATAGCTTCAATAAATTATCAGCAAGTGCAGAATGAATTAGAAGGTGGTGGCAAGTGTTTTCATTTTCATTTTCATTTCATTTCACACCCCTCATTCTCTTCTGCATCTAGATCTCGACCCTCCAGAGTCAGATCCATTCCCAGGAGTCAGACTTGCAGAGTCAGGAAGAAGAGCTGTGCCGGGCAAAAGCTGACTTGGGCCGACTGCAGCAGGAGGAGAACCAGCTAGAGCAGAGTCTGGCTGCTGGCAAGATCCAACTGGAGACCATCATCAAGTCCCTGAAGGCCACACAGGATGAGATTAACCAGGTATGAAAGTGTGTGTGTGTGTGTGTGTGTGTGTGTGTCTGTCTATCTCTATCTGTGTGTCTGAAAATTGTCAACAGGGGGCACCAATGCACTGTATAATCTACTCTTTATTACAACTGAAGACAGTATTTGGTCCCCCTGTACCACTAGAGGAACTGGAACATTTACCTGTATGTTTGTGTGTGTGTGTCCGTGTATGCATTTGTCTGTCTCATTTAGCCTCAGTTGCTGTGGTGTGTCATCTGCTTCCTACCAGCTAGTCATCTCACACAGACCACTTAACAACCTACAAGTTACAAACACAGTTTGACATTACATGCACACACAGCATGTGACTGATTCATGATGTTGCTGTCTCCATGCTTTCTCTATAACATCAATTATGTTGATTATATTCTCCTGAATGTAACGACCACATGACTGTTTCATCCTCTGCCGCTGCTCCCTCTTCCAGTCAGAAGGTCACATGAGGAGTTGAGGAGTCTCAGCAGTTGATCATTTCCTCGTGCTCATCTGTAACAATTAGAGGAATGGTCAAATTGATTTTAATGATATAGTCCCTCCAGACCTTTTTATTTTTTCCAGCACAACTAAAGTGCATTTCATATACCAGAAACATCATAGGTCTGACACCATGTCCTATCTTATATTAAATGCCAGGATGTCCCTATTGTAGGAGGAAATGTCCAAAATCTATCTATCTATAATAAATACTCTTTAGGCTTCAAAGTTGGCTGTGTCTTTTTTCTTCACATACAACAGCTGCTGTGGGCAGCTTGAATTCATGTCAGTTACAACTGAGTACAATTGTGACAAGGTTTCAAAGGTAAAAAGTGTCAAAACATAAAATAGAAACTTCTAAAATCAGTCATACAGTATAATACACATGTCCATGTTCAGCATAGTTTCCATACTTTGCACTATTACTGAACTGTTTGTGTATATCCTGCAGGCTCGTAGTAAGTTGTCCCAGATTCAGGACAGCCAACAGGAAGTGTCTAAAAGCATTGAGCAGTACAACAGCACCTTGAATGGAACCCATGGAGGAAGTATGACCAACCTGGCCGACATGAGCGAGGGCTTCAGTGACAGAGAGAATGGAGGATTCCCAGCCATGGTGAGAGCAGCACAGGTCAGGATCTCTATTAGTTGACTGCTTTTACTTCCAAATGTGGCTGATAACATATTTGAAACCTGGATGAAAGGGCTGACACATTTTCAACAAGCTGGAATGTATTTAAATGAAAAAGCACAAACAATACAAATAGTTGAACTGTCAGAAACTATATATAAGGAAACTGCCTCTCGTGCGCTTATTGGCTGTCAATGGAAGACAATTCTTTTTTTTTCCCTTTAGAGTCCTCGTATAATTTTATGATTCAAACAGTGGTAATCATGTAGTCAACTAGAAATTACAAAGCTCCCTAAAACTTAAAAAACTAAAACCTAAGCAACAAGATAGCTTTACATGTTACTAAAGCAACCACTAACAGATGCTAACTGTAGCTTCTTTTAACTAGTGAGCTCAGGTAGCCGTACAGCTGGCTGACTCTGCCTGGACCTCCAACAGTAAATCTCACACTTGCTTACAGAAAGTAGTCATAGTTGTTCTGACTGGCCACACTTGAAGGCAGGATGACGTCTGAGAGGTGTGTTCTGAGGCTATTGGACCATTCAACAAGCAGTTTTATGACATATACTGGCACCAATATTGTTTTACACAAAAGAAGTAGTCTGTCAAATTCCAACTATAATAGTTAACTTATAATGTTAATAACATAAAAATTGCAGATAAAAAACAAACTTAATTCCTGGCTTTTTAAGGGTTCCACTATTCACCTCACTCCCACGCTTGACAATTTATTACATTTGTAAACCATACTACAGTATTTCAAACCGGAGTTAGCCCAATAACTATACAGTCCCACTCTCTGTCTCGAGTTCCCTGGCACTGCTCTAATCCCACAGTTTAGCTCTGTGTCTATTCACTGAACTCCTAAGAACATTGTTACCTTGGCTCAGTCTTTCTTCACACCTGGCAAACCACTCTTGGGATCAACAGTGGGATCGGACTCAGGGTTTCTTATGAAACACAGAGCAGATCTTCTAATGAACTGTAACAAGGTAGAGCCCAGCACAGAGTCAGGATGATGCTTGAAGAAATGTCCTTATGCATTGTATTTACACACACACAGACACACACATACAGAGGAATGTTGCAGTCTTCCTCTTGAGAGGGCTTTGAGTCAGAGTAGCAGAATGCATACCGAGAAAGGCAAACTGCCAAAAATGAAAACTCTTTTGTGTTTTTAAAATGAAATTTAATCTTGGGGGGGAAAGGGGGTAGGTGTGTGCCGTCATGTGTAATGAGGGCAAAAGTTACAAAAGTTGTTCTTGAGGTTGATTCCTGCACTTCTGGTTAAGTGGAAGATTACTGAAGGATACTTGTGTTTATTACAACTTGGGTCTTTTAGTTTTAGTTGTGTCCATTTTTTCTATCAGTCATGGTAACATTGTATTTGCCAAGTTAAATGCTCAGATCAGAAAACACAGGGACATTGCTTCAGTGAAGTCTGGCAGGACAGAAGAGTCAGATGATTAGACAGATTATAAACAAGCCAACAATTTATCCAGATTGTCGAAACCATTTAATTTTGTCAAACTGAAAGTGAGAGCACCTGACATGTTGCTAATAATCCCTCATTGTGCAGGACAGCTGTGGGCCAGATTAAAAATGGCACAGGGCATACTGTATGTCATATGTAACTCCACAATATTCAACCAAAGTTAAACTCTACATGGGAAAGAAATACTGCTTGTAAAATTATAATATTCCAATCAGGACCACTTCTATAACTGAGGGAGAACAGAATGGAACAAGATGCACAAAATATACATAAGTCACTGCAGCTAGTAGTGAGCGAGCGAAAGGGTTGGAGCTGCCAGTCCAGCTGTTCAGAGTGCAGCAGGTGGAGGTGAAGATGGTCTTGATATGGCTGATGTCTCACTAGGATTCTGATGTAAATGCAGACAAACATTCAGTGTTAATATATTGTCATAAGAAAAAAGTATGCTCTTACCAACAGAGATTTGACAGTCCACATCAGTTAACTGTGAGTCCTGACGCATCAACTGATAAATGCAGCATGTGTTTGAAGCAGAATGCATCACATTTTGAGTCTGACCCTCTGTGTGTCCAAACTGTAATACACCTACACTTGATGGGGTCAGATATACAGGAAAGGAAATATTTTGTATGCATGTTAATACGTGTGTATGCTGAGAATATGTAGAGGGATACTTAAATATACTCCTAAATACAATTAATTAAAAAAAATCTTCCCTCGTCTCTGTCCTTGCCTTTCTGCTTACAGGACGATCCATTCAAAGTGAAGCCATCTATGTTCAACAACCAGCCTCAGGAGCTTCCCACTGACCCCTTCCACTCTGAAGACCCCTTCAAAACAGACCCATTCAAAGGTTATCATGCCCTACTGTTTATTTTTCAGTGCTCCTTTTTCTTTTTTTTCAGGATATTTATTCTTCTCTTCATTGACTTTCTTCTGTCATCTATTTATTCTGCTCTCCCTCTTCCTTTTCACACATATGCATCTCCTCTCCACTCCTTTCCTCTCTTAGCTGAGTATGTGTTTACTGCTCTGTTTAACTTTAGTTTTCTTCTGTTTTCTTTCAGACAGCTGATATTGTTTTTAGGTTGAGTTGCTCTCTGACTGTCAACTATCTTCCTCCTACCTCCCTCTTTGTTTTCCACCCATTCTTCCATCTCTGATGGATCCCTCTCCTGTAGGTGACCCATTCCAAAATGACCCTTTTGCAAAGCAGCCATCAGCATCCACAGGTATTTACTTGGGTATAAGAGCTCAGTTATTTTACTTTAAGACCCAGGCACAGCAGCATCTAAAATAGCAAAATTCAGAACAAAATCAATATTTCAGTTGAATCGTTGCTATCTGCCTTTTCATGCGGTGGGGCCAAAGTAAAGCTAGCAAGTGGACCTTATGTTGGGATCATATTATCACATATAAACCGAACAGTTACAGTGTTGACTTTTACTAGAGCTGTTATTACTGCTGTTGCATTTTTGTCTATGGATTTATACATAATGTATATATTGCACACATATTATTAATCTGCTCTATCAGTCTCCCCCCACCTCATATTTACAGTGGCATGCAAAAGTTTAGGTACCCTTGGCCAAAATTTCTATTACTGTGATTAGCTGAGTGAGTAAAGGATGATCTGATTTCCAAAAGGCTTCAAGTTAAAGATGACACATTTCTTTAATATTTGAAACAAGATTACTTTTCTATTTCCATTTTTTCCATTTTTCATTTTTTTTTTCAAAATAACAAAACAGAAAAAATGCCTGAAATTAATGTTTGGGTACCCTGCATGGCCAATACTTAGTAACACTCCCTTTGGCAAGTGTCACAGCTTGTAAACACTTTTGTAGCCATCTAAGAGTCTTTCAGTTCTTCTGCATGCCCTGCTCTTTTGAGGTCTATCCACAGATTTTTGATGATGTGTAGGTTGGGGGACTGTGAGGGCCATGGCAAAACCTTCAGCATGCACCTCTAAAGGTTGTCCATTGTGGTGTGTTTAGAATCATTGTCCTGTTGCAGAAGCCATCCTTTTTTTTTAGCTTCAGCTTTTTTTAGAAACTGTGCCATATTTACTTCCAGAATCTACTGGCATTTAATTGAATTCATTCTTCCTCTACCAGTGAAATGTTCCCCATTCCACTGGCTGCAAGACAAGCCCAAAGCATGATCGAGCCGCCTCCGTGCTTGTTCTTTCCATCAAATTCAAAAACATACCTTTGCTCATTTTGGCGAAAATGTTCTATTTGTCTATTTTTGACTTTTTTCCAAAATGCATCAGGCTTGTTTGGGTGTTACATTGAAAACTCCTGTTGCTGAATTTTGTGGTGATGACACAGGAAAGGTTTTCTTCTGATGACATGAAGGTCATATATATGTAGGTGTGGCTACACAGCACAACCATTCCAGAGTCTGTTAGAACTTCCTGGAGGTCAAACTGGAGGTTTTGATTTCCCTTTCTAACAATCCTACGAGCAGTTTTCTTGGGCTTCCAGAACTCAACTTTACCTGCACCATAGGCTACCTGAAAAAGTTTTGCTGTCTTCTTACAGCCTTCACCTGGTTTGTGGGTGCTAGGTAGCTGCTTAGAGGAGAGCCCATGCCTGCTGATTGTTGAGACACGTTTTGAGGAGTCAGAGTATTTATAGAACTTTGAAATTTGCCTCACTTGGCCTTTCCTAACAATGACTGTGAACAAGCCATAGGTCTAACAAGCCAATTTAGGTCTGAGACTTCAATAAAAGTTATCTCAGAACTCAGATCTTTTGGGGTACCCAAACATTTGCTTTAAATGTTAAAAAGAATGTTCCATCTTTAACTTTGGGCCCTTTGGAAATCTGTTCATCTTTAAGTCACTTAACTGTTCAGTGTAACCGAAATTTTGATCAGAGGTACCCAAACCTTTGCATACCACTGTATACATATTTTTGTGCTCTTACGTACAATATAACAAAGCATGCAGCAGCAGCAAAGCAGCTTTCTCCTTCGGTGAGTTGAATTAGTCTAAAACTTAAATTAAAGAATTCTGTTTAAATAGTATGTCCAAAACAAGTGGCAACCTCTGGGGCTAAAAAATTAAACCAATGCAGAAGTGCTAAAAACTGCACTTACCCGAATGGCCACTTGAGGAAAGGGCAGTGTTGTTCTGATGTATGTTCTGGTGTTTATGGATGCTGCTTGTTGGCTGGAGTTGGATTGTGCATGTGTGTTGCTGAGTTGACAGGTATCTCCTGGAGGAGACAGAGGAGGTTGATCTAATCTAATGATGCTAATGAGAGTATATGTTAGCCACAGTAATCAAACTGGCATACACCAAAGTCAAAAAGTAATAAAAAAGATTTAGGGCAATAATAGGATAGGATGGGAAGATAGGTGTCTGTGTGAGACTGGATATTAAAGGTCCACCACATTAGTTAGCTAACATTATGCAAGGTTAAACTTGCAATAAAAGCAATGTAACATTATGCTAAACTTGATAAACTATGTGCAAATACAATAAGGCGTGTCTAACTTCAAATTATTAATGTTACATTTTATGGTTTCAGAAATAACATTAACATCCATCCATTATCTGTACATCTGTACGATGTATGCCGCTTAATCCTCTGCAGGGTCGCGGGGGGGCTGGAGCCTATCCCAGCCGACTTAGGGCGAAGGCAGGGGACACCCTGGACAGGTCACCAGTCCATCGCAGGGCCACACACAAACAAACACACACACTCACATACACACCTACGGAGAATTTGGAATATTCAATTAACCTCAGCATGTTTTTGGACTGTGGGAGGAAGCCGGAGTACCCGGTGAAAACCCACGCTGCACAGGGAGTAACATTAACATAAATGTTGCAATATGTTATTTGTTAGGCTGGAGTTGGTTATTGAGGCCGTATGGTAACATAAAATTTGACAACCCACAAACCCAAAATTTATCATTTTTATTAATATTATGACTAAAACAAGCTTTTATGTTTATTACACTCCCGAAACCAATTGATTGTGATCGACTGTAGGCTGAAATGTTAACACATAACTTTACGCCTGCATTTCAGAAGGAATTTTGCGAAGTAGCGTAAGTGCTCGAAGTGGGTTGGTACCACGTGGTTTGCTGGCTACCTAGTAGAGTAGCCTATAGCCTAGCTTGTTAGTCTTGGCTAGTTTGGTAGCTTTGAGCTAGGTGGGCTTGTTGCTTCATTCAGTTCACCTCAGCTCCACCCATGTTCCGCCTTTTTGCCCATTTTTTTGATTAGCACTTTGATTATATTCATTAAAAATTCTCAGTAATAGCTCAGGTTTGGGATTGCGAAAGGAATGGGATCTATTCATACAGATAATACAATATGTTATAGTTTTTTGAGTTATGATATGATCATGCTGATAATGCCTAAGTTAAATCACTTTAATTTAGTAAAACTGCCCCATTAGGGTCCACTAAAAAAACAGTCCAATTCCCTGATAAGTGGTGTCTTAACTCTCAAGTAACGGTTATGCATACATCAGATGAGTGCCTTATACATGTGGTGGCAGCCTTGTCTTTTGTTGACCTGATCTGTGAAACAGCAGTGTGTGCTGCTGTGACTTCTGTCACACTTCCCGTTTCAGTGATATTGTGCAGTTTCACTTCTCTGCTTAGTAGATGAAGATCAGTGATAGACTGAAGCACTGACTGATATTTGTAATTCTTGCCTGGGTTTCCAGGAAATTACCCCCTGTTCATTAACTGCATTGAAAATATGATGATTTGCTGATGCTTTACACAAAATACAGTATGACCAATATGTGGTCAAAATACTGATGTATGTTTTTTAACTTGTTTCAGGCAAGACATTTTTTCCTAAATGTTTTACTCTGGCTACTCACAGTGAAAAATGAGCAATTTTATTGTCAAAACAATTGCATTCCAAAACAGACCCATGACTTGTAAATTTCCCCACTGTGGGACGAATAAAGGTATATCTTATCTTATCTTACATCTCCCTAGTAGTAGTAATCGTTTGATTCAGCAGTGAAACAAATTTTAGTGTATACAAAATTTCCATTTTAGGTTATATCACAAGCACCTATCATCTCATTGGTTGCACATTGAAATGTCAGACAAACAAAGTTCCAGTTGAGGCATAATATCCAAGCGGGTTTCAACGCCCAATGTAGAGCTATTGCGAAATTTATCATCTGAACTCTCTACTTAGGAAAACAATAGTTCACACCCTCACAAAGCGATACTGCTGCTGATTATGAGTAAAGGCTATTGGAACTCATTTTTGGAAAACTGGCATCTGTCAAATTACTGAGCTTTTTGTTGCCTAGTTAATAACTACATTGACACTACATTGAAACATAGCTGAAGCTATCTTTCGTTCCTGCTGCAGATCCTTTTGGAGGAGACCCATTCAAAGAGACAGATCCATTTAAGGCTTCCTCAGAAGATTTCTTCAAGAAGACCACAAAGGTGGATCCCTTCTCCACACCAGACCCTTTTAGTAAAAGTGCCACATTACCATCCAAGGTACTTGTTGAAGATTAAAGGCAGAACATGGAATTCTAATTTATATAATTATTTAAAATCTGAAGAGTGGCACAGGCTTTAAAATACCTGTTTATTTTTGGGATACAACAGTGTACTGCATATCATGTGTACATGATATAGGTAGGTGGGCCTACTGGAGCCTTGTGTTTTCCAAAGGTCCATTTACAGTATGCTGTATAGTCTTAATTCTCAGCTCTTGAGACTTCAGGTAGCACCTTCTGTAGCAGGTACAACAGGAAAATGTGGGTAACGTGGGATTTTATATAGATGATGGGACTCAAGACATAACAGTCAAGATGTAATGTATGACTTTGGCTGTGACTTGAATGAATTTAATATTAACAGTATATTTCTTCTCATGCCTCTTGCAGCAAACCAGTCATTTCACAAGCAATGACCCATTCTCTTCAAGCAATTCAAAACCCAAAGGACCAGGTATGATTTAATTACTCATTTCCCTACCTCTACAGTGTCTGTGAACATCTTGTTTTTTTTAATTCAGAAATGACACGAATCAGGGAGCCTTTGTGCTCTCCAATATTCATTAGTGCCATCAAACAGTCTTGCTCTTTGATGTACAACATCGCCTACAATAGTCTAAAACAGCCACAGATGTTGAAAGGACAGTGACCTTGGTATACCATGGTACAACAGTTAAGTAAAATAGAAAGATTTCCCAACCCTATTTTGATGCTAAATTTGAGTCAGTTTTACAATGTCTTTGGGTCTGTCTCTGGCAGTGATAGTTAGGTTGTTTTTGTGGTAGCATAACTCTTAATTCATGTCTGCTGTCACTCACTGCACTGGACTTCTTTCAATTAGCTGTTTGTTCTGTGCCACACAAGAAAAGCTCTTTCATTTTCTCCAGGATATTAATGTGGTCCATACAAACACATGTACACTGGGTCAGCTTGAATGTCTCAGTGATTGGAGGAGCTAAAGCCTGTGTCCACACTGGGACCACTGTTTGCTCAGACTAAGATTCCCTCTCCAGCAATGGTTTTAATTAGCAAACCAACATGGTAAAGTATCACATTTGCTTATGCAGTGCTACAGGTTCACTTCACAACTTGGATTTTGTCAATACCACTTCAAATACAGCTTCAATACATTCACACTGGCTTTGGTTGGGCCTTTGTGTCACATTTGTGACTGAGACTTGACTGGGCTCTTTTATTGTAATTAAAATTGTACATTATATTGTACAATCTGTCAGCAGGCTTGTTGCTGCTTAGACAGACCATCATAATAAATGGATGCATTTTCAATTCTTGATTCTGTCATAGCCATATGTAGCATTTTCTTGCTGCTAATAATTAGAAATATTTTTATATGCTAAATGTAGGGAAAATTAGCTCAGTTTTTGGGAAATATAGCAAAACACAACACCCCTTTAATAATTCGACCAGTGCATAAATTTATAGTCAGCACGAGAAAATCTTCTTATATTATTTGGCAGGAGTGTCTAACGCACAAATTAACTTTGGGAAAGAATTAACTTGAACCCAGGTAGAAAGAAGAAAAAGGAATCAGTATATATAAAGTGACTGAAAATAAGCTAGAGAAAACAAGACTTTATATGAAACATTTATTCCCATCATTACTACAGAAAACTTCACAGAAAAGTTAGTTAGCAGAAAAGAAATGTGCAAGGGGTGCAGAGGTGAAGATCTGGCTGTTGAAGTTGATTGTAAGGCCAACAGAATGGGACCTTCGTATCCAAAACAAAGGGAATCCGAAGCTGCTTGTAGTGATGGTCTTTTATTTGGAAAGTTTTGGTTAGGGAATTCAGGGCAGTATCTAAGAGCAGATTCTTAGAGTTTAGGGGATAAAGACCAGGTCCAGCGGAGGTGCAATTTTTGCTGTTAGAGGGCACATGTTTAGCCTCAAACATGGTTCCCCAGGAACATTGACAGTCAGTTGCTAATCTGCCCTGACTTCTGTCTTCTTCAGAAGAATTTTGATCTTCTTAAATGTACAGTAGATACCAGTTTTTATTTTGGTATGTGGCCCAAATGGTCTCACATTAATTTACTGGGGAAAAGGAATAGAGTCCCTGACTTGTAGGTGGGTTTAACCTCTTTGGAGGGGTCGTCTGGAAAGCATCACACCTTGAACTGTCTCAAAGGTTCTGCATTATGAAGATCCTACATAAGCAAGAGCTGAATGCTAGCAAGCTCACAATGATAATGATAACATGCTGAAGTTTAGCAGGTCAAAGGTTTACTATGCTCACCATTTGAGTTTATCGCGTTACCTAAGGTGTAGTTTTGATTTTCACATTGGTGGGGACATAAAAGGGGCCTTCAGGAACCCCCCCACAAGGGTGTCAACCGTTGTCACTGCTTTGTCAAAAATCTCCTGAAAGCTTACTACATTACTCTACTTTGTAGAGTGGATCTGATGCACTGTATTGCACTTCTCATTCTTGCAGTTCTTCCAGTCAGTTTTTGAAGGGACTTGTTCAGCTCCTTAATCACTTCTAATGCTGAAAGAAGTAGAAGCAAAGTTTTACCCTTTTCAAACCTCTCGCAGTCCATTTGCCTTCACACCTGTGCTAGATCCATTTGATGCCATCTTCTCCAAGCTGGACAAAACACCTTCATCCTGAGAAAGCACTGCTCTGATACCTTTTTCTTGCACTGTCCACCTAGTTGGGCACAGTGGTCTGAGTGATGCCTTTTGAAATGTATTTGGGAGAAGGTTGTTTTGGCTTGACTTCAATGTCCAGAATATCTCCAGTTCCAAACTGTTCTTCATTGCTGTCACTCTCACTTCTACTCTCTCTGTTGCTGTGTACAACTGGATCAGTTTCATTTGAATTACACCACAGTACACAATTAGCCACTTTGTGTCACCTACTGCATCTGAAAATACTGCATCTGAAAATACACACTCATGATGCTAGTTACCACTCAATTTATATATATTATATACTGTATGTAGTATAGTCTCACAACTAACATATCACCAAGTCATTGTTTGATCTCACTGTCTCTCCTCTGTCTTAGCTACTACATGGTGGAGTTGCTTCTGTCACCTAAAAAAATTGCACAGTGATACATACCATATGAACAGTGAGAAAAAGCATTTTTGGCTTAGTTGAGTCATATTATTGCCATTATCGTTCACTCTACATATAAGCAATTGAGAAGATATTTGCTTGAAGTGCCTTACATTTGAACTTGTTGTAAAGTAGCTACTACTACCTAATTTTCTTTTTCTTTTTTTTTTTGCTGGATATTTGTAGGGACTTGTTCCTGCTATCCCTGCTAAATTCTACCTGCGTGCACATTCCATGCTAACATTTGCTAAATAGCACAAAACAAATTATTAAGTATTAAGATTAAGTAACTCAACTAAGGTTCCCAAGGAGTAGGCTTTTATCTTAATTGCTCTGCATAAGAAAATATAGTAGTGGTTTATTGTCCATTCTGACCTTTCTTATAAGATAAGATAAGATAAACCTTTATTCGTCCCACAGTGGGGAAATTTACAAGACAACACTTTAGCATAACTTAGCATAACTACTTAGCATGACCACTCCTCAATCTGATTAGGCATTATTAACCTCTACATACTGAATACTAATGCATGATTCCAAGTTAACTACTTGGTTATTACACCTGTTACCTCCTTTTTTATCACATAAAATTAAATTATTAACCATGAATGTCTTTTTTGTCTTCAAATAGAACCATACTGCACCTGTATACAACCTATTTGCCATATTGAACCTGATTCTATGAGTCAGGTAAACAAGGACTAGCTCTGTGTAATATGATTTTCTAAGTGTTGTCTTTGTAAAGAAGATTGTGTTTAAATGAGCACTGAGCTGGTCATTTTTAACTTGTGAGATTTTTGATACAACAGGAAGAATTGACAGAAGATTGTAATTTGCCACTCTGCTTAAATGTTCTACAAAGAGTAGTCTGGCCAAACTTTTTAAAGAATATATGAAAAGATAAGATGCTGGTACAGTGTCAGACAGGAGTTAGTTCCACTCTATGCTCATCTTTGCTGTAGTTTGTGGTGCTGTTGCATTGGATTGCATTTTATTGTATTGCTCCTCCATGTACATTGGCAGAAATACGTGTTTAACATGTCAGCGTTTTTTTCATTAAACATTTCCAAAGCAACTATTCATGTGAAATTTACATAGAAAATGATAAAGTAATCTTAACATTCCTATCTAAAAAAAAGTTATATGCAATAAACTGGAATGACATGGGGGAAAAGTAACGATAAGAAAAAGCATTAGACCAACTGATTCTACTAATTAGTTCTCCTATCTGTGCTGATTAGAGTCAGCTGAGTTAGTGTGTGTTGGTAGGTTAGTATTTCTGCTCTTTGAAAAAGGTTTACCTGCCTCCCACATTAAAAAATCATTTGTTACCAAGCTGCCACACAAGAACACATCTCATGATGGGTAGAGGCAAAGAGCTTTCCAAAGATGTTATCTTGTTAAGTAATATAGCAGTGGCACTGGTTACCAACGAAGTTCTCAACTCCTAAATGTTCCTATGAGCACCCCTGGGGCCATTATGCACAAGTGGAAGGCTGCTTAAAGAAGTTTTACCTTTAGCTCTTCGTTACTAGATGTGATCAATCTGTCCTTATTAACGGGTTATGTATGACAGTCCTTTAAAGTAGCTGTAATAACACCTTTTCTTACAAAGCCTACTTTTGGCTTGACAATCAGTTGTGTGACTTTCTACATATCAATTGTTTATATCAGTCAGGATTTAGAGTGCATCATAGCACTGGTGAAAGTTACAAATAACCTTCTAATTGCATCAGTCAGAGGACTCGTTTCTGTGCTTAAGATAAGATATTCCTTTATTCGTCCCACAGTGGGGAAATTCACATTGTCCAGCAGCAAAGACGATAGAGCAGCTAAATAGTAATAGTAATGGTAATAGATACTTCTCTTGTTATATTAGTGTTACATTGTTGTTTGCACTGTATGCTGTTTTATGTCTTCTTGTTTAGTGTGTTATGTGTTGTGTTGTGTTGTTTTGTTTCATCTGTAGCTGCCCCAACAAAAGTATTTCCCAGCTTGGGAGAAATAAAGTACACCTATCTATCTTCAGTGGGTAAAATAAGTATTGAACACATCAACATTTTTCTCAGTAAATATATTTCTAATGGGGCTATTGTTATGAAAGTTTCACCAAATGTCGGGAACAACCCATGCTATCCACACATGCAAAGAAATCAAACCATAAATCTACATAAATTAAGTTATGTGTAATAATGTGAAATGACACAGGGAAAAAGTGTTGAACACATGAAGAAAGGGAGGTGCCAAAAGGCATGGAAAGTCACCAGCTGAAATCTATCAGTAATTAGAAAGCAATCCTGCCCCTTGTCAGTGCAAATTAATATCAGCTGGTTCAGTCCCAACTGATGGCCTATAAAAAGGTGTCTCATTACCAAGGTGTCACACAAGAAACATCTCATGATGGGTAAAAGCAAAGAGCTCTCTCAAGACCTTCGCAACCTTATTGTTGCAAAACATACTGATGGGGGTTTGGTTACAGAAGGATTTCTAAACTTCTGAATGTTCCAGTGAGCACTGTTGGGGCCATAATCTGGTAGTGGAAAGAACATCATTTCACCATAAATTGGCCAAGACCAGGTGCTCCTCACAAGATTTCTGACAGGAGTGAAAAGAATTATTGGAAGAGTTGTCCAAGAGCCAAGGACCACTTGTGGAGAGCTTCAGAAAGACCTGGAATTAGCGGGTACAGTTGTTTCAAAGAAAACAATACGTAATGTATTCAACCGCCATGGCCTATATGCACCACGCAAGACTCCAGAAAAAGCATGTGGAAGGTCATTTAAAGTTTGCTGCACAACATTTGGACAAGCCTGTGGAATACTGGGAGAATAAGGTCTGGTCAGAGGAGACCAAAATTGAACTCTTGGGTTGCCCTAATACACACCATGTTTGGAGGACAAATGGCGCTGCACATCACCCCAAAAACACCGTACCAACAGTGAAGTTTGGAGGTGGGAACATCATGGCGTGGGGCTGTTTTTCAGCAAATGGAACTGGCATACTTCATATAATTGAAGGAAGGACGAATCGAAAAATGTACCGAGACATTCTTGATAAAAATCTGTCAGGGTGCTGAAGATGAAACGAGGATGGACGTTTCAGCAAGACAATGATCCCAAACACACAGCCAAGGAAACTCTCAATTGGTTTCAGAGAAAGAAAATAAAGCTGCTAGACTGGCCCAGCCAATCACCTGACTTGAATCCAACTGAAAATCTATGGAAAGAACTAAAGATCAGAGTTCATAGAAGAGGCCCACGGAACCTTCAAGATTTGAAGACTGTATGAAAGAAGGGGCCAAAATCACACCTGAGCAATGCATGCGACGAGTTTCTCCTTACAGGAGGCGTCTTGAAGCATTAAATAATGCGTAAAATAAAGCATGAAGTATTAAATAAATTTCAGTAAGCATGTTCAATACTTTTTCCCTGTGTCATTCCATTTTATTACACATAACTTAATTTGAACATATTTGATTTGGTTTCTTTGTGTGTATGGATTACTTGGGTTGTTACCAACATCTGGAGAAAATTTCATGTCAATAGCACCTTTAGAAATATATTTACTGAGAAAAATGGTGGCGTGTTCAATACTTGTTTTACCCGCTGTATCTATCTATCTATCTATCTATCATTTGACACTGTTGACCATCACATCCTATTACTGGAACATTAAATTGGCATTAAAAGAACCACACTAAGCTGATTTGTCATATTTATCAAATCAGTCTCAGCTTGTACATGTAAAAAGGTAATCTTCCATTCATCCCAAAGTTAATCACAAGGTTCTGTGCTTTGACCAATTCTTTTTACTTTATATATGCTTCCTTTTGGCAATGTTATTAGGACACACTCCATAAACTTTTTAATTATAACCATCGAACCAGTTAGGTGAACTTCAAGCATGACTTAAAGACATAAAAATCTGGATGACCTGCAATTTCCTGCTGATAAAATCAGACATAACTTGAAGTACTTGGTCCCAAACACCTTATCTAAAAATATAGTTACTCTAGAGGTCATTGCTCTGGCCTCAACCCTCAGGAATCTCTTTGTTATTGATTTTGATCTTTGATCAGGATATGTCCTTTGACTCGCACATAAAACAAACTTCAAGGACTGAATATTTTCACCTATGGTGGGATTGTTACTTATTACTCCAAATGAAGATGGTGGCCACGGCCGCACTTCCAGAGCCGGATGCTGCTCAAGGTTTCTGCCTGTTAAAAGGGAGCTTTAACTTAAAAAAATTGAGGTAACAATTTGCATGCATCTAGTTCTAACTCTAGCGATATTGAGTAAATCCTACAAATCTTTTATAGTTAGTCTAACCAAATTAGTTTAGTACAACCAATATGATTTGTTTTGAACTCTACAAGCTTTAATTGAGTTCAACTAACTAAATTTTAACTCAAAGGTTGTGGTGATATTAAGTTATTTAAGTTATTCTAACTTCTTTAAGTTACTTTCATGCTACTTAAAAAAATTGATGTAACAATTTGCACTGACTTTTTTGAGTATTACTATACTATAACTTAATTCATCTAAGTCAGAATAAATAACTCACAGCGACTATTTTATTGTCAAATTGTTTATTATAAAACACTTAGTCAAATTGTTTTTTAATGACATTGAACAATTTTTGTCCCACAACCTGTTCACAAAATAAACAAGCCAAACAATATTTGGACAAAAATTAAATATAAAACTAACAGTGTGTAAGATTGCAGTAAAGTTGCAGATTTCAACCCACTGAATCCCTGGATCAGCCATCATGGCACCTGTGGTGACAACAATCTTCATCACCTCATCAGTATCCAGCACTTCGCCATCCTGTCATAAATTAGTCAGAATAAACATGTTAGTTTTTTAAGTTGTCATATTTGAAAACAAAAGTAACACAAGTGTAGTGTACTTAAACTTAAATGTCTGGATTTACCCACCAAAGAGATGCTCCTCCTTCTCTCTGAGATGCACCATCAGGCAACAGACAGCCACCTCTCTCCTTTTTCCACTGAATCATGCTGAGAACATAGAAAATCGATTTCTTAAAACTGGTCCTCCACAAGAAGCAACACAGACACTTGAAAGACAAACCTTCTGTACATTCAACTTAAACTTAAAAGTTTTTACAACTCAACCAAGTAATAAATTAACTTCAGTTAATGTGTTCAGTAGTTCTGTCTGTTTCATTCCAGCTGGTAGCATAAAACTTTTTTTTAATCTATTGAAATGATTTCTTTACCTGTGTAATTTTATTGAGTTGATACCAGTATCTTATCTAAATTTCATGTCAATAGCTGCTTTGTCTAATGAACAAAATGATGACGTATTGAATACTTATTTCCTCAACTGTATGTTAGTGTAACGTAATGTATGGCCTCAAAGTGTATCATAGATCTAAGTCAATACACAAACAAAAATTATTAAATGTTGTGATTTCTTTTTTTTTCTTTTTTTCCCAGACCTGTTTGGCACGTTAGACCCGTTTGGCAGCAGTTCATTCAGCAGTGGCAGTAACAGCTCTGCTGGATTTGCAGACTTCAGCCACATGTCGAAGCCCAGAGACCCATTTGAAGGCAGGGCCAGCTGGCTGCCAGACTACCAGAAGGTACCAGCCAAAACCCGTCCTAAAAACATTTTTGATCAGATACATGCATTACACAGAAGTCTCCTATTGTAGACATGAGGCCTTGAAAAGTCTTGAAATGTACACTGTAAATAGCCATTTGGCTATGGCACAAATATTAAACGAGAAAGAGATGTCTCGTATTTTGTCCAACATAGTTCAATTCTGAAAGGTATTACTTTCTTACCATAGAGAGGATTAATAGTACTGTACGTGATATATCATTATTGTTTGTCTTAGTATGTTTTTTTAACAAAACTGTTAAATTGAACTGTTTCCTGTTACTATCCTTACTTTTTCACATTTAAAATTTAAAGTTTCAGAACTCTTATAACAAATACATTGTCAATGTTTGTCAGATATATTGAAGTTACGAAATTACTGCTTAGTGATTACTCTTTCTTTCCAGTCAGTGTTTGTGGATGACCCATTCAGCAGGAAGAATGACACGCCAGCACTGCCACCGAAAAAAAGTGTTCCCCCAAGACCCAAACCACCCAGTGGTAAGTGTCACACGATAGTAAGGCTTGGGGTTGAGAGGAGAATTAAAGGAAGGGAAAGCAACACTGTGTAACAGCTTTTATTAGGTAGCATGTAGCCTATAGCAGGTCAAACTGTCCTAGGTGGGGAGGGGGGCAGCTTTATAGGCCTGTTCTTGCAGGTTTTTGTCTCCTCTTGTAGGACAGGAGACATGTTGATGAAATTTGGGGAGTACAGTCTTTTGGTCGGAGTGGTTGAAGTCCCCTGCAACAATAATGGCTCCTCCAGGTGTATCGTTAGTTGTTTGCTAATGGCAGCATGCAGTTCTTTCATAGCAAGTTTAGCATTAGCATCTGGAGAGAATATATGCAGCCACAACAGTCGATGTAAACTCTGGGGAGATAGAAAGGTCTACATTTAACCATGAGCTACTTTATGTTAGCAAAGCATTGATTCTTGATTGCAGCAGTATCAAAATGTACCATTTTGGGGGTTTGCGCATTAACATAAATGCGCAAACCCCCACCTCTGGTCTTGCTGCAGTCATCAGCTTTTCTGTCCGAAGAGCCTCGTTAGTTTGGTTGCACCACTGGAAATGCAGCTTTTGAGCCATGTTTCAGTGAAAATCGTGATGAGCATGAACTGTAGTGTCTTCCCTTGGCTCTAACTCCTGGCCCACTTAAATGATAGAAATGATAAATAGATAAGATATGTGACAGTTTTAATGTTTCAAATTGTGTTCATTCCAATAAATCTTTGTGAATGTCATGTTATGGATGTCATGATCAGAAAAGATGTGTTTGGCAGCACAGTGTGAATGCAAACAATGCTCACAATGTGAATCACAGTGACCTTGAATCCTTTTCTTTGTGTTTCAGCCTAAGCAGATGTCAGTCAGGCTTATCTCTATCATTGACTCTGCAAAAATGCACGTTAATGCTCTCAATATTTTTATGTAGATTTGATTATTGTGATTTGATTATTCACAAACTGCTGCTCTGATGTGTGTGGGTGTGTAGGCACATGTGAAGGTGATGTTGTAAGAGCAATGATATGTGGTTTGCTTGGCCTGTTGTTTGCAGACACACCCTGACTTGCTTCCTCTCTCTACCCTTTTGTGTGTGTGTGTGTGTGTGTGTGTGTGTGTGTGTGTGTGTGTGTGTGTGTGTGTGTGTGTTTACATTTCAAGGGTGAATGGTTCAGAGAAGTTAGGCTGCAGGCAGTTTGTAGTGGGAGAATGCCAGCATTGTAACCAATGTAAAAATATTGTCTTCCTTTTCATATATTACTTACATATATTACTTATTATTTTCTCTCACTGTTCTTGACAGGCACACACAATCATGCATGCATGCATGCTCTGTCACTTTGTCTCGTCATCTTGGTATGAATGGGGCCAGGTTGCAGTGACAGTGCTACAAATAAACTAGCAGAATTGAGGGCACACTGCTGTAGCTGTTTCTGTTTTCAGCAGATTAAATACTGCATGTACAATTCTGTGGTAGACATTAAAGTTAGATGCCACTAATGCAGTGGATTATTTTAAAACAGGGTGGGGTCATGATTGTGGTTTCTCAAGTGTGAATTTGTGTGTGTGTGCGCAGTTTACTGAAAGAGGAAAAAACTGATTGCCACGCATGCAGTTTTGCACGGTGTCGAGTGTGAAATGAACTGCTCACCCTGATCAACTGAGTTATCTGGGTAATAGGAATAAATGCGCATGTGTATGTTGTATGACCATGGGTTGACTGGTCCTGTGGTTTAACACCTATACAAGCAACTTGATGTACTCTGTACGTTCCCACGATCCTCTGCCAGGCCCAGCAACAACTCCCCGTCAATCTGTTTTGTAATATTTTTGCATATTTATACACCCATTTGGTTCTGCACTAGTCACCGAGTCTGATAAACAGGGTTTTTTTTTTTATAAAGATCAAATTTTAGTTATTTTCAGGAAAGCACTAAACAGTAGCAGTTTGTCTATTCCATCATGTCTGTAGGTCATACTGATGGAATTCAAGGTCTCTGTCAGAGTCTTAATGCAGTGTAAGATCTTAAAATGTGACAAAAAAAGCAAAAGTTGAGATTATTTGTCATGCATACTGATCCCAATCTCAGGAAAAATTCGCCTTAAAATTGCTCTTTTATTTTTAACATTTTTTCAGTCATGACAGAAAAAATTTGATTCAAAAATGTTTTATACATCTGAAACATTTAGTCAATTGTCAGGAAACTATTTCGCTAATTGTTTATGTCAAACAATTTTTTGAGCAAAAATATGAACAGTGTCTTTTTCCAGCTTCTCCACTGAGAGGATTTGCTGCTTTTCTCTTTTGTATCGCCTTGTAAACCTAATATCTTTGCTCAAACAAAAAACAATTTATATCATTTTGGGACATTTATCACATTTTTTTTATATTTTGGAGATCAAACCACGATCAACCATTATCAACAGATAATGAAATGAATCATTCATTGCAGCCCCAGTTTTATATGCACAAGTCTTGACATTACCAACTTTATGTGAGAGAAACAGACTGATTATATTTTAAAAAATGCAAAATGTTAAATTTGAAGCTACTTAAACTTGCAGATGAACTGGTATTGTCACAACCTTGAGTTGTGAAACCACTATTGTGAAGGTCAAGAATGAACTTTATCACTCAAGCTGTTTCTCTAGTTTTCTAGTATTTATTACAAGTTGCTTTGATGCTGTTATTTCCTATAAAATGTAGCATTAATAAATCTATGTGAACTATTACCATAAATGTGAATGTGTATGCTCTATGAATTTGAACAACATCAGTTTAAGTGTCTAGTTGGTAAATTGGTGAACTAACAGTTTGTAATGTGGGCAGAAACCCTACCAAGTGACTTACCAGGAAACCGTTGAGAGTGGTTTCGTCGGTTATGGGGTATCACTTTTGGTTTTGGTCCTTGAGCTGTTGTGTTTTGCTCTGTTTTTTTCCTATACCAGCAGTTTTTATATATTTCCTTTCTCAGGAGGATGTTGCACTGTGTGTGATAACTTAGAGAAAGGTTTGTGTTGGGACTCAGTATGAATTGTTTTGGTGTGCCGCATGTGAAGGTGAAACTGTTGTGGCTTTCAAAAACTGGTAGCTAGGTATCTTTGAAGTGACACCCGAGGTGAAGCAGGGCGTGGGCAGACCTATGAGAACCAGAAAATTTAATGTTTGTGTGCTTTAATGCAGAGTGGATCAAATCAGATCCCGGTGAGAATTACTCATGCAAACTGCAGTGATGACAGTGCAGTGACCAGTGAACACATGTACATTTTACTTTTACTTATTTCTATTTACATCCTCCTCCTTTGTGAGAACTGAAGCCTATGCATGCTTGTATTTTTTTCTTTGGTTCTCCCAGCGTGTTTTCTTCCTCACAAAGCAGATTATAACCCTGTTTCCAAAAACGTTGGGACGCTGTATAAAACAGAAATAAAAATAGATGCAATAATTTGCAAAGAAACTGCGTTTACCGACAGCGGTTTTACGAAGTGTTCCCAAGCCCATGTAGTAGTGTCCTTTATGCAGCCGTGTTTCACAAAGTGGCGAACCTTGCCCCATCCTTGTTTGTGAGCCTTTTGAGGATTCCCCTTTCACAACCAGTCATAGTATCATCTGTTACCAGTGAACCTGTTTACCTGTGGAATGTTCCAAACAGGTGTTGGTTGATGAGGTAAAACATAAAAAAATGATTTGTACTGTTTTTAATTGAGTATATGTTAAAAAGGATTAGCAAATTATCATATATTGTTTTATTTAGGTTTTACGCACCGGCCTAAATTTTTAGTATTAAGGTTTTATTTCTCTGCCATCCAAGATGAACCTTATTTCCTTTACTGATCTGCTTAAAAATGCCTTATCATTTCAGACTTCTTTTTACTTTGCAGTTACTTGTTAAATCTTTGCCGGCTGACAAGGTCACAACAGTGCTGTAAACAGATTGTTTATGCCTGTTTTCAGTCAGCAAGCATTTATTGGGATAGGGGAAAAATATTGAAACTTGCCAATGACATGGAAAGTGTCTAGTAAGGAAAACTCTGTGGTAAGGTTTACCTCTGTTTTTCATGTTTTCAGGTAAGAGTACACCAGTGAGCATGTCTGGCACAGCTGAGCCTTCCAAACCATGTGATCCCTTCCAGCCATTTGGCAGTGACACCACCGACCCGTTTCAGAGTAAAAAGGGCCCGGGAGACCCGTTCAGTGGCAAAGACCCTTTTGCCCCATCCTCAGCATCAAGTAAAGCCCCTAAAGACTCTACTTTGGGTTTTCCAGACTTCAGCTCTGTAAGTTGAGATGGGTGATACTGTTTAACTGTCAGTGTCTAGACCAGGCTGCACAGGTCTGCACAGACACCAGCAGTCACTAGATTTAAGTTATAGTCATTTTAGTATCCTGTAAGCTCACTCCTAAAGACCTTGCTGAAAGTGCTGTTGAGGCAAAGAATGTGTCAGAGCTCTATCAGGGTTATAGAAGTGCATTATACTAAAGTGAATGCATCTCAATCATACTGTATGTCTAAAAAGAAGGTATGGCCCCAACAAGTTTTTGGACTTGAATCTCATTACTGATTTTACAACATGTTAATGCTTGGTGAAATCACTTGATTGTGATTAAGTGATGATTATAGTAGCACTTTTACAGCAGCACATGATGTAAAAGCTGATATCAAGTATAAATAGTTAAGTAATAGTCAGTGTAACCTTATTACTTGGTCTTATTTCTTAATATTTACACTATGGCAAAGGTAATGCCTTTTGTCTAAGTAGGGCTGGATAATAATTTGATATTACTGAATATTTATTATATAACTGATACTGTTATGTCATGTCATCATTTTACAATTATCTGTCATCTGAGTTAATGATTACAAACAAATTGTGATTAGAAACTAGTGCATGATTTTTTTTTTTTTGCTCTACATGGGTGAAGTGTTTTGTAGCACATAACAGTGGAGCACATTCATTTGACTGGATTTTAAATACATATATATTTTATTGTATATTCTTGGTTCCAACCATATCATCCAGTCCTATGTTCAATGCAGTAAGCTGCGTCTAATTCCATATTCATAACACCAACAATTAATGTCACCTGTCACTGTAAATTTGAAACTAGTATAATGTAATACAATAAGCTTACAAAACAGAGTGCACTGATCAACGGTATGTGTGTAATGATTAGGTAGTTAAAAAGGCAGGACAACATTCGGCTGTTTCACATCCTAAAATACACATCACATCACAGCTCTGACACAGGGAATTCCCATAACAACTGGACATACACTGACAGAATCATGTAATATAGTTATATTTTAAGAAAAAAGTCAATAATTTTGGAAATACGCTAGATGACCTTCTTTGCAAGTGTGAGATGTTCAGACTGATATCAGTCTCATGCCTGTGGGTTGAGTACAGAGATGGAGTCAGGACATAGCCTGGCTTAGCATAAAGACTACTGACACCTCTGATGCTTGCTAATTAACATGTTGTTCCTCTTTGTTTAATTCATATGTAAATTTGTAGTTTCAGGGTAAGTTACTTGTAGCACTATTTCATGAAAAAACAAGCCTGGTCAAGTGACTGTACATATTTTTCTGAAGTCTTGTTGTCTCAGTGAGACCTGTGCTTACCAACCAAACCTGGTAGCCCACTTTATAGTCAGAGATGTTACACAAAAGAATTGGGTGAATACCCTTGTTCATTAAGAAACAGAAGAAATAGTTCCACCCGCCTCGTAAAAAAACCAAAAATTGTTACCTTTACATTGGTGTTTGTATACGAATTAAACAAGCGTTACAAAGTGTTATCACTGACTGACTTTTGACAGTCAGGCTACAAATTTCCCCCGCCTTCAAGTCTTTATGCAAAGCTAGGCTAACTGTCCTCACTCCAGCTATGTCCAAACACAGACATGGAATTGATAAATATCTTCTCATCTCATTCTAAGAAAGAAAGCATATAAGCATATTTTTCCAAATGCTGTACTATTCCTTTAAGCATGTATTCAGCATTGGAGACTTCCAGTAGAAAACTGTTCCCCATTGTAGTGAGAACAATGACATGTCATATCTTAAGATCAGCCAAAGGAAGTTCAGGGTTATTACAGTACATACATACCTTTCACCTGGTTTATTAAAAAAGGTATCACAAGAGCTCATTTTAACCGCTACAGACAATCAAAGTAATACTCTGATTGGTAATGAGAAACTAGACTTAAAATTACCTCCATTCACCACGATGACACATTTGAACCCACTTTGAACCAAAATTGAGTTTGGTGATAAAGCTTTGTAGGTTGCAGAGCATTGTGATTTACAGTACGGGAAATGGTCTCAGCCCTTCACTGTTCGTGGTTTGTTTGATTTGGCAGGAAGAATATCATAAGTTTGACTTTTAGACTTTCACAGAGACTAAGGGCTAATTTATCAGCACTGTGTCAGCGTGATGTTCACAGTCTAGACTAATAGAGCTCCACAAATACAAAAAACCCCATAAGCAAATTACTTCACAAACTCACACCAATCCCTCAGATAAAGACCAAATATAGCTTCTTTTGAATTTCAGTCTGGCAGATAATCACTTTGGGAATAAGGGAATAATGCTTCTGTCTGATTGGACTTGTGCTCCTCAATTACTAGTCAGATTTATCCATCTAACATGAGACACAGCAGTATCACTACTCAACTCTCAGCTCGAGTCTGTCTGCCCTGCATGACCTTGTTGTGTGTATGAGCTACTATGTTCACCATCTGCCTGGTTGTTTGTAGTTGATTAGCACTTTATATCTGCTGTCTCTTCTTGTTATGTATGTCAATGTCTTATTATGTTACAGTAGTTTTGCTTTTTTTCACCACTCTTAAGCATCCTTCCACATGTCTTTATTCTGCAATCTGCAAAAGCAAATGTCCCTGTTTCACCATCCGTTCTAATTGGACCTCAGATACACACTGACTGAACTGACTGGACTGTCCTACTCTCTAGGAATAACAGAAAAACAGATTAGAAGGACTTTTTTTTATGAATCCTAGTTGACCCATCTGTGCAAGGATAGTTCCAGTTATTTGTTATTTGTCCTTGGCCTTATAGTCCCAATCTTACAATTGATTTTGTTGAAACTGTACGATGTTAATATATATTCTTATAGAATTCACTGCTAGCACTACTTAATAGTCCAACAACAGTCCCATTTCAATAACATATCTTTATTATAACTATATGACTATATAACTAATGATGCAGTAAGAGAGACCTATCCAGGAATGGGCAGATGTCCTTGGATTTCTTATTTGTGTGTAAACTCTTGATTCATACCACAGTTTGATATCGTCACTCAGACACAATGGAATTGCCAGTCTTTTTTTTTTCTCTCACTCTCTGCATGTCACATCTCCTGTTGTTAATGTCATGTTTAGCTGCTCTTTCCTTTAGTTCTCAGTGTTGTTTGTTTCTACAACCCCAATTCCAAAAAAGCTGGGACTGTGTCAAATGTTGATAAAAACCAATTTTGATGGTTTGCATATCATTTATACACTGGATTTAATTGAAAATAGTGCAAAGACAACATATCAAATGTTGAAACTGAAAAAATTTATTTTTTTATGAAAAATATGTGCTCATTTTAAATTTGATGCCAGGAACATGTTTCAAAAAAGGTTTACCATTGTGTTGCATCACCTCTTCTTTTAACAGCACTCGGAAATGTTTGGGAAAGTGAAATGTAAGATAAGATAAACCTTTATTCGTCCCACAGTGGGGAAATTTACATTGCACAGCAGCAAGGGGATAGGCAAGTTAAATAGTAAAAAAGTATAAACAAGCTGAAAAAAGTATTTACAATTTTAAGAAATTAAACAAATTTACCAAATCTACATATTTACCAATTCTACACGGGATTCTTTATGGATATACCTGAGAATATGAGATGAATATGTTACATATGGCCAGTAGTCTATAGCAGAGTTAAATATGAAATATTGAATATCAGATATGAAATGTGTCTGAATTGAACAGAATGAACAGATTAAATATCAAACATGAAATATTGCACTTGAATTTAACAGAATGAAACAGATATTAAATATCAAATATGAAATATTGCACTTGAATTAGTGGAATGAACAGATATTACATATCAGATATGAAGTATTGCACTTGAGTTTAACGGAATAAGTATTGCACAGCAAATAAAATCTGGCATAAATGTACAAACTTGAGAAGGAGTATGGCACAGATGTCCAGACATGATGGTGTATAGTCTATTGGGAGCAGTGCTGGTTGTGCAGTCTGACAGCTGCAGGAAGAAAAGACCTGCGATATCACTCCTTCACACACTTTGGGTGAAGCGGTCTAACGCTGAAGGAGCTCTGCAGTGCTGTTAGCGTGTCCTGCAGGGGGTGGGATTCATTCTCCAACATGGATGACAGCTTAGCCATCAGCCTCCTCTCTCCCACCACCTCCACTGGGTCCAGGGGGCAGAGCTGGCCTTCTTGATCAGTTTGTCCAGTTTCTTCCTGTCCACAGCTGATATGCTGCTGCCCCAGCAGACTACTCCATAGAAAATGGCTGATGCCACAACAGTGTCGTAGAAGGTCTTCAGGAACACCCCTTGCACTACAAAAGACCTCAGTCTCCTGAGCAGATAGAGTCTGCTCTGACCTTTCCTGTAAAGTGCAGCAGTGTTATGAGTCCAGTCCAGTTTGTTGTTGAGGTGAACACCCAGGTACTTGTAAGATGTCACCATCTCAATGTCCATTCCCTGGATGTTCACTGGTGTTGGAGGGGAGTGAGTGCGCCTGCGGAAATCCACCACCAGTTCTTTGGTTTTCCCCGCGTTAATCTGGAGGCGGTTCCGCTGGCACCAGTCCGTAAAGTCCTGTGTCAGTCCTCTGTATTCCCTGTCGTCCCCATCTGTGATGAGGCCGACGATGGCAGAGTCGTCAGAGAACTTCTGCAGGTGACGGGTTGGTGAGTTGAATGAAAAGTCTGCAGTGTAGAGGGTGAAAAGGAACGGAGCCAGGACCGTTCCCTGCGGGGCCCCCGTACTGCAGACAACCGTGTGGGACACACAGTCCCGTGTCCTCACATACTGTGGACGGTTGGTGAGGTAGTCCAGAACCCAGGATGTGAGGTGCAGGTCCACACCTGTGTTCTCCAGCTTGTCCCTCAGAAGTGCTGGCTGAATGGTGTTGAACGCACTGGAGAAATCAAATAACACGATTCTCACAGTGCTCCCAGGTTTCTCCAGGTGAGAGAGGGCTCTGTGCTGGAGGAAGATGACGGCGTCGTCCACCCCGATACCAGGTTGATAGGCAAACTGAAGTGGGTCCATCGATGGACCCAGCAGGGGGCAGAGATGAGCAAGGACCAGCCGCTCCAGGGTCTTCATCAGGTGGGATGTTAATGCCACCAGCCTGTAGCTGCTGAGGTCCTTGGGGTGCGGCATCTTGGGGACAGGTACCACGCAGGATGTCTTCCACAGCTGTGGCACCCTCCCCAGCTTCAGGCTCAGGTTGAAGATATGCTCCACAACTCCGCACAGCTGGTCTGCGCAGGACTTCAGGAGCCTGGAACTGATGCCGTCTGGAACCGCCGCCTTCCTCGCCTTGGTCTTCCGGAGCTGGTTTCTCACCTGGGCTGTTGTGAGGGTCAGGTTGGAGCAGGGGGGCTGTGTGCTGGTGGGTGTGGACGCTAACTCGTCCATCTTGTTGGGGAGAGATCTTACATTCCCCATGGTGACGGACGGGAGGACCAGTCGGTATCTTTTCCTCCTGTCACGGCACTGGACTCCAGCACGGCTCCCCTGTCTTCTGCTCTTTATCTCTCGGGTAACCTCGGGCCTCTCGTCCGGCAGCACCGCTGTGTTGCGGAGCGCCAACAGCTGATCCCGACTGTGAACAATAGGGCCTTGGCTGCACCCAGGGGCCCCAGACACGGACGTAAACATTGTAAAAACTGAATGAAAAATGCCAGTACAAACACAGTCACTATGGTGGACATGTTGACCTGGGCATTCAGAAGCACAATCCCGTGCAGAAAATGTCGAAAAAGTTAAAAAAGACTAAAGCTAGAAGGAAAAAAGCTCAACTGGGAGTGGGAGCTGCTGTAGCAGGCTGCCACTAGGGCGGTGGCACCTAAGGAGAATGTCCCATTCTTGTCTGATATAGGATTTCAGGTGCTCAACAGTTCGGGGTCTCTTTAGTCATATTTTTCGTTTCATGATGTGCCAAATGTTTTCAAAGGATGACAAGTCAGGACTGCAGGCAGGCCAGTTTAGCACCCTGACACTTCTACGGAGCCATGCTGTGTAGAATGTGGTTGGCATTGTCTTGCTGAAATATGCAAGGTCTTCCCAGAAAAAGACAACGTCTACTTGGCAGCATATGTTGCTCTAAAACCTGAATGTATTCTTCACCATTAATAGTGCCTTCCCAGATGTGTAAGCTACCCATGACATGGAGACTTATGCATTCCCATACCATCACGGATGCTGACTTTTGATAACAAGCCAGGTGGTCCCTCTCCTTTATAGAGCGTAGGACGTGGCGTCCATGATTTCCAAAAATTTTGATTTGCCACAGGACAGTTTTCCACTTTGCCTCAGTCCATCTTAAATGGGCTTGGGCCCATAGACGTCGCCGGCATTTCTGGATCATGTTTCTATATGGTTTCCTCTTTGCATGGTACAATTTTAACCTGCATTTGTGGCTGTAGCAACAAACTGTGTTAACAGAAAATGGTTTTTGGAAGTGATTTTGAGCCCATGCAGTGATTTCCACTACAGAGTCGTGTTTGTTTTTAATGCAGTGCCGCCTGAGGGTCCGAAGATCATGGCTGTCCAGTATTGATTTTGGGCCTTGTCCCTTTTGTACAGAGATTTTTCCAGATTCTCTGAATCTTTTAATGATATTATGGACTGTAGATGATGAAATCCCCAAATTCTTGCAATTTTATGCTGAGGAACATTATTCTGAGATTGTTGAACTATTTGCTCACACAGTCTCTCACAGAGTGGTGAATCTCTTCCCATTTTTACTTCGGAGAGACTCTCTCTGGAATGCGCTTTTTATACCCAGTCATGTCACTCACCTGTTGCAAATTAACCTAATTAGTTGGGAGATGTTCCTCCAGGTGTTTTTTAGCATTACACACCTTTTCCAGTGTTCTGTTGTCCCTATCCCAACTTTTTTGAAACGTGTTGCTGCTATCAAATTTAAAATGAGCATTTTTCATAAAACAATACATTTTTCAGTTTCAATGTTTAATATGTTTTTATTAAATATAGGGTTTAAATGATTTGCAAACCAACAAAACATTTTATACGGCATCCCAACTTTTTTGGAATTAGAGTTATACTTGAAGGGATTCACTGACAGTTCTGTTTCACCACAGTCCATTTGTCTCTCCACTGGCACTTATTGGCAACAAGTGTCTACTTCAACCTCATTACCCTCTTAGCATTGTAAGCATTCATTATTTATTTCAACACTACCCTGTAGTTCAAAACTAGTAGAATCAGTTGGTCTCAGTAAAAATAATATCAAGTTGCTAAAGACAAATTGCAACAACAGTGTTTCAAAGAGGATTGAAAAGAAACTTTACAGGTATCCCTTTTCAGTGTCTGTGTGCTCCTGTAAACTAGCCTAGATCTACTGAGTTCAGGGATTTCTGTTTTTGTAACATCTCTGTTCTGTAATCCACCTCTCTGACAGGACCTGACAAAGTCAAGGTAAGAGATTGAACACACAATTAAATTCACATAAAATGACAATTTGGCAATATTATCAAAATTATGTTTGTTATTGACCATAATGGCAGTGCATCTCAGATGTATGCTGAATCACTTGTTTCGATATATCTTATATCAAGTGTTGCTGAAAATGACTGTGTGGATTATAAAAATGTCATACTTACAATAAATGTGAGTTGTTACTTTCTAAGGATTATCAGTTACGGTAGGCAAAAAGCTCAGTTTCTAACATGAATGAATGCACGCACGTTGCATTTGTATCACAGGATTATTTCTCACTTCCCTATACTTCTAGGTGAAAATTCCAGTGACAAGTATTGCTTTTTACCAATACTTCAAGAGATCAACAGACCATAAGATATTTTAAACAACACTTTTAACAACTCAACTGTTCATATCATTTTGAGTCTTAGAAAGCTTTCGAGAGGTATTACTCACTATATATACATTACTGAGGTTATTAGTTAGTGGTAGTGTTGTACTGGATTGAATCATTTTAAGAGACATTTCTAATATTCTGCCGGCCTCATCTTTGTAAATCTGGTAATGTAGTCCAGTTCAACACCACTGTTAACTACATCCTGTAAGATGTAGTTAAATGAATACCTCTGTGA
The DNA here is from genome assembly GCA_025331565.1 of Holacanthus passer. Taxonomy (NCBI): domain Eukaryota; kingdom Metazoa; phylum Chordata; class Actinopteri; family Pomacanthidae; genus Holacanthus; species Holacanthus passer. Next base: position 1,382,782 of record JAFREQ010000059.1, read on the forward strand.
TAGTGTCAATCAAATTTGAAAATTATTAACTTTGTAATGGAAGACCTTACAGCTGAGGTGTTGTCTTGGGTTGTGTTAAATTTTACCAGTTTACCTAATAAAGTGGCTATTGAGTGTATACACTGATAAAGAGCTATTCAATTAGAGCTGTGAAGTTCAACAGTTGATGTTATTGTTCTCCTTCATTGTGGGAAGATGAAACGGTGGCTATATGCTTCCCCTCACATAGAAGGTGACATTGTATTTGAATAAAACCATAACAGACATTTACATAACAGATATCTATATTTAAAAATCTAGTAAGTCATCACTTCCAGATAGATAACGGCAGCAATTATGCAGATTCCATTTCTGAAAAGGGAGTTTTCTCTCTCTCTCTCTCTCTCTCTCTCTCTCTTTCTCTCTCTCTCTGTAGTTTGGGAATGAGGCTCAGCAGTTGGAGTGGGCTAAACGAGAGAGTGAGCGAGCAGAACGTGAGCGACTGAAGAGGCTTAGGCAGCAGGAGCAGGAAGACTTGGAACTGGCCATTGCCCTTAGCAAGGCCGAGATGTCCAACGCGTGACCCGACACCCCCACCACACACAAATACACACACAACCAGTAGACAGATTAACATGCAGACAAACATGACTCAACTAAATATTCAGACACAAAGCACATCACTGGACTAACACTAGGGTGTTCATACAAACTCTGGTCCATGAACAGACGTGCAGGACATGCACCTCCACTTTACATTCCCTACACTCATTAACTTTGTTGTTGAGTCTACATTAAAAAAGAAGAGGCCAAAACTGAGGGCCAAGAACTCATCATTGTAAAACTCACCTGACAGACAACTGAAGGATGAAGAAGGAGATGAGGAGGAGGACACAAGAGGGACTTGATGGAAACAAACAATGCACTGAGCATATGCACTATACTGGCTGGACAGTAATGTGATGGATGCTTTCACTGGACTGAGCAGACAAGCTGACCATTGCTATGGAACAGTTTGAATTTCAGTATGTTTTTCTGTTGCAGCTTTGCTCGCAGTGTGGGGAAATGGCCAATACTGACTTGCTGACAAAGCTGTCAGTAGCAAAAGGGCAAATACAGACTTGTTTCCTGAGTTCTAACAAGCAGCTGTGAAGAAAAATAACACTACAATTCAAACATCAAAATTCAAAAAGGAATTTCTTGGAAGGGATTTTTTTCCTCATTTATAGAGGTGACATGGATGTATCATGGAGCTACCGATGGTATAGACTGTGTCAGTATTTAGTGTGGAGTTGTTTGTTGGTAAGAAAATGCTACAGAATGAGGTGTTAAATAAGTATTTGTTCATAGAGAAGCATACAGAGAAGACTGGATTAAAAATGTTTATTTTTTTTAAGGAAATACTGTCACTAACCCAGACTGAGATAAGAAGTGAGAAGGTCTATATTAGTTGAGTTTTTTCACTTCTGCTAGAGGCCAACTGTTTCCCTTTGCTTTGTGTGAAGATGGCTAAAATCTACTGGATGTACAGAAATGAAATTGATATTGATCTTCTCATCTGATTCCAGGTGAGTTGAAGCATATTTCCCCAAATATCAGTTTTTCTTTTTAATTTTATGACACACCAGGATTTACTTATTGGATTAGAAAAGGTTGGATTATCAACTCAGAGACCCTCAGGCAGCCCAAAGGCTCCAGGTTCACTGTCTGGCCCTTAGTTTTACTTTATCGCAGATTTCTTTAGGAATAATCTGTGCACCACCGAAGCAAAATATAAACTGAAATGATAAGGGCCTCAGTGGCACTAAGATAAGATACTTGCATTTTTTCCTATTCATGAGGTCCTGCCGTAAAGGGGCAGAGTTAAAATGAGTACTGTCACTATGATATCATCAGACTTATTTTCTCAGAAAAATCTCAGAAGAGTCTCAGAGTTGCAGAAGATGTCATACAACTTGCCAATTCATTTTTACAGGCTGAGTAGTACTGACCATGACATGTTAATTGATCTTTATGTGTAACTTTAAGGCCCTTGTTATTTATTCATACTGTGTTTGCGTGGTGCATATTCTTAAATAAATGTGTGCTTATTCATATTACCTCAAACTAAAACTAACTGCTAATTATTACCTGCATATTGCACACAGATTAGGAAAGATAGGGAGTCAGTATGGGCCTGCTTTTTGCCCTGCGGCCCCCTGATGGGGGAATCTCTGAGTCCAGAGTGTTGGTTTTTCCACATTCAGGTTTGAAGTAGTCACCCAGGAGAGACATTCCCCTCCCCTGCCTTCAAGGCTTATCATCTGTGAAAAAGAAAACTAAATCATCATTTGTCGGATATGTTCATGTTGTCACATTATGGGAGGAAGGGAAAAGCAACTGCTCTTCAACTCCATTAAAAACAAACAAACTGGTAGAGATCCATTACACTGGTTCCCTCTAATGTGACAAGTACCTGACCTGATTGAAAATAACAATTTCAAATGTCAAGCTATCCTGCGAAATGACAGTTACAAATTGTACAGATATATTTTCTTTGTCCATGAGTGTGAGATTGTACTGTGGAGAGTTTGTGATGACCTACACTACTTTCTCTCCCTCTGTCTTGTGTATATAGATAAACAGAGCTAACTATGCCTCTTCTCAACAGCTGTGCTCTGATCCCAATGCTGTGATGTCACACCACATTCAACAGATCAAAGGCAAGATGAGGGAAATCATTTTTCTGCATTTGACCTTGTTGTCTTTTTAGAGAGTAAGAATTTGAACAGTTTTTATTTCCTGAGCTGGTTACATTATTATTTTGACATGTTTTTGTTTGAAAATAACATCCAAATTTTAATAGTTGTTTTGTGCTATAATTTGTAGTTGAGTTTTAGTCACTCCAGTGCTCCACAGACCAGTAAGCACAAGCTGCAGAGTGTTTTGAAAAATTTGGAACTGGCTGGAATAAGGTGTCATTAGGCTGGAAATAGTGCTATTTCTGATGTGTCATAGTTTGATGTTCCAACATGGACTTAACCACTCACCTTTTTCTATATGAGTTGTCCCTTTTACTTGAAGTGGTGACTGATGCTTGAGTGAGACAGACTGAAGTCAACTCTTGATTTCATCTGGACCCAAAGAAATAGAACTGATTCTGCTGAACTTATTTCCTGAAGAATTTCTATTTCACTCAGAAGCCCCTCTGTTGTAGTTTCAAATATCATGTTGTGTTTTATATATGCGAGTCTGGATTCTTTGTGCCCTTGACCAATCCTATGCTTCAGTGTTTTTCCATGTGCATGCCCTGCAGTTGGATTCTGTTCAGAGCACATATATTCTCCTAAATGGTTTTTTTTTAAGGATGATGTTTGAGTTTTTTTATTTTTCATAGGGAGAAAGAAGTCTTACAGTTGGCTTAGTAAAAGCAAAGCTTGTTGACACTGTTAGTGTTCATTATTGAGCCCAGTTTTAATCACTAGCAGTAATTTGGTCTCAGGACAGTCAGTGTAATACAGTTCTGGATGTCTTCTGATGGAACTTGAACATTTCAATCAGTCTGACTCTCTTCATTAAATTTTTCCTGGAGGAATTTTTAAAAAACTCTACGGTGGAAAGCCATGTATAAAAGAACAGAGAGTGTGCTCAATGGAAGTGCGCTCAGTGCTGCCATTGGTAGCCAAATAGATGACAACAGTTTTGGTCATTAGTCTTTTTGTTATTTGGCTTGTATATAGCTACTGAGTAACATTCCAGATTGTGAGCATTGATGAACTGCTGTGTTATGATTAGATTCAATTTTACATAGCTTGCATTCACTTCAAAAGAAGTAACCTCTATGTAAAATGTGTTTTTTCTTACTTTACACCTGCCTGATTTGATGTATTCTGCCTAAAATGTTACGAAATTGATTGCCCACAAAGTATCAAAGTTTTTCAACATTCTTTCCATAACAAAATTTATGAACGCCTATTTAACTGAATTGTCTTTGTTCTATCAGATATCCATCCAGGACTGTTAATACAAATGATGGTCTTGGATCAAGGCTAGGTCTCTGCAAGATGCTAACAAGCTGTATTTTGGATCAAACTCCAGAACAAACAAAATACTTTTTAATCCTATAATTGCACAAGCATATTGAGATGAAAAATAATTTCTAAATACTAAGATAGTATGTAAATTTTCTCTTGGTGTTGTGTCACAGCAGCCTCTGGAGAAGGTTTTGCAGTTATTGGTACGACAAGATGACCTCTTGTTATTTAGTGTTACATTTGCATCTCCAGCCATCACATTGAACAAGATGATGGTAATGAGAAGGTCAATAGCACGACTGAAATATCAAACATTTTTCCCTCCAAATATTATACATGTGTGGGACTGTCTGTCTGGAGGTCACATTTTGAAAATCTGTGTAATTGAATTCAAACAGATTGGACAGAAAGGCTCCAGAAAGCCTGGAGTTAAAGTTGATGTGCAGCCACTGATTCTGCCAGGTAGAAATGTGAACTGCCTCTCCCTGCCATTTTTTTGTCTTGTTTACATATCTTGAACTGTGTACCTGTAGGGGAGCAGTGTCCCTGGTGTGAGCTTCTCTAAGCAGTACATGACTAGCACCTGACGAGCTTCCATCTACCTCTGAGCCATTAAATGCATTTTGAATGTTTGCCATGCTCTTGTCACACTGTAGTGAACGTGTTACCTTATGAGGAACTTCATTACATCTGTTTTCATTCCTCATTGAAACTAAAGGGCGTTGAATGGCTTACAACTAACTAAGCTACCTTGTTGTCAGCTGTTACCCATTAGTTTTGATAAGGAATGCCAACGCTTTGCTAACAAGGTATTCAGGATTATGCTTTGTGCCACCTGAAGTATAAGACTTGTGTTTTTCTATATGTTCCTGATTTTTAAGTAATCCAGTGAAAAGAACAAAACAGAAATGTTAGCCTCTCTCTTTCCAGCTCCCCTAGCACATCCTCAAACTATTTTGGTTTCGTTCCTACTGAACATGCAAGTCTTTAAAAGAAAAGTCACAAATATATGGTAATTTTTTAAAGGCTCAATTACGTCCTGTAGTGGCACTGTAATTTTTTTTGTTTTAATCTGTTCACCTGCATTTTGAAAGCAAGCCCTTAATGAAACATGGGAACAGAAATCTATCATGTAGAATAGATCTAAGTGTCACAGGATGCAATGGTACCTTCTGCTCTGGGAGAATGCTGGGGTCAGAGTAGTCAAAGTTTTTTGTCAAACTACTGTTTCCAAGGTCACGTTTGAATTTAATGCTTGAATTGAAAACTGTTTGTGCCAACGCACTCAATGAGAATTGGTTTGGGTAAGACTGGGTATCATCTGAAGCTTTTTGAGTTTAGTGGCAACACAATACCTGAGTTTCAGCACTGGTACCAATACAATACTTTTTCTGAAATCCCTTATTCTTGAAAAAAAAATGTGCCAAAGTTCTGAAATGTAATTGTGATGATTAATTGATAACTGTGATTGTAATGTAATTTCTACAAATATAAATTGGTCTCAATTTGAAAATTAAGTCAGGAACTAATGAACTGATGAATCAGGAACTATTTGATCAAAGAGTAAGTTAAAATATTACAAATCTGACCAGATTTGATGCCACTTTTCAACACTCGCTGCTACAGACACATTTCGTTGAGTACCAAAAAGTATCGACATTTGATACCCAGCCTCGTGTGAACTGTGACCCTCCGTCTGTTCTTCATGTGTTTCTGTCCTCACTCTGACCCCAGCCCGTCTACAGTGTACTGCTTAGAGTGGTGAACTCCAGGTCGCTAATGTTATTCATGCTGTATTTGTCATCTGATCTCCATTGTGCAATAGATGTTTATTTTTATTGTTGTTTTGTGTATCCTGTGAAACCAGTGTGATGATTTTGATATGTAGTGTGTTTTTAAGATGATTATTTATGCACCCGCAACCACCCACTCCTCTGTCCCAACTTTGTAGAAGAGTTCATGCTTTTACGTCATTCTATTAGCTGCAGAATATACAGACCTTTTATTCCAAAATGCTTTTCAACTACAACCCCGATTTCAAAAAAGCGGAGACTCTGTAAAACGTAAATGAAAACAGAATTCATTTGCAGACGAACTGTGTTTACGAGGTGTTCCCGAGTCCATGTGGTAATATCGTTTATACAGTCATGTTTCACAAGGTGTTGAAACTTGCCCCATCCTTGATAGTGAACAACTCAGCCTTCTTAGCCAGGGTGCCCTTTTCATACCCGATCATGATACCAATTAGCCTATGTGGCTTTGGAATATTCCAAACTACTGTTTTTGAACTTTCCCAGTCTTTTGTTCCCCTGTCCCAACTTCTTTGAAACATGTTACTGGCATTAAATTAAGAATAAACATATATTTACAAAAATCAATGAAGTTGATATGGTAAAACAGTACATATATTGTCTTTATACTGTTTTCAATAGAGTATATGTAAAAAGGATTAGCAAACTATCATATGTTTTACACAGTGTCCCACCTTTTTTGAAAACGAGGTTGTATTTCAGGGAAAAAAATGATAAGGCAAGATTCATTGCTCAATATTTTTTAATTATCAGAAATGATGGTTAAAAAAGAAATCTTTATAGGATGACAGGTGAAAAATATCAAGAGTTTTTAATATTCATTTTATTTCTCTCAAAATGGTGGATATTTCAATTGCCTTTGAATTCTATCTTTACTGACATACTGATGCTTAATAGTAAGCAGCCAAATCTTATTTTAGGGGACTTGTTTCATTCCTTGTTTGTTCTTTGGGGGGAGTTCTGTCTTCAACACCCTTCCTCCTATGTAGGCGAAATAATCTGAGCTGTCTTTATTAAGATGTATACAATGTGTATACAGTCTGTATAGTATCATGTCTGTTATATTTGTCCTGTAAAAAGTGGAGACAGAAGAAACAGTAAACTTGCTAAGCAACCATGTGGAGGACACTAAAAGCTGAGGAGAGAACAAAGGCTGGTTTATTTAGAACAGTGATCCCCTCTGCATGGTCTGTAGTGTTTACTAAAATAAACATTTCAGTTAAATGAGAATCGACTGCTGCTTGATTTGTTACAGGTGACAGGCTGAAGACAATCATACCTACATTTCCCATAATGCAGCTCAGCATCGTTTCATTTGATCCTACCTGTCTGGTTAAATGCCTATGTCTTTCATGTGAGACAACTGTTTAAGGAATATTTACAGGCGACTGATTTGTTTCTTTGTTTCTTTTGGGGAATATGGGTAGTCGGACAATTAGACAGGTCAGAAACCTCCAAAAACCTTCCAGTTAGTCAAACTTATTTGGAAGGGGAAAAACCATTAATATAATTACCCAGTCTGCCAGTTTACAGACTGTTTAAGCTCTGACCAACCACTAAAGCAGGGTTACCACCGGGGCAAAGCTGCCAACTGCTTGGCCCAAGAGCTTCAGGGTCCCTGAAAATTAAGCTTGTGCTACATTTTTATGGGAATATGCATAATTGAAGAACATAATTAACATGATTAGGGCCTTAATGTGGATCATACTTTATTACCTGATCTCTTTAGGCCTTGTCTTGAGGATCCCTGTGCTTATTTTGTATTTATTCACTTTGCTGTTGAGTTAAATGATCTGTAACTTTTGTCTACATGGTGGTCCAAATACTATTTTAGAGAATGTGTTTAACACATGTTTAACTTAAAAAAAATGTAACTAAAAAACAGCCCCATTTAATATAGAAATAGCGATAGAAGAATGTCAGCATCAGTCTAAAGAAACCACTATATGTAACTTGTCTGCAATTAGAGAAGCAGAATATAAATTCTTAGTAGGTCATTAAAATGGCCATATAACCTGAAACAAGTGAGGACATGTCCTTGGTGTCCTCAGTGGTAGCTACAGGATTTTTTGTGGCGATGACACTGTTCCCAGACATGACTGACAATACAACAAGATCACCCACTTTGTTCTAAACCAAAATTTGAATTTAAACTTTAAATGAACAATTGTGATGTTACTTTTACATGTACTAAGACAAGCTTTACATACACAAGGCCTGAGCTTACACTCAACCAACAGTAGTAGCCCATCCCTCCCAGACAGCCGCAATGTGCAGTGAATTACACTCTGCTCCATTTCAAGGACACAGCGGTGTAGTGTGAAATTAATGCTGTGCAAACACAGCAGCCATTTCTGGACATATTAGCTGAAATTCAAGCAATCTGCTATGTTAGCGAATACTAACTGTCTCCGTATGGAATAACAGGAAATTCTTTCCTGGGTTTGTGTTTACCCTATGGTAATGGAGCAGAGGAACTGAAAAGCCTGTTGGTTTTTAACTGGGAATGTGGGTCAGAGAGAAATATAGGATAAATGTTGGTTTTCCCATACAATAGTTCAGTATCTCTGTTCTTATTCTATCCTCTGACCAGTGTGTGCATTGACTTTCAGCCTCATCAGCAACGATTTCCAGTTCCAAGATTTTCAACCTGAAAACACACATACTTTGTAGAGGGGGGAATTCTTGGAAATTGGTGTGATATCCCTTACTACCAGAGGACCACAAATATACAGACACATGGTTGAAAATAATGCCAGCTGCAGAGCAATTGCTAATTTAGTCTGTGTTTGTCATGTCTGTCAGTATCAACTACTATTTGTGTGAGGTCACTTTCTATTCAGTGAATTCATCCCAAAAAAGCACTCAACATAAGCTGTGCTGCAGTGCTGGGTGTCAAAGAGGGTCTGGTGCTCCAATGAGTCCCAGCAAACAGAAAATTACTTTCATTTGACAATATTCATGAGAATCTACTCCAAATAGAGAATGCATATAGTGCTACAATGCTTAATTGACAGGGTTTGCTGCTTTTCTTGTGTTACAGTATATCTAAGAAATTGTTTTGCATTTGGGCTGTTTGTCAGACAAAATGAGCAATATAAGGTAAGCAGATTATTGAAAAAATAATGAACTTTTATCAAAGAAAATGGTCACTTATTGCAGCCACGGTATTACAATCAGGACTCTCTACTAAGGACCTTGACGTTATGTCCACAGAATAGTATGAGGTAATTTAAGGGGTTTTAAGAGACTGAGGATGAGTTCACATTCTGTAATTGTACACCTGGTTATGTCTGATCCTGTATCAAAATTAATGACTAATTAAGGCCAAAACATAAATTTAAGGGATTTCGTATTCATCCACCAGAATTGTATTCCTGTCATTGAGGGGTAGGTTTTGAAACAGTATTAGACGTCAATGTAGGGAGATAAAATATATGTTAACAGTAACTTGATATATAACACGTATAAAACGTACATTTTCGAGACTTTTTGGTGACTAGTCAAAAAGAGGTGTTTTGTAAGATACTACCTACAGCAAGTGGCAACCTCCAGGGCTGAAAAAAAGAAGCTAACGCAAAAGTGCCAGAAATTGCAGTTCCTCGAATTGCCACTTGAGGCTGGCCTCAAAAGTGAGACAGGCCCCATATGCTCCCATATTAAAATGCCCAACTTTACTGCAGAAATAAACGTGTTTGCAGCCTGGTACAAAAATAAATGGTTTTGGTCTCTGTAACTTATTTCCCCCTTCATGACAACTGTATGGGGATGAATTTTATATAACTCACTTGTTTAAATTATAATAAGGCTTAGATTTACGCACAATTGAGGCCGTGACCATTTTGATTGACAGCTAGCTGCTGGCTGTCTGCTAGGCATTACCTCAGCGAACTGAGTACATTGAAATTAACATCTTGGCTGTGTTGTGGTGTTGGTGCCTTTTGGTGATGACTTGCTGTGTGGTTAATTGTACGAATAGACTTTCCAATATATTTAGCCAGCTAATGAATTAGCCTTGGCCTAGCCTTCGAGCAAGATGCTGCTTGTTGGCTGGAGTTTTGGTTGTGCTGCTCCATCGACTGTGTTTCTCTCAGGTGCCCAGGACGAGTTTCCCCTGGGGCAGACCATGGAGGTTGATCTAAAGTTGCTAACAAAAGCGTATGTCACAGTTATTAAATGGGCATGCACCAAAGGCAATGTGTCACAATTTAGGGTGATAATACTTTTAATTGTTATTGGTTGAGCTGGAGTTGGTTATTCATGCATTGTTATATAGTACCATAACACTTGACAACCCAAAAACTCAAATTTTATTATTTTTATTAATATTATCACGATAACAGACACTGTGAGCATGTTAGCATGCTAATCTAAGTAAGGCCTCACAGATCTGCCAGCATGGCCTGCTTTTCTCTACAAAGTTTGTGAAAATCTGATCTGGCTGTCCAAACATACTTCACCTGCCCAAATACCAAATATTTTTGAGATATGAGACACCTGCAAATCTGACTTGATCTGAAATATTTCATTTCATTTGCAGTGGCAGCTTGTAAATAGGGGGCGCTAGGGCGCCGCCCCATCAGACTCACACCCTTAGCTGCCTAGATGCGCAGGCGCGACCGCAACGGTCACTCATGCAAACTCATGGAAGCGGCAGAGTTGGATGTATTTTCAGGAGACAATGGCAGCTTCAGAGGAAACATTGGGAGCAAAAGAAAATTCGGTAATTTTCTTTCAAAAAAATCCTTTCACGAGACGTTCGCTGGAGGAAAAAAAGCGGATAAAGGAACCTGGACCGGACCAACCAGACCTAAAAATCCAGCAGCAGGCAAGTGACCGTGGACGGAGTTACATCCGTGGCTTCTCCCGCTCCTGTTCCGCTAAACACAGTTGGCTAGCTGGATGTGATGTTAGCAATGCTTTTTATTGCTTTCCTTGCTTGCTTTTTCAAAGTGTTGGCACTGATGTTTTGTGGACAAGAACGGGGATCAGAGACCTGAAACATCTCTCTGAAAAATGTAAATGGCACAAAAGTAGCCGTCGCAATCTTGACGATAGCTTGAAGCTAAGAGGTTTTGGCAGAGTCAGCATTGCTGAGCAGTTAGCTGAGGGCTATAGAATTGGCATTAGAAGGCACAACAAAGAGGTGACAAAAAATTGTCACATACTGTCCAGAATAATAGACTGTGTGAAATGTTGTGGGGCCTTTGAGTTGTCTTTACGTGGCCATGATGAGAGTGAGAGCTCTGTTGGGATATTTCGTGGGTTGGTGGATTTTTGTTGCCTCTCTGGATGGAGCTTTGAAAGAGAATGCCACTGTTTTTAAGGGTACTTCAAAAACTGTACAAAATGAGCTCCTGGGCTGTATGTTGTCTGTGGCAAGGGAACAAATAACCAAAGAAGCTCAAAACACTGATTTTTTATCAATCCAGGCAGATGAGACAACAGATATTGCCACACAGTCCCAACTTGTGCTTGTACTACGCTACATTGATGACAAACACAGCAGGAAAGTTTTTTTGAGTTCATTCCTCTGCAGTCAGCTACATCTGAGTCCATTGCTACTGCATTAAGAGAGCGTCATCGTTCCTGAGGATCAGAAAAGTAAGCTAATCTGCCAGGCCTATGATGGAACCAGTGTGATGAGAGATGCCCACTATATCCACTGCTGTGCACACCAACTCAACCTGATCATGCAACAGGCCACCTCTCACATTTCCAAGGTGAGAATGTTTTTTTCTGACCTAGGTGGATTTAGCAGCTTTTTTTCAAGATCACCCAAGCGCATGTGTGTTCTTGATATAATGGTGGCCCATAGACTGTCAACATCCAGCAACATCAGATGGAACTTTCACAGCTGAGCCATCAACACTGTGTTTGAGCACAGGGAGGATCTCATTCACTGTTTTGAGAACATACGAGACTCAGGTGACTTTGACCCCAATACCATCAGAGAGGCAGGAGCCTTGGCCATGCTACTGGAACATCAGGACTTTAAGTTATTTCTGGAACTTTTTCAGCACATTATGCCACATGTGGACCTCCTCTATGCCAAGCTCCAGAAGAAGAACATAGACTCAGTCCACATCAAAGGGAGCATCCAGCAGTTCAAACAGGACATACAAAAGATCAGGTAATAAGTATTCCTGTTAGTAATGTGATCATTATTTACCTTTTTCATCATTATCTCTCTTTTCCTTTTTTAATTATTATTTTGAATTCTCCTTGTCCTTCACAGAAATTCTCTCCATTCCATGGGTGAGCAAAGCAGTGGCTCTCTGCCAGCAAAGAGGCGTCGGGTTCTCAGTTCAGAGGATCGTCAAAGGGTTGCAGAAGAGGTGAGTTTATGTTATAGAAATCTGATGTAGTCCATGTTTCATCAGAGGTTGTAATATTTATTAAAGGAGAAATGTTTAAATATGTCATTGTCATGTTGCAGAGATGTTCCAGCCTATTCTAGACTTTGGTACAAATCACCCCCAATTTTTTTTCTTTTGAAAATGGAAATTATGCAAAAAAGATTATTCCCTCTAATGTTTCAAATCATATCACAATTACAGTATTAGTCAAAATAATAGCAATAAGATATTTTTTACAAAATCATGCAGCCCTAACAGAAGGTAACAGTGGCAGTAAAATTACTTGAATTCCATATTTATTTTTTCTCTACATATTTTTGCATTCTTTTCTCTGTAGATCTGCAGTACAATTCTGGGACACACCTGTCAATCAAAGTGGCTGTGCCTGTTATTATGCATAATTTTAGACTTGGCATATTTTAAACGTGTTCACCCGCTGTACAGTTCATAGGTGGTCACTCCTTCACAGACCACCTGATCTTTGTGACCTTGTTGCAGGGGGGCAGGTTTGAGGAACATCACAGGTCATTTCCTGAAGATGCACTGCGCAGCACCTTGAAGGCAAACCCAATGCTGAATGGAAGCAAGCTGAAGACAGAACTTGGTCTCATCTACAGCAAGGAAGAGTTCAGAGCCTGTTTTGGTGCTGTGGACCTATTCCAGCTGTTTATGGAGAACAATCTAGAAGAAGTCTTTTCAGAAACTATCACTCTTTTAAAGATCATCATCACCACACCCATGACCACAGCAGAAGCTGAGAGGTGCTTCTCGACCTTGAAAAGAGTAAAAACTTTTCTCAGAAACACCATGACCCAGGAGAGGCTGAATGCATTGGCCATGCTGTCCATGGAAAAGAGACTTGTATGTGAGATGACAGACTTCAATCAGAGAGTCATTGAAAATTTTGCTGGCCAGAAGGAAAGAGGAGCAAAATTTATGTTCAAGTAGTGTTTATTGTTTGTTACCCCCCGCTGTCCAGTGCGCCCCCCCAAAAATTTTTATCACCAGCCACCACTGTTCATTTGTTTGTGAATTTCCCCACTGTGGGACAAATGAAGGTTTATCTTATCTTATCTTACACAGAAATTAAATGAGCAAATTGGAGTCACTTGCTGGTGCAAACTTTTGCTGGTGAAATTTTACACTCACCTAAAAATTTGTTTCATGCACACACGCACGCACGCATGCACCAAAGGGTGGTTGTGTATGTGACCAGCCAGGTAAGTTTGTCCCTTGCAGCAGGATCTGCTCCAGATTTTTGTTTTACTCACTTAAGTGCCATGACATTGGTTCCCCTTTGTAAGTTATTATCTGAACAGTAAACAGGAACCTGTGGCCATGTTTGTGTGCTGTTTTTTTTCATATGGGTGAACCAAGCTACTGCCAATAGATTGTATAATTGTATACTTGGGTACATGAAACACACACCTTCTGTATTTTTTTTTCATGGCAATCACATGCCTGGTGTGGCTGGAAGCAAGTCTGTTAGCAATTTGCTAACAAAAACCAGTTTGGTTACTAAACTGAAACCAGACTAGATGATCAGTATTCACCTGACGTTATGTACACACACACACACACACACACACACTCACACATACACATGGAGAGCAAAGATGTCTTTCCTGATTTGAACTGATTGAAAACAGTTGTGATTATATCCTCATGGATGTGATCAGCTTGGAGGGATGGCACAGTCAGAGAAGTATGGATGTATTTATAGGTCAGCAATCAAATTAAGCACTTCACTGCTTTATATTTGTATTTGCTCATAACAGGTCAGATTTCCTTGAGTTGTATCCTTCCACTGAAGTTTGCATGTTTTTCTTTCTCACTGCCCCCATGAATGTTCAGTGGGGCTCAGGTCAGGTAGCTGTGAAAGAAAGTCCATGACAGTCAGGAGTCTTTGGTCTTGTTTTGTCTTTAAGTAGTTTTTGTAATGCTTTGAGGTCATTACCTTGCCACTTTCTTGTGGCAGTACTGATTGGACTCATTGGATTGGACGCATTCTTTATTGAGAAAATACTGTATATGTGATGATGGAACTAAGTTTGATGTATCTTGTGATGGTGTGATCACTTTTGGTCTGCCTGACTGTGCTCTGAATACAGCTGATACAGCCATGATTTGATGCTTAGAAATCCCCTCACATACAATACTATGATCCACAGGTGTGACGATAATGATAATAGCAGTATTAAACAGAGACATATGTAAACACGGGTCCAGACTCTGCAGATCCAGTAACATACATACCTGCAGAGAGCGACAGGAGAGAAGAGCACAAAACTACAAAAGAGGGAAGAAGTTGCATTAGTAAGATGTATTGATGGGTTATGAATGGATGCAGGTGGAGGAGAGAGAGAAGGAGAGTTAAGCTCAGTGCATCATGGGAATAACCCCGGCAGTCTAGGCCTATAGCAGCATAACTAAGGGATGGCTCAGGGCTCACCTGGACCAACCCTAACTATAAGCTTTGTCAAAGAGGAAGGTTTTAAGCCTACTCTTAAATGTGGAAAGGGTGCCTGCCTCCTGAACTCAGACTGGGATCTGATTCCATAGGAGAGGAGCTTGATAGCTGAAGGCTCTGGCTCCAAATCTACTTTTGGAGACTCTGGGAACCAAAAGAAACCCTGCCTTCTGGAAGTGTAGTGCTCTATTGGGAAGATAGGGTACAACGAGATCTTGAAAATACAATGGTGCTTGACCGTTAAGAACTTTATAGGTTAGCAGAAAGATTTAAACTCAATTCTCGATTTGGCAGGGAGCCAGTGCAAAGAAGCCAAAATGGATGAAATATGATCTCTTTTCCTTGTTCTTGTCAATACACGTGCAGCAGCATTCTGGATCAACTGGAGAGTCTTTAACGACTTATTGGGGCAGCCTGATAATAGAGAATTACAGTAGTACAGCCTAGAAGTAACAAATGCATGGACTAGTTTTTCTGCATCTTTTTGGGACAGGATATGCCTGATTTTTGTTCCAGAGGTGAAAAAAGGCAGTCAGAGAAATTTGCTTTATATGTGCATTAAAGGACATATCCTCATCAAAGATAACTCCTAGATTCCTTACAGTAGTGCTGGAGGCCAATGCAATACCATCAAGAGTACTGATATCTTTAGAAAATGTGCATCGGAGGTGCTTGGAGCCAAATACAATATCTTCAGTTTTGTCTGAGTTTAACAGTAGGAAATTGCAGGTCATCCAGGTTTTTACTTTGTTGAGGCCTGCCTGAAGTTTAGCTAATTGGTTGGTTTCATCTGGCTTAATTGACAGATATAATTGAGTATCATCTGCATAGCAATGAAAGTTAATGTAGTGTTTCCTGATAATGTTCCCTAGGGGAAGCATATATAAGGTGAACAGGATTGGTCCATGCACAGAGCCTTGTGGAACGCTGTAATTAACCTTAAAGTGTATTGAGGATTCATCGTTGACAAGTACAAACTGAGACCGGTCTGATAAATAGGACCTAAACCAGCTTAGCGCAGTTCCTTTAATGGCAATTAAATTTTCCAGTCTCTGCAACAGGATTTGATGATCAACGGTGTCAAATGTGGCACTAAGATCTAACAAGACGAGGACAGAGACAAGTCCTCTGTCAGATGCAATAAGAGGGTCATTTGTTACTTTCACCAGAGCTGTTTCTGTGCTATGATGAACTCTAAATCCTGATTGAAAGTCCTCAAATAGACTATTGTTCTGTAAATGGCTGGTTAGCGACTGCTTTCTCAAGGATCTTCAAGAGACAGGGAAGGTTACATATAGGTCTCCAAAAGGTAGCCAATTGCATTTGACCCCCATGTTAAAGCCCAACTGTACAGCAGAATTTTCCCCTTCATGACAACTGGACAGCGGGTGAACACGTTTAAAATATGCCAAGTCTAAAATTATGCATAATTATAGGCACGGCCACTTTGATTGACTGCGATCTGCCAGCTGTCTGCTCCACACACGGAACTCATTCAGTCACCAAACCAGATGCACCAAAGTGAGAGAAGTGTTAGAATTTATGATGATAATACTTTTGAATAAAGGGCATCTGTGTGAAGTTGGAAAATAAAGGTCTGCCACATTAGTTAACTTACATTAACTTATGTAATCTTAAACTTGCCATACGAGCAATGTAATGCTAATATAACGTTATTCTAAACTTGTCAAGGTAAGTCAAATATTGTTGAACTGTGTGCAAATACAATAAAATGTTTGTTACTTCAAAATATTAATGTCATATTTCAGCATGTTTCCAGAAATAAGGTTCACTCAGATGTTGTTGTTTGTTAAACTGGAGTTGGTTATTGAAGCTTAACAGTAATGTAAAATTTGATGGTCCACAAACTATTATTATAATTATTATTATTATAATTTTTACTAATTATTGCTAAAACAAACATTTTAAGGTCATTACACTACAGAAACAGACTGATTGTGATCGGCTGGAAGCTGAGATGTTGACATATAATGTTACAAAGCAGCAGAACCAGTGCCGCAGTGGGACGGTACCACAGGGTTAGTCGATGAGTTTGATAGTTTTGAGCTCGGTGGACGTGTTTCATCAAACAGGCTTCATTCAGCTCCACCATTGCTCCACCTCTTTGTCCATATTTGGATTAACCGGAGTTAGGCCAGGTCACCACTGCCAAGATGGCAGCGCCCTACAATTGGCTTCAAAATTGCTCTTCAGAAATCTATGGGCGACGTCTCAGAGACCAGTTCCATGTTTTATACAGTCTACGGGCCATTACTGAGAAATCCTGCCTGTGGCTAGAAAAGGCTGGACTGAAGGACAGCAGAGAGGCTCTGATCATAGCAGCATAAGATCAGGTCAGCTGAGGCAGGGGTCGACCACACCAGACAAGACACAAGATGCAGAGATGAGACAGTCCAGTACTTAGTAGCAGGATGTAAGATGCTAGCTGGGAAGGCATACACTGAAAGGCATAACCCAGTGGCTGGGATAGTGTACAGGAATGTCTGTACTGAATACAGACTGGAAGTCTCCAAACCCAAATGGACAAAGGTGGTTGAGAATGGCAGAGCTAAGATCCTGTGTGACTTCAAGTTCTAGACTAACAACAGGTGCTGGCAAGCCAACCAGACATTGTGGTGGTCAAAAGCAATTGTTAACAGAAAATTCACAGTAGTGGTAAGAGGGAGAGTGGCTTTAGCAGATTCCAGGAACAACATCTGAGGTCTTTATCCTTTTTTAATAATATAACATAACAAATACATATGCATAAGTAAATGCATTTTACTTTGCTTTTTTACCTTTACATAAAATATGCGATGCATCTTTTTTCAATCCTTATTTTACATTCTGTATATACTGGCTAACAAAACAAGGCTGGGTTATGGTTACTGTTGGTTCTGCTGGTATAAAGTCCCGCTGCTCCTGTGCCTCTCCAATCCACATTGATGTCAACATCCTCTGAGTCCTTCTATGGGATTAAAAGTGCATCTTCAAAAAAAGGAAAAATCTCTCCCCATGCTGTTACCAGGAGGATAATAACTTGTTTATCCATATCTTCCACCTTTCCCTCATTTGATTCCTTCCTCAACCTCATGCCTTCCCTACCCTGCCTAACCTGCTTAAGGGCCAGTGAAACGGAAACCATAGGAAAGGTCCAAACCCCGCTAAAATAACTCCCTTACTGAGAAGATGCTGTATCCGTGAAAGTGTGATGAAACGATCAAGGACTTGGATTCCATCAGGTGTTTCCTGGTGTTCATAGTGGTGCTCCTGTCCCAGTAGAGGGCATCCTCTTCCCATAAATAGAATTCCCACTTTTCTTTTTCTTTCTCGGACATTCTGGGCACCTGTGGCTCTGGAAATCCATTCAGATACGATTTTCCAGTTAAGGCTGATGTTCCAGTAAGATTTGTCTTATCTTGTATTTCAGATGATAAATTCACAGCTTTACTGAATTTCACCAGAAAACAATTTACTAATGTCTAATTAATAAGACCTAAATTCTCTTCCTTTACTTTTCTGGTAAAGAATCAGCAGTCATGATAAAGTATCACTAAGCTCTGTTATCATCTCAGATATCATCTCAATATGTAATGTGTGTGACCAAAGGAACATGAGGTTGAGCCTTAAAAAAAACCTTGAAAAGTTTCACAGAGTTGGTATCAAATGCAAATTTCGGAGTTCCTAAATCCCACTGACAGGAAGACTCAGGAGAAACACTACTATTCTCCACCTTTCTGGTATCACTTTTCTCGACACACATATGGCTTTATGAGTGTGTTATGTTATAGTTGGAGGAGAATATGCTGTTAAACACTCTGGAGGGGAGTTCCTCTGCGATAAACTGTTGCACAAGAGCATATAATCAAGTTTACAGCCTCTTGTTAACTGAAAATATTGGAGGCTTGGATAGGTCGGAGAAGGGGAGTAGGTGGGAGAACCAGTGAAAAAAGTCACTTCTTGCATCAGAAAAAGGAAGAATGCTTCACTGCGGGAATGTCACGTGTTTTAATTTTATTCCTCTGATTTATAGATTGGAGGCGTGGGAGTTGCTGAGCTGAGTGGTCTTGCAGCTCTCACTGGAAATGTGTGTGGAGCGGCTCATGCACGATCAGGGAACCAAATGAAAGTCCCTCACCTGTTTTTGTATCTCCATCAAGTGAACTGAGCTGGAAAACAGCAGGAAGCGGGCTGGGCTCTGTCAATGTTCAATGATGTCATGTCAGAGAGGAGAGAGGAGCCATCAGCTGTTTGAATGTTCTCCTGCACAGATGAAGCAACAACAGACACTGGCAGAGACTACAGTAGATGGTCTGATTGAGACAGAGATGAGTTTGGAGGGTTTTTCTGAACTGCAGTCAGTGGGCTTCACCTGCCCACTGTGGCACATGTATGTCGAATGTGCAAGTTAATTAAATTCCCATATGCCTGCTATCTACCCATCAGTATTGTAGTGTTTTTTAATGAGGGTATCTATTCCACAACTCTCTATTTTGTTTGTGTACCTTAGGTTTCCCCTTACAGAGCTTTGTTTGTGTTGTGCTCACAGCACTGAAAAATGACATTTACAAGATTCAACAGCAATGTGTCTTTTTAGAAACAGTGTCCCTGTCACTCTTGATTATCACAGCCCTCACTGTCAACTGCCATTAGAACTACTTTCTACCAGAGAAATAGTCCCTGACACTGAGATGTGATATTGAAATGTAATTGTTAATGCTGGAAGCAGAGCCGGAGCTCATATTGCCAAGGTTACATTTGATAATATTTCTGAGAATTTGGAGATTTAATGTGATGAGGAAAATTTTACATTCTACAATTGCACAACATTAAAAATGTTTTTTAAGGCTTATTTTGATTTTTCTTTAACTAACTACTTTTCTTTAAATTTGACTGTTTTTTGAATGTACAACAAATAATACATTAAATTAAAAAGGGTTTTAATATCCTCCTGTGGAATACACACCTCTCTGTCCAAAGAATGCTTTGAAACAGCATTGTAAATATAGATGGGCTTAATTTTGTTTTCTCAGGTGGGTGAGGTTGTGATTGAGGAAATTTGGACTCATGACCTCTCATGACTCATGACCAGGCTATGGGCTTGAATGTCAGCACCACCAAAGAAATTCCAGTCAGTTCCACTGTATTAGATGAAGGTTGAAATCTCAGAGACTGATACCTCAAAACTTTGATGAATAAACCTGAACTATCTATATGAGTAGATACAATTACAGGTAAGAGAGAAAATATGTTTCCAATATGTTTTTGTTCCAAAGCTTCACACAATAAAAGCTGCATATTACCAGCCTCTAAACTATCTGACACCTCAGGTTGGAGCTTCCCACGCTCTGAAGTGGCAGCCATCCACCTGCACCCAGCTGAAAAAGTGAAATGAAAATGTTTGGTTTTGAGTAAATGTACTAATGATAGAGGTGGGGTTTCCTTTTTTTCTTAGGGCCGGCACAGAGCCATCCTGGTGATGACATCAAAATATGTGGCCTTTCAAAACCAAAAATAGACACTGGTATTCTGAGTGCTGCATCTGTGCAAATGTGAAATGGAGAGGCAGTGATGAGATTTATGAGCAACTATTATCACAGCGTTTGTTAGTAAACACAAATAAACTACTTGGTATATCTGCATGCTACTTGGAAAAGGTCATATTTACAGTTAGGGTAATTCGAGTTTATAATATGTTTTATTTGGCTAGTTTTGACCATAATTTATATTAGCTATGATAGGCTGATGATGTGAAGAATGTTTGCAATTGTTTGGTTAATAATTTTACTTTATTTTCTCCTCTAAATAATTATGACTAACCTGGAGGTTTGTTTCCAACCTGCAGAATCATGTTGTGTGTCTTGATCCATCAGCCTTCTTTTTAGTGATGTCACTGTTCACCAATAGGGATGATGGCCAAAACAACAAAAATATTACCTAAATTGTAATAAACCAAAATGATCCTTATCATATATCTATGAACAGGCTTGACATACTATTAGTCAAACCCTAAAACCAGGCTGAAGCACCATAGCAGTGCATGGCTGGCGAATGGTACAGCGCCACTCTCTCATTTACCTTTACCCCTCAGCACCTTTAAGCCCAGTATGCTTCAACCAAACCAGGGCATACAATGTGTCATTTGCCCATGTCTGAAGACAAAGTGCCTCTACCTGAATGGCCACACTTGAAGGTGAGGTGAAAAGGCTGCTCACATGAAATCGTAAGTAATTGTACAAATGAGGATAACAGGTTCTCCTTGACGGTGTTCACACTGTTGCACTTAATTGGTCACATGAAAGGTGACAGAAGCAGTTGTGTGAAGACTGAAAAAAGAGAGCTGGAGAGAGAAGTTCAAACCCTGCCAACATTCACCTGACTGCTGTGTAAAGTTGTAAAGCTTTGCTGTCCAAATGTCTGTTTTGGGAATCATCAGACACCTTCAAAAATGGGATTTCAAACACTGACAGACAAAAATCCAAACACTTCATTGGAAGCATATTGAGGTCTTCGTCCTCTCTCCTTCTTCCTCTTAACTTTCACTCTATCTTACAAAGTGCACAGCAACATAATGCAGTTCAGAGCTTTATTCAGAAGTGAGAGTGTTACCGTTCTGGAACGCATTCATCAGACTCTTTCTGTCTTTCATCTCTGTCATGCTCTTATGGACTTTGACATTTTCATACAAATAATTTTCATATTGTGGCTCTCTATGACATAACTGACTCCTGATGTATCACAATAGTAATTCAATCCACTGCCCTGGTGTTTCTTTGTCATTTAACACCTGCTTTCTAGAAGGGTGAAAGATCTGCTAGTCTTTTATGTATTTTCTTTGGAAAATTAAATGATTAAATGTGAAATAGGCTGCTGGCCAGTCACACAGTGTGCCACCATGAAATTCAATCTCTTGAACTGTGAATGCTCAAATGAAAACAGGATACAAAATCCCCCTCACATGCAATGGCAATAATGTCTTTTTCCCACAATTCATCCCTACAAGCCGCCCCAACACACATATCCTTCGAGCAGATTTTTCTCCTCATTTCTGCTGAACTTTATTTTAAGCCAGCATTTCTTCAGTTTACTTGAGACAGGGTTTCTTTTTCTTTTCACCCCTCCACCCCTTCCACTCATTGTGGTTTGCCCCTATGCCCCGACGCAGCCTCCATCTATATTGAGCCTCTGTAATTATGTCAATGTAATGTTTGTATTTATAGGCAGCTGCCACAGTGTTCTGACAGCAGCTCTATCCCAGCTGGGAAGCATCTGTCTGATGCTGCAGGCAGGGCGCTCAGAGCTCTGGCTTGGATTGAACCAGCCTCTGAGGATGGCTCACCTGGCACTAAACCTTTAAAACATTACCATCAGGATTAAAACTGATTATTCTACATGTCTTGTGCATCATTTTATATACATTGCCCCAAAATTTAGCCTGACATTTTCGGTATCTGGTTAACCTCAGAACCAGACTAGGAAAATGGAAAAAACATTTTTGCTGTTTTATTGTCCTTGTTCTAATCTTTGCCTTTTCCCCCCATTTATTACTGCATAGTTTTACCTCAACTGACATGTAAAAATGATTTAAATAAAACAATCTGAGAAGAAAGAATAAAAAAGAATTTTAGGGCAGTGATACCCAACCTTTTTGCTTGTTACTGTTCTCTTTCGAGCCAAGCAATCCTTACTCAAATTCTCCTGCTGCTGATGCATATGTCTATGAGCAGTTCAACCCACATTAAGTCCCCTTGTCATACTGATTAATTTTAATAGTTTTTCACCTTGAAAAAGTAAGTCTCCAGTGTTTCAGAATAAAGAAAACAGGGATTTTAAAGATGTGAAAACAAAACATTATTTAAGTATTGTCTATTGTCTTTTTAAATAAGTGTTTAATCATTTTATGAACACTTTGTCTTGGGGGGCCCGAACATCCAGGCTGGAAACCACTGTTTAAGGGGGTCACAGGCCAAATCTGAGCTTTAAGGTGACCTTGTGTGTGTATGTGTGTATTCACATCAAAGCAGGTTTTATATTGTTAACCATGTATCCAAATATTTGACAATCAGACTCTGGACTCAGAAACCCTGTTGTTCATTTACTTTAATATGTACATTAAAATAAACTATTTACATTATATAAAAAAAGATTCTATATACAAGGCAGTACATTTCTTCAAGACACAAACAAACAAGACTATTTGCCAAAGACTGTATAGCCCTTTGTCAATCAGGTGGTGTTGAGATGGCAAGCACTTCTGTGAGACTTCTAAGACCCTGACTTCAAATGCTAGTAGATAACAGACAGACTCACATTCTTTTCAAGCCTTCAAGGAGGACAGAAAGAAAGGCAGTTTTAGAACAAAACATTGTCTCGAAGCTTATTTCTTGTGCTGTTTGCACTTACATAATAACACAAAGAAAAAAACTTGATTGTCTTTTAGCCAGTGGAGAATATGGCACTCGTAAGATATGTAATGATGTGTTATAGAAGGCACTCATGGTGGGAAAAAAAATCAGCGCTCGTCAAAGGATTGTCTGCTTCCAGTTGCTTCAGTGTCATGTTCCTGACATGTTGAGTGGAATGTTCTTCTAATTTGTTGTCTACACAAACAGCATTCCATACAAAAAGTAGTACCAGCTACATAATTAAAAAAAACTTAAGTCTGAATATAATCCATCTGTTTCTGTCGTATCTGACTGTATTTCCTTGTTGCCTTGTGGTTTGTTTGTCATTTCTTTAAAAAATAACATTTAAATAGATTTTTTTTTTACAAAATATAATTTGAAGGCATCTCATCTGGATGCTTCTTTTGCCCCAATGAAAAAAAAATCCCTATAATAGTCCTATAATATACCTATAGGTGTAGTCAACAGTGGCCTTATCATACTGTATGGCTTTAATGCTGTCGTGGTACCACTATAGTTAATATTCCTATAGGAACTTGCGTCTATGTATTTGCATAGCGTCCTTCTATAGCTGATCATAGGATTATTATAGTTCTTTTTACTGGGTTGATACGGTGCATAGAAGTCCTTGTCAGCCCCATGTTTGTCCTTCAGGACATTGCTCACATGTGCCTTTTCATGTGCAGGGCCAGGTGGTCGGACCTGGAGAAGGCCCGCTCACATAGGTGACACTGGAACGGCCTGTGGCCAGTGTGCTTCCGGAAGTGACGTGTTAGCTCATCGGAACGAGCAAACTTCCAACCGCAGCCCTCCCAGCTGCAGTGGTATGGTTTCTCTCCTGCAAACACAAAGAATCAACAGCCGTGAGTGACGTCACAGTTTGAGCGCAGGTAATGAACAAAACGTCCATGTCATTCAAAAGGCAGATCTTACCTGTGTGTGTCCTGAGGTGCGCCTTCAGGTGGGAGCTCTTGGTGTAGGTCTTCCCACAGCCGGTGAAAGTGCAAGTGTGTGTCGCAGTCCGTTTCCTCGGCCACGACCGGCGACCCCTCTTCGGCTTGGTGTCCATAATTTCCAGCGGGGATGACGGCGGGGTGAGCAGGACCCGCTGGCCGGTCGCCGGCTGCTGCGACATGCCCATGGTCGCGTCCTCTGCGAACATGCTGGGGAACTGGTGGTGGTGCACCCCGGGGAAGGGGAGCTGCATTCCGGTGTGCGGGTGAGGGAACCCCCCGGGCGCGCAGTGGGGGTGGCGGTGGAAGCTCTGTGGGAACATATGGGGCTGGTGGGACTCGGAGCTCCGCAGGTCGTCCGGGCTGAGCGGCGGCGTCATGCTGCCCACCGCGGTCTGCGGGGAGTTGGCCAGCCGAGGCTGCTGCTCGTAGGACAGCATGCAGGAGACGTTCCCCTCGTGTTTGACTTTGGGGCAGCTCTGAGGCACCAGACCCATCACAGGTCCGTACGTGTCCATGGAGGCTGGCTCCACTTTAATGCTGGGAAGCTCGGGGAATAAATCCTGAGTGGTCTGGAAAGGCGTGGAGCTGATCAGGAATCTGCCTTGGATACTGGGGCTGTTCCCGGGGAGAAAGCTGGTATCCACGTCGGAGCGAAGGAGCTCCGCCATCAAGCTGTTGTAGGGCGGCGGTGGGCTGTTTATGTCGAGGACAGGGCTGTAATTGGAGGGCTGCTGGGGCATCCCGGCGGGCTGCTGCTGCTGCTGCTGGTGGTACACGGACGGCCCGGACTCCTGGAGCCGATAGGATTCTGCCGCAGCCCCGGTGACTGGCGCACAGTCGGAGACCGTGCTATTAGCGAGAATAAACTCAAGATCTAAGAACTTATCCAGGTCCTCTTCGTCTTTTCTGCTCAGACAGCTGCTGTCCATGCTGATGTCGGTCTTCCACCTCTGGAGGAGGAAAAGAGAGCAGAATTAGTTTTATAACCTAAGATGTTTAGTTCCAAAACAACACATAAGGCGCACAGTGAAAGGGCTGGATATCAAGAACAAACTGTACATAAACATCATTTCATCACATCTGCACTGCCAAGAAACCCAGGAAAAAATTCAACACTTTTATAAACTCAATGACCACCGTCAAACAGCGGGTGTATGCCGGTGGTCGATGTGTTACCATATGACAGACTGATACAGTAAGTGAAGTTAGGCTGTGTGATCAAGTCAAAGCATCACTCTGTGTCAAAACAAGGACAAATATGTAAACTTACATCTTCCCAACATTTCTCCTTCTGGTTGGCAAACGTGGATATTGATGGTAAAATGGTCCCACTCAAGGCCATTTCCATGCGTTACTTAAAAAGTAGAAAAAACCTTCCTTAAAGTCCGCTGAGTCTCCAGAGAAAGCTCCAGAGAAAGCCTCAGAGTTGCTGCTTCTCCTGCCGCCGACCAGTCGCTGCTCCTCGCTCATGTGCAGCTGGACAGAGCTGCTTTTCTTAAATATCGCTTCGCAGCAGAAACCAGGAAGCGCGTCCAGGATGGGGACGCTGCGCAGCGGACAGCCCCCTAAATTTAGCCTCGCTATAAAAGTCCGAGTTTCCCTGCGAGTCAGAGACAGACAGAAGGTGAGAGAGCCACAGGAGGAGCGGGGCAGAATGCTCTCCCTGCCCCTCCGCGGGCAGATACTTAACCTGCTCAGAGAAGAACCCGCCCTCCGTCAGACCTGGCCAACAGCTGGCAGGGCAGAGAGGAGAGAGACCGCCCCCAGACACCGACACTCAAACACACATAATGAGCAATTAACAGGCTGTTAAAGAGCAGCGACTAAACAGATACTGAGAGACACGCGCGCGCACACAAACAAACAAACAAACACACACACAAACACACACAGGAAGAGAGGTGCTGCAGGTGTGCTGCGTGGTGCACATTTGTTAACGGCGTGTTTCTATGTATACAAATAATGCTGCGTTCTTCTGGTTCATTTCTGGTTTATTTCATCCATTTATTTGTTGACTTTGTAGTTGGACATGTGACCTCAAACTTCTTTTTGGTAAAAGTATTGCTCCATATATATGAAAACACATTTCTCTCTTTTTGTCTGACAGAAGGATTTTGAAAAACGTGAGCAGACAGCGAGAGACTGTGCTTGTGTCCTAACATGACTGACACAGATCAGATCAGAGAAAACTCCTCACTTATCGGTTCCTCTCTGCTGTAGGCTTCAGCCACCAGGCGCCGGCTACAACACTGCTCTCCCTGCTTCACAACGCTCCGTGGATCATAAGGCGGCTCTCTGGTGTTCACTGGTTTCAGCAGAGAGAGAGAGAGGCAGGCCAGTGAGCACATATCCAATCACAGCTGCTCTGCAAACTGGCACAACTCGAACTTCATTGTGTGTTCTTGTGATTCAATAAATTCAGTAATTCAGAGACTGTTTCTCCCCTGGTGGAAGAAGCAGCATATTCACACCCTTTACTGAAGTCTAACTTCTAATGCTACAGTGTAAAGATACTCCATTACAATTACTGCTGCACTGTAATATCACAATAAGCAAAAGTATTATCAAGAAAATGTTCAATCAAAAGCAAATTTACAGTAGAACAGACCCTTAAGTGTTCTTAAACAGTATTACAAGTTGAAGTGGAGCTAAATTGAACTCCCTTAGTCAATACTATCATTTACTATAAAACTGCTTTTTGTTTCATAGGACATGAAGGTTTTTTAAATCTTTACCTTCAGTGTAAATGATAACTGCACAGCTGTTAAATACTTTAAATGTTGTGGAGATGGAAGTAGAACATATATGAACAGTATACAGTACATCAAAATCGGACTCATGTGGGACTCACTGCCAGCACTGGACCAAGAGGGTTGTATTACCTGAAGACATAATGTTGAAACCTTGTAGCTGTACTCAATAGTATTAACAGTATTAACAGAGTGAAATAAGATGTAAAGTGCAGGTGTAAGAATGAATAACGGTGGTAGAATACATTATATACAAATATACAGCTGTATATGAATACGGTGTATACCCTATAGGACAGATATTTGGAGACAAATATGGAGTTCAATGCACCTCAATCCTATTTGGAGACAAATATGGAGTTCAATGCACCTCAATCCTGAGCTTGTAGCTGTGCTTGGCCGTCCTGATGCCTGTCTTCACATAAGCCCTGGCTGAACTTTAGGTCTACACGCTGCTTGATTTGGGGGGAATACAGTCTTTGGTTGGAATGGTTGAGTGACCCGCAACAATAAGGGCTCCATCTGTTAGCTGTTTGCTAATGACAGCATGAAGTTCTTTCATAGTAAGTTTAGCATTAAATGAATTTGAATTTCCCCACTGAGGGACGAATAAAGGAATATCTTATCTTATTAGCATGTGGGGGAATATATGCTGCAGTCACAATGGTCGATGTAATCTCTGGGAGATAGAAAGGTATACACCGAACCGTAAGATATTCTAGTACCCCTTCCACACATGACAAAAAACCCACGAACACCCACTAACATCTGGCATTTGTCTTCAGTGGGAAAGAGTACACTTGTATTCATTCCCCAGTCAAAAGATTCTGCAGTAGTCACGGGTATTTGTCGGCTCCAGCTCGATCGGCAGTGATGGAAACAGGGCATCCAGGTGGACACGTTAATTTAAATCCCTTTTGCGCTGCAATGACAGTTGTTCAACATTACTTCTTTTTTTTTTTTATTGTACCCTTAAGACCATTATATTTCATATGATAATGTGTTTTAGTGATAGATAGATAGACATATTAGCATCTAATCAGAAGACCACAAACCATCTGATATACAATGAGACTGGGGCCTTTGGGCCCCCTGAATATCCACTTTGCCCAGTTGGTAATCTAGCCCTGCCTGCACCTCTGCTTCATAAGATGTGGATAAGAAAGAACACTACTGCCATGCAAATCAGATCTATGTTATGTACCACATATAAGCACTTATCATGGGGGAAGTTACTGACTCAGCATCATCATTTAGTTCACATGGAAATAAAATCTGCATGTAATAAAGTTTTTACCTCACCTGACCTGCAGATCCTGACCTAACCCCTATAATGACTCAAGAAGGAAAGAGACAACATTTCTAATAGCAGTCTGCACTACCAGTTTGCCTGTGTTGGAGCTTGTCCTTCATTAATAATAGCAGATGCACAGCCAGTTGGCAGACATAGAGAAAGAACAGTGGTGCATTGTATAACATACTGTACTTTTACACTGTGAACACAGATTTGAAATGCTAATTAAAGGCGGATTCGCCCAGTTGTTTTTGGAGGCCTGGCAGCCATTGGTAATTTGGGGGCATTCCATTGTAGTTAGTAAGAGTGAATGTGTGGTATGTTATGGAGCACGTTAAGGTGTGCAACATGTACCAACCAATCAACTATGTTACAGCCAACAACATGATTATTGTTTTCAGATATTGACTTTTAAACGGCCAGTTCACGTAAACACATCCCAGTTTCAATAGGGATTATTTCTTCAGTAGAAAGTAATCCCCAAAAAACATATGTATGGTCTGTGGGTTTTATGTTTTTGTTTTTTTTTTAACTCTGTGAGGACCACAGATATAATCAAATCACATGAATTCTTCACCTGTGAAACAACTGGTGAAAAATTCACATATGGAAAATGTGTGTAGACTATTGGTTATCTTGGTGGTTATAGATTTTTTTTTTTTAAATGTTCAACACTCTAATGTACATATACTGGATTGCATGGGGCTTTAAATGTCAAAAATACAGTACAGTAGTACTGTACAGA
This sequence comes from Holacanthus passer, assembly GCA_025331565.1. NCBI lineage: Eukaryota > Metazoa > Chordata > Actinopteri > Pomacanthidae > Holacanthus > Holacanthus passer. The sequence continues at coordinate 1,411,564 of JAFREQ010000059.1, forward strand.
AGCAGAATGCAATCATTTGCAAACAAACTATGTTTAAAGACATCAGTTCTATGAAGGGATTCTGAGCCCATATAGTAATATCCTTTATACAGTCCTTGCTTGTGAATGACTGAACCTTTTCAAGGATGCCCCTTTCATACCTAATCATGATACCTGTTACCAGTTACGTGTGGAATGTTCCAAACAAGTGTTCTTTAAGCATTTCACAACTGTCCCAGTCTTTTATTCCCCTGTCCCAACTTGTTTGAAACATATTATTGGCCTTAAATTCAGAATAAGCAGATATTTAGAAAAATCTATGAACAAAACATTAAATATGTTTATTGTCTTTGTGTGGTCTGATTAACCGGTTTTACACAAGGTGTGTTGTCACAGCAATTTACGCTGCATCTCTAAACTGCTCCCAGCAGTTTAAATTCAAGGTTAACTCAAGGTTACCCTGTGTAAGCTCCGCCCCTCCGCTACAATTGGTCAACAAAAATGATTTGACATTTGGAAGAGCCAGTCCATATTGGTGCACAGATTATGAGTGGATCACCCTGCAGGTCGACAGTGTTTAGAGACTGGAGCTCATCCTGATGATGTTCTCTATGAAAGATATGGATTTCTGTATCTTTGCCGGCTTCTCAGTCTAGATGTCTCCGCAGCCAGTGGCCGGAGTAAAACCAAATAAGTGTAGGCTACACAACACATCTGCTGTCAATGTTAATGATAAGGACTATTAATACACACCTTGATAGAATATTTGTATATTTCATCCTGACTGTAGCTGAAACGACTGTTGAATGAAGTTATTGTTAACAGCAGCTTTACATTCATTCAGGTCGGTCTACAGCCGAGGAGCTTTAGGAGCAGATCCTCATTCATTAACACAGAGTAACGGCTCAGTTTCACAGATGGAGCCATGTGGAGGCTGGAACTGAATCATCCTCATTGGTTTCACATATTTAGATTATTTAGATTTAGACTATTTTACATGTCCTCGCATCTCAATCATATTACAAATAAAAGAAGAGTCCGTAAGACAAATAGAGACAAGAACACTGAACTAATGAATTTACTGTGTCTGCAGTCAACAAGTCTCCCTGACTCTGTTTCTTTACATTTCTTTAAACTCTTCATATCCTGACATTATCAAAGTGCTTTCTTCCAGTGAAAATCAAGGAGCATGTATCATCATACAGAAACTGTGTCTGCGCTGCCAAACACGCCCCTTTTACACAAACGCATACACTCTGATTAAGTCAACACGGACTCAACAAACCAATATCTTAACCGTCGTAGTACCGATTAACTCCAGCTGAGACAACCAGAGTTTGTCAACCCCGACTTGCCTTGATAACCCAGAGTTAAAACGGAGTAGGTTAAACTCGCTTTGTAGTACAGCCCTCTGATCTCTAACACTAAAGGTCTTTTACCATGCTGTATGTTATAATTTACTATATGGGACCTGAATCTATAAAGTGCTCAATGATTTGTAATAGTCAACAATTCAGCAAAAGTTATCCGTGAGTTGACATTCCCGTGGTGTGGTGTGCTGCTCTGATCAGACTGAAGAAACCATTGTCATATGTTCTCAGAACCCTCCAAAAGTTAGGGAAATCCATATTCTGTTTTTACTCAGAATCATGTGTATCTTTTGTGCTAGCTCTTTCTCTGCTGGTGGTCTTTGTGCAAGACTTAATACATCCTGAACCAGTGTGTGAGAGATAATTAGGGTCCTGTGCCATGCGTTTAACCCCCCAAAAACAGGCCTATGTCAGTAAATCAGGTTTTTTTTTAAACAGTTTGGACAGTTTATAAGTACTAGTATAACTACTGTTTAAGGACTTTTTATTTTTTATTTGATCGCTAAATATTCAAATATGATCAATTTTTTAAAAATTATTTTTAGTTTGCACAACTATAAACAACTGTACCAATATCTATAGCAGCAGCTGTGGCACCGGCGAGATCTGTATTAGCTGTCTGTTTGCTGTCACAATTTACACTTTGCAGACTTCCTAAAATTAAAAAGATAAAAAGATTTATTACACGTACAGTTCTCAGTCTGGTTCACTCACTTGAGCGATGTGTCTCGTGTCTCACAGAACATGCCGCTATCATCTCGATGTCACTGCCATAGCCAGCTCTCTGCCTTTGCTATCACTTTGATAAGAGTAGAATGCTTCTACATGCTTCAACAGTTGTGCACCAGATGAAAAGCAGCAACTCTCCAGCTCTGGCATTCTGCTGTCAGCTGAATGTTTGTCTTCTCATCTCATGTCTCTAATGACTCATCCACTTTCATCTCCATCTCGTCTCTCCTGTCTTTTCCTTTTCTAAACACACTGATTCATGGCTCAACGATTGTCCATATGTGCTGAGAATCACCTGTGTCCGTGCTGATGGTGCTGTAGCTATAACTGAATACATATTGAACACATACTCTCCCTACACATCATGATCACACTGTTTGCTCTGTCACTCCCACTCCTTTAATCGAGACATGAACAGCAAACAGTAGACCTGTGCTGGTTGTGCTCTCAGCCATCAAAGAAAGCTGTATTCAGCATGCTGAAGGTATTAGATTTTACATGGAAATGTACGCATACATTTGTGTTTGACCATGATGGAGCGGTTCATGTGGAAGTGAGTCCTGGCTAGCCAGCTGGGTGCTTCTCTGTGTGAGCTTCAGAGGTTCTCACATATGCTCATCTGTGTCATTAGACTGAGATTTACATCATGGCACAACCAGGCAGATGGGCCCGGCTGTAAACACATGACCTGGAGACACGGAGGAGGTCCTTATAAACAATCATTGCCAGACTAACTTTATAAGACTCATTCCCAAATAAAAACATTCAATTCAAAATGGGCGAAAACAGATAGGTATAGACATTTATGTGTGTAAGTATGTGCTTCTGTGGTGTCAGGTTCTCTGGAAAGATACTGATGCTGCTTTTAAACTCTGACGAACTTTTAAAGAATAATTTCAGTTTATTACAAGTTATTTTCATAGTTTTGTCTATCATTCCTGTCACTTAAGATACAAGACAATCACAAGAAAACACTTTACTCATCAAAGTAAAAGTCTTAGTATGCTCCACACAAAGTGCTTGTCAGACCTAACAGAGTCTGAAACAGCCTATTCTCCCGCCAGGATCAGGGGGTTGAATCTGCACAGTTGACAATCCAACAATCACACTCACTTCATGCAGTGATTGGTCAGGTGTGTGGAGGTGTGAAAGTAGGTAGGTTTTGAACATTTTTTCTCCAAGTAACTATGCCGGGTGTTTGTCTTTATCTGATCATGTGACTGCGTTTCTTTGACTCCTTTGTAGTGATGTCACCAAATTAATCAGTTTTAGTCATTAGTCATTTTTTAAAGCAAATATTCCAGCAATTCTCCAGGTTCCAGCTTGTCAAATGTGAATATTTGCCACATTTTCTGTTTCATATCATTGTATATTGAATAACTTTGGGTTTCGGACTGTTAGTCGGACAAAACAAGGCATCTGAAAACGCCAGCCAACTTAAAATATGCTTTAACCTCCTTAAATACAATTGTGAACATACACATGAGCAAAATCACAAAGAGCAAACTATCAGTATAAAGCTGTTTTGTGTTTCAGATTCTCGTCAAATCCTCTTGGGTGACAAGATGCTCTGTTAAGACACCAAAGAGTCTTAAAGCTCAGCTAAAACCTCTTAAAAACGCAGGGCTTTATTACTGCATACAAAGCAATACAATTGTTCTAGTTTAATACTCGTGTGCAATGAATTCAGCCTGGCTTACAGTGTGTTAAAGAAAAGTATCTGTTGTCTAAGGCATATCTCTGTAATGCGTTTCTGCTACGAACCTTCATTTCTTATTGGAAACAGATGGGACTTTCTCCCTTTGTCAAAGTTATTGCAGTCTGTTTAGGAATAAAGTGACTCTCCTCAATGCACAACGTTAGTTACCTACTTTATGTCTTTGTTAAACTTCTTGGAAACACCTGCTTTGACTTCTCCACTTTCCTCTGCACGGCAGAAAGCCGTGATGTTCTGTGCGTGTGTGTCCTTATGGGGACCAAAGCCCACTCCTAATACAGCAAAATGTCATTTCTGAGGTCTGGGTTAAGTTTAAGGGTACAGTGTGAATTGAGGTTAGGTTAAGGTTAAGGTTAGGCATGAATTGGTAATGGTTAAGGCAAGGGTCTGAGTTAGGCTGTCCCAACAAGGATAGCTGTGCAAACTTGTGTGTGCGTGTGCTCTGCATTTGTGTGTGCATGTGTGTGAGAGAGAGAACAGAGGCAAGCTCCTGGCGGAGGCAGAGCAGTGCTGGAGCAGAGAGTTTGAGACAGTGAGTGGGCTCCGGTCTCAGCTTATATAGGCGGGTTATTTTTAAACCCACACCCCCTTCCTTGTTCCTTATTACTGCATATCCTCTCCCGCTCGCTCAGGAAGCCCACTTGGCTGAGCCTCCTGCCGGCACGGCGTGCTGACTTGGAGCGAAACGAGAGAGCGATAGCATTGAGAAGGTCAGGGACTGGGGGCGAGAGACATAGAAGCAGAGAAGCAGGGAGAGAGGGAGAGAAATAGGGAGGGGGGAAAGCTGGCACTTGTTCAGAGTCTGACATGCAAAGGCCTGGGCCTCTTCCAGCCCTTGTTTAAGTGTCCCTCTGGAATATCTCAGAAAGAGAGAGAGAGAGAGAGAGAGAGACAGAGAGAGAGAGGTGCAGAGAGAGAGAGAGACAGAGAGGCGCAGAGAAAGAGAGACAGGGAGAGAGCCTTTTAAAATGATAACGTATATAACACACACACCTCAGTTGCATCTCTGCTGCAGTAGTTGTGAAGTTAGTGTCTTGCTCAAGTGCAGCATGATGGCAGCTGCCTTTAGTCATTAGGTCACTCCCCCAGTTTTGCAGCTGGTAAACCATCAACCCTTTTAGCCACAAGTCTGACTTTTCAACCACTAGCTTTTAGGGGCTTTTCTGTTTCCTTTGTGGCAACATTACAAATAAACACCCACAAAGCATCATAGAACAAGACAGCCATGTGATTTATGTACAGTATCTAAACTATTGCATTCCATTACATCATACATCAGCGGAGGGCCTGAATAACACAGTGTGTTACAACATGCTTTATAGTATTTCATTAATCTGAAATTGATGTGTAATGCCATTGCTGTCAGGAGCCTTGACATATTTTCATGTTACATCACATTACACTTGTGATGATGACAAAACACTCATGAGGGAGATTATAACACCTCATGTGAGTAGAATGTCAGGTAATGTGTGAACACAAACTGCACAGTTAAAAAGAGAATGGAGGAGAAATCAAAAATCAGAGGGATTCTGATGGTGGTGGTGGTGGTGCGGGGGGGTGCTAGTTAAACCGAACTACAGTTCTGTGATGAACTGGAGCTTTTTTGTATAGTATTTAGTACAATGTTACTTGATTTCTTTGTGTAAAGGGCACTGTGTAGGCCAACCTTCTTTGGTATGGTACTGGCTGAAGCAGTCTAGATGTGAACTGAACACCCTACGTAGTCAGTTGGGTTTTTGCTCCTGAGGAGGAGAGGGGAAGCTGTGCTGCCATAAGCACATGCCTTTAGTTTTGTTTGATTTGCTATGAATTAAGTTTCTGAGTTATTTTATTTGTGTTTTTGGCCATTTTGCCTGAGTTACACATGTAATGGAGAGCACTGTCAGTAAAATATTCTCTTCTGTGAAATCATATGTGCTGAGTCTGCTTAACCAGCCCCTTCCTCGATATTCAAGCCAGACTTTTCTACACCAGGGCAAGCTGGTTAGCATGTTAACTTCAGTAGATATCCCTGCAGTACAATACATAGATGTATTTGGCAATTTTATTTCTTCACATTCTGCTGCTCATTTTAATTAACTTTTGAATATTTTCAACTGAAATTCTTACATATACACCTTGCTCATATATATATATATAATACTCATAATCTAAAAGTAATGTAATTTTGATAAGTTTTGTGCTGAGAGATTTATGTAAATTTGAGTATTATTAGTCAAAGAGGGCAACTCTTGGAACATTTTACTCCATTTTTTTTTTTTGTTTTGTTTTGTTTTCATTTGAGCAAAGGACAAGCTGTAACAACACTATTATCATCATACAAGCCTCCCTTTACCCTTTACTCTTCCTTCATACCAGCAGCAAAACACAGCATGTTAAATTTTAGATTCAGTTTCACAGCTTTTCACAGTGGTTCTGTGTTGCATTCCATTTTTGTGAGGAAAGGGTAATAATTAGAAACATTTTCAAAAAAAATCTTGCAAAATCAATCCCCCACCAGAAAGCCTGGATGAATGGAGCAGTGAGGGTCCTATCCAGAGACAAAAAAAAAGCTGCCTGTCAGACAGGTGACTGGGGTGTACACAACACCACCAGAGTTAGACTGAAACCTGGCATCACGGAGCCAAAGCAGAGACATCAGAAGAGACTGGAGAGAAACCTCAACACCAACAACAGCAAAGATATGTGGCAATCCAGACAATCACAGGCTACAAATGCAGGACCACCTCCATCATGTATGAGGCCATGTTGCCATATAAGTGTAACATTTATTTTCAATTATTTATTTTTATTTTATGCTTGCTTTGATGTTCTCAACAAAGACTCAGTTGTGAATCTACTTCACTTTCAGAGGACAGGTCACTCTATGTATCCACAGCTGATGTGAGAATAATCCTGCTGAGAGTGAATGTGAGCAAAGCTGCAGGGCCTGATAACATCTCCATCCTCTGACCCTGTACTAAAAGCATCTTCAAGACAGCAACCATTGTTAAATAAAGAATGGACAGGAATTTATTGAATTTATTATTATTTCTTGCTATTGCCAGAGTGGAAATTGCTGGCTGGACTAATCAGAGGCACATATTGTACATGCAGGTGTGTTTAATGTAACATACTGTACTGCCTTTGTATAATTCTGCTCTGCTTTATCTGATCTGAACCTCAAGCATACACTCACTGGCCACTTTATTAGGTACGCCTGTTCCACTGCTTGTTAGCGCAAATATCTAATCAGCCAATCACATGGCCACAACTCAGACGGGCTGGTCTGAGTATTTTGGAAACTGCTGATCTACTGGGAGTTTCATGCACAACCATCTCTAGGGTTTACAGAGAACGGTCCAAAAAAGAGAAAATATCCAGTGAGTGGCAGTTTCAGAAAATGCCTTATTGATGCCAGAGGTCAGAGGAGAATGGCCAGACTGGTTCGCAATGATGGAAAGGCAACAGTAACTCAAATAACCACTTGTTACAACCAAGGTATGCAGAAGACCAATGCACAACACGTGGAACCTTGAAGCAGATGGGCTACAGCAGCAGAAGACCACACAGAGTGCCACTCCTGTCAGCTAAGAACAGCAAACTGAGGCTACAATTCGCACAGGCACACCAAAATTGGACAATAGAAGATTGGAAAAATGTTGCCTGGTCCGGTGAGTCTCAATTTCCGCTGCGACATTCAGATGGTATGGTCGGAATTTGGCGTAAACAACATGAACGAATAGATACATCTTGCCTTGTGTCAACAGTTCAGGCTGATGGTGGTGGTGTAGTGGTGTGTGGGGATATTTTCTCGGCACAATTTGAGCCCCTTAGTACCAATCAAGCATCGTTTAAATACCACAGCCTACCTGAGTATTGTTGCTGACCTTATCCATCCATTTGTGACCAGTGTACCCATCTTTTGCTGACTACTTCCAGCAGGATAACGCGCCATGTCACAAAGCTCAAATCATCTCAAACTGGTTTCTTGAACATGACAATGAGTTCACTGTACTCCAATGGCCTCCACAGTCACCAGATCTCAATCCAATAGAGCACCTTTGGGATGTGGGATTGGGAGATTCTCATCATGGATGTGCAGCTGACAAATGTGCAGCAACTGCATGATGCTATCATGTCAATATGGCCCAAGATCTGTGAGGAATGTTTCCAGCACCTTGTTGAATCTATGCCATGAAGAATGAAGGCAGTTGCGAAGACAAAAGGGGGTCCAACCCGGTATTAGCAAGGTGTACCTAATGAAGCGGCCGGTGAGTGTATAGTCTTTCTTTAGCCATGCTGTGTTTGAGAATCTCTGGGCACTCCCTCTGTGGATGCTTGTGGTGACAGAGAGTTGCAAATTTGTATTTAACAAGTCTGCAACAAAGTTTATCATGGACAAAGAGTTCTTCTTTGATTCCCTATAGGTCACTATAGGCTATATAATTTGTCCTTATGTTATTCTGATCAACTATTTTGATCAGTTTGTTGCTATTCAAATTCAGACTGGGGGTACGTTCTTAGGCTTAGTCAAGTCTAACTTTGATTTCATTCATATCATGCTTAATTTCTTTGTTGTCCTGTCTTCTACTTCCATGAAGTCCTCAAGCCAACATGCCTCTCAACCTCCTCTTCCTCACTAAGTTGGAGTATTGGTGAGCCGGGAAAGTGCTGTGGCTAATGTTAACAGTTAGTTTTGACATGCTTGTCTTTCATCATGACCCAGGAGACCAACATTCGCATCCTCTTACAGACCTGCAATTAAATTCCACCTCTTTAATAAACCAAATAATACACTATCTTTAACAAAATATTTCTAACCATACCTTGATGAGTGTATCTACCACAGCGACAATCTTTCCCAAACCTTAATCTGATAGTAATTTCCATGCACAGATATTGTAGAGAGCTGGTATTTTAAAATCCTTGTAGATGTAATCTGGGATTCTGCAAAATCATCCTTTATCGACATTCTTGTGTACTTGTCTTTTAATCTGTATGCCAGGAGAGGATTTAGGTGTAAGTCCTTTAATGCTGTTTAAACAAACAAACAAACAAACAAACAAATAATACTAAACCTCTATTCGGTGTTAACATGTATCAGAAAATATATGTGAAACATCACATTGGCACTAATCATTGATTTCTGAAATATCATGGAATGTTGAAATGAGACTTCCAGACAGTATGAATAAAACATTTGCTCTGTCTAGGGGAATTTAATATATAGGCTAAATGCACAGTATTTTACTACTTGTTTCACATATTCATGACTTGGTTTTCAGCCCAATGGGAGTGAGGAAATCAGATTGCTTAGTGCAAAACTGACTGATAAAAGCTGTATTTCCAAACCACACTGGCTTATTAGTGAGTTTATTAGTTTTCAAATGTGTAGTGGGAAATGGAATTGAAATTAACTGAAATTATCAGTTGCTTGAAGTTAGATCTTTAAATAAACATAGCTAATTGTTAAAAAAAAAACACAAAATAAAACAAACAAACAAAAAACAACCTCTTGTAGCAGTTGGTGGGGATGTTAAAGGGGAGCCATATTATCTGTTTAAAAGAGGGTTTTTATGAGGGAATTAATTCAAGCGCTCTGGGCAGTTAAGAGCTGTGAGGTCACTGCTACTCTTTTTGGTGTGTGTTTCTCTTTGTGTGGTGGACAGGAGATTGTGTAAGCAGCAGAGGAGCTCTCAATATCACTGGAGTTTTAACAACCTAGATACAGTTTCAACCATATCTGTATATTTGTATGCATGTTTGTGTGTGTGCGCATGCACGTGTGTGTTTGTTTTACAAGGCAGAATTATAGCTGGGGAAAGTAGGCAACTGCTTCAGTGCCCCAGACCTTCTATGCCCCAAACGTTTGCTCCAGGTTATTATAACAAGCTCTTTTTCCACAAACAAGTTCAAAATACTGTGTACACACAAACACATGCACATGCACATACATGTATGTATATGTGTTGACTGGCTACATGTGGCTCCCATTGGCTGAGTTATACACCTGAGAGAGAAAAAAGTAATTTATTAGCTGTTAACACTCCACCAGCAACATTACATACCCACATCCACTTTTTGAAAGCCCAACACACACAAGCTGGCTGAGAACAATTGAATGTTTTTATTCTTCAGCTAAAGGTGAAGAGTAACAACTTTCTTCTGGCCTCATGAATACAGACCTAATTTTCAGTCTGGTTTCCTCTTGTTTAGTTGCCTATTTAGAAGTCTATTTAACTAAAACAGAGCTAGACCACACTGTGGAGGAAAGTAATGAAAATACACTTCCAAATGCTCTGTTCTGTTGGTGTGTTTTGCATTACAGTATATATGTATAAGGTTATTTTTAATATCTCCTGAGAACCACATGTTGCAGTACACCTAGTACACCTTGCCATAATGGCTTGAAAGCGTTAGGCCTGAATATAGTCCCAAATGCATACAGGGGCAGCTGCAGACACCACAGAAATGTATTGGTTCTGTTTATACCACGTTCTGGAGTCCGCTTGGAGGATGCCTTCCACTCATCCACAGATGTATTCTGTAGCTTGTTGTAGCATAGTGGATCACATGGACAAGTCTATCAAGGACCCAGACGTCCACACAGAGCCTTCTGGTGATGAAATTTATGTCATGCAGACCCGAGTGGACCCACTTGCAGATGCAGAAAGTATAATTTAGGCTTTAATGTGTGATAGGAGGCCATTCAGTAGTAATCAATGGGTTCCTGTTGTGAACTGGGTTGAGTTGGATTAATTTATACAGCCAAGCCAACAAGACAGTTGAAAAGTTGATATTTTTTGATTCTGCAAAACTGGAGATTATGATCAGTGACATTTTTGAACATTAAATGTGCATGTATTAAACAGAGACTAGCTGGCAAAGATGGAACACTTAGCAGCTAAAGAGCCAGATATTTTCCTCAGCAGTTGGAGGAGACAAAAAGAGAAAAAAAACATATATTTGAATATTTGATTTGTCGCGTCAACTAAAAAAAGTTTCTAATGAATGCTACTGTCTCTGCTGATTTGTGATGATGATATGCCAGTGATTGTGTTTGTATTTTTTTCTGCCGCCCTCAGTAGGACAGAAAAAAAATGCAGCTACAGTTTACGGAAATTAATAGTTAATCTGTGAAGGGAAGCACACTCTCAACTCCAGCATGAAAGTCACATGTGCTGTGGGCACATTAACCACCCCGACCTCTATATCTTTATTTTCACGTAGTGATTGTGAAGAGATAAAGGGAAATGAGGGTGATGTGTGTGATTTTACCAACAATAAGCAGACATGCTTCTCCTGAACACTAGAGAATCCTGGGGTTAGCAGGCAGTATACACAAGACAGACCATTTCTGAGCCTGAGTTTAATTGTACCAGGAGGAGTTGGAGAGCAGCAGGGCAGAATGTCCAGAGGCTGTTAGAAGAGGAGATTATAAGGTTGAATTGAAATTTTCTGGAGTTGAACCTCAGTTGGAAGTATCTGGGCAAACTCTGACATTCTAGACAATCTCTCTCCCCTCTCTTTCTATCTCCTTCTCTCCCCCTTTCTTTCCGTCTCTTCTGAAGATGCCAAAGCCACAGGATTGCTGTTAGGTTGGCTGACCAGAAACCTTGTCTCCTTTTTATTGAGGGACAGGAATTGCAGAGTGAATGCTTACAATCTAGGTCTGATTTTTTGGCAAAGAGAAGATGAGAGTGTTGAGAAAAGAAAACAAAAGAGGACAAGGGAAAGACAGATCATGTTGAATCAGAGACAGAATAAGATTCTATCAAACAGAAACAGATCAAGACAGAGACAGACAGCGATTGCTAGGCCCACAGGATTTTCATGCGCAATTCTTAACCACAAACTCAGTCACACTCTAACATGTCTCCTTAAACTGTGCCAGCTGTCCAAATAGTCTGTCCTGGCTGCAGAACAGGTTCTCCACTGTACTCCCACTTTGAACTCCCTGTTGTACCAACACTACTCTTACTGCTCTCCAGAATTTTCAGACCCGGAATACCAAGGTTCCCCAACCACTAATTACTGAAGCATTCATGTGCTAAATTCTTCAGCCTGGGCCTTTCAGAGGGTCATTCATGCCATCATTTATGACATTGAATTTTAGCATGCTTTTCTTTAAGAGAGTTTTTCTACAACAGTTTTACTGGAACCAATGCAACCTCGCTGAATCAAAGGTACAGTCCCAACTGAATAAATTAATGAAGCTGCTAGTAAGCAGAGCACTGTAATATATATATATATGGGCATATGCGTCAAGTCAAGTCACTAATTCACTATTCCACTTGGTATAAAGGTGTAATCTTTATCTAAATATCTGGATAATAACCTCTGACCACTGAGCCATTGCATTTACACCTGGTATGATATATATGTGTGTATATATATATATATATGTTCTTCTTGATCCAATCACATTCCAATTGCTCAGTGCAATTACAACTTGCTTTAACATGTGTCCTGTTCCAGAAAAGAGTAAAGCCATATCGTTCAACCTGAGATTTGATTTACTGATGCCAGTTATGTAACATCTAGACAGAGAAATCAAGACAGTCACGTCTAACTGATTAGTCACTCAAGGCTTAGAATACCATATTGATTATAAATAATTATTAGAATATATATTATAATATATATTTCAATATATTATGAATTGACATAGCTCTGTGGCATTAATATCTCCCAAAGTCATAAACCAAAGAAGAAATAGAAGTGATTTAAATCAGGTACTGCCATCATGCCTCTGTCTCAACACAAGAACTCACTAATATTTAATAATTTAATAAATATTTAATAATTGTAGACCGTGTTCACACGTTCACAAGATTCTGCTTAACTTAAATTTTTGAAGGGAGTGTGATGATTTTCTCCCTGGCGAGTCTCTCCAGACAAAGGAGTGGTTACTGTGTACTCTATTTAAAACATTTTATAAACCAGAGTATATTTGTCTTCTTCTAGTGTAAATGATGACATTAGTGGTTAGATAGGTTGCATCTGTTGCTTGTCTTGGCAGGTAAGACACACAATTTACACTGTGTCCTTGCTTTCTTAATTTGTGTGGTAATACAGCCAATCACACAAAATATCGTGTCTTTATTTAACTGTAACAAAAAGGGGTGTTAAAGTGTCTACAGTGTGACCTAATTAAAAAAAGATGACAATCAAACCATGTCTGACAGACAGCTGTATATTGGTGCCACAGCTGCTGGCATACTGGCACATATATATGGTTTTATCAATATATTTAAACCATGTGGTCAAGCTCCTCTGCATGTTTGAAGATTTATATTTAAATGCCAATAAACATAAACAAGTCCAAAAAATCAGTCCTCAAAAAGTATGTTTAAAATGATTTAAAAATTAAAAAACATTCTTATCATCATCACATCATTTAACAAACAAATCCAAAATGGAATTTTGAGATTTGCTGGTTTGTGTTTTGAAAAGCCCCAAAGTCAGTTATGTGCGGCATCTAAAGATTGAAATAATTTATGAAGGTGTCCACATGATACTGCTTTTGTATACACACATTTTGGAGAGGTCCAAGTGTGCGTCCAGAGGATATTACACATGCTGCTTATCTGTACCATAGGAGAGTGTATTCTGCTCACACCTTTCTCTCTGTCTTCTGCATGTCAGAGACAACAGAACTTTAATTTACAGAAAGTAAATAAATTTCTTTTCCTCAGTCTAAGTAAGTAAAGTCTCCAAACTCTCTTCAAAAAGATGCGCCCTCTCTCAGGCCAGGATATGAGTTTTTATGTATTATGGCTCATTGGTTGCTTTCATTTGCTATTTTGTATACCTGTGGGTATGCATTGTGTATTTGTTATCAGATCAGCGATTCGCTACTGGACTGCACCTCCTACCAACATATCTATTTCACCAAAAACGTGGTGAATCAAATAGTTGAATTACAAATGAACAAAGAGAGCTGGAGAGAGAAGTTCAGACCCAGTTTAAGGAGATTCACATCCTTATTGTGGAAGGCTTCCTGCTTTACACCTACAAACCTTTGATGGACATGCTGAACCAATGCTAATTTATTTCCATCCTGTATGTTGAATGCAAAAAGAGGAGGTGCTCTATGAACTACTCATTGCCCCCCCCCGGCCAATTCGATGGCCATGTCAGGCCCATGTATCTGAAACACAAGAACATCAGCTTACTTTCTCACCTCCACATGCCTAGCCAATCATTGTGTGGAGAAGGTCTGAATGTTGGATTGTCAGTTTCTGAAAGTTATCTTCTATTATCGTCAAATAGGATTTCTAAGACCACCAGAGTACTCTGTTTCACATACATACCTTGTGTGTGTATGTGTGTCTGTATGTGTGTGTGTTTATGTGTGTGTGTGTGTGTGTTTGCAGTGGGGTCAAAATTTCCTCAAAGGAAAATTCAGAATGACTATGTTGTAACCTTCATCTTACTAGGATCATAGGTGTGTTCTTTTTTCCTGTGTAAAACTGTTTTAAAGGACACACACGCATACAGTGGAGTCAGAAGGTGTGTTCTTTTTCCCATATAAACAATGTTTAAAAGGCACCAATGCATTTATACACTTCTGGCCAACATATGTGAATCGGGCCAGCTACACCAACAGAAAAACAAGAAAATGCAAACAACAAGCAAACAAAAATAGAACAAAAATTGTAATTACATGCAGGTATGCAGCTCATGCAACTTCTTGTTAAATGACTAGTCATTCATTCATTGCTAGCTGTGATGTGAGTTACTGGTAATAATTTCAGATGAAGATTTGTAAGTCATTCTTTTGCAGAGCTAGTTAAAAACCTGTGTTTTTCACTTTGACTGGTGGTGAACTTGTGGTCTGGCTTCACAAGTGTGTACTCACACTTCACTATATGATTTTGATTAAGAAGAACAGAGGAAGGCCCTATGTGTGTGTGTGTGTGTCTGTGCACATATGCATTCAGGTATTACAGTGCAAATTTCTGCACACATTTCAGAGAATTTGTGTGTACATATGCGGTGTGCGAGACCACGTGCAGGTTTCATTAACATAGCTAGAGCAGGATGTGTGGTCTACAAACCACAGGAGGTTTTATCACACCCTCTTCTTCCCTTAGTTAATTCTGGTTGACAACTATGCTCTGCAACACACACACACCCAATTGTAGGTGAGATAATTCACTAGTAGCTACACAGGAGACAAAGAGACAAAACCTTTTGTGAACAAACACGAATTGTTGCAATGTTAGAGGATGAACGTCAGTTTCATCTGTGTGGGCCCAGTAAATAGATAAGCCCAGAGTTTAGCCTAGCTTAGCATAAATACTGGAAGCAGGTGAAAGCTGCTTGTCCTTACCATGTCAGTCAATCACCAAGTCAGTGGAATCATAGCTAGTGGGTTAACAATCAAACATGATAAGACACCAGGCTGATGGTTGCCACTAGAAGTGAGCTGGAGAAAGCTGATGCAGATGATATTATACAGATTATATACTGTATGTTTAGATGAACACTGAAATGGGAAAGCTAAGGAAACTGGATGTAAAGTAGTAGACAGTTCTGCCTTTACATATGGTTGGATATGAAACATACTGAGACCTTACATCTCCATCTGGCAAACAGGAGGCTGCACCTCCCCAATCTGCACACAACATGGCAAGCAAATCTAGCAGTCTTTTTCAGCCTAGTTGGACAGCTGAGTCTGTGTTGGCTGAGAAAGCTGACTGAGTATTTTGCTGTGAAAATGAGGTGTATTGTACCTCATGTATCACTAAGAAGTTGAGCACAAGAAAAAGATGATTTCAGATTTCACCAGTATGAGCCTATGTTTCTTTTTTGATTGAGCCAGAAAGTGTTGAATAGAAAGATCTGATTTTGAGTGGACTGAGATCAAGGAGTTCCATGTGCAGCGTACTGAATTCAAAGTTTCCCTCTATTTACAATTCTGCAGTTTCATTTAGCAGATGCTTTTATTCAAAGTGACGTACATTCATAGGCCAATGGAACAGCCATTGGGGGCAATTTGGGGGCAATTTGGGGTTCAGTATCTTGCCCAAGGACACTTCGACACATAGAGGGATCGAACCACCAACCTTCCGATTGGTGGACAACCTCTCTGCCAAAATATAAAATTTGTGGCAAAGCGGTGCTCTGTGGCAAAAAAATGGCCACTGCAAACTTGAGTTTCTCTGGCAGTTTGGCTCTCATATTTTCAGATGCATTGCTAATACACGAAGGCTCATAATTTCTCCTTTTCTAACTTTACAACCAAAAATAGAACACATCTCTGGCACTGTTTTGAAACTAGTGAAAGGGGCGGGTATGGCTCGGGAGGTAGAGTGGCTGTCTACCAATAAGAAGGTTGGTGGTTCAGTCCCTGGCCCCTGCAATCTGCATGTTGGAGTGCCCTTGGGAAAGATACTGAACCCCAAATTAATCCTGACGGCTGTTCCATTGGTGTGTGAATGTGTGTACATGGTTAATGGTGGTGGCAGTTTCCAATCAGCCACTGTGGATGAACGTTAGCTTTTATATTAAAAAATGTCTTCAATGCCCAAGTTTGGCTTCAGCATGTCATCTAACTTGCCCAAAATGTCACTTTCCATATCACTATTTTAAATATGTTGTGGCAAACTTTATTTCTGTAGTGGGAGAAGCATTCTGGAGAGAGGGGCATCTCTGCTCAAAGCCAGACCAAGGCCAGTTCAAGTTCAACTGAGCTCAATTCAATCTCAATGCGGTTCAGCATGTTGAAAGAAATATAGCACTAAGAACTTGCAGACATCCCCCTAACAGATATTTAAAGTGTAATTGAGTGTTTGGTGGATTGAGATCTGTAACTCAAGGGCGCAGGTTAGGAAACCTTCAATATTATAGTGGTTGGGGGGTGGGGGGGTTAAATAGAGATTTTTCCAGGGTGGTCTTTTTCCCTACAGTCCAAACACAAGAGAAAGAACTGGTAAAAACATAGCAGCTGCAGCTGGGTGGCTCCAGGGCTCTCTCTCTTTCATACACACACTAGAACACTCCAGACACATGTGCATAAACATAGATACATTTATACCCCACACTCACACACACATTTACTCACAGATACTCTTACACAGTACAATAATTGTATGTTTTTGGTTTTGTGCTGTGGAACATTTAGGCTGGCTGAGGGGCATAATAGTGGGTCGCATGGCACTACTGTATGGTAAGTCACCAGACGCTGGAAAATACCAGTTGGATCTGTCTTTGTTTGTCTAAGTTGGGACAAAAAGGAAAGCATGGATGGCTGTGATGCTTGTGTGTTTTGGAGGCACCACATGATTGTGTCTTTGTGGCGCGAGGTGGTTGTATGTCTGTGTTTGTTTAATCTGCAGAGAAATAAAAAAGGAAGGGAAGGGAATGTCGTGGTGTTTGGTGCCTCTGTGTCTTGGAGGCTCCATGTAGCTGTCTATCTGTATACACACCGAGCTGTGTGTTTGTGGACTAAGGTGTTTTTATTCAGGCATTTTTCATTGTAAGGCTCAAGGTGGCATCTTATCTGGAAAACTGTGTGATTTGACAAGCCTTGACATAGACTGTGATACATTTGACCATTCAAAATGCATTTACAAAATGGGCCAAATTTAATGGTACTCTGTATTACTGTAGAACTTAAGACAACAGATAGAAAACCTATACTTGTCAGCTTTTCAAAGACGCTGATATTGCCTTTATTGCCTGGTGTGCCACTCGTCCCTACCGAAAACACTGAGCAAAACCAATAGGTGGAATAGCTTTCAACTGTACCACGTCTTGCCCACCAACTCATACCTGACATCTCATGACATCTAACTGTTGCTTTAAAGTAGTCTGATATTTTTTTGTCTTGCTTATGTTATTGTATCTTTTTGAAACATTTTCCTTGACTTCACAGTTTGCTTATTTTACATTGCTACATTACATTGTGAAAAACTGTGTGACATGTACAGTAAATGGTGGATATGGATGAAGAAGTATGTATGACATCTTCCGTGTCATCAGAAAACGACACAGAAGATGAGATACTAAAACTACTTAAACTAGCTAGTCATGACACACAGAGAAATTCCTGTAGACTGCCGAGGCTCCAGTAGCAGTCGTGTTTAAAGTGGTGGGTGTTCCTCACACCACTCCATTAGGCTGCCCTTCTCCTTTCATGAAGGCTGTAGATGACCTGTTTTAGTGGTGGGGGGTAATTACTCGCACACACAGACTCTCCAATGTTGACATACACACACACAAACACAGACACACACACACAGACCATCATGTACATACACACACAGGCGCACGGTCTGCTCTTTGATAGTGCTTGTAAACAGGTGGTATTCTCTACAGGGGTGGTGGCACACAGCAGCAGCCTCTGAACTACTGAGGAAAAAGCCTCAGCCTTATATTAACCCACTCATCACCAGCTCTCTTTGATGCTTACACACACATCAAAGAATGTTCAGGAGGGTCTTTTATTCACCTACCATAACCATTATCATCATTATTATTTGTTTCTTCCTTCTCCTGTGCACTATCTGTATTTAACACTGTCCGGATACGAGGATGACACGTGCTCCTCTTCCTGTAAGTGTGATGTCACCATTTACTGAAACAGAACAGGTCTTGGAATGTGATTAAAACTACAGGTCAGGGTGATTTCCAGTTCCAGTCAGAGTTGGGATGCTGATAAAAACTCTATATAGTCCATATAATCATGTTATACTATATGTTAGCTATTAACAATAATTTACAGTTTTAGAGCATTTTACATGACGGCAGTAATGAACATGACCCATGACCGGGTTACAAGGTTATTCAATCGGGCACTTGAAAAAATGTCCTCTAAGACACCTTAATGTGTTTATGTACGATAGAAAAGCTGTGACCTGTTGTCAGTCTAATAATGGACTTATGCATGCAATAGGATAATTAAAGGATAGAACAAATCACAAATACTTGCATTTGTGTACTGCAAATATAGTATAGCCTACATCCCAGTAAGAAAAGGAAAACATTATATAAATCTAAACCTTTATATCAATTGATGGTTTTTATAATGCCTAGTTTTAGGAGGTGCTGCAGCCCTCTCAGCACACGTTTCCCACATCCATGGTGATGTCTGGCATCCTTACTCCTATTGCTGGGATATTGATGCAGCCTTTGAACTACAGAGCTACTTTGATAATGAGGAACTGTACAAAAACAGTGGGGTGCTGAAAGGCAGTATTTTAGAAGCAGATGAAGCTCCCAAATTCATCCACTCTTCAGTTACTGTGTGTCTTTTAGAGGCATACAAGGTCAACAGAAAGACATAAGGGGACGAGAACAGAAAAGCATTGAAATCAATTCAAAGGAGAATTTATTTCACCATGGAAAATTATATGATATCCCAGAGAATTTGAACCTAAATAGTTACCTTCAAGTCTTACACTTGACAGCTATTCTTGAGTCAAAGGCTAAGCATTAATGTCCACATAAGGAGTGACTGCTGAGTAAAAGTGCATGAAACTCACTCATTAAGATCTTACATTAAATGGCTCATGGCCCAGCACCATGGACTTTTTACTCCATGTGCATTTTAGACACCCTAACCCAAATCCCATGAAAACACCTATACCAACAATGTGTTAGTCTCCCAATACTTTTTGTCTTCTGTCTGTCATGGTTTCAGTCTCTTGTGTTTTTACTAATTTATTTTCAGTGCATTTTGTGTTCATACTCCAGTGTGTTTGGTTTAGGATTGTTTCTTTGGTTTTTTGTTCAGGCACTGCTTCAGTGGCTGGGGGCGTGGTCTCAGGTGCTGGGGCTCTCTCTGTGGTCGCAGCTGCATCCAATATCACCTCGTCACTGGCAGCTTAAAAACTCCTCTCTTTCTCCTCTCAAGCGTATTCTCCCCTTCATATTCTCCAGTGTTTTTTCCCTTATCTGTTCCACTCAACCTTCTCCACCTGCGTGTCTCCTGCCATCCTGCCTCAGCACCTACCACCCACCACACAGCCTCCAACCACTTTCTTGTGAGTCCTGGAGTTTCATTGTTTAATAAATCCCTTTTACCCTGTCACCCTTGTCTGTGTCTCGCTCCTGGGTCCAGTAAAGAAAACCTAAACTGTCACAGAATGATCTGGTCACCATGGACCCAGCAGACACAGACTCCATTCGCCATGTGCTCTCCACTGAGGAAGCCCAGCTGAGGAAGCACGATCAGATGCTCCTTGATATGATGGACACTATAGAAGGACTCAACTCCAGTGTGACAAACCTCAATACTGAGCTCAATAAACTCTACTCTCTAATACCTGCCTCTGTGACTAGCAGCCCTGTTTTCACTCCTGTGCCTCCAGCTTTGTCCTTAGTTCTCCTTCACCATCCCAATGACTGTGCTACAGATCTCTTCCCTGGTCCTACCTGGCCTACTAGCCTTTTGTCTCCACCAGCACCTGAGTTGGCTAGCCAGTGGTTTGCTAGCCTCCAGCCAAAGTCTCAGCCCATATTCCAGCAGTTTAGCTACCAGCCCAAGCCACAGCTGCAGCCCCAGGTTTCCAGCTACCAGTCCAAGCTACAGCCCCAGGTTTCCAGCTACCAACTCAAGCTGCAGCTCCAGGGTCCCAGCTTCCTGAGTCCCTGTTCCGGCTGGGCCATAGCCATCTCCTGTCTCGGCTGAGCCACAGTCACCCCCAGTTCCTGTTTCATCTTTCCAGTGCCCCATGCAGGACCCCTAACATGGAATACCTGTGGAGGTGATCAGCTGATGGTGTGGCTTCTTTCAGGGTTTGCATGTGGGTGAGAATGTTACCCTCCAGTTGACTTGAAAGACACTCCAACTTTCTCATGAATGCCTTCTCCAGGCTGTACATTTCATGTGCAAATAGGCCCTTGCCTTGCAGTTTGGTATTTTGTTCATTGATTAGTGCAGTCACATCAACCGCAAATGCAAGATCTGCCATCCAGTCTCCATCTGAGAGCTCTGGGAGGCCCTTGCCTTTCCTTTCACGAGACTCTTGAATCTCTGCTCTCAGGTCCCATACTCTTTGAAGCACTTTGCCCAGGCTGAGCCATCTGACAGCTGTGTGGTAGCCTATGTCACCATGTTTAGTCTCATGCTCCTCCAAGAGTGAGACAAACTTTCTGTGATTTAATGTTCTTGCCCTGATGAAGTTGACTATTTTAGTTACAACATCAATAACATGGTTAAGTTTTAGCACTGACCTACACAAAACATTCTGATGTATAATACAACGCAAAAAAGTTGCAATTTAACTAAAGGTCTTCTTACTAGCTTTTCAGGAACTTTCAACCACATCACATGATCTTCCTCGGTGGATGGAATTTGCTCAATGGTCATGAAGATAGCTCAGGCCACATGATGACAGCTGAGCTATCTCCATGACCATTGAGCAAATTCCTAATGAACATCATGAGACACAGTTGAAAGCTCTGAAAAAAGTATGTGGACTTTGAGTCAAGGTTATTATCATCCTTTGTGAAACTGGTGGCGCGGAGTTTGAAAGATAAGAACTTTCAGGATCTAATGTCGAGTTGCATCATGGTAAATTGTAGGATCCAATGTCCTTTTAGGGACCAAAAGTCAAGATATCTTTACTTCTGCTGTTTCATAAACCTCACCTTTTTTAAAATCCGTTTCTCGGGTCCACTGACTTTATAGAAACACATACTAAATAAATGATGTAAACCTTTAAAACTTTATCAAAGCTGATTTATATTTTAGGAAGTTGCATGCCCACTCGAAGCTCACTTGTGTGTCAGTATGGAAGCGCAATCATATTTTCAAATGTGTGGGAAATTATTACAGACACATTTTTAGGTCTGTGAGAACTGGTTGTTACATTCATTATTTCAGGTCTGTGTGGGAGGCTCTCACACCTTTCACGTGTCCTTTCTGAAGTACTGACAGATCAGATTATTTTGTCTCTCTTTCCAAAGCTGCTGTAAGTCTGATTTTTTTTTTCTCATGTCAACAAGTCTCAGCCATTAAAATCAACAAGTAGCCTGAGACCAGCTCGGTCATGCCTAGATAGAGTCTGAAGTCACACACACTCAAGACAAACAAAAATTGTTTGGACTTTGTTTGAGAGAGAGTCAGAAACAGAGAGAGGCGGAGTCAGTGCAGCGCACAATCTCCTCATATCTTTTTATTATCATTGAAGCCATTAGTCCCTTATTTTAAGAATTATATAATCTTGAATTCATAGCCATGACAGCATGATGCGTGTGTGTATGTGTATGAGTCCTGGGGCCCGTTGCACAAAACTAGGATAAGGGATTAAGCCGGGATATCTTGGTTATCCTGGCTCAACTTATCCGTGATCCGGTTGCACAAAAGCGGGATAGTGGAAAGTGGGATATGTTATGACATAAGTTACCATTTATTCTGTGGAGCTAGCAAGTTCCAGGATCTATTTAATCTCATCCCTTATCTCAGTCAGCAGTGACCACAAATGGAAACCAATAGTTATTCCACTGCCCACTACACATTGTTAGCACATTCAACTAGACCCACTGTCATTATTTAAACATTTGTGATCATTAATTTCATTCATTGTAGATAAATGATGATTTTAGATGATGTTGCAATCATTAGATAATTTACAGTTTCCCATAGACTAGATATAAAATACACATCCCATATGAATATAAATACACATCAAAGAGTATGATGTTCCTTTATTGAATAAGGATAAATCAAAGCAGGTAAACCATCAGCTCCTTTCAAAACTGAAGTCACATAGTGACTCTACAAGATAGAAAGCACGGAATCAAAGCATATTACACAACACAAAAATAAATACACATTCAAAGGTCTGTATAATACACCCCGCATGTCTGCACACTGAAATAAATGCAGGACAAATGCATACACAACAAATGAATGGATGCAGTAGCCTCCCTGCAAGCTTGTATACACACAGTGTACAGCACAAACATCGTAAGAGGCCAAATCAATTTAAATTGAATTTAAAAAAAAAAAACAAAAAAAAAAACACAAATTCCTCTGCCAATGCAGGGCATACTTAACTTAAATTTAAAACATGCATGTTAACAAAAATAATTTAACACATATTGGTCCCTGACCAGCCGACCACTATCGTCATCAGGGAAGACGGCAGGATTCCAGTCCATGTGTGATGGCACTCTGGGGGCCCTCTCCTTCCTCAGGCAGGCTACATTGTGGAGGACAGCACAGGCCACAGTGATGTCACATGCCCTCAAAGGGCTGACCCTTAAGTCGTGAAGACAGTGAAAGCGTGCCTTCAGGAGGCCAAAGGTAATTTCGATCCTGGCCCTTGTCCCGGCATGGGCATGATTATAGGCTCTCCTGAGCACAAGTGCTTCCTCATCCACCACATCTTGCAAGAATGGGCACGCCATTGTTAGAGCAGGAAGGAACACCATTTTGGGCCTTCATATAGGCCCACTTGACTTTACAAGGAACACCTTTGCACCCTCACGCCTCACAAACTGCAAATGGTTATTTAGTTATCATGATACCTTTTTTTTAGTCATCGTGATACCTACTACCTTAAAGTATAGATAATTAATGAAACTGTTCCCTCTACTCACTTTTTATTGCCATAAGGTGTTTCAATATATCTGGGAAATTGCATTTCAGGGTACATTATGTGCCTTTCTTCTAGCCTTAATAATACAGCCAGTGTTTCAACTTCCAACCAGTCATAGCACTTAGGCACTTAGGTAGGATGACAGATGGAAATTCCACAGTTGGTGTGCCTAGTGTCATCTCTATGGTGGCCCTAACTGTGCATACATTAAACAAACAGATACCACCAAAATTCCATTTGACCTTTTTTTTGTTTTTTTTTAAGATGTGTCATCTTTTTGGAGCTGGGGGAGGAAAGGAGAATTGAAGGCATAACTCACCTCCCACTCAAGTTTTTTTATTTCAAGGTCCAATTTTCTTATTGTCCTCCTTCCTATTTCTGATCGGATTCCATTGTTTTTTTCTCAGCTTTTGGTGACCCACCACCTGTGCCTTTCTTGTGGGTTTTCTTTTTGACTGCTAAAACAGTACAGACAATGTGTGAGCAGGCACCTTCTGGGTACAATGTACGCTTGTGCATTCTTAAGTATTGGTCAGAGCACTTACCATTCTGCAGGATGTTCTTGTATTTAATCTTGACTTGCTGCAATGTCCGTTTTGGCCCAGTCATGTTTAATCTATACACACACATTATAATATATATGATCAATCAGCATACACACGCACACACACACACAAACACACTTACATACATATAGGCTTATTGCACAGTAGAGGAGCATGGAGCATGGAGCATGAGGAGCAAACATAAGATAAGATAAGAGGAACTTTATTTATCCCAAGGGGAAATTCAATTAAGTCATGTGAGCTCATCTATTCATTAAAGAGTTATACAGTCTGATGGAGTAACACTTACACAATTTCACTCACATCTGCAGTCAATTTCACTTACAATTTCAACTCATTCATAATCAGAGTACAACTACGTTTTCAGAGATGTTAATCAACTATATGGATTGTAATTGTGATGGTTTCAGCGGAGCAGTGAGTGTGTATTTGTGCACTACTTACGCATTCAGGCGGTCTGCAATACTTTGCCACGCTGTCTCTCTTTGTTTTATAACTGTGCCTTTCTCTTTTATTTGGTCTTTTACCGCCTCGTAAGCGTCCATGAGGATTTCTGCCTCCGACGGGGAAAAGTACACCGCTCTAGTTGCCATGGTGAATCGGTGAATCTGTGATCGATGGCGGGGTCTATTTGAGGAAGCCGCGTGCGCGCACTGATCCAGGATTGGTTTCACCTGGCTTGATGAATCCGTGTCTGCTCATCCTGGCTTGGTCTTTGTGCAACCAATTAAGCCTGGACGCTCTTTTTTTGGATTCGTTGAACTCAGCTCAGTCATTTATCCTGGATGTCTGAATCCTAGTTTTGTGCAACGGGCCCCTGGTGATTGATAATGTCAGTTGACTTGTTAGATGTGTTCAGTGTTTAGCTTGTGTATTTATAACCTCACAGAAGAGATCTTCACAGGTCCAAAAACAATAAATGGAGCATTAGTGGCATAAATGTTTAATTTCCTAAAATATTTTCTCCCACTGATTATGAAGCTCAAAGTGTTAACTGTATGAGGGAGACTTTGCGCTCCAGGGCTTAAGTTGTTGTTGGAACTTCACAGATCCTACCTGACCTATTGGGATGCAGTCCAACCTGGGTCTACTCAGAACTGGGTGCACCTGTGAAGACCTCAACCTCACAAGTCATAGTCTATATATGCTGATTTGCTTTGGAAAAACAAATCAGCAGTATAGAAACTTAAATTCTAGGAGACAGGGTTGTGTGTAAAATCAAGGGACTGGGTTATAGGATGATGGTAGTGTTTTACAGTTTGGGTCCTATTTTTGTCAATCATTTCTGAAATGTTCAACAGGTCAAGAAATATGAGCATTCAAATGATCAGACAGGTTGGAAATAAGCCAGTTAACTGGCAGTGAACGACATTATCCAAACCAGTGGTTCATTTGGACTGTGCATCTATTCTGAACAGGTCACAAGTCAATGTGTGAGCTTTGTAGTCTACTGCCTGCTTCTGTTGGCCATGCGATCTTGATGTTGCACATTGTAGTGGATCCTGAAAGTGACCCTTGTCAGTAGCTAAGAGGAAGCAACCTGACTCCACAGACCTATTTACATGCAATACTGTAAAAACTGTTTTAGAAGCCTGAATTAGTTGTCATTCAGGCTTATTCAATGCTGTTTTTTGGCAGTGTTTTTTGATTAATTGGGTTGGTAACTGTTATCCATTCTGGATAACCCTGACCACCCTCTCCTTCTCCAACAGGGTGATTCAGCTCTGCTGTCACAAGGACAGATCTTTCCTGCCACCAGCAATAAGACTGTTTAACTGTCTGGCAGAGAAAAATCTGGACTCACAATGCTGTAGTTTAATAGTTTCTGATCTGTTTGAGCTAGATCTGGTCACTTTATGTTCTTTGCACAACATTTTGCATTATCTTGCACTTCACCTCTACCTCATAGGATCAGTGGTTATTTTAGGTACTTGTTTGTTGCACTGTATGTTGTTTCATGTCACGTGACCTCTTTGTCTTCTCTATCTTATGCCTCAGCGAGAGGAACTGATTGAGAGAATGGATAGAGAAATAGAAATGAATGGATGTTAACCCAGCCCATGTGTGAACTGTGACTTAAAGATAAAGTGAAATGTCAACTGAGGCTAGTCCAGTTGGGAACCAGTCATCGACAACATGTTTAAAATGGACAGTGTGCGTAGTAATTTTACTACTACCTTTCACCTTTATTTTTTCTTTTGGTTTATCTAAACTGTTGGTTTGTTTCCAACCTTATCCAGTCTGACTTCTGTTTAGTGACGTTACCATGTTACCAGATCTCAGCTTTTAATTTGGTAAGTACAATGTGATTATTATTGATAAAAATGATGGAAAAAACAGAGATTCAAAATGTTGGTCAGTGTCACCACAGAGTGCTTTTTAACCCTCACATTACTCACATATTTTGGTCTTTATTTTTTATCATTGACAGTAGACAGTCAAGTTATAAAAATATACATCAGCTGAGCTCCCACAAATTATTTTCAATATTTAGAGAAAAATCCATAAGATATGTTCACCCTGTCATGCAGACATACAATGCAATACATTATGTTTTCATTGCAATATTAAGATGACATTTTCTGAAAGGTATGATGTTCTTTTCAACAGGATTTTTGTTTGCTATCAAATCATAAATAAATAAAATATTTAATGTGAACCTTCTGTTTATAAAGAAGTGCATACAATTCGCACATGCTGCATTTGGAGAAAACTGATATTTGGATGTAGTATTTTACTCATTATTGATCCCACTTAGCTATTGAACACACTATATTGCATATACAGATATTACACAGTGTGATTTAAATATTATTTAAAAATATCAAGATGACAAATTGGACCAGTGCATGACTAGGTGGACCAG
This sequence comes from Holacanthus passer, assembly GCA_025331565.1. Lineage (NCBI taxonomy): Eukaryota > Metazoa > Chordata > Actinopteri > Pomacanthidae > Holacanthus > Holacanthus passer. Next base: position 1,438,335 of record JAFREQ010000059.1, read on the forward strand.
CTCATAACGGGATAGACATATTACTTTACATAAAAAGAATCATGCAAGAAAATTAATCAAATATCTTCATCTAAAATTCTCTTCCTCATCTCTCTCTAGGAAGAGGAACTCTGGAACACATCCTCAGTAGCTGTCTTAAAGCACTAGCGGAGGGCTGCTACCGCTGGCACCATGACCAAGTGCTAAAGGGAGTTGCTGATTCCATCTGCAGCGCCATTGGCCAGATCAAGTGTCTCCAACCATCAAGGCATGGGATCCCATTCGTGCGAGCAGGAAAACCAACAAAACCTCGACCAAGAGCCCAGGAAGACCTCCTCGGCAAATGACTGGCAGATAGGGATGGACCTCGGAAAGCTGCTTAGATTCCCAGAGAACATCACAGAGACATCCCTGAGACCAGACATTGTGCCACCAAGAAGGTGGTCTTGCTGAAGCTCACAGTGCCATGGGAGGAGCATATGGAGGAGGTCAACGAAAGGAAGAAGGCAAAATATGAGGAACTGATGGATGAATGCAACAGAAGGGGGTGGTGTGCCCGGTGCATGCCCATCAAAGTAGGAGGTAGGGGCTTTGCAGGAAAATCACTGTATAAAGCCTACAGTCTCCTGGGCATCACCAGGGCATGCAAGAGACAAGCCATCAGCAGAACCTCAGAGGCAGCAGAAAAGGCTTCGAGATGGCTGTGGATTACGAGGGACAAGTCATGCACTAGCGCTGCTTGGACACAGGCTGGGAACTGATCACTTCTGGTTGGGTCACCTGGGTGAGGGGGTCTGAAGTTGATAGACCCGAAACCCCCTTTGACCCCAGGTACTATCACTGATGTATGTTAAAAACGTGTGCAGTTGTGTAAATATATATTGTAAACAGATGGAGGTAGAATGAACACAATCTATCCATTACGTTTGGCTGTTCTTGCTCATATTTCTTCATCATCTGTAAACACATTTGGATAGAACTGCAGTTGATGGCCCTTTTCCCAAACAGTTGAGACATCAGACTGAAGATTAATGGAGGGAATTGAAAAAATAATAAAAATAGGTCTCATCTCTATCTATCATTATCTGATCTGTTCCCTGCAATATGAACACTATACATTGCTCTGCAGACACAGAGACACAACAGACAAGGCCCAAAGTGGGTAACTGCAGAGATTTTTAAAAAAGAAATGGAATGAAAGTATTTTTGCATTTTGTTTTTCTACACACGCACTCACACTCACTGAACTAACTTCTATTGAAGACATTTTAAAATCAAAACACTTCTTTTAACAGGTACCAAACTGGATTAAAACCCACACTCTGAGCAAGGTACTTTCCAAATTTAGACTGCAAATTTAGCAGCAGAATTTTTTTTCACTATTTATTTAAATTGTTTCACTGTCTCCTTCCACCACACTGATAGCACTGACATCAACTGTGATGCATAACTGCTGTTTTCGTTCAAACTCGTAGAGGTGAATAACAAACATCAGAGGTGTTTTCCTCTACACAGTGAGTAAAACCACATCCTCTATGCTGCACTTTACTCAATTGTGCAAGCATACAAGCTGTGCCTACTACCAAGAATGTGCTCAGTGTGTGTCTGTGTTTGTGGGTGCATGTGTTTGTGCATAAACGTTTTTTATGGACGTATTGTGTTAATGCCCAGGCCCACCAAACCTCTCATATTATTTACTATTACTTATACTACATTTCACTGTTCAAGATAGATCTAGTGTCAAACTATGGCCTCAGTCATCATATCATCTTCAAAAAATAAGTCATATATTGTATTTTCAGAAAAGTGGTGATTTCAGTTTCAATCTCTTTTCTTCTTCAGTCTATCCGATATGAGGTATACTGTGAAGGTTTATACCAGCATGAAACATGTTTACATTTCATTTTAATGCTCAAGACACTGGTGCACATTCTTTTACCTGCATTACTAAAGCTCATATACTTACAGTAGTAGTGGCCCAGCACACCGTTCTTTTCTCTGTTACTGTTGTAACAGAGAAAATTGACAAGTCACTACCACGATCATCTGTTCGTCAAGATACAGGCGTAGCGATGCATATCCACGGCACAATGCACATTTATACAAATAGCTGTGAACTTGTTTTTGTGTATTGTCTGTGTTTTGGTCTTACAACTTTGACCCTGTCACAATGTGTTTCCACTTCATGAAAGCTAATTCTAACATTTTGGATGCCTAAAATGTCTTGTTTAGTGTTCAGTTGTAGAAAAAAGACACTCTAAGGAGTTAGATGTTCATTTACTTCAGTAATTACATTTTGTTTCAAACCTATTTTTTGCTGGCCAAAATTAGCATCCATTAGCATATTACACCTAATATGGATGCACCTTACTAGCCAATCTACGTAGCTAGCTAGCTCTAGTGTTAGCTGATAACTCTACTCTCAACCATCTCATTGAAATATAGTCACTTCTGGCTCCAACAACACAAGATGGCGACGACCAAAATGCCAAACTCAAGGCTTCAAGATGGTAGTCCACAAACCGATGGTTGACATCACTGTGGCTACTTCTCTCTCTCTTCCACCCATCTTCCCTCCCTGGTAGTTTTGTGCTCTCTTGTTTTTCTCGTATCTCCTCCTTTCTGCAGGTATATCTGTCTCAGGAGCTGCAGAGTCTGGATTTGGAATTGCAAACCACCTGCTGTCCATATGTCTCTGTTTCATCATTGCTATTATTTGTGACGTTTTAGGGGTTAGTTCTTAATTGGACCAAGGAGCGAGACACAGACTAGTGTGACTGGGTAAAAGGGATTTGTTTAACAAAGAAAATCCAGGACTTGTGACTAAACACAGGAAGTCCAGGTGGAGCAGACTTGCTTCAGTGGATGGAGGCTGGTAGGTGCTGAGGCAGGACGGCAGGAGACATGCAGGTGGAATAGGTAAGGATAAATACAGGAGACACAGGAAATGCTGGAACACTGGAACACAGGGGCACGGAAACATTGGAAAAAGGAAAACACTGGAAACACTGGAAATACCAAACACTCGAAGACAAAGAAACACTGGAGAACAGGGGCAAAGACAGGGAGCATGGAAAGGGACAATCTGGCACCTTGCAGGTGGAATGAGAAGTCTTTTAAAGCTGCCAGTGATGGGGTGAAATTGAGAACAGTTGAGAGAATAGACAGCCCCAGCACCTGAAGACCACACCTCCAGCCACTGAAGCAATGCCTGAACAAAAGACTAAACAATCCTAAACCAAAAACACTGGAGTATAAAACTTAAAATACATTGAAAATAAACTAGTAAAAACACAGGAGTCCAAAACCATGACATTATTATTATTATTAATAATAATAATAATAATAATAATAAATGTATGGATTGTAGTACTGCATGTTCTCTCTCCTCCCACCCCCACCCTGTCCCCCTCTCTCTCTCTCTCTCTCTCCCTCTCCCTCTCTCAATGCAACCGGTCAAGACAGGTGGTTGGCAATCTAGAGCCTGGTTCTGTTCCGAGGTTTCTGTCTGTTAAAAAAAAGTTTTTCCTCGCCACTGTCGCATCAAGTGCTTGCTCATGATGGGAACTGTTAGGTCTCTATAAGTAATATTATAAAGAGTATGTTCTAGGCCTGCTCTGTATGAAAAGTGCCTTGAGATGACTTGCGTTGTGATTTGGCGCTATACAAATAAAATTGAATTGAATTGAATTGAACTGTCATTCAATAATATATACTAAAGTGGCATGAGACCTATTAAAACACAGCATTTTGAAAGCTTAAAAGCCAGTGAAACCAGGGCTACATGGATAAGAAATGGAAAATCTCCCTTTAAATTCATGAATCATTTTGCACATCATAACCTATTCCAGCATCAGGGAGTGGTCTTGTCGGATTTAGCTGAAAGTAGTGTAGTGGAATGCAGGCTGTCTAGCTTCAAGTGCCCAGACAGAGAGCCAACCAGCCATACATGATTTTTTCTGCAGGTCCACAGACATGCAGAGAAACAGTTCAGCCTGACTGACACTCAGCTTTTGCCATGTTGCTTCACAAAATACTCACCGCTTTTGTCTCTCTGTCAGAACAGTGGCTTTGAGTTTTGGTCTGGACTTTAACACCTGCTGTTGAAAGGGAAACGATAGGGATCTCACAACCCACTAACTGCATAAGTAGAAAGTTGCACACATTGTCAGTGAGGGAGTGTTAAGGGCTCTATTAAACTATAAATGGCCAAATTACTAAAATTTCAAATAATATGGTGATATATGGATGGTTGGATGATTTGTGAAACTGTATGACTTAAACAATTCTAAGGGCTCTGAGAGCATTACTTCCACAAGTTCACCCCTTTTCTCATTTCAAAGGGTATGCTCAATGTTGCTCAACATAGAAACACAGTAGTCTCCAGGATAATATGACAGAGCTATAGGTTGCTGAGAAATCTTTTTTTCTGTCGGTTTGGCATAGAGAAAGACTCAAAATACTATAATGCCCTTGAGCTTTTTCTGCATTTACTGTGGAGAAAAACCCAGTCAGAGGTGTAAATCACAGCTGTAGTGATATCTGGTTCTTTAATAAAAAAAAATCAAAGGTGTAAGCCTGTGGACATAAAGCTCTGATTCAAAACTCTGACTGAATTCTCCATGGCAACGGTGGATGAGGCTTATGGGAATAATAGCATTTAGTTGAAGAACATCATGGCAAACTAACTGATTTGTGAGAATTTCAAATTTTAAATGAATGGCCATTACATTGACCTGTAGTATTATGAAAGGAGAATCCAGTGTTTCTATGTTGAGGAACCTGCCTCATGGTCTTCAGTGACTAATGGAGTTGTTCAGTTATCAGACTGTAGTCTAAGTATGGACTTTGGTCATGTAATAACAGGAGGTTGTACATGGGTGGAGATGGTAACTCCTGTCTTTGTTCAAAGATGGTCTCTGGTGTCAGATGTCCTTGTTGATCTTTCTTCTGCCGTCCACTGATGCCTGGTGGATGACCTCAGACCCCCTTCCCACACTACGATATTTAGTCAAATAACTATTTCCAAGGTTAAGAATGAACAGGGTGTGAGTTGTAATGAATTTGGATTCTTTAGACTTAAATCCTACCTACAGCCTCCTTACAGAAGTGAAAGTTTTCTCATCTTAGAGATTTTCCTCAGAGGTCTAGACACACACATTCATCCCTGTGTGAGGTCAGTGCCGTCTGTTGTGCTACCTACTGCTACAGTGTTTGAGGGTGTTCTTACCTAGAGTTCACAAACCTGACTTTGATTTGAGTCAAAGCATACTTAGCTGCTGAAGAAAACAACAGGCAGGTCCTGCCTGTCTATAGAGAGCCGATATGCTCTCCCTGTGAAGTTGTAACCTTTAGATGAGACAAAGATGTAACCACTTTCAGACTGTTTGCTAATGTGTGCACTGCATATCCAAACATACTATGAGAAGAACCTTACTGTATAGCCACAGGTGTTTCTTATCCATCTGACACATGAACCTTCTGTGTGCATCTGCTGTATATGAGTCTGTTGTGTGTATATATATACAAGCAAGCTCAGAGCTCATGGTTGCATGAAACCCTGAAACATATTAAATGTTTGATGGAAAGCATCTGGATATGCCAAAGCTAAAGTTCTAGAACCAATAGAACAAGAGGGGAGAGTACAGTGTGTGTATGAGTTTAAATGGGTAAAAAAAATCCAGTTGGATAAACTATGGGATGTATGAACATTAGGGTTAGATCATTGTTAAATCATGAGTCTTCACCACACCCAACCAGACCACACCCCCAACACCATGCTTCCAACAACAAACCATGGATTACCCCGGACATAAAGGCTCTCCTAAAGGAGAAGAAGAGGGCCTTTAAGTCAGGAGACAAGGAGGAGCTGAAGGCTGTGCAGAGGGAGCTGAGAAGGAAGATCAGAGAGGGGAAGAACAACTACAGGAGGAAGATGGAGGAACAGCTGCAGCAGAGCAACGTCAGCGGAGTCTGGAGAGGCCTGAAAACCATCTCTGGCCACAAGGAACCTGACTCCCAGGCTGTGGGGGACCAGAAGTGGGTGAATGAGCTGAACTTATTCTTCAATAGATTTGATCAGCCATCTGCCCTTCCCCCGGCCCAGCCCCCCCTGCTGCAACCCTCCCCATCGACACCTCAGGTGGACTGCTCCACCCCCACCTCCCCTCCTGCAACTCTCAGCTTACAGCCACTCCCCACTGCTCAGCTCATCAGCTCAACCCACCCTCCCACACCCACCAGCACACAGCCCCCCCTGCTCCAACCTGACCCTCACAACAACCCAGGTGAGAAACCAGCTCCGGAAGACCAAGGCAAGGAAGGCGGCGGGTCCAGACGGCATCAGCTCCAGGCTCCTGAAGTCCTGTGCAGACCAGCTGTGCGGGGTTGTTCAGCACATCTTTAACCTGAGCCTGAAGCTGGGGAAGGTGCCACAGCTGTGGAAGACATCCTGCGTGGTACCTGTCCCTAAGACTCCGCACCCCAAGGACCTCAGCAGCTACAGGCCGGTGGCTTTAACATCCCACCTGATGAAGACCCTGGAGCGGCTGGTCCTTGCCCATCTCCGCCCCCTGGTGGGTCCTTCGATGGACCCACTTCAGTTCGCCTACCAGCCTGGCATCGGGGTGGATGATGCCGTCATCTTCCTCCAGCACAGAGCCCTCTCTCACCTGGAGAAGCCTGGGAGCACTGTGAGAATCATGTTCTTTGATTTCTCCAGTGCATTCAACACCATCCAGCCAGCACTTCTGAGGGACAAGCTGGAGAACACAGGGGTGGACCTGCACCTCACATCCTGGGTCCAGGACTACCTTACCAACCGCCCACAATATGTGAGGACACGGGACTGTGTGTCTGACACAGTTGTCTGCAGTACGGGGCCCCACAAGGAACGGTCCTGGCTCCGTTCCTTTTCACCCTCTACACTGCAGACTTTTCATTCAACTCACCAACCTGTCACCTGCAGAAGTTCTCCGACGACTCTGCCATCGTCGGCCTCATCACAGATGGGGACGACAGGGAATACAGAGAACTGACGCAGGACTTTATGGACTGGTGCCAGCGGAACCGCCTCCAGATCAACGTGGGGAAAACCAAGGAGCTGGTGGTGGATTTCCGCAGGCGCACTCACTCCCCTCCAACACCAGTGAACATCCAGGGAATGGACATCGAGATGGTGACATCTTATAAGTACCTGGGTGTTCACCTCAACAACAGAATGGACTGGACTCATAACACTGCTGCACTTTACAAGAAAGGTCAGAGCAGACTCTACCTGCTCAGGAGACTGAGGTCTTTTGGAGTGCAAGGGGCGCTCCTGAAGACCTTCTATGACACTGTTGTGGCATCAGCCATTTTTTATGGAGTTACTTGCTGGGGCAGCAGCATTTCGGCTGCAGACAGGAATAGACTGGACAAGTTGATCAAGAAGGCCAGCTCTGTACTGGGTTGCCCTCTGGACCCAGTGGGGGTGGTGGGAGAGAGGAGGATGATGGCTAAGCTGTCATCCATGTTGGAGAATGACTCCCACCCCCTTCAGAACACTTTAACAGCACTAGAGAGCTCCTTCAGCGATAGACTGCTTCACCCGAAGTGTGTGAAGGAGCGATATCGCAGGTCTTTTCTTCCTGCAGCTGTCAGACTGTACAACCAGCACTGCTCCCTATAGGCAATACACCACCATGTCTGTATCTGTGCAATATCTGTATATTTATTCCAGATTTCATTTACTGGGCAACACTCCATTCAAAAATTCAAGTGCAATATTCATATTGATATTTAATTATTGGGCATCTGTGCATTACTCTTTTTGTGCAATACTCCACTCCATCAAAGTCAAGCCAAGCATTTCATATTTGATATTTAACATTTCATATTTTATCCTTCTGTACTGGTCATATATATCATATCATATTCATCTTCTCATGTACATCTGTAAATAATCCCATTTAAATTTGTAAATTTGGTAAATTTGTAAATACTTTTTTTAGCCTGTTTATTTTCATTCTTGTTCTATCACCTTGCTGCTGTGCACTGCAAATTTCCTCACTGTGGGACGAATAAAGGTTTATCTTATCTTATCTTATCTTATCTAAAAGCCAGCCCTCAGGCCTGCCACTTCCTCTTTTTCCTTTGGACCAGGTCCCTTGCAGCGGACAACAAAGAAAGAGATATTCACCTTGTGTTTGCTGTGTTTAAGGAAGAGAAATGACCTATGTGGATGCATAATTGACGTAAGTTTGGACAACCTAAAGTTACTTTTACATTATTATTCAACATTTACTATGATCTGTAATATTTTCCCTTTTTCCTTTTGTTTGTACATTGATAAAATCATCCACGGCACTGGACCCTGTGTTTCAATGTGCACTCAACATAAGTTGATCAGTGAACCATCAGCAAAGACATCTTAGTTTCTTCATGGTCCTTCAAGCTGGAGAGAGCTTCTATGTTGAAAAATGGATCCATGTGCTGTCTCATCTGAGGAGGGGCAGCAGAGAGAAAGGCCACAAAGAGAGAGGATGCCTCCAAGATACCTTCAAGATTACCAAACTGAATTTCATGACAAGCCCCTCCAACATCAACTTTTAAGACAATGTGCAGAACCTGTTTCAGAGACTTCGGAGACTGAGTTATTGAGACAAGACAAGTAGCACAACTGAAGGATATGATTAAATAATTAAAAGAAAGAGTTGAGCATTATGAACATGGCAACTCAATCTGAACCCAACTTAATTTGAACCCAGCTTCAGGTTCTGGTCATTTCATCCCCAAAAGCTCTGTTATGACATTGAGTCTCCCTTCTACTAACAAGCCTGCATTTCAGCCTCCTTTATCCCTACCAGCACCTCAAAGTTTCAAGTGTTAGTGCAACTCCAGCGAGCTATGGAACACAGTCAGATACCCCAAACTCAGGGGCCTCTACTCCCATCATATACAATTCAGCCCTCTTTTATCCCTCCACCTCAAGTTTCCCAGCCATTTACTCACCCTCCAAGCAATGTGTCTACTTACCAGTTTCAACACGTACCTCAGCAGCCTGTGCAGCAGCATGTGCAGCAGCCCCATACCCAATATTCAATGTTTCAGCCAGCTCCAATCACCTATGTCCCACAACCAGCAGGAGTCCCCTTAATCCAAGCTTTACTTTACCTATGGCTCCTGTTCAGCAGACAAGATATACCTCACAAGTTGAAGGACCTTCATCCCCTTATTTCACCAATAATGACCCTCATGAGTTTGTTATGTTGAAGATGGCTTTCACCAAATTCCTGCCTGTAGATGAACCTGAACTTTACATGTTTCATATCCTTTTAGATCACCTATGTCTCCCCTCTGCTTGCCACGTTGCACTTTCGTATGCCCATGACCCACAGCCTTTCACCACACCAATGGCAGCCCTGGAATGACAGAATGGACAACCCCATCAGCTGGCCCTAAAAGAGATACAAACTTTACTCAATCTCCCCAAAGTAGCCTGTGGAGATGCTGAAGGTTTCCAAAATTTTGCTCTAAGAGTGAGATCATTAGTAGGGATGCTAAAGTCACTTCAATCAGAAGAAGGTGCTGCAGAATTGGCCTGTGCTCCACATGTTCAAAGATTATTGAATAAACTCTATCTGCTCCATCATGCCCTGAGAAAAAATTCTCAATTGACTGAGCAGAGGTATCCTGTGGACAAACTCAAGCAACGTTACCCCCATCTACATGATCTTCCACTGAGCACCTTTTCCAAAGTGCAGCCACATCTCCTCATTGGATCTGACAATCCATTCCTAATCACCTCAATAGAGAAAGTCCAGTATGGGCCAAAAGGAGCTCCGGCTGCAGTGAGGACAAGGCTAGGTTGGGCTCTTTGAGGACCAACTTCTCTTGGTTAGTCACCTGCATCAACCCAATGCCAATTTACATCATCAATCAACCCTTACACTGAACTAAAACACAATGTAGAGCAGCTGAGGCAAATGGATATCATTCCTTTTAGAAATCAAAAGTTGATCACTCAGTCCAAACAAGATAAGGAAGCTATAGAGCTTTTAAATGCAAAAACAGTACACATCTACAATCATTTTGGTTTTGGGATGATCAGGAGCAAAAAAAAAAAAAAACAAAACATGATCTGGACAGCGGTCTTACTTCTGAGTTTTCTCGTCTGTACCCTGTAGAACACATTATTCAGGCCACCGGAGGATAACAAAACTCTTTCCTGAAGAACAAAACTAAAGAATATCCTTTATGTGATTTTCTTTTTAAATAAGAAGTGACACGTGACATAACATCATTCGATACGTGTCAATTGCCACTTGAAGCACACACCCGATGCACTGCACACTACTGGTACTAGTCAGGTTACCATAGCAAGGATGTGTTAAATGTGATAAAGTTGCTGTTTTCAGTAAAGTTGACTAGCATCTATGCTGAAGAATAAGACAATGTGCATCCTGATCTGTTGACTTATATACAGGTGTGTGGGTTAACATAGAAAATATTGGGTTTGGTGTTTTTGATGTATGCCACTTTTGTGTATAGTTACATACAGTAAATGGTGTCAATTTGTGATGCGTATGCATGCAGTGATGTATTACAGGTGTTTTTATTTTAGAAAATATTATAGGCTGTGTTTGGAGCAAGAACCCCTTGTCACTGCTTCTTTTCATGTCCACACAGCCGCAAAGGTCTGCATGGTTGTGTGCGACTGTGCATACTCCGCATACTCCGCTACTGCTACATATGGGCTGTATGCTGTGACTGCCCATGTGTGGGGAGGTTGTGGACAGCCATGTGCTTCCTCTAATACACATGTAGATATTAAGCCACATCTTTTTACCTGTCAGCTTCCCTCGAGGGGAGACATATTGAGATTCATGTTATCCTGATCCAACACACTTTGTGTAGGTACCTCTATCGACCAGTGGGAGTCCTTAGTGCAGTGACAAGGACATTATCCTTCACTGGATTCCCAACCACAAACATTATCCTGGGTTTATGCAGCGCTGGTGTTTCACTCGTGCACCATCCATGTAACTCATTGCTTTCCTTTGTTTCCCAGAAATGTTCTGGTGTACCCAGAAAATTTCTACAATGCCCAGGTGTAAGCTTGAAAATAATGCTCTACAATGGTGCAAAGGTACCTAATGATCTATTTTCTGATGCTTGGTAGAGAACTTCAAAGAGTATACAAGGTTAATGGTAGGCACAGTTCAAAACTGAAAGAACCTTTTTAGGCTTATCAAAAGCTGTTTTCACTCTATCGAGGGAAAGTATGAAAGAGCAAGGAGGGAGGGAGGTAAGGTAGCAAGTGATGGAGAGAGGTCAAAAGGAGTGGAGGAAGAGATAAATGGGATAGGGGATTGCTCCAGTGGTACAGTGAGGGTGTTAGTGACACCAGTGAGGTTGCGGACATCTGCTTTGTATTAAAGAGTGCACTGGGCCTCTCACATGATGAAACCCAGCCTGGTGCTCCAGAGCACAATAAGGTACTGCCATTGGTCTCTCCCCCTCTTGCCCCACTAGCCAATCAGAAGCCAGGAGATGTTACAGCAACCCTGCTATTCATTTTCCTCCAGTCCTCCATACTTGCTTTTGCATGCCTTTATGCTGCATTCACTTCATATGGGAATTGTCCTTTGAATGTCTTTATGTAATAAAACACATCATGACGCACATCTTTTGTAGTTTTTGGTTCTTCCTGATATGTTTTTTTAACATCACACTTGACTCCGTTAAACTAATTAAATATTTTTGCATACTGTAAAATGTTGTTGGAGTTGTGTCTTTTAATGATCACAAAATGACATATGCAATACATATACAAATTAGCTGGATAACAGTTAATGGATGCTGGTGAGAAAAACAGTGATGTACATCAACTGCCAAGAATTAAAGAAGGCGTAGAAAATCAAGCAAGTAAGATTCATTACATGAAAGCAGACTTGAGCAATACTTTCTAGAGTAAATCCTTTAACAGTATCTACAATTTCCTCATAGGACTTGAATGCAGCATTAACTGGACAACAGCTGTGTGGGTTTCCCCCTCTATTGCCTTGACAACCAGAATCCCTCACAATAACAAACTGGTTAACATTTCTTTCTTCTTTATTTTCCCTCTGCTGGATCTTTCCTCACTTTCTCTACTTCTCTACATGCCACCCCCAACCCCCACCACCTACAGTTCTTCTCACTCTGTCTCTCCATTCTCGTGGTTTAACCTCTTCTTCTCTATGCATGCAGTTAAATTAAAAGTTATTGGATGGGCATGGAATACTTAACTACAAAACCCCAAAATAAGAAGAGAGATTGTCAGCAACCCTGTCAACACTAAGTGACTATTCTTCAGCATCCTCATATTACTAAATGTCTGTATTGCCGTCCCCACAAATTAGTCACTTGTTCATTTGGTACATAAAATTTGGGAACTGATTTAGTAAGTTTGACATGACATGACATCACAGAGTTAGGCAGTCTAGAGCGTAAAAAGTTATAAAACAAAAAAAAAAAACAAAGAATATGCTGTACTGACTTTTTATTTATTGTTGCTGTAACAGTGGTCACAATGCTTCTGAAGGGAGATTTTCATATAAGTGTCACTGGATAGAAAAACTAAAAAGGTGACATATATTAGTTGCTAAACCTTTCTACGTCATGGAATATATTTCATAAGTGGTAGCCAGAGTCTTGCTACATTTTTGCCGAGGTGGTTATGCAGATGGTACCACTGGTAGCACACTAGTAACACATTGGTAACACACTGGTAACATGGTAAAGGGCACTGGTAGGTGGGCCTATGAAGGCCAGTTTATTTGTCTCAGGGAGCACTCCTCGGACTGTGAAACATTTGTATAATGTCATCTGTGGTTCAGGGGAAGCTTTGTGAAGTCAAATAACTCCTGATGACATCGTATTGATACCATCATAGTTATCTTGGATGGGCTTGGCGCAAAAGTTTTAAACAGAAAGTCTGAATAACAAATGGGTGGCAGGACTTTGAGAGACGTTGGTGTTTATCAGACAGCTTAACAAAAGATGCTATTGAACTGCATCATGGCAAGTGAATGATTTTTTGGACCTTGACGTAGGCTTGCTAATTACATATTCCCAGGTGCTTGCTAAGGTAATCAAAGTGGCTCCCAGAAAGATGCCGGGGGTTGTTCAGTGGTTGCAAGAGTGTTTAGGTGGTTGCTCAGGAGTTATTAAGCAGTTTCTGCAGTGATGCTAGGTGGTTAGAGGTAGCTAAGAGTATTGCAGGCATTTTGTATAATGGTTTCTATGGGGTTCTTGGTGGTTGCTAGGGTGTTACTTGGTAAAAGTGGTTAAAGTGGTTAAAGAGTGGCTGCTGTGGTAATTATGGGTGGTTTCTCGGGAGTACCCATTTGCAGTTGTAAATACATAGTGTAAATACATATTACATAGTAATAGTCAATATTAGTAATGGTAGTTGTGGCTGCAGGAGTTGTATTAGTGGCAACGAAAAAAAGAAATGAAACGAATGAATGACCAACACTGACAATAGACACTATTGCTTCGTGCTTGCTGATTTAAAGACTTCATAAATTTTATTAGCTGCAGCTGTATCTGCCCTGCTGTACCATGTGAAAAATGTCTGTTGAAAGTGTTGTCACATCACTTCCTTTTTGGAAGAGGGGTATAACAGAATAAGACTGCCTGCTTTAATTGAACCAACAACAGTTGCAACCTTGCAGCATGCACTACAACCATTCAGATACTCAAATTGTTGGTGTCTTTTTTATCATGTTTTTGGCCTTTTACTATAAATCATGTTCACATTAAGGCTGACATTTTTCACACCATACCTTCACATATAACATTTTTGAATGTTTTCTACAACCCAGGCCTTCATTATTTTCTATCGAATTAATTGCTGCATTAGAATGACAAAATTATCAGAAAGCCTAGGCAAAAAATACTAATGAAATGAAGTGATGAATGAAGCCTAGTAACAGTAGGCCAGTTTTGATTATCTATATTACTTTTTCTCTCTTTCCTTGTTTCCCACACTTAGTGTTGCCTGCCTTCGTCCATCTCTTGCTCTGCTCGTGTGCTGTGTTACATCATTTCTGCTTTCAGTCTGAAGCTCTCACTGAGGTCAGTGCAATCATAGTTTTATCATCATACACACAGCTGGGCCTTAGCTCATTCTCTCTAGTGGACAACACTGGGTCACTCCCTCTGTGTGTGTCTGAGTGTTAGTGTGTGTGTTATACTCCCTCTGTGGTCAGAATAGTGTGATTTAGTGCAGTAATATATGTATTTCCCCTCAGTGGCAGCTCCTTGATAGAGCTCCGAGAAGGCAGCAAACCTCTAGATCTTAGACAAAGCCAAGCTGTCTTTTCAAAGCTTTTCCTACAATTCCACCATTTTTTTTCATGATAAACTGTAAGGCAGGAAAGTTTAGGATTTTATTTATGCTTCATGTGCTTTAAATACTCTTGTAAACATACCAGGGTGTGAAGTGAACACTTGGACAATAGGCCATAGAGTGGAATGGACTCATCCACTGAATATAAACATATTTCATAGAAACTGGCTATTGTCAATATTGATTGATTAAAGTCCCCCCTGGTGGCCCTATCTTAAAGAACAACAGGAGAAGCTTAATTCAGAGTCTAATAAACCACTGATGAGACTGGTGTACTACAGCTGAAGCTGTAGTAGTGTTGGTGAACCTAAGCCTGACGAGATGATGGCCTACGATGCCGGTCTATAAGAGAACTAAAACAGTCAGGTGTTCATATTTAGAATTACTAGCGAATTATTGGCCATACTTGATTCAAACCATCACCTGTCCATCCTTTGAGGTATGATATAAATACAACAGGAACCAGCAGTTGTGTGATTTTCAAGGGGTCCTTGTGTTAAACATGACTATGTGCAAAGCAACTTGACCTTATAGGGTAGATTAAAAGATATGTGTGCGTGTTTGTGTTCTGTATTATATGCGTATATTTGGATTATGCTACAGCCCCAGCTGCATCTGACCACAATGGTTGGCCACACCTGCCACATGGCTGTGACAAGACTGGTGCACTTGTATAAAAGTCAGCCTGCGGTCTGGTAATGGGGACATGAACCTATGCACTGCTATAGTAGGTGGTAGTTAGATGGAAAAGAGATCTACAGATAAACATGCTATGATAAACATAAGCATGAGCAGCTGTTGTTTATTAATAAAAGAAGAAATGTGACTCGTGCAAAATGTGGATGTCCAAATTTTGGAATGAGCACTAGCATTTTTAGTAGTTTTTGTTAAAAATACAGAACTGGTTCACATCTGCAAAATGTCGTGCAAAACCTGAGCGATCTTGAATAAGTGCACTCCAGGCTAAAGCAAGGCATCATTGAAGTGACAGGAAATGTGTGTACTTTCATACAGTTAAACATGCACCAAGATGTCCTCCACATGCAACAATAAAGATGTGCTTTCACACACACACACACACTTGTGTTTTATGACTGAGTGACGAGAGAAAATTGCTGCGGTTGGGTCCAAGTGATAAGTCACATTCACAAAAAACACCCCACACACCCCGCTTAGTAGTCATACACCCCGCTTAGTAGTTCATGAAAAAACCTAGGGCTGGTTTCAGCCATGCTTTATACATTTGTCTATAGATGTAAGTTTGCTCAAATTAGCCTTTTAATGTTATGATGAAGTAATAACTTTAGAAAGAGTGCTATATTGTGAATAATGGTAACAGTTGCTAAGCAACAAGCACTATGGGACAGAAAGGTGTATACATGTAAAGACGTTGGAAGTGTAAGCAGTAATGGAAAAACTCTCATCCCATCCCAGCACAGGCTCAAAAACAAATGTTGCATAAAATGGTTCAATGCATAGTGTGTGTTTACATTGTACAGATGAATTGCAATGGGTAATTAGCAACACATGAGGCATTTCTTCAAACCTCCACTGTGTTCCACTGACCCAAAGGTACAGGAATGTATCTGTGACCCAAAATATTCAAGCATGAAAACAGACTCAAGCTGCTCTTCATAAAATCTGCCTGGGAGCATAGAGAGAGACTGAACAGATAAACAAGATCAGGTCCTCAGCCATGACCTCTGACCTATGCCTTTCTCCCTGTCTCTTCATTCTGTGCTGGTCAGGAAGCAACTTGGAAAGATGGATAGTAAGAATCATTTATTAACCAAGTGATTCTGGTTCTGATTCATGTGTAGTATTTGCTGTAAATATCTCAGGAGAGCCCTAGTTGTTTGTAGCTGTCTAGAAAGTTGCAATGTTTAGCACAGGACACATGTGAAAACCATCATCTAGTTCATGCTCTTGGTAATGTTATTTAAAACCATTTCAGATTGACTCATTTTGTTGCTGGTTTCTACAGTACAGTAACCAATGACTAAGTACATTTCCATCCACTTGTTTTTTTGGCAAACTTTCAATTAGCATTTCTGCAAAAAGAAGTATGAAGTGTAAATATAAATAAAAAAGCAGAAATTTCACATATGAACTATATACTTGGCAGAGGTGGAAAACATGGCTAATTGAAGAGATTCGGTACTTAACTGCCATTTAAACAGAACTGAAAGGAAATTGCTTTGTTGAGCTCACAAGAAAATAAAACAGATACTTCAGGAGATCACTTAGCTACAATGCTAAAAACAAAAAGGCAAGTCAAACAATATAAGCTCAATGTCTAAGAAAACAGTCAAAGCTGATGGAAACAGATTTTTTCTACATTAGTGTAAAATTAAGGCATGTGATGGAAAAGGGTATGATGGGGCCATAGTGAGGCCTAAATTTAGCTAGGAGTTTCTGTTATGATTTGGCACTATACAAATAAAATTGAATTGAAAAATTCAATTGATTCCCCTCCGCCCCGCCAACATAAGGGATTAACAGGGGTCCTATCATAGAAATCTATGGCATAGGTTTTAATTTATCATTCAACATCAGATTCACTCTTGCATATGAATGATCTCTTCCTGTGTCAGAATCTTGTCAGAGAAAAAAAAACACCAGCCCAAACTGACCAGTATAAAAAAGCTGAAAATGACCGTGCCTGCAATTATTTTTTTAGTTACAAGTTTATGCCTGAACTAAGTTAGTGGGATGTCACGTGTATTAAAATGAAGAGGCGTCACATCCACATCTGTTGAAGAGATGAAAGATTATGTATATTTTAGCGAGTTAACTTCTGATGTGTTCATCAAAAATGTATCAGTTGCTACAGTTGTCAAGACGCCATCTGTACATGCTGGCATGACTGGTCTCTGATCTATAAATTATCAGAGGAAACAACCTTTTGTTTTCTCATGATAACAGGCTGATTATCTTGTTATCCTGAGATAACATAGCTTGTTTTCCTGAGATAACAAAATGATTAACTCATGATCTTGAGAAAGCAGCATTAAAAGTCAGGAGATTCTCAAAGTCATTACAATTCATTTCTCTGGGAACCATGAATATTTTTGCCAAAGTTATTGCAATTCACCAAAAAGTTGTTGAGATGTTTCAATCTAGACTGAAATTGTGGTCCAACCGAAGAAATCTGTGAATAAAATGTTCCTAATAAACTTAAAAGTTTGACTTAAAAGTCAGTGACTCATTTTAAGACTTGGACTGTATACTGTAACAGCGTATCTTCAAACCTAACCCAATTCCTGAATCAGCACTTTGAAAAAAAAAATCAGAATTTATCTCTGTTAGCAAACGTCGTCTGTCGATTGACAAAATGCTTCCCACAAGGTCAGGCATACAAACACAAGCACACATACACACACCCACACACACGCTGCTGTGTGACTGCAGTGAGTGTTGTACATGTGTCAAGACCACAAAGGAGGACAGGGAGGTTGGTAAGGATCAGTCAGTCAACCAGTTAAAATTCCTGCCGGCCAGGTGGAGCTCCATAAAGCACTACACAGACACCTGTTAATCTGCGTGGCTTTCCACTCAGCCTAGGCAACCAGTGCAGACACACACAAACACACACACACACACACACACACACACACACATTCCACAACTCCCCTACATATTGCTGTCCCCTGGCACACAATAACAACCTGTATACTGTAACTGAGGAACTGATTCTTATGCAGAGCAGATTTACAATATTAAAGCCAAAAACATAATTGTAATACAAAGAAAAAAACTCCACTCTGTTTTGGATTAAGCCTGTAAAATATCAAATGTGCTTTATGCTCCATGCAGCTAAAGAAAGCTCTTTAAAACCCACACCAAGAACTTAGACACTAAGAACCATGATCAGCTTGACATGAAATTGACTTCACATTTAAGGGAAAGAAAATAAACATTAAATGATTATTCCACTTTATTACAATGCCTATACCAGCAGCCAGCTGTGAGCCTGCTGGACTTGAGGAGGTGACTGTACACAACAGGAAGGACTGGTACTTGTGAACAAAACTCAGACGTACTGTGGTACTCTGTGCCAATGTTAGCTAAATTCAAGCACAGAGGTTTGCTTGAAACCTGGTGTTTGTTTTCAACCTGTCTGATTTTCTGACTGCTCCAGTTTCTTTACCTGTCACACTTAGTGATGTCACTGTGGTCCCAGCTCTCAGCTATTTACTACAATATCATGATGGCTGTAGAAATTATGGCAAAAACTAAGACATAGAATAGGACTGTTCTAATAAATAAGCAATTATCCATTAATAGCACATATATGAGAGAATTTCCAGACTCTCAAAAGTTTGAAAAACAAGGATATGAGATAAAGAGAGAAGGGCATGTGAAAGAGAAAGAACTCCTACAAAGAATTACATTTTCCATCACCAGCTCTTTTTTAGACAGACAAAAGCCTTGGTCCAGGCTCTAACAAGCACGGAAAAAATGCTGCAAAGCCCTCCGCCCATAAGCCATCAGTCATCAGTAAAAACAAAACCCAAATAAAGAGGACAAAGCAAAACACTGAAGGCTTGAACACACTCGATAAAACAAACACTGTCTAATTACGCAAATTAGGCCTAAGCCAAGACTGAACCCCTCTTTTTAAACACTGTTTATCACACTCCCATTGGACAGTTTAATGTTTGTTTTGGCTCAGAAAGACTCCTCTCCTCTCTCCTCTCCTCTCCTACCCTCACTACCATTTTCCTTCCTCTTCCTTGTCCTATCCACTTTATCTCTCCACTTCTTCCTCCTTGTCTATTGCTTCAGGGAATCTTTCTTTGAGAACTTTCATGCAATGCAAATAACAACTATGCAAGTGCACATGCACATTAAAATGAACACACATTTTGATTGTTGTTCATCAAGCATTCTTTGACTTTTTGTCTACTTGGCAACCTACTTGATACTCTGGGAACATACTGAGAAAGCTCTCTCTGCAGTGGTATGTGTGTGTTTTAAGCTTTCATCACACGTGCGTCACAACTCTCTGTAACTCTGTTAATCTATCCCGGCTACTCCTGGCAGCACCCAGAGGTGTTTTTTTCTAGAGGGGAGGCAAGCTGGCACTGAAACCTTGTAATAAAATTACCTCACTCTCTCTCTCTCTCTCTCTCTCTCTCACACACACACACACACACACACACACATAGTGTAAATACACACTCCTGACACACATTCAGCTGGCACCAAAGTTTCTGGATTTCCCCCCTTCTATAACTGCATTTCCTTGGGACCTGCAATGATTTCTGAGCATCAGGCACTGGCAACAAATGAGTAATCACAGTTGGGTTGGCAGATGAGAGAAGTGCATGGAGTGATGCTCCACTGTGACGCCTGCAGCTTTTAACACTCCTGAAACTGAGCCAGACATGACTGGATTCCATCCCATCCCATCAACTCATTGTGTTTGTTAGATTACATCAGGCCAGTCAGCTTTAGATGACCACACACATAAACCAAGTGGAAAAATGAAAGCCAACCTGGAAGTTCCAAAAAGTGCAGCTCCTTGAATGCCCACTTGAGGCTGGCTCCAAATGTGGATCAATCCCCCACAGACCTTTAAAGCTTAACAGGTTTGCTGCCTGGTACAAAAAGTTTTAGTCTCTATAGATCATTTCCCCATTCATGACAACTGTAAAGGGGGTGAATTTTTATATGTCATTCATTCAAATTATTTTAAGACTAAAATGTATGCATACTTAAGACGTGGCAGCTAGCCACTGAACTTGATGTCTCAGTTCTTAATCTGATATTGGACAAATAATATAGCTTACTGTGTGGTTAACTGTAGTTTAAACCAAGTAGTTTTTGTGTCTAAACCTAACCAAATCTTAACCATAGCATTGTCACATCATAAAAAAAGACTTGTCAACAGTGATTTGTAATGATTTTGGAAGGTACATACACATGTTGTCCTAGTGATAGGGGCTTCAGATCAGAAAAAGCATCTTTGTGTTCTAAAAGGCAGTTACACATAATATTTTTTGTCCTTTAATTTGGAGGTCTTGCTGTTACTATGATACCCATGGGCCTCGGTCACCATTTTTATGGAGAAGAATTTTGACTCTGCTGAATATTTATTAGGTTTCAACAAAGTCTCATTTGTAGCTTTAGCTCATTATCAGTGGCAGACACAACAGAGTTCTAAGCTTCGTGATTGGACATTTCTTACTGAAATGCATCTTGGAAATTATTGTAGACTTGCACATTAGGCTTGTACCTTTGACTTTTTATCAATGAACAATATTTTTCAAATACACTTGTTCATCTTTTGTACTGATGATTAAACCAGGAGAGTTTCATGTTCATCCAAGACTTGAAGCCAAAAGTAGAACAAAAGTAGTTTTCTGCCTCTCAGAGGCCGGTGGGCGAACGAGGTCCGTCCACCGTCCGCTGGTCTTTGTTCCAGACAGAACCCGACTCAGTTTCAGGAGTGTTAAAAGCTGCAGGCGTCACAGTGGAGCATCACTCCATGCACTTCTCTCATCAGCCAACCCAACTGTGATTACTACGTGTGAGATAACAACTGGTGGAGCCTGGCGCTCTCTCTTTGACTCTGCTGGACTGTGGGGGAAAGGCTATTGTTCCCCACATACACATGGTTCAGTCCCCAACAATACTGTTTTTTGATACATCTCATTCTGTGTGGATATCCCCTCCAAAACAGTCACAATATTCCCCAACAATAAACCCTGGATTACTAAAGAACTCATCCTCAACAACAAGAAGAGGTTCTTCTTCACCAGCTCTGAGTCTGAAAAAAAGGAGGTCAAGAGAGGTCAAGTGGGCCATAAAAAGTGCCAAACCGAAGTATAAAAACAAAGTGGAGGAAAACTTCACACAGGGGAACCTCCACTAAGCTTGGCAGGGCCTCAAAAACATGGCCTCTGTGTACACTGCTGCCACCAACCATAAAACCATCCAGGTTATAGGCAGCAGTCCTGCATCTCTCCCCAACTCTTTTTACACCAGATTCAAGACAGACAACACCACCCAGCTTGAGGAAACCATATCTACACTCCAAACCAATGACTTTGCACTCACCTTCAGGACAAAGGATGTGGTGAGAGCCCTCAGGAGGACCAGAGCAAACAGCTCACCTGGCCCAGACAACATCAGCGGCCGCGTCCTGAGGTACTGTGCCGAACAGCTAGGGGGCGTGTTTCAGACCCCGTTCCAGAGCTCCATGGACAGCAGCACAGTCCCCTAGCTTTGGAAACACTTCACAGTCATCCCCATCCCCAAGAAAAGCACCACCAAAGCTCTGAATAACCTCATGCCCGTGGCTCTCACCTCCCTTGTGATGAAGGCCATGGAGAGGGTCATAAAACATCATATCATCAGAGCAACGGACTCCCAGATGAGCCCACTCCAGTTTGCAGTTCGCAGGCAGAGGCATTGATGATGTAAAAACATTCATCATAGACACTGTGCATAAACATCTGGAGCATCCCAACTCCTCAGCCAGACTCCTTTTTGCAGACTTCTCTGCATTCAACACTCTGTAACCTCACATCCTGGCTGATAAGCTCTCCTCCTGCTTCCACCTGGATGACCAGTTGATTCTGTGGATACTGGACTTCCTTACCACAGAGAGTCTTGGTAAACAACACTTCTCCAACCTCCGATACACCTCAACTGGCTCCCCGCAAAGCTGTGTCCTCTCATCTCTATTCTTCATCCTGTATTCCGATGACTGCAGATCCACACAGTCCAACTGCCACCTGGTGAAATACACTGACGATACAGTTCTCCTGTCTCTGCTATCGGGCCCCTTACAGCTCCACAGACAGGCTCTTCAGAAGAGTTTGGTGAGTGGTGTAACAGTTCATGCCTGGAACTGAACTAGACCAAAGAGATGGTGGTGACTTTCTTCAACAAGCAGAGGGAACTGGCTGCTGCAGCCACCACCACAATCCACGGGAAGCCTGTCGAGCTAGTTGAGGAATACAAATACCTGGGCATTATCTTTGACAACCTGCTGAAATTCTCCTCCAACACAGAGGAGATTCTCAAGAAATGTCAAAGAAATGCAGAGATAATATCTACTAAGGAAGCTTAATTCCTTTGGAGTCAGTAGGGACATTATGCTGACTTTCTATTACTCTTTCTTAGAGAGCCTCATCACATTCTCTATCACCTGCTGGTTCCTTTCCACTAGCCTCCAGAACAGGCTGCCTGCAGAGCACTGTCTCAGTCTGCTCTAAAATTATTGGACTGCCTGTTAGAACTTTATCCACCATCTATGAGCAACCAACACGCAGGCTAGCAGGCCGGATTATTCAGGACCACTCACACGCTGTCTTCCCAGCGTTTGAGTGGCTCCCCTCCAAACGACGGCTCTGCTGCCCCGGCTGCAGGACACAGAGGAGGAGGGCAACCTTTGTTCCCAGGGCTGTCCAGCTAATCAACTCCTAACCCACCCAACACCCACTCACACACACAGACACACACACACATACACACACATTCAAACTCACACTTGCCCCCACCCCTCCCTGCCCAGCACATACACCCCCCACCAGCATATACACCCCCAACCAACTTGGACTCTTTCAAGCTGTGAACGCTTAACAATGCACATACCTTTTGCACCTTACTACCTCATTCAATATTAATTTTTACTTACTTTGTTTCTTTTGTTTGGCTCCACTGCTCTTTGTGCCTTAAATTGCCCCTCAAGGATAAAGTTCTTTGAATTGAATTGAATTGAACTGAATTGAATGTGAACAGGCTCCCCACATATCTACAAGTACTAAGTTATGTGTCTCTCCAGATGGATAGATTTTAGATTTCGGACCAATACCACACTATAATCCTTAGTTGGACTTGTATGATATTATATACACATCACTGGTATTTTTACCTCAAGTTCTCCTTGGCATGAAAGCAGCCTATTTATCTCTGACAGTGTTGTGTTCAGTCAGCTGAGGTGGTAAAGACACATGGACATGACAGATAATGCCACAACACTACGGTGAAATTACTACATCTGCTGGTTTTATAAAACATTAATCTGAAGAGGAAGAGGAATGTAAAGAGGAGAGGTTTTGGAAGAGGTCTCTCTCTCTCTCTGTGTGTGTGTGTGTGTGTGTGTGTGTGTGTGTGTGTGTGTGTGTGTGTGCAAAGCAAGCTGAATCCTCTGAACATGCATGCATAACACACAGTAAAGTGATTTCATCAGCTCACACTGAGATGTGTCGTGCAGGCAGATAGAAAGGAGCTTCATTAATATTTGCTGCTTAGACTCATATGATACATTCAAAACTACAAATGTGCTGTGTAGTTTCTCCATGACAATAGGATGGATGGTGGTTAGAGAAACTTTCCAGTCACCAGTGTACTGCTTAAATTTGAAGTAATTCTTGTCAAATAACTAAAGCCTCAGAAAATTTGGTTTTAAGTATTCAAGTATCTTTATACAACTTTAAATATTTACAAGTAACTGTGTGTGGGATAGAGGTGAAATCAGCACGTACAATGTTCATGCAAATTGTGTGTTCATGTTGGACTCCAAATCTTAGTGAGAAGCTGGTTGAGAGATATACACAACATGAATGACATGAGCTACATACATATCAGATTTTTTTCAGGCTTGCACTGTACAGTCCCAACAGCAGCATTACAAACAGCCAAAACAGAACTTTGGTCAGGTACTGTATATTTCAGTTCATGTAGTGTGTGCTTTTGTTTGTATGATTCATTGTGGATGTAATTACTGAACAAACCCAATGATGGACTGACCTTGGGTACATATAGAAAAAGAAAAAACAAGATGTACACATTTTGTGCCAAGGAAATGATATGTGCAAATAGTTTTGAATCAACAAGCCTACATAAGTTGTAGGTGTATCCATGACTTTTGTACATACTCATCATTTAGCTAGCTGCTTCCAGCCTTTATACCGATCAAGCATTTGAATTTGCAAGCTTTCGGTCACAAGTCTGCTTCTCTAACCTTGAGGTGACCACTGCAGTCAGACACAGAGACTGTGCTGCTCTGGCTTGTGTTCGAGGCCTTCATGTTAAGCATGTTAGATTAGTGACACCAGCAAGAGACAAGAAAAAATCATCTTATTGTCACAATAACTTTCTTTTGACTACATGCAACTTTTAATTCAAAAAAATGAATCAGTGTTAAGAAGACATAATGGAAATAGTGAGTCATATAACTGTGAACACACACACACACACACACACACACACACACACACACACACACACAAACACACACATAGAAATGTCAGCCTCGATCTGACCATCAGCAGAACAACCTCTCTCCTTTTATACCCACCCCTAAAATAAGAGTTCCCTGATTGGCTGAGGCATAGTTCTCACTGAATCACACTTATCCAATTAGATAGCAGCACTTCCTGTTCTGCAAAAGATGTTTCCTGTTGATAGTCAAGTGGCGCTGCATGTGTGTCTCCCTAAAGTGTGCATGTACATGCCTGTGTTTGTGCATAAATGTGTTGGCAGTGTTTTGTGAACCAGTGTACGGCTTTGGAAAGTGCTGACAGTGATAGCACGGTCAATGTGCTGGTGTGTATGTGTGTCTGTGTGTGTATTTGTGTGTATGTGTGTGGAATCAGTGTTTTGGTTGAAAAGTAAACAGAGTAGTGACAAGCACAACACATGTGCTGCAACACTGGCCTTTAGTAACCCTGACACTGGCCTCTGCGTAACTGCATTATACTAAATTTGAAACTTGATCAGCCATATGTTGTATCTAGTGAAGTCAATGGAAATCTATGGAAAATAGCAAAATAAAAAAACAAACCAAAACAAACAAACAAAAAACCCCAGCAGAAATTCCTTTAACAGGAATGTCTTTATTAGCAAGAGAAACCTCAGAGAGTGCAGCAAGTGTTGGTTGGTAGTGGTGGCCGTAGCATTCTGTGAGTTTGCACCCTCAGGAGAACCAGTGCGGCTCGGTGCAGAATATCACCCGCAGCCAGTTGTAGAGGACTGTTGACCTCTACAAACACCTCTCTCACCCACTTATGAGATCAGGAGGCAGAGGGCAAGAGAGGAATGTAAATTAGACATATTCACACTCTTTTGGAGGTTTTTTGCAACTGACATCCAAACAAAACCTCTGATGGCTCAGATATGATAAGATATACCTTTATTATAAAAAAAAGATGACCTAGAGTTAATGGTAAGGTGGGGTTTTAGATGATCACACGGATCAGCTGGTCACCCCAAATCATAATTAGATTAGATATTGGACACATTTTTGTATACAACCAGGAATTCATGAGGAGTCATCATAAATATTTGAATGCTTTACCGGAAGAGAAAGGACAAGGATTGTGATGGAGAAACACTCAAAATGTTTTGCCAGATAAAAGTAATTAGTATTTCTTTAATTTGTTATGGAGATAGTTCATGTAGCCACACAGGGAAGAGCCCTTTTTCAACATCAACATGTCTGTGCCACTCCTCATTAACATGAAGCAGTCGTTCTGGCTGCTGTACATTGCTTCATATTAGTATTATTCATATTAGGCTTGTTACAGATCACTATGTATGCTCATTCAAATCTGTGCAGTGTTGTGTTATAACAGTCAAATTACATCACATCTTCTCTGGGAAAAGTTTTAATTGTCTAGTTAACTTGTCTAGGTTAGAAAGGGGTTTGATTTTTTTAGTCAGTTATCTGAATATTGTTGAAAATTGTTGAATAACATAAATAAATCCTCTTCACATGGGCTGGTTGTTCTCTCACCCTACACACCAACACACTTTCAATTTTCTCTACAATGTTTTTATCTCCCTCTGCATGCCAACATTTACACTCAGTATCTGTCTTTATATACACAAACACTGGACACTTCTACACACTTATTAAATCAAATTAAATGTCTAAAGTGATTCATTGTGTAGAAAAAAGGTGCTGTACAACAGAACATATTGAGCAAAATGTGTTGTGAAGAGACCTGGTCAATATATAAAATACAACACGTGATACAGTTAGGAAGAGAGAGACAAGAGAGCATAAAACTACGACATAAACATGCATTGATGGCTTAAGAATGCATAAAGATAGAGAGAGAAAGGAGAGTTAAGCTCAGTGCATCATGGGAAATCCCCCAGCAGTCTAGGCCTATAGCGGCATAACTAAGGGATGGCTCAGGACGGAATGGCTTTATCAAAGAGGACAATTTTAAGCCTACTTTTAAATGTGGAAAGGGTGTCTGACCCCAAACTGGGATCTGGTTCTAGAATCAGTATCAGGATCTACGGTTTAAACATCACCTCTGAAAGTGGCAGAAAAGTCTTGATTTTATAATTGAAAATCGATGCTGTATCTATTAAAGTACTTTTCTTTATAAAGATGTTTTTCCCCACATCAACATGTATGTATACAGGCAATTGTGTTCATCAAGATATCTATAGATACTGAAGGTGATAACACATGAGATGTGCATATAGGTACATGCCTATATATGAAATATTCATTAAAACATATGATAGCCTGTATTTGCTATATAGGTGAACACATATATGATTCTGCTTAATAATAGTTGGCTGATACAAAATCCAATAATATGCTAGCACATTCCATTGCTATGATATATGAAGGTGGGTGATTGGAGATTCAAAGAGCATATAACAATATATGTGCAGTGACTGAAGCGTGCAATAGCTTTAACTAATACAGGTAGGCAATAAAAAAATGTATAGAGTTTAATCACTTTCTTATCACTTTCTCGTGATAGTACAGTGACTCATAGTGGTTCAGTAACATGGAGGCATATCAACAGACTTTTCTTATCAGGCCACTAGAATGTCATGGAATGTACATATTTGAAAAGCTATCAACAGTGATTTCAGTGCCAATGATTAACTGTATGTTGCTGGTGGGTATGAATTGTGCCCTGTTATCTGGAGAACCTCTGGATAGGATGCACAGTTTTGACAATAATATACATATAATCTGCCTGATACAAGAGAAGATAAATGTGGATAAAGTCAATATATGAATGCAAAATTTCTAACAGAAAAATAGCATTAGGCATATTTTTAAAATATCATAGTGATTTTCGAATTAGTCTATATAAAAGAATGTAGAGTAAGATGTGTTCCCCATATATTATAAAGGGCCTGAAGGGATAAAATAAGGTTCAAGGGTAAAAAGAACAATCAGTACCTCTCAATAGCCTTTCCCAACAACGTACTGCTTTAATTTTTTCATGAAGTCCTGCTGAATAAAATAATACATCTCATGCCACCGTCATGTGATATATCAACCATAATCGATAACAAATTTCAAGTTTAGATTTTTTTTTGAACTGCTCAAATAAGCCAGTCACTGAAATGCAATAGTAAGACTTTGTAGTGGACACAATTTATTTTTCTCAGCTGATGGAGTTAGAATGTGTCTCCAGATTTCTGTCAGCAGCTGGATGTTAATATTAGTTTGTGATCTGTGATCGCTCATTGAACATGTACATGTAGGTTTTATTACATTTAATTCTACCAAAACACACAATACATCTATTGCCACTGACATCATGTATCTGTCTGATGAAGTTAAAACATTCAAATATTGTTGGATATAGTCAGCAAAATAAAGTCAACACGGAAGTGCCAAAAGCTGTAGTTACTCGAAGCGCCACTTGAGGCAGACTCCAAAAGGGAGTCAATTGCATTTGACCCCCATTTTAAAAAGCTCATCTTTACAGCAGAAGTAAACATGTTTTTGAACAACCTGGTACAAAAAACTACTCTTCAGAAATCTATGGGTGAAGCCACGGACACTCTGTCCATGTTTAATACACTCTATGGATATATCCTTTTGAAGCTGCTCTGTGGTTATGATAATTTTGCCTGTTGTTGTCCTGGACAACTATCACTATGAGCATCACTTGAACTCCCTCAGACAAAGGCTGTAAGGTAAAAGTCAGCATGTAACCTTTGAAAATAAAGCATTAAAATATGGCTGTTGTCATGTAGCCTACATGTGCTACTGTTTTATTGTGATGGCCAGACTTCCTGTCAGCCGTAGTTTACTGTTCACACTCACATAAAACTGAGCCAGGAATGCAGGGAACATACAGTTAATAGAAATATGATCAAACCCACACACACAAACCTGCAGATTGATTTTAGTGTATTAGGGTGACGTGGTGTCAATGTTCTTGGAGGCAGGCAGTGAGCTCAGGCCACAGTAATGCCGTGGAGTTAAAACAGGCGGATTACTCTGCTCCCTGTACAATACAGCTTCCTCCGTCTGCAGCTTGGTTCCCAGGAATTTATACACAGTTGCTTCCTCTTTGTCTTTTTGCTCCAAAAAAGCTCATTGCACCAACTATTATGTATTTGGACTGGTGTGTTCTTGCCTTTAATTCATCACGTCACTTCATTTGAAATGCCAAAGATCTCAGTAACCCAAATAAATAGAACAATACAGAATCTTCAAAAACCCTGTATTCATATAAACTGTCATGTAAAAAAACACAGAAACAACCAGCAACCTGAAAGAGTTCTGATAAGCCTGTTGTTAACTACCTGCCCAGCAACAAACAGCAGACAGACAATGTTGAGACCATGGCTGGTGAACATAGTGGAGCATTTAGTAGCTAATGAGACAGATATTTTTCTCTGGAGTTGGTGCAGACTGAACAAGACTAAAAGGATTGGACTTATTCAGAAACTACTAATGCCAATGCTAATGTTGCTCTGTGTCTGCTGCATGTGCAAACAGGCAACATATTACATGTTAGCTAACATGTTAGTTGTAGCAACATTACACATGTCAAATATGCTATTTTAACCTTTTAGTGGAGCTCAGCCCTCCCAGTGTATCATAAAACAAACTGAGTAATGCAGCTTTACATATATTTAGATATTTTCTATGTATCACGTCTTTCATGATACATTTTTACAACAGTTTTTATATAATGTATTTCAATTGTCTACTTGAAAGTGTGGGCCTGTATACCTCACCTTCTGTCATTATAGCCCTTTGCCTGATGAAGACTCAGTATGATCAAAAGGTTGTCTGTTCAGTCTAATAAAGTGTGGGTGCACCAATCAAGTGTGCTGATACTTATACTGTTTAAACATTACCTGCCAACTCAGATCTTTTCACAAACTGATCAAATTAAGAAAAAATACAATTAATATTCAAATTGTTGAATGAGCCAATCCTCTGTCCTGCAGTGATCTGAAATTTGTTATTAATGAGGAAAGCAAATCGGCATCCCATTATAGAGCATTTATTTGTTCTAAGGCTGTTACCAAAACACAGGACTCTCATTAAAAGACGCATGACACATGCTGCATCCACTTCAAAGATTCTGTTGCCCCTCATTTTAGGCATTACAGTGAATTCCCCACTGAGGCTTATGTGTAGCACAACGCAAGAATAATGCAGCTCAAGTTCATGTGTGTACAAGTCACCGTTGAAAGGCACTTTAACATCTATGTAAATCACAACTATTCTATCTGTCACCATCTGTCAACAACTGAGCTGTATCTACAGAAATATATTAACAATATACAGTGTAAAGATAAAGGAAGTGGTCAAACATGCAGAGCAAGAGAAGCATTCAACATTAAGGTTCAGCAGGAGTCAAATATATACACCTTCTGACTTTGACCAGATAACTCTGCTTGAGTGTCCAGGGGCAAAAATCCTACTGAAGGACAGAACATAATGTTTTTGAGTGGGGAGGGGGCTGAATCCTAGACCCTCCACAGCATTTTTAATGTTTTCATTGGGCCTCCCCTTGACATAAAAAACCTGTAGCACCTTTTCCCCAATCTCAAAACATTATATTCATGACACACACAACAAACACATAAAGATAAAGCACAAATTTTAATAAAGATCTATTTAAGTGTATCACCAGGCCCCAGTTACTCAGATTTTTTTGAATTAATAACATTAATTTAATGTATGTATGTGTTTAATGTATGTATGTATGCACCATACAAGATGTTGATATGTTCACAGATCTCAGTAATTAATTTGCTGATCTGACGATTCTGCAAGCAGGATAGCAAGAACACAAGGGATCAGACCCAAATGCAGACAACAGAGGCAGGACTGCAGCAGTTAAATGATATTTTATTTAAAATCAAAAGGCTTGCAGGATGGTGATGCAGGGAAGGGTCAGAACTAGATAAGGCGACCCAAAGAAATACAACAAGGAACAGGCAAGAATCAGAATTCCAAAAATAGGTGAGTTCTAGGAAAACTTAGCAAAAATCAAAAAGCACTAGGCAAACACAAGGACTCAACATGAGGAAATGGCCTGGAATGCTTGACACATGGTACAAAGACAAACTGGCAAAGTCAGGGAGAACACGAGAAATAGCTAAAACTAATCAGAAATGCCAAAGGCAGGAAACACAAGGGCAGGAAGTAAAGCAAATCAACACACCTGTGGACATACTCTGTAGAGAACATTAATTAGAGGACACAATGCATAAATTCTACGACCAAAAGCAAGATCCAAACTGTAATAATCGGTTAAAGTTGGCTTTCCTCAGTTTTGAAAAAGACTTCTTTGCTAGTCATATGCAGTGAAATGAAGAAAATGGTTTAGCATTTAGCATAACACAAACACTAATTGTGAACCTGTACAGTAAAATAATACTAAATCTTAGAAAGCTACTTCAGTTTCCACATTGCAGTTCATGATGTGTTTTGTTTTTGTCTAATGTCTGGACTGCGCTTACAGACATTTAAAAAGTTTCCTAATCTTATTTCACACTATTTGCAAATGCAGAAGGTGGTGTGTGTGTGTGTGTGTGTGTGTGTGTATGTATGTATGTATTTCCAGGATCTCTCCATGCTCCTGTTTCCCTTCCTGTGTGAAGTCTGAGTAAATCTATCTGACTGAAGCTTTTGTCTGCATTTCAGTGTTGAGCAACTTAGCTTAAGATAAGATAAGCTAGATAAGATAATATAGCTTATATTGATCCCCCTCAGGGGAAATTCACTTGTTACAGCAGCTGGCAGGCAAATTGAAGTACAGTACTCAAAATACATACAAATAAAGTGGCTAAGTTAAAAATAAGGCAGCAATAACAAAAATAAAGTGGCAATAGAAAAAACTAGAAAAAGTAGAAAAAGTACTTACACTAAATGAAGCAAAGTATTTACACTATGTTACACGTTTTCCTTGTTATTGACCTCCAAAAGTATTTGACATCTATATTCATATGTGAATAAAAATGCTATAAATGCTATTGCACAGAATTACTATGGTATTGCACAAACAGTGGGGAAATTTCCTACCTATTGCACAGTGAGAAAATTGTTACATTATTTACAGTGAACAGCAGAAATGCAGTCATCAGTTAAATAAAGTCATCAGTTACTTATAATGAGGTGTTAAAGATTCTGATTGCAGTGGGTATGAAAGACCTGCGGTAGCGCTCCTTCTTGCAGGGTGGAAGTCTTAGTCTGTTGCTAAAGGAGCTGCTTAACCCACAGTCTTATACAGGGAGTGAGAGGGGCTGTCCATGATAGATGTCAGCTTGGCTAAGATCCTCCTCTCACCCACCTCCTCAATTGAGTCCAGAGAACAGTCCAGGACAGAACCTCAGCCTCCTCAGCAGGTGCAGACGGCTTTGGCCCTTCTTGTATAATGCGTCAGTGTTGTGTGACCAGTCCAGGTCCAATACCAGGTATGTGTAAGTCTCCACCCTCTTGATGTCCAATCCCTGAATGTTCAGAATTCCCAAGTGCAGTCTGGCATATCTTCCGTCTGAAGTTGATCACCACCTCCTTCTTCTTGCTGGCATTGAGTTGAAGATGATTAAGCTCACACCAGTTGACAAAGTCTCTGATGACCTCCCTGTACTCCTGATTGTCCCCACCAGATACACACCCGACAATTGCTGTATCATCAGAGAACTTTTGGAGGTGACAGCTCCCAGAGTTGTAGCAGAAGTCCAATGTGTACAGGGTGAAGAGAAAAGGGCACTGTCCCCTGTGCTGCAGACCACCATGTTGGACACACAGTCATGTGTCTCACATACTGTGGTCTGTTGGTGAGGTAGTCAATCATCCATGCAGCCAGGTGACCAAAGTGGCCAAAAGTTAAGTTGCTTAGTGAACAACTATGTCCCTGCTTCATGTCCAGCTTTGTTGCATACAGTGGTACAAAGCACAAAGTAAGCCAGCATTCACCCATTCACACACATACACGGTGGCTGATTGGATTCTGGCCACCACCACTAACCATGCACGTGCATTCACACGTCGATGGAACAGCCATCGGGAGGTTTTTGGGGTTCAATATCTTGCCCAAGGACACTTCGATACATAGATTGCAGAGGTCAGGGATCAAACCACTAACCTTCCAATTATTGTATGGCCACTCTACCTCCTGAGCTACAGCCGCCCCAATATTTTGTTTTACCTCCAAGTTCCCAGAGCACATGTTCATTTAAATACAATCAAGCACAAGACACGACAGCCAACAATGGACCAACAGTGGACGGACGAGCTGACGGGAGGAAGTGGGAAATCTGCTTCACGAGTACTTCCTGTGGGGCAACGCTGGGGTCAACCTCTCCCTGTAGTTAGTTATAGAACAGATTATTCATAAACGTCTTTCTTGTCTGTGATATACTGTACAATCTCCTCAGGAGTCATCAACTTCTCTTCTTCTGCGTCAGAGATGCGCATTTACTAAAGATATCGCTTTTCTTGATGACATTGCACTGGCCTTCAGCACTACTGTAAGAAATCTAGGGGTTATCTTCAATGAGGTATGTCCTTTACCTTGCACATAAAACAAATTTCACGGACTGCCTTTTTTCACCAAATCCATGCAATTTTTTATTTTATTTTTTAAATTTCTTTTACTCTTATTATTCTCTATGTGGATTTGTGTGCATGTTCTCTTTTGCAGAAGTGGACTGAGGTAACTTCTGGTGTGATTTGGTGCTGTAATAATTATAGAAAGAATTAATAATATTAAATTGGATTAAATTGTGGAAGCTGACCAAGTCTAACAGGGTGCCTT
The DNA here is from genome assembly GCA_025331565.1 of Holacanthus passer. NCBI lineage: Eukaryota > Metazoa > Chordata > Actinopteri > Pomacanthidae > Holacanthus > Holacanthus passer. The sequence goes on from JAFREQ010000059.1 coordinate 1,471,707, forward strand.
TGTAATGTTTCTTTGCAAATGCATCACAAATAAAGAAACTGTCAGAAGATGGAATGATGAATGAAAGGATGTTTTTACTGGTTAACTTTAGCTATTAGAAACAAAATGAAATGAAAAACAGGCAACTTTTAAAGTTGAATGTTTTCTTACATGTTACTCCATCCATTATGACAACTTTGACCACTCCATTTATTTTTATTCACTCTCTTGCATGCTATATGCTTTATTGATGATTGGATCTTACAAAAATGTATATGAAATTTAAAAGGATTATACGAACTGTGAATATTCTGTGTTCTCACTTAGAGTATATATTCTGATATATATATCTGAACATTAACTGTTGAGAAGGTTTGTGGACGTATTAAAACATAATTAAAATGAAACCCTGCTCAACTGTGAGCTGTCTCCTCCACCCCACACCCAAACTTCCACACACCCCAAAGACCCCCAACGCTTTCAGCCTCCCCCCCTCTACCTCCTCTAGTGAGCACTGTGGACTCGACACTGCCCCACCTTCAATGAGCATCCTCCCCCGCCTGACTGTGATGACTGGCCAGATTAAGAGGAAGCTAGAGAGACTCCACCAAGGCAAGGCTGCAGGCCCTGATGGTATCGGCCCCAGGTTTCTGAGGACCTACCTCTACCTCTACCTCTTGATACCCCACCAGTAAACACTGAAAATCAACAGACCCCCTCCTCAATGTAATTAATTCATAGTGCAACAGAAATTAAATGCTCACCCACCTGAGTGACTTTTAACTTTCGACCTTTTTTGAGATGCTTGGTTGTAGCTGTTTGTGTGTATAAGGTTGATAGATATGATGGTCAAACAAGAAAAAAATCAAAAACATGAGTTTCCTATGAGGTAATTTGTCAAAATAATATCCAACATAAAGTGCAGAAGACAAGAGGCATGTTGGTGAGTCACTTTCCTGCAATGTAGTTGTTAATGCCTAGTGTTGTATTGAGATCCAGAAAATGTTAAAAAGAACAGCAGTATAAGGGAGGAGAATAGGTTAGAGGAATTCCATGTAAAGTTACAGAAATGTTAGATTAATCAGTCAGTTTTACTTGTTGAAATATGTCATAACTTCCCTCTACTTGCTCTGTCCAATCAGATCATTCCTTAACCACAAATTTGATCTCAGCCTAGATCAGGAGTCTGCAACCTTCAACAACAAAAGAGTGATTTTGGCCTCTTTCCCACCAAATAAAATTCACGTGGAGTCACTAAACTTGTTTGACCCCTAAAATGAAGATAACACAGCATGTAAATTTTCATACATAATTATGCCAAATATAAGAGAACTATAGCCTAGTTTATTGCACTAATTAAACATATATTTAAAAAAGTTATAAAAATCTTATGTTACTGTTTATCTTCAATTACCAACTCCAGCGTAACCAGGAACAACATATAGGTTATCCCTATTTCTGGAAACATTCAGAAATGAGGTGTTAATATTTTGTTACAAAGTTACAAACACTTTATTGTATTTGCACACAGTTAAGTTTAAGACTACATAACGTAAGTTAACTAACTTGGAGAGCCTTTATTTTACAACCTCACACAGACGCCTTTAGACATTGGAAAGAAAATAGCTGTCAGAAAAGTTGAACACATGAGAATATGTACAGAATGTAAAGAGTGTTGTCAACTTTAAACATCGTTTCGTACATTTGTTAATCTGTTGTTTCATTTAGTGCATCAGGCAACAAACAGGGCAGACATATATTTTGCAGTTTAGAAAAGAACCTCATCATTAAATGTAAATTAAATTCATACAAATAAACTGAGCTTCTGAGCTGGATATGAATCAAAATGATCTCCCATCTTTGTTTCCTTTGAGGAACTTCTACTACTTTTGCTTTTATGTTTTTAGACTTAAGATGATGAAATACCTCTTAAGTGAAACAGCAGATTAACAGAGGATTTAACTCTCCTTAAAAATAACATTTAACATATCTGACATTGCAATTATTTTAACGCCATAAATTATAACACTTGTTATTACGTTTTGACTTCGGTGCAGCAGGTTTAATAACTGAGGCTACCAGAGACTCCCCTTAGCATCGTTAGCTTAGATCAACCTCCACTGTCTCCCCCTCAAGAAACTCGTCCTAGACACCCGAGAGAAACACAGTCAACACGGCAGCACAGTCAAACTCCTACTAATCCTCCTACAAGCTCCTGCTAATTCATTAGCTGGCTATTTACTAGTAAACGAAAAAACGGAGCACCGACTTTTTGGACAGTGTCAGTACAATTAACTGCACAGCAGCTACGTTATTTATCCAGTATTTGCTTGACAAATTATCCGAAAGGCAAAACACCACAAACAGCTGAAGTTCAGTGACTAAATGAGCTCCATGTTTGGAGCTGACAGTCAGCTGTCAATCAAAGTGGCTAAGCAGTTTTATATAGTCTATGGGCATGACCTGTAACGCATGTAGGATATGACTCAAATGTATTTAGAAAAATTGCACCATGTAAGTCTTGATAAAGCATATAGGCAAGACCCTGCCCCCTAAAAAATATGTCAATATTCTTCTCATTTGCAACAGCTGTACAATTTGAAAGAAGTGGAATGCCACCTGGACTACTACTACACCTGGACACCTGCTTCTGCGCAGCTTTGCAACCATTCTGATAAATGTCACTAAAGAACTACAGTGACTACTGTCACTGCTGTGTTTTTATTTTATAAAATCAGGTAGATGTATTAGTGTCAATGTAGTAATATGCTTTTTATAAAAACAATAAATCACGCTAGGCCGTGGTTTGCACTCCATTCCAAGTCATGCCAAACATCACTGCTTAGCTGTTCTGAAAACACTGGCCACACCATGGCCTCTTGAGGCTTATTGCTTTGAGCCATGTCATCCAATAAAGTACTCCAAAATTGCAGGCTTCATCTCCATAGCAATGGTGGCTGAGTATCATGGATAATGTAGCCTTATGCTATCAAAAAACAAATCTTTCACAGTATTGAAGGAGAAGCAATTAAAACTAATGGCCATAACATTAACCTATTGCATTGCTGAATTATCAGGGATGCTTTGGCATTTTTGTGTTGAGACATGTTGAGGATATCTTTAAAAGAAAACCTTAACATGGGGGTAGACAGTGAGGAAAATACTGAATACAGGTTTCACAGGTGAAGCAAGCGTTTAGAGGAAGCCATACCAGTGAGCCAGTGACCTGAGCAAGGAGAAATAGTCAGGGTCTTAGAACTGGAACATCTCAAAAAATTTAGCCATTATCAATGTTACTAGTTATATCTGTAGGACAGGTCCTAATATCTGCTGTGTGGAAGGTGTCTTGGTTATGTGGTGTATTGGGTATGTAGCATGAATAATTAGTGTTATTGCTATGGTTACCTGTAGTTTAATATACATTGCACACTAATGTAGAACACTGTTAACTGGAAGCATTAACAAGTAAACTGGCCATGATACACGATTCTAGTAGTTGTTGGGCCACTCATGTTCAATGCTAATATGTTAGCAAAGAACAACAAAAAGACAAAAACAAGACCTGAGGCTAGATGGTAATGTCACGCGACATATAGCAAGGTCTGACAGTTTTGTGTAGGAGCCAGATATAATTCAAATAAAGTATGATGCCAAATTACTGTCATGGTTAGAACTGCAACAGAGAAGTTTCCCCTTTCCCATGGCACTTAAAATATTGGGAGCTGGAAAACTGTAGCTGACAGTATAATTCAAGTTTCTTCTGAGAAACCAAATTCTAAACATAAACCTATCATTTTAAAAATCGACATGAAATAAAACAAAACATTTTTAATTTAGTGAAGAGCATAATGTTGAGATTCTATGTAAATTCAATACTGTGGATGGATAGGATAACTTTTAAGATAAGTAGGTCAATCTTGAAAAAATGTACACAACCTTCATAAAAAATAAAAAGTTTTATGAGGATATTTAATTCCTAAAGTGTCGGACATAATTCCTCCATAAAACACACACACAGTGACTCTGCATCCCCCATGTCTGTCTGTAGACTTGCTGCACTAGACAACACAATCTGGGCCAGCATAGGAACTAACTGTAAATCCTGTCACCCACTCAAACCACCAGACCTGAAGAATCCAAACCACTTTAAACTATCTACCGGTTGGTTGCACAATGTCTCAGCCTCTGCGTGGGACTGTCAGTCCAATTGCGACACATGCCATTCCTGTTTTTCATTACAGTGTGATACTTACTCTATGAAACACAAACAGATGAGTAATGACAGCAAGGAGAGCAAGAGAAATTGAGTGAGAAAAGGATGATTAGGGATGAGACCTAGCGGGAGGAAGATAATGATAGGAGACGCAAACAGAGTTAGAAAAACAGCAGAAGACAGAATGGGACGGGGGGAGAGAGAAGCTGCTTCAATAGAGAGAGAAAGACTTTAAACAGTCATGTATCAATATTTCCCCCTAATGTTTTGATGGTGACTGGTGGATTATGACATCCTTGGTTAATTATGTCCCCATGGATACAGTTTTGGCATTGGACGTTCAGCAAACAGCTGGAAAACACACACACAGTGACATTATGTAATGCGTGAGCATGGTGTTTCAGACCACAGTCAGACACCCATGACACAGAAATGAGGAGCCAGAAAGACACACAATAATCTCTCCATGAAAAGCTGCTAAAAATCACCAACATGGAATAAACTATATCTCACGCCTGATTAATTTCAATTTATTTTTAAGTCTCAGATCATAGCAGTAGATATTATGCCTTGTGCACAATAAAGGGACTTCTTGAATCACACTGTGTGTGCTAACCAACATCATGAATGGAAGCAAGAGGAATCACAGTAGTATGTCCATGTTGGACAGTTCCACTCCTCATGAGTTATAGCCAAGGAGAACATTCAGTGCCAATCCACAAAGTAGTGTGTCCTTTTTGAAGCACAGTGGAAAGTAAGGGTTTGGAGGTCAAGGTGGGTGGATGTGTGGAGTGTCATCCAGGACACGAGAGGTTGCATTCCATAACGGGCCATTGGTGTTCCCCTTTTTCTTTACTACTGTATAACCACAATCTTTCCTTAACTTTAACCAAGTGTTTTAGTAGTCTAACCTTAACCATACCTCAGTCAGGACACTTACGTCTGAGGTTTTCACCACTGATTGCAACAACACAAATTTTTGTTTTGGTGGTGTGGCTCTGTTCATGTTATGCTCTGGAATTTATCTGCCTAATCTTGACACACACTGTCCCTGAGTGCATAAATCCCTGTGGCAGAGTCTGAAATACACAACATTTAATGAACATGATCTTGTGTTGAAAAAACCCCCATTCATAATTCACATATAGCATCACTGTGAGCAGATGTGACCAAATGTATGAGCCGCTTATTGAGAAGATATTGTGGTCTATGGAACAAGTTGCTACAAAACGACTGCTGTGACTGCCCGAAATACCCGAGGCTCCATTCTATTTACCAAAGCTATAATCTATTAGTCTTATTGTAAAAAAAAAAAAAAACAACCCAAAAACCCCAAGAATCTTAAAAATGTAGCCAGTGGACATAAAAAAAAATTGTCATTGAACATAATCCTAGTTCCAGACAAGACAATTGATATTGGATGATTTGGCAAAAGCCCTGGATTAAGTTGAGACAGTGAATTTTTGGAGAGAGATCAGAGAGGCTTATCTCTATAGGTTTGTACCTTTGGCTTCTTATCAAAGAACTAGATATTTTCAAACACCAATGCCCATCTTTTACACTGAAGATTCAACCAGGAGAGTGCTCAAACTACTACTTTTACTTTTGATACTTTGGAAGCCTTCAGAATAAAGTCATTATATGCTAATAACAAGGTTATCAGCCAGACAAAGTCCCAGACCCCAGGGAAAATGCATTTGTACCTTGTTAGACATATTGTCATATTGAGGGGGGGTGGTCTTAAAATCTACCTAAAACTAACTTTATGAGCAATACTGTCAATACATTCCTTATTGCCATTTCCTTTAAATGTCCGTCATCAGTCAGGATCAAAACACTTGGTTAATCTTGGTCAATGATACCTTAAAATAGGTTTAATCAGGCTGAATATGAGGGAAACCAATTAGCTTTGCAAGTAATTATTTGCTTTTTGTAATAGACAGAATTATGCTTACAGAAGCAAGTCTGATTGAATAATAGCTCTGTGTGTGAGTGTGCATGTGTGTGCAGCTCTGTCTCTGTGAGTTTTTTGCTTGGTGGCATCATTTACCCTCCTACGCCTTATTTACAGTGCCATAATGACAGGACCACAGGCATGATGATGCGTCACTGCTACATATTAAACACACACACTCAGAGACAGGCAGAGGGTCAGTTTACATGCGCGGTGTGACTGCGGTGTATTTAAGTATTTAAGCGTCATAAACAACAAAGCCCACAGCAGGGCCAATCATTCAGATGAGAGGCAAAATTGCCCTTAATGGATTGTAAAAGGCTGCAGATGCAAACAGCAAGTCTGCAGGCTAACGTCAGACACTGGCCTAAACACTGTTTAAGGGCCTGAAATTACAGTTTAGCTGTTGCTCTGTCTACCACCAACACACCAATTTCAGGAACCTGCAGTGTCGCGAGCTGACGATGAAAGTTTATTCATTCATTCTCTTGGTCATTCATCTCTCATTTTAACAGGGGACAACACATTAAGAGTGGAGCCTCACTTACAAATACAGCTGATTACAGGACAGCCAGCTCAACAAAAACAAAGGCAAAACATCAGGTTAAAAGAAAAGTGCAACATGTTGGGAAAGATTCATTTAGGCCAAGACACTAGTTGTGCTTCCAATAAATTGTTGTTAAAGTTTGAAATTGTGGCAAAATAGAGTGAATTTCTTTCTATCAATTACACTTTATGTGAGTACATTCAAGTTAGCATGACAAGATGACAATTGGACTAGTAACTCTGATAATAACAGGACATTTCGTTGCTGTTTCCCACTTAAAATGACATTTGTGTTGTCTTTTGTCATTGTTGAATTAACTTTCTGGGGTACCTGAGGCAATGATATATAATATCAGCACAATATAAACTGAGTTTTTTTTAATGTTTTGTTTTAAGTCAGGGTCCTTGAACCAGAACAGCCCTCAAGATTATGTCATAATGCAAGTGCCACCTGAATTCACTATATCATTTATATTGTGCTTTATATGGTGCATGCAGTATTAGCAAAGAAATTAACACATGATCAAATTACCACACTAATAACTCATTGGCACACAATTACCACCTGACTGACATAAGGTTGATATCAATCTTCCCTGTTTTAACTCTTGGAAATAAAGCATACAGCTAAGTGATTTTCCCAAAATGTTGAACTTTTCCTTTGTACTCTTGAGAAAATGAAAAAAAATGAAAGGAAAAAAGCAAAACACTTAAATAGTGCAATATTCTAAGTGTGTTACAAGGTCAGAAATAGGCACATAGGCACCTTTAAATCAAAATCCATTGAATATCTGCACACACATAAACACAGTGTGTCAGAGTCATATCCTGTGCACCTGGGCCTTTGTGTGCTGTGAAAAAGACTTATCACAGGCTTGAGACAAAACCTTCCGCCAGTACTAATGTGTATTCTCTTATCAATGCCTCTTCAAACTGCAATCATAAGCTAACATCAGCTGCTATCCACACTCTATAGGGTAAGAGGAGATAACATTAGAGCTCAGCTATCATAAGTGCTATACTAACACATATTGTGCTATTATTATTGGTTAGCTAAAGACTAAATAGATGTAAGTGCATTTTAGTATTTTATACTTTGATCTGACAATATTTTACTCATGAAAATGAAAACAGTATCACTATGCTTCAACAGATGGTTTAGGTAATCTGACATTCTGAATACAGCACACCGTTCTGTTGACTCTTTCTAAAATGTATTTAGTTGAAAAGGAAAAATGTAAAAATCATCTCCTAATCATCATAATACCTTATGAGATTGTCAGGGGTAACCTGGGTCAGTTTAACCTTTGTTAAAATACTATTTCTAAGGTCATCACAAAAAAAAAAAATCCTGATGCTCAAGTTTCTTTATTATATCATGATAATATATAGCTGTTATAAATACAGCATGAATGTACATAATGGTGCATAATTATATGGTGACAGTTGACTGGAGGGGAATGAAATGCCACCTTATACGCTAACTCTACAGCTAGCTTCCCCCAAGCAATAAAAAAATATATCCAACCTTACAGTAGAATAGAAACATATATTTACTAACATGTTAGTACTAATTTATGTAATTTAATGGAGGCCACTTTGTGCACAGTCTCATTTTTGCCTCATTATTTCTTTGTTTCTTTTCAGCAACAAAAACTGGTTTTGCCATCCTTTTTTGAATTGATAGTCTACAATGACATATATAGAAAGACTGTTCCGCATGACAGGTCTAGGGATTTTGGAAAGGCAAGTTTATTTATATAATGTAGCACAATTCATTCACTCAGATAGTTTTCAATATGTAACTTTTTATATCTACCTTTAATAGGCTGTTTTTAAAAACCCTTACATTACCAAAGCTAATGTCAAAGCGGAACACTTTAAAATCAAATGTCATTGACATCAAAATTACTTTCTCCTTCAAAATGTACAACACTGCGCGTTTGTGACAGCTGATGTAATGTAAATGTGTAAAACCTTCAGAAGTGGAGGAGAAGCAGGTGGATGGACAGAGAGATAAATATACACTGAGACATATGACAGTGAGCTGTAGGACCAGGAGATTGTAACTGGAGAGTCAGTGAGGTCAATAATTGGACACCTATATGAGAGCTTTGTGTATAGCAGCTCAGTGCAGATGGGTAAATAAAAGGCCAGAGCACTAAGGTTAAGATATTAATATGTATTTAGTGTGCAGGTGTGCAGTGTGGTATGTGAGATAAGATGCATGGTGTGGAGTATGAATATGTGTGTATTGTATGCTAAGTCACTCTGACATGATTTATAGGGTTAGTAGTTGAGTTGTGAAAGCTTCCTGCTTCTTGTTGCTTGATACATGCCGATTACATAACACAGCATTTAAGGACAGTTTAAGTTGAGTTGAGCTGAGAGTTTCAGCCTAACTTGTGTTAGGGTCTATAATGGATGTTATATATGAAGGATTTAGGTTCTCTCAGAAAAAAATATTTTGTGATGGAACTGCCATTAGTAATGGCCTCATAGCTAATGAATAACACAGGTGAGTGCAACTGGAAACATTAATCAAAGTCAAGCAGTCACTGTCCTTTCTGAGTCCGTAGGGGTCAAAGGTCAACACCTCAGAAGTGGGTTGTTTATGAAAGCATCATAACCAATAAATAACACAGGCAGATATTCAGTGAACTCTTTACAGTCTCTTTCCCCATTAAGAAGATGGTGAAACAACCAAAATTTCATAAGAACATTTGGCTTGGATTGTAGTAGCTAATTTTGCTCGGATCATGGCTGAATAGGCTATTAATATACCAGCTGACACTGAGATAGTCTCATATAACTGTCCAGAGATATTTTCTGGAAAGGATTACATGATTTGGTATTAATTATAGGGAAAATGGGGACAACAATAAATTGCTATAATACACTTAAGAACTGCTGGTGTATCTAAGTGTTTCATTCAGTGCACCGCAGATCAGCTGAAGGTGCAAGAATGTGACATGTTTCTACAGGTAAGCAAGCAACTGTAAACATATAGAGAGATAAACATTTCAAAAAATATAAAAAAGAGTAGTGAAATAATATTTACTTGTGTTTGAATAGAATTTTTTTCAAGGAAGTCCCTCTGAAAAGCTGCATACACCATTAACAACACATTCAACTACATCTTTTAAATACTGTAACTCTCAGAAAGAAGACGTTTCTGTCCTCCTAGTAATTAGTATTCGATTCACAAATGCGAGTTGAGTTGAAGGCAACTGGACTTGGTGTAGATTCTTGAAGACGTTTCACTTCTCATGCGAGAAGCTTCTTCAGTTCTGACTGACTGGTACGGAGACCCGGGTACTTAAACCTCTGTGGAGACGTTAACTGCGTCATTGATACCACTTAGTATGTGGGTGCTCCTGGGTGTTAAACGACTGTTGTTGAGAGGCGTTTGGGAGTCACCTGATGCCAAGTGAGAATGACCATTAACCCTGTCACATGAGGTCAAGTGGTTGTTTACTCTCCTGGGAGTTCATCTCTTCCCAGGAGAAGATGGTACATTTGTGTACCATGACCTGGATGACTGAGAACCTTCACAGTAATACACAGTATTCAATTCAATTCAGTTTTAATTATATAGCATCAAATGACAACAGAAGTTATCTCAGGACACTTTTCATATAAAGCATACACCATACTCTTTACTGACTTACTTTACTTACTTACTTACTATACTTTAATAATTAAAAATATTATATACAGAGACCCGGCAATTCCCATCATGAGAAAGCACTTGACAACAACAGCGAGGAGAAACTTCTTTTTAATAGGCAGAAATCTCAAACAGAACCAGGCTCTTCCTTGACCGGTTGGGTTGAAAGAGAGAGGGACAGAGAGAGAGCATTAATAGAATTGATATTAATATTTATTAATTAATTATTAATATTATATTATATTATGATATTAATTAATATTAATTGTAGCAACAGGTGTTGAGCAGGATCATGGCAGCAGTAGGTGGCCTGCAATCTTAGATCCAGACTCTGCAGCTCAGAAGGAAGACGTACCTGCATAAAGCACCAGGAGGAGAGAGGAAAGAGATGAGAGACACAGAACTATGTGAGATGGAAGAAGCTGAGTTAGTAACATGCATTGATGGGATAAGAATGCATACAGATAGAGGGAAAGAGCGGAGGAGAGAAAGGCTCAGTGCATCATGGGAAAACCCTTGGCAGTCTAGGCCTATAGCAGCATAACTAAGGGATGGCACAGGGCTCACCTGGGCCAACCCTAACTATAAGTTTTATCAAAGAGGAAGATTTTAAGCCTATTCTTAAATGTGGAAAGGGTGTCTACCTCCCAAACCCAGACTGGTATGTGGTTCCACAGAAGAGGAGCTTGATAGCTGAAGGCTCTGGCTCTGCTCTCCCATTCCGCTTCTGGAGACTCTAGGAACCAAAAGCAACCCTGCATTCTAGGACTGCAGTGTTCTGTTAGGACAATAGGGCACTATGAGTTCTCGAAGATATGATGGGTGGATGGATGATCAACTGTGCAACTAAAGATATTTGGTTTCTAATGTAACAGTGAGATGTAACACATTGTTCAATGCCATACTTGGGTTTGATGCAATGTATTTATGTGTGTCCTTGATTTTGGTTGAGGCGAGAAAGTTCAGATTACGAAACAAATAATTTTTGATACATAGCCTGATATCAGCCTCATCAAAGGTTGAGTAAAGCTCTTTAGAGAACTGTTTGATTGACTTCACACAAACACCTTCTAATATATTCTGTCATCTGCCATTTGAATCAAGTGATTCTACATTCAGATGAATTCTCATTTCTGTACTGACCCTGGAATTCCACCCCTGTTTAAGATTCAACATATGATAAAAAGAGAATATGATTTGCATGTACTCAAATTTAAATAGCTTTTTTGCACAACAATAATTACATAAAGTATTGCCAAAGTGGGATGAGCAGGGTGTTTATTGCAAGTACAGGGGAATTTGCTTAAAGTTTCTAAAATGTTAGCATGTGCATGTGTAATTAACATTAGATGCTACAATGCTGGATACAAAATTCTGAGAATTTGAAAACTTTTTCTATATCTTCTGAAGCAGTTATCAGTCCACTTGGACTTCTTTCCACAGGGAAAATGCTGGCTGTAAAGAACCATTTGGAGCCTTACACACTGTGTGTTTGCTGTGTGCTATGTGAATGTGATGGCTGCATTTAGCAAGAGCAGGGTGATTATGGTGATGTATTACCAGGAGCTGTTATGGTTGGAGCTGACAGCTGAGGCCAAACATTTTCACACAGACCTGTCTGGGGGAAGTAGAGACGCTGTCAGTTTTGTTTAAGCTGAAGGAGCTTTGTTGCACTCTTTCATAATCTCACTCTGTCTTTATACCCCCCTCTGCTCTCTGTCTCTGTCTCTGTCTCTCTGTCTCTATTATCTTGCTTTGAGCCCTCTCTCCGCATTGCCTCAACCTAGGTGGGCTTTGTTAACGGTTTTTCACTCGTGCTCCTCTCTTTTCATTCTTCTATACTTTCTTACTCCTCTCTTTTCTTCCCATCTCAGGTGTAGACACATAATTACTGTATGGGCTCAAGTAAGTCTCCAGTTACCACAAATGTGCTGCCTTTTAACTGTGTCCAATTGTGTGTTTGTTTGCACTGTGTGTGTGTGTGTGTGCGCACATGCGCACTCCCACATATAAAGCTCTGTATTTGGATGTATGTTTGAGTGCTTGTGTTTGTGGGTGGGGACATATTGGCTTCCAGTGGCTGATGTTCTGGTAGTGTTTCTTTCTGAGCATCTAAATAATGATAAAAGCATATGAAAGGGAAGGGGAAACCACAGCTACACACACACACACACACACACACACACAACAGCCCCCTGATATCAACACACTTCTGGCACACTCCTGGAGCAAACACAGCAGATGCCTGAAAACAAAGAGTCATGATTAGGTAGATGCCTCTGATGTTTGAACATGTCAAAACTTCAAAGCATGTGTCCAGAAATCACAACACAGAGCCAGAGTAGGCAGAATACTTTCTATGGTCCACAGTCTGTGTGTGTTAGCTGTGGGGAACCCCCAGGCAGTGTGCTGCTTGTACAACTGATTCTCTTGTGTTACAACAACCTCTCTATACCAACATCATCACAGCATAAAAAAGCAACCCTCACATTCATTTCATTCATGACCTTTACATCCAGTTAGAGAGTGCAGATGGAACGGAGAGCTGCAGCCATTAGATGGCTGTGAAGAGAATCACCAGAGTAAAGGAAATGCAGTCAGTATAGGCTATTAGCTTCTGTGGATTACAGAGCTGTTAAGAATCACGCATTAACTTAAACCCGTCTCACTGACATGAATGCCGTAATTGGAATTTTTTTTTCTGTGATCACGTGTCAGCTGAAAATTTTTCTGGAACACAAGCATTCTGTACTCTGAGCAAGGGGCAGATGTGAGACGCACTTATTGTTGCGCTATGTTGCTTGATTGGCAACAGCACACAGTGTATCGCCCCTCTCTTCCCACTAGGGCGCACACTGAGTCACTAAGATACCAAACCAGTGCAGTCGAGGAAATAACCTCAGTTTCCTCCAGGAAAATGCCAGTTTGTTGTTGTGGAGCTATGCTTCTCATTGTGCACCAACACTACTCTACTCTGACTACTCAGGGCTAGATTTATATAGCACGTTTGCACCAAAACAAAGTTACAAAGTGCTTTTCAAAACAATAATAAAAGTTAATAAAATCCAACAAAATAATTCAAACAATTACAACAAATACCATCAGATAAGAAAAACCCAGACAGAGATAAAAGTGAGTTTTAGGAAGAAATTTTAAAAGAGGATACTGAGCCTCAGAGCAGATTACAGATATAGGCAGGCCCTGGACCCTCCAAGACTTTCAAAATAAGAAGCAAAATATTAAAATTAACAATTAACTGGCAGGTAACCAGTGAAGGGTAGCAGGGATTGGTGTGATGTGGTCACTTCTCTTAAAACATGTTAAGTCTGGCAGCAGTGTGTATATAGATGTTTCACTTGCTGATACCAGAAAAAGGTGCATTAGTGCAATAGACAAGTGTTGAGAAGATAAAAGCACAGATGGCCTTTCTTAGACCTGCAGATGAAATCTGCACAGCAGAACACATCTCACACTGTATCACAAGCTGGTCTCAAGTGGGAAAGACAACAATTGCTCCACTGCAAACACTTTACAAACACTCAAAGTACTGGAGAAAAAGCCATCAGGTTACCAACATTGGCTCCTCCCCCATTAAAAGAGTTCATATCTCTGCACTCAGATAATAGATAGATAAGGCAGTCGGACAAGATGAGAAGTTGTTAATGCTGCTAGTGCTGGGGCCAGAAGAGGTCATTATAATTATTTCCGATTTTGAGTCATTCAACTGTGGGAAGATTTAAGACATCCAATTCTTAATTTCAGCTAGGAAGGACATAATAATGGATACATATTTACACTGGTACCAGGCTTTATTGGGATATACAGTTAGATATCAACTGTGTAGCACTGAAAATCAGTCTTGTGTCTATACGTGATTTGTGCCAGGGGTAGCATGTATAGTGAATAGGAGAGAATTCAAAATATACCCCTTGGAGACCCCAGAGAAGAGAGGAGCACAAGTTTGTGGATTGTAAGACAAGAGAAAATAAAACACTGGACTTACTGTATGCTAATGTCAAAGAAGCATACAGCTTCAACATATAGATCAGATCACAACCTGGTCTACCTCAAGCCCCTTTATACACCTGCAGTCCAGAGGCAACCTGTTATCACCAGAGCTGTCCGAAAGCAGTCACAGGAGGCTGAGGAGACTCTTCAAGGCTGTTTTGAGGTGGCCGACTGGGATGTTCTCTGTTCTACACATGGGGAGGATATAAATGGACTCACAGACTGCATAACAGATTATGTCAATTTCTGTATGGACAACGTAACTCCCACTAAGACTGTGCGCTGTTTCCCCAATAATAAACCCTGGGTGACGTGGACAAGGACATCTAGGCTACTCTGAACAGGAAGAAGGCTGCATTCAGGAGTTGAGACAAAGAGGAGAGGAGGAGAGTGCAGATCGAACTGAGGGAGAAGATCGCAGAGGGTAAGGAGTGCTGCAGGAGGCAGCTGGAGAGCAAACTCCAGCAGAAAAACATGAGAAGGGTGTGGAGTGGCATGAGAACCATCACGGGCCATAGTAAGAAGACTCTCTGGGGAGGCTGCACATGCCTTCAGCATCTCAGGGTGAATCACATCCACACCTGGTGCCTTGCTGGTGAGGAGCATTTTGACTACCACGGAGAAATCTGCCAGGGATGTGGGTGAGGGTTCCCTCGAGTCTTTGAACTCTGCCACCTCCACAGAGGACATATTGGTTGGGTTCAGGAGTTCCTCAAAGTGTTTTTTCCACCGTCATAGTCCTTCTGGCCACTTGATAAAGGTCTGCTTCTTCAAGAGACCCCTTGGCAAACCAAGCCAGAAAGGCATCTTCTTCCTCTTCTAACCTTCTTAGGTTGCTGCTACAACAGGCACGAATGACCTTTTGACCACAATTACAAACAGCCACCTCCACAGCTGGGGTCTCCTGACCCTGGGCAATGCCAAAATGGAGAGAGTCCAGCCCCTCTGCAGGAGTTTGGTTCCAGACCTAGTGCTATGCATAGAGTCCAATTATATCTAGTTGGTACCGTTCCAGCTCTGTTTTTTTCCTCCCTGAGAGGTAATATTCCACAGCAATAGAAACCAGTCTGCAGTGTCAGGGATCAGCACACCTAGATCCCCATCTCTGTGGGCCTTCCACCCACACAGATAGACATGTAGTTCTTTCAGGCTGAGCCTGGCTGAGCCACATGACTCAAGGCTCGGCCACCAGACTCTCACCTACAAAGTTGCTTCCCTGGTGTGAGTCCAGGAGGGAGCCCCAGAAGGCACACCCAAACAGCCATTTCTTTTTTTGGAAGAAAAAATGTCCTGTCCTGCACATGGCAATGCGTCATTTCCTGGGTCACTTCTCATGTGTATTTTCACGATAACACATAGTTTGGAGACCAGACAGACTCATTGAGGATTCCTAATGGTGAAAGATGATCACACTACATGAATGATCTCTGATTGCTGATCAGTCATGCAAACCACAACAACTTAAACAACTTAAAAATTCCCGATTACAAAACAGAAAGTTGTGTAGTGTTAACAGTACAGGGATCTGATGACTTTGAAAGTCATGTAGTGCAGCCAAGGCCCCTGGGACCTACCTTGGGGGACCTACCTGTTGCAGTTAGGGAATACGACCAAAAATGTAGACACCAAGTGCTGATGTACTGTAGTCTGGTAAGATAAGATATTTCTTTATTGATCCAACAGAGGGGAATTTCAGGAAAAACCGGGTTGGTAAGCCAGGCAAGTCTCAAAAGCAAATAACAACAACCAACTAAGTATTTTATTTGAGCTTGTTGACAGAATCATCAGACTAGCAGGAGACTGACATTATGCCAGAAACAGATGTGGTTCTGACCAAGGTTATAATAGTTTTGGATTTTTCATTATAGTTTAGTTTTATTTCGTTTTGACTTTTTTTTCTCTAATTCAGTTTGTGTTAATTAGTTTTTAGAGCAGGTTTGCTCATTTTTATTAGTTTTTATATTTTTTTAAATGCTGAGTTTTAGTTTAGTGTTATTAGTTTTAGTATTAGTTTTAGTTATTTCATACTTTGGGTTATTTGTCAGGTGTAGGATTCCAAAAGGTCAGAGTAAGTATTGTGTAATAAAAACTCAACAGAAGATATTATTTTAAAAAATGTATTCACTTACTGTTGAACCATCAACCATCCACAACAACTATAACAGTCCACAAGATCGCAGCCTTAAGTGCAAAATGTGTGTAATACTGCCTCTGAGCTTAGATACAGGTAGTGTGCCCGGTACAAATAAAAATAGCCAATAGACTAAGGACACACACGAACTTAAGAATATAAAAACCACTCATGAGACACACGTCACATTTCTTGACAGCCAGGAGTCTCAGGGAGCTTAGGCTGAGAAAGGTCTTTTGAGGTCTATCCACAGAAATTTTTTGTGATGTTTAGGTCAGGGGACTGTGCGGGCCATGGCAAAACCTTCGAGTTGCACCTCTTGAGACAGTGCATTGTGGATTTTGAGGTGTGTTTAGGATCATTATCCTATTCCAAACACCATTGTGTTTTCATCTTCAGCTTTTTTACAGACTGTGTGATGTTTACCAGAATTTGTTGGTATTTAATCAGTAATTGAATCAGTCAAATATCAAATTTTGACCAGGGGTGCCAAAACTTTTTCTTGCCACTGTGTACAAATACAATAGTTTCTTTGAAATGTGTTTTTGGCATCAAATTCAGAATAAGCATATATTTCCAAAAATCAATAAAGCCATTTTGTTTTATTTATGTTTTACAGAGCATCACGTTTTTGGAATTGGGGTTGTATATATATTATACAGTACCAGTCAAAGGTTTGGACACACCTTCTCATTTAATGGTTTTTCTCTATTATTTTTATTTTCTAAATTGTACATTAATATTGAAGACATCAAAACTATGAAGGAACACATATGGAATTATGACTAGCCTGGGAGCAACGTAGTCTCCTCTGAACAGTTGATGTTGAGATGTGTCTGCTACTTGAACTCTGTGAAGCATTTATGTGGGCTCTAATCTGAGGTGCTGTTAATTTGGGGTTTCTGAGGCTGGTAACTCCAATGAACTTATCCTCTGCAGCAGAGGTGACTCTTGGTCTTCATTTCCTGGGGCAGTCCTCATGAGAGCTAGTTTCATCAGAGTGTTTGATGGTTTTCATCACTGCACTTGAAGATATGTTCAAAGTTTTTGAAATTTTTTGACCATCACGTCTTAAAGCAATGATAGACTGTCATTTTTCTTTACTTAGTTGAGTGGTTCTTGCCATAATATGCATAAGAACAGTAGTCAAAAATTAAAGAGATATTCACTGTACAAAATGATGTACCAACCCTACCTCTGCACAACACAACTGATGGTCTCAAACACATTAAGAAGGAAAGAAATTCCACAAATGAACTCTTGGCAAGGCACACCTGTTAATTGAAAACCATTTCAGGTGAGGACCTCATGAAGCTGATGAGAGAATGCCAAGATTGTGCAAAAGCTGTCATCAAAGCAAAAGGTGGCTACTTTGAAGAATCTAAAATATAAAACATATTGTGATTTGTTTAACACTTTTTGTCTGCTACATAATTCCATATGTGTTTCTTCATAGTTTTGATGGCTTCAACATTAATCTACAATGTAAAAAATAATAAGAAAAAAAAACATTGAATGGATATATATATATGGATATATATATGAACAAAAATACACTGAACAAAAATATAAACACAACACTTTTGTTTTTGCTCCCATTTTTCATGAGCTGAACTCAAAGATCTAAAACGTTTTCTATGTACACAAAAGGCCTATTTCTCTCAAATATTGCTCACAAATCTGTCTAAATCTGTGTTAGTGAGCGCTTCTCCTTTGCTGAGATAATCCATCCACCTCACAGGTGTGGCATATCAAGATGCTGATTAGACAGCATGAATATTGCACAAGTGTGCCTTAGGCTGGCCACAATAAAAGGCCACTCTAAAATGCGCAGTTTTATCACACAGCGCAAAGCCACAGATGTCCACCAGAGCTGTTGCCCGTGAATTGAATGTTCATTTCTCTGCCATAAGCCGTCTCCAAAGGCGTTTCAGAGAATTTGGCAGTACATCCAACCGGCTTGAGATCTGGTGACTGTGGAGGCCATTAGAGTACAGTGAACTCATTGTTCTTTTCAAGAAACCAGTTTGAGATGATTTGAGCTTTGTGACATGGCACATCATCATCAGAAGATGGGTACACTGTGGTCATAAAGGGATGGACATGGTCAGCAACAACACTCAGGCAGGCTGTGGCATTTAAACAATGCTCAGTTTGTGCTAAGAAGCCCAAAGTGTGCCAAGAAAATATCCGCACACACCATTACACCACTACTTGCAGCCTGAACCGTTGATACAAGGCAGGATGGATCCATGCTTTCATGTTGTTTTACACCAAATTCCAACCCTACCATCTGAATGTTGCAGCCAAAATCGAGATTCATCAGACCAGGCAACATTTTTCCAATCTTCCATTGCCCAATTTTGGTGTGCCTGTGCGAATTGTAGCCTCAGTTTGCTGTTCTTAGCTGACAGGAGTGGCACTCTGTGTGGTCTTCTGCTGTTGTAGCCCATCTGCGTCAAGGTTCCACGTGTTGTGCATCGGCCTTCTGTATACCTTGGTTGTAACAAGTGGTTATTTGAGTTACTGTTGCATTTCTTCATCTTGAACCAGTCTGGCCATTCTCCTCTGACCTCTGGCACCAATAAGGCATCTTCACCCAGAGAACTGCTGCTCACTGGATACTTTTTCTTTTTCAGACCATTCTCTGTAAACCCTAGAGATAACTCCCAGTAGATCAGCAGTTTCTGAAATACTCAGACCATATATATATATATATATATAATAGCTGGAAACTGTAGCAAATGTTGCTGAAGCATAACAAAATAGTGTACTTGCTGGGGACTATTATACATTTGGTGCTCCCGTGGGTATTTGGGGCAGCTGGATGGTGTATGTGGGAAAAATATAGAATATCACTCGACTTGTGCATTACATTGCCAGAAACTGCTTCTACTTAGCTGTGAGAGATGTACAACAACAGTTATACATGTGTTGTTGAGTGAGCTAAATACAAACAGTCGAGTGCTGATGCAGAGCTCTCTAATCTCACAGAGACTCTCCTTTTCAGTCAGTCTCTGACATTATGAGAGAGACAGGAGGTGGTTAAGTAGGGGCTGCCTTTCAGATGCTCTACTCATGTTTTCCCTCTAGACAGGAGGAGGAAGAGTGGGTAGAGAATGAGGGTCTCTCTTGCTCTCATGCTTTATCCTACTCCTCCCCTTGGCCCGTCTCTCCCTCTTCCTCTCCCGCTCTCTGCCTTTGTCTGGCTATGATGGATTTGTAGGTATTTCCCAGGATTTTATGGTAACTCTGGTTTGGATGACATTACAGCACTTTGTTGCCAGCAGGTCTTATCCTCTCTCTCTCTCTCTCTCTCTCTCTCTCTCTCTCTCTCTCTCTCTCCCTCGGTGCTCCAGGGGGCTTCAAGGATTACAGAATCCCAGACACTAACAGTCTGAGGTGAACCTCCTGAATATCTATAGTAAGGGGGAGTGGGGGTAATAGGTAGTTGTGTGTGTGTGTGTGTGTGTGTGTGTGTGTGTGTGCGCAGGCCATTGCTGCAGGGATATTTAGGATAATTAAAGGATGTGCCATACTCAGGTGGCTCTTTCAGGAAGGGCAGTGCAGGTGTGTCTGATCTGACAGCAAAATCATACTTCATCCCCAGTCTCAACAATATAGGAAGCTTTTTAGTGAAAAAACATCTTATTCCAATGCCAAATTAAACTCGAAGGAGGCAGAAAATCCTGGCAAAAATTTGCTCTAAACCCCTTTCCCCCTCCAGCAGTAGATGGAGTTTACCAGCTGTCATTTCACTTTTAAAGTAGAGTTGCACAAAGACTCTCTATTTTTTTGGGGGGGTCATGCAGAAATGATGATGAAAATGTGTAGTGTAAATTACCAATACATATAAGATTTATAAAAAAAAATGTACAGTGTCTGCCCACCTTCACCAGAGATCAACCCAGGTATCAACTTATATCTGCACCACCATCAAAACAAATGAGGAAATATCTTTTGGATGAATGCTCCAGTGGAGTTGCACTAACTGGAAGAATCTATGACTGGAAGAAGAATGTATGACAACACCTTACTTATACTTATACACATGCTGCATGCATGTGTAGAGATAGAGTGGGAAAAACTGTGGCTTGTATCAAATGCAAAGAGCGATGGTAGTAATTATATGCAATCTTGACATGCAACTCTGGATGCTATGCTGTTTACCGAATTACATATAGTTAAACCAACTTGTCACGGTTGGAAGTGTTTAACAGATTTAAATTACACTAGGTTTAAGCTTTAAGGATTCACATGAGAAAAGTCATTGGAATCACTGGTGCAGAAAGTAATCTGATTCTGATTCTGGCACATTTTGGTTTAGGACTGTACTTGATGGTGCATAATATTTTGTTGACATACAGCAATTGCAGCACCTTGCAGATTAAATAAAAAGATACAACAAGTTAATTACCTCACTAATTAACGTGTCAACAGAAGGAGCTAGTAGGATAAAAATGTTTCCCCATTTTCAGTCTTTTTGCTACGCTAACAGATCACTGCAGCTTCGTGATTATTGTAAAGAAATGAGAGTGATATCAAGCTTCTCATTCAACTCTAAGCAGCTAAGCCTATATCCCAAAATGCTGTACTTCTCATTTAAAGGTTCCACCTACACTTTGTTCTTAGTAGGAATAAGTTGCTTGATAATTATTTTCACTTTTATGGAGTTATTGTGAATTACCCCACTGCGGGACGAATAAAGGTTTATGTTATCTTATCTTATCGTTTGTTTACTCTATGGATGACTCTTCAAAGCATTTTTAACTGTAATTGTTAGGGGATACGGGTCCGGTATTTATATAGTGCCAAATCACTACAGAAGTCATCTCAAGGCACTTTTCATAGAGAACAGGTCTGGACCATATTCTGTATAATATTTATAGAGTTCCCATCATGAGCGAGTGAGGAAAAACATCCTTTTAGCAGGCAGAAACCTCGGGACAGAACCAGGCACTAGGCCTGCCTTGCCATCTGCATTGACTGGTTGGGTTGAGAGAGAGAGAGAGAGAGAGAGAGAGAGCGAGATGGGGCGTGGGGTGGGAGGAGAGAGAACATCTAGTAGTACAATTCACAAATCTAATAACAATAATAGCAGTGTTAAACAGAGGCATGTGGGCAGTGGGTGGCTTGTAAACACGGGTCCAGACTCTGCAGCTCCGGAGACAGATGTACCTGCAGAAAACAACAGGAAGAGAGAGGAGAGAAACAAGAGAGCACAAAACTACCAGGGAGTGAAGATGCTGCAGTAGTAAGATGCACTGATGGGTTATGAATGAATAAAGGTGGAGGAGAGAGAGAAGGAGAGTTAAGCTCAAAGCATCATGGGAAATTGCCCAGCAGTCTAGGACAACAGCAGCAGGCTATGGCAATAGTCAGCCCAGGCAGGAAAATTTGAAGCGTTCTTAATTAAGGAGGCAGGTTCTTGCCTTTCCATGGTACCATCATGGTAAAGGTTAATGGGCATTTGTACCAATGTACCCACTAACTGGATAGGTAGTGTTCATTAAACATCTCCTGCTTCATGTTGATATACATTTCAGCCAGCAACTATGAGCACAACAGTTGTGTGCAGGGCTCAGGATCAGGTGTAATCAACAAAATTACCTGTTGCCTGTGTTACTGCTGTTGATGTGCACATCTGTCAGGTGTTTGTCATTATGACAGGCTGGCAGATAACCTGAGTCTGTCTCACTCACCCACTTGTCTTTTGAAAAATGGGTCTGTAGTTGATTTTGTAAACTGTTTCACAGTAGATCGGCCAGGTTAGCATTGTGTTGTTGGTCAAAACACACACACAGTCACAGTGGCAACTCTGAGATGCACATGTGCACCGGTGCGCACATTTTTTCTTGCACTTGGTCCCTAGTAGCTCTGTGTCTGTGTTTTATGTTTTACTGTATAACACATGCAGCTACTGGGTGAAAATTCATACTGAAAATACAGCAAAATACTTACTAATACAAATATATGGTATATGGACTGTGTGTTTGCATTTAGATACCGACAGTATGTTGAACTTGCTGTCATGTGAACCTATTATAAAGAAATTATCATTATTTGGTTTATGACATGTAATCAATTATTGTTTTTTTCCTTCCTTTTTATATCTCCTATTTTGCTATTTTTTATTTGCATTTGTATATATTTTATTTTGCCAATTAATGTTTTTTGGGGTTTTTGGAGTTTCACTTTCAACTGGTTTGTAAATGATTAATTAATTATCTTAATTATCTGAATGCCCATGTATGACTGAGGTTGCTAGAAGAGTTGTGGCATTTATTATCAATATGTGATTATATTATATCATTACATTACACGATTCTGAACTTACTACAATAAACAGCACAACACATGTGATTACCAAACAGTTGGCAGTGAACAGTCAGTGAGAAATGATTTCATCAACGTTAAACAGACAAACACATTCATAATGCACACATGGGCATACCACTGTGTTAGTAAAAGTACTTGAATGTGTGACCTAAAAAAGATCAGGTCTGATAAGTCATCCTGCAGCTATTTGCACCTGAGGGGGAATCCTGTGCTGGAAGAACACAGTGATCCAGTTAAGGTGTCACGTCAATTATTTTGTCCCAGGTAATAAAAATACAGTACATACAGGTAAAGGAGCTGCAACCAACTACAAAGACAAAAACACGAGGCAGTTGCCAATGAGCTGTCAGTCAGTGTCAGGAAGAATTACCCATATACACATTACAAAAGTCAAAATGCACAAAGCAAGGAGTTTCACATCATGTGATGTAATAAAATTGTTGTGCTCACTCAGGCTGATGTCCCACTATGACCTTTTCAAACACTCATATACCTTCAAATGTTTTAGTCAACACATGCAATACACACATGTAATTATGCTTGTTAACCGTAGGCTCTACACTTTATATTGGCACACTTTGCTGCTACACTGTGACTGCTCTCAGAAGAGCTAGTTGGTTGTAAGGCTTCCAAAAAAATGTTTTTTCCATTTTTTTGGGTTGATACTTGAAAAATACTTCAAAAATCAAGAACCCAAGATCATACCAACAGGCTCATGAGCCAAAATTATATAAAAAGCACCCTGAGAAAAATTCTAAACAGTACTGTTTACATTTAGTGTTTCTCACTAAAGCTCACTAACTGATGTGTTCCATTTGCAAGCCTTCCAAAATTTCCACAAGTATTGGCTGTGGTAATAACAAAAAAGAGTTATAACTACTTAGTAAAGCCATTTGGTTCCGTTAGTTCAGTTTACATTAACTTGGCTTGTAACAATACAGAAAGATTGAATGCAGACAAAAAGAAAAAGTACTCTTGAGCATGTTGAATAAACATGGACATAGTCTCTGTGACGTCACCCATTGGTTTCTGAAGAGCAGTTGTGGGTGGCTCTGGCCTTTGCCATCTTGGTGGCAAAATCAAAATTTACCAAGTTAGCCTGTTAACCCTGTGGTACCGACCTACTTCAGCATTGGTTCCACTACTGTGCACAATTCCTTCTTTCTTCCGAAATGTTGTAACGCAATTAACCCATCTGCAGCACAGAATGACTCAAAATCCCTGAAACGTCTCTGGCAACGCATTTCGGGCAGTTTGTCCAAGTAGAGATACCGTCACACATGCCACCGCTCATGCGCAAATGGGCAGTTGATCCGGTACTGACAACGTCAACAAGTTAATTTGTCTTAGTATCTGGCTGAAAAAGGAGTAACAGGGCATAAATACATAAATGTTTGTTTTGAAAAAGAAAAAGTTTTTGTTAACGTGAACTGTTAAAGGTGTTTAATAAACACGTTAAGTGCATATATATTCCCTTCTTTCTGAGTCTGTTTGCTCATGCAAAATGAAACGCGATTAATATAGATTAAAAATGAATGATATTTAATCGTGATTAATCGAAATTAATCCACAGCAACCCTGTGATTAATCTGATTAAAAATTTTAATCACAAATGTTTGACAGCACTAATGTATATAGACATGTATATAGACATTTCAGCCTCCAGCCAATAACAATCAGTCAGTTTCTGGAGTGTAATAAACTTAAAATAGTTTTTTAGCAATAATGTTAACTTAAATAACAAAATTTAACCTAAATAACAAAATTTGAATTCAGGGCCATCAAACTTTATGTTATCATATTGCCTCAATAACCAACTCCAACCAACCAGTAACATCTAGGCTAACATTATTTCTGGAAATGCTGAAATGTGATATTAATAATTTAAGTTACACATACATTATTGTATTTGCACTCACTTTTTGATTTACCTAGACAAATCTAGCATAATGTTATGTTAACCTTAAATTGCCCATATGGTAAGCCTAAGACTACATAACGTTAACTAACTAACATGGTGGACCTTTATTTTCCGACCTCACACATACACCTTTTTGTATTGTTTAACCGTGTTCTAGATGTAGGCCTGAGTCATTCCCAGCATTGCAGGCAAGTACCAGTGTCTTGAATCTGATTTGAACAGCCACTGGTGGCCAGTGCAGGGTGGGAAAAAGCGATGTGGTGTGGGAGAATTTGGGTAGATTGAGGAGCAGCAAGGCTGCTGCAGTGGTCAGATGCAACATGCAGACACATCAACAAGGAGCAAGTTGCACTAGTCTAGGCCTGGACCAGAACCTGAGGAATGGATGTATGCCTGATGTTGTGGAGAATTAATCTGCAGGAGCGGGTTGTCGCAGCAATGTTGGAGGTGAAGGACAGCTGGTCATCCAGTGTCTCACCCAGGTCCCTTGCAGTCCAAGCTGGGGACACCACAGAGTTTATTTTTGCTTGATTATAGAATTCAAAATGCCATGTCAACTGTTTTTATTTCATAATGAATTTTTACTCAACACTCTTGTAACACTATTTTTTATTTCATAATGGCACATTTAATAATGTAACTTTCAGTTCATAATTTCACTTTTCATGACATTGGTGCTGTCACTATCCACTATCCCTCATCTTTCATCCAATCACATGCAGTCTGTCTCTTAAGAAAGCAAGCTCAACAGCTGCTACCAAATCTAACCACCTGCAAGATAGAAGCAACAATAAGATAAGATAAGATAAGATAAGATAGCTTTTATTGATGCCCCTTAGGGGAAATTCACTTGTTACAACAGCTCGCAGAACAGGCAAATTGAAGTACACGTATTTCAAAATAAATACAAATAAAGTGGCTAAGTTAAAAATAAAAATAGTAATAACAAAAAATAAAGTGGCAACAAAAAATAAAGTGGCATAAATAGAAACAACTAGAAAAAGTAGAAACAGTATTTGTGAGGTATTTACACTATGTAGCCCGTTTTTTCCTTGTTAATTGACATCCAGAAGTATTTGACATACTATATCCATATGAGAATGAAGATGCTATAAATGCTATTGCACAGAAATTGCTATGGTATTGCACAGACAGTGGGGATAAATTCCTACATATTGCACAGTGAAGCAGAAATGCAGTCATCAGTTAAATAAAGTCATCAGTTAGCTATAATGAGGTGTCAAAGATTCTGATTGCAGTAGGTACGAAAGACCTGTGGTAGCGCTCCTTCTTGCAGGGTGGAAGTCTTAATCTGTTGCTAAAGGAGCTGCTTAAAGCAATGCCAAAGTAATTCTGAATCACCATAGTAGCTGCTGCTGTAAATAAACATAATACACAGACCCTAAAATTAAAATCCCCTTCCAGGTGGAACAACACAGCTACCTAGCTGCCTAACTAGCTAGGCAGAGTTGTGAGGTTAGATTGTTGCACAGTATCAAAGTTACAGTGAGCAGACATCTTGATTTGTACATAATTGAAACGCAGTTTCAATCTGGGTCCAGACAAATATCTGTAAAACACTAAAATATATTTAAACTTTAATTAAACGTAAAATGGAAGTGTCGATCTTCCAGTGTAGCTTCAACTGCATCAGTTGCATGAAGAACTTTGTTGCTTTGTTGTTCATTGTTTGTTTGTTCTGTAGCAGCAAGACTGTCTGGTACTACACTCCCATCTCTTTTTGTTTTAGCCACTGTTGATGGAATCAGTCCAATTAACACAGAGTCAGTTTTTTCTGTCTCATCATTCTCTGTCTCTTTCTCATTTACTGTACAGATTCTACTCCAGCTTCACTTTTCCCAGGCATCTCCTCAGTTTTTCTGTGTTAAATTTGTAAACTTGTTAGTATCTCATTTTTTTCTCTTTGTCACCCTCCTTTTCTTCTCTTTTTTGTCCTGTTCTCCTATTCCCTACTTTTGTCTCCCTCTCTCAACACTGTATGCATCTCTTCTTCCCTGTCCTCCCTCATGAGCCAGTATCAACATGAGTTAGAGGGAAAGAAAACAAATATAAAGAGGGTTGGACAGTTTTCAGTTTATCAACTAAAACACACTTCCCTGGGAACACAGGTGGGTTTTTAAATGACACACATGCACTACACACACACACTGCTCACATCTGCTGCTTACATTCGTTGATACAAAGTAAAGTTTAAGGAAAATTTTGAAATGTGTAGTGAGGCATTCTGGAGAGCCAGAATGGACCTTTTCTTAAACACCTGGCTCTGATGCACACTGACCTATTCAGATATACCGACAACACCCATCACTGTGTCATAATGTGACATGTACGAAGGGAGTGTAAATAGCTACTACAAATTGAAAGAAGTCAGTTTCCACAGTTTAGCAGTTGAGTGCATGTTAAATCTAACGACATTTTTACTGTAAGGACTGTTGCAGATCCATCTCGGCCCACTTGCCAGCATAGCATTGGAAAGCTTCTAGTGGGAACATTTAGTTGTTTATGGACCCAAGGATTTCCCCTTTCACTTCTTCACTACAAAACCATCACACTGACACTGAACAGAGTGGACAAACAACTACTATTAGGAAAGACCAGGTTTTAGCATGACAATAGAAATTTACGACAGAGGTCTGGTGAGATTAGCAGGGCCCAAATGGACGCAAAGCAAATGAAAAATAAGTTTCATTCCCAAATGTGGGAGCCATCCCATCCCATCTTTGTCTGATAGACAAAAGTGAGATGTTTTTTCTGTTCCCGAGAGGATGTAACTTTGAATACATGCCATGTTGGAATTCAGATAAAGTAATTGTGGTATTTCTTTGCAACCATGTTAATGAAAGCTAGCTAGAGTCTCATCGAAAATAAAATAAATCACATCTCTCTTACACGATCTCAGCCTGAGATATTAACTCACCACTGCATAGTGTCTTTATGTAATCCCCACTCATTTAGAATTAGAAAACATTTATTCCTTCATGGTTATATAATAATTTGTATTATTTAAGGTATGTACTGTGTTAAAAACCATGTCTGTATTCTTCTCTGACTCTTTGTAGTTAGCTTCATGTATTGTTTTAATATTTTTGTATTTTAATGGGTCAAAAGTCTCAAATCAGTCATCCACCAGATGACTGATTTGTGACTTTCGCATGCGAACTTTAGATTCATCGAAGTTTAAAGGAATTATCTTATCCTTTCTTCCGGGTGAAGGTTTCGGTTTTTTCAATGCTTTCCCTTTTTCCAAGCGGCAACCTGAGGGGCTGAAAAATGAAGCCAATACGGAAGTGCCCAAAACTGTAGTTCCACAAATGCCCACTTGAGGCTGGCTCCAAAAGGGAGTCAATTGCATTTGACACCCATGTTAAAATGCCCAACTTTACAGAGTTGTCTCGAATTTCTCCTAGGGGAGGTGGAGGTTGATTTAAGCTAACGATCTGTTAG
Source organism: Holacanthus passer (assembly GCA_025331565.1). Taxonomy (NCBI): domain Eukaryota; kingdom Metazoa; phylum Chordata; class Actinopteri; family Pomacanthidae; genus Holacanthus; species Holacanthus passer. The sequence continues at coordinate 1,499,933 of JAFREQ010000059.1, forward strand.
CCGATGGCCTGTCCACTATGCTCTGCTACAGCCAGACAGCTTGCTACTCCCTCACTATGAGGGGGGCCCAGCTACCGCTTAACAAAATCATAACTCTTTGCTGTGCAGGCTCACAATGAAATATACACTCTTTCTCTATGTTGTATTGTTTCTAAATGTAGTACTTGAAGTAGTTGATGTAGATGAAGTTGATGTACTTGCAGGATATTTGCAATTTTTGGATTGTATCCACATGGCTGAATGCGCTTAATTCGATCGATTTGATTTGGATCAAAGTGTCAGCTAAATAAATGTTATGTAATAGGCTGCTATAAAACTGTTTTTACACAGTGTTTAGCCAGGTGTGTCAAGGTGTGAAAATAAGCGGTATCTTGTGGAGTAAGTTGTTAATAAATGGTAAACAGTGGTCTTTTGGATTGTGGTGGTTTTAAAAAAACATATTTTCATTGATATGAATCTCTAAGAAAAAGTGCCATTGTGTGTGTGTGTGAAAAAGAGGACATAGAAAATCTACATATATCTCTACTGAGAAACAGTTACCAGTGCACACCACATTCATGCTCACACACTAATAGCAGTGCAGAGCAGACAGGAGAGTCCTTGCTGCCGCTACTGCTTTGCCTCGTTCCCACAGCCTGTCAGTGGAAACCTGTGGAAGGGAAAATATTTAGCTTAGAGGCTTGGAAGACAGAGTGGCAGAGCCCAACCAAACTCAGACTTGGTCCAAGTCAGAACGGAAGAGAGAAGGAGCAGCCTCAGGGCAAATACCAGGCTGCCTGAGCAAAACCTGACAGAATTCAATGGTCCAGGATTAGGGGAAACTAAATTTCATATGTACAACCCAGATTCCAAAAAAGTTGGGACACTGTGTAAAACATAAACAAAAGCAGAATGCAATCATTTGCAAACAAACTGTTTTTCGACAACGGTTTTACGGTGTGTTCCTAAGCCCATGTAGTAATATCCTTTACACAATGTGTTTCACAAGGTGGTGAACCTTGCCCCATCCTTACTTGTGAACCCCTGAGATTTTCATGATCAGCTAATAGCTTGTTCTCAGGGTTCATCCCAGGTTTGGACCAAGGTCTTTTCAGACTGGATTCAGATGAAGCTTACATTTGCAATTGAAAAACTGTCAAGTATGTTTCACATCAGCTCCAGAACTTGACAAAGCATTTTATTTTGTCAGGTTTGTTTGTTTAGTCAGACACCCTTGATAAAACACACACACACATAGATTTTTCCAACAATTTTCCAACAAAGAGAGAAGTTTGCAGAGGAAGAAAAACAATCACATGAGTGACCAGATGATTTGCCATTAAAATGTGTGGTTGGTTCCAACAGTCAATGATGGTATGTGAGCCTCACAGTCAACTAATCTCAAAATCAGCACCATTTTCGCCAGACACATTTGGAAATATTGAATTGTGTCAACCAAAAATCCATAGTCCAGTTTGTTCAGTTTTTTGACACACCAACAAACAGTACAACTTGTCAGTCACGTTCAAAACCTCTAGTGTGTGCCAGTGGTTCAGCTCCAACTCGAAATGTGATACAGGGGTCGTAAAGTACTGGACTTAAGTATATTGTGGAGTATATAGGGAACAGAGGGAAATGGTTAAGGTATTTATCATAGAGGTGGTCTGCTTTAGCGTGACGCTGAGTTTTGGGGTAATGGTCCAGGGCGCCTAAAGAGCAGGAAGAGTGCTACAGAACCACAGAGGAATGCACATAGCCCTGTTTGAAACTGCAGAGTTCCACAGAGCTCTTAAATCACGTTAGTGAACTGGATTATGAATGTTTTTATATTCAAGGTTTGAAACTCACACTAAGTCACCAGGTTAGTCACTCCAGCTGTTGGAGGAAACACACCCCAGTAGTTTGTGTACTTGGTGAGCACACTTGTATTCAGCTTACCTCTTCCAAGAACATGGATTCTTTTCCAACACATCCTTCCAGACTTGTCATCTTTGCTTAAATATTTTAGAACACATCTGAGAGTGATACAGATAATATAGAAAACATTTAATGTAATTTAATGTAACTTACTGCAGGCCTCATGAAGATCTTTTTCTTGGAGTTAAGTGAGGTTGATGAACAAACCTAGAATGTGATTCCAAATGTACAGTTGTACTTGGAAGGTGTATTGATACAAATACCTACACATAGAAAGAAATTCTGAAAGAATACCGAGCAAAGAGCAAAAAAAAATACAAAATACCAAATGACAGACATTTTCTGACAAATGACAGAGATGCGGAATCTGGTGGCTTCATTTCCTTTTTATTATTATTTATGCAGGAAATTTCTCTGTGAGCCAGGCTCTCTTTTTTAGGGCACCATCTGACAAATTTATCTGAAGTATATTCCCCCTTTGTGATGAAATTAGCACACAAGCTATAATATAGTTGTAGTAAATTGGTTACCTATCAGTCCATGTGACACGTTTACTTCCCTTGGTTAATTTGTAATAAACCAAGGTGAACACAAACCAAAACCTACAGGCACCAGTGGATCTTTTTTCCCCCTTGGCCCGCACCAAATGAACTAAACTTTGGTAGAAAAGCAATTAACTAAGATCCTGAATGTACACAGACCTTAAGAAGAATCATATGTACATATAATAAACAGAAGATTACATGTCTTGAGAGAAGCAAAGATTGCTGACTTTATGTGACTTGCCTCCTGGGTTAAGACCCCTTCAGACTTCCACGCATTCAAACAAATATCTCCCCACCTCTTGGGCAGCTAGTGAGCAAAGTTGCAATCCATATTTTTAAATGGTAATCAACCTTGTCTTCATTTCTCTACTACACTGCTGAAGTAGCATATCATGTGACCTGACTAATATGACATGATGTGATGCGACACATTGAGTATGGACTGGTTATTGACTTCTCGTGAAGTAGATGTGTTTGTGCTTGTGGGTACTGGACAGATCCAATGGGGCATGTACTATATCCAGCCAAAGCCCTTATCCCACTAGCTAAGAGGACAAAAGAGAACCAAAGAGAGTAAGTTATGTACCATAACTTGATGTGGTTCCACCAAAAATGAAGCATTTCTAGAGTATCCAGCTCCATTTGCAGCTCTAATTACTCCCTATACAGAGAATCTTGTTTTCTTCTTTGTTTTTCATCACTTACCACCCAAATGGTGACAGATCAACTCTACTTTTCCTCTTGGAGTACATGCCTTTGATAGTCCACATGCAGCTAACCTTAAAAAGCTGGTTTCATTGTTATTATTACTATTTCATTATTTCTGGCAGCACAGTGGCATTCTACATCATGTTGTCAAGCCAGGATCCAAGCTACACACAGAGAGCACATTCCAGTGTGAGTGTTTCAGCAAAATTATTGTATGTCATCTGTGAGACAACCCAGGTTGAACAAAGCACAGCAGGCATGCCAGAGTCAGAATTTTTAGCAAGTATAAATTTTCTTGACGCAGAGATCACCCAGGGAGGGAAAGCACTGCCGTCTGACATGGATTAAATGTAAAAATATAAAACAGAGACATCCCTATTCTCCCTAGGAGGTTACAGGTTGTATATACATCATAATTATGTTGGTAATGTATCAGCCTTTGTAGAAAAGCAGAGTGTCATCATGAGAGCAAGAACATGAGTTCATTTTTTTCTGTACAATTCTATATTGTTTTCTATGACTCTGATGAAATGGACAAAACCAAAACCTTCACTGCCAACCTGGAACTGCTGCCACTGATACTGTGACGTTTGCTTAAAATGCCCGACTTTACAGCAGAAGAAAATGTTTTCAGCCTGGTACAAAAATGGTTTTGGTCTCATTAGCATATTTTCCCCTTCATGACAACTGTAGGAGGGGTGAATTTTTTTTTTTTGTAACGCACTCATTTAAAATATACCAAGTCTAAAATGGTTCATTCCATCACTGCATTTTGGAGAAACTATAAATGTAACCAACACCAAAGTGGGCCGGTACTACCCGGTAAGTCAGCCAACTTGGTAGTTTCGAGGTCAGTTGGTGTGTTTCATCAAACAGGCTTTATTCAGCTCCACCCTCGCTCCACCTCTTTGTCCGTATTTGGGCAACGTCATTCACTGCCAAGATAGCGGCTCCCTACAATTGGCTTCAAAATCGCTCTTCAGAAATCTATGGGTGATGTCACAAAGACTATGTCCATGTTTTTATACACTCTATGGTTTAGATTCAATTTGTGATAAGTGTGAATTATTGTCATTTATGGCTTCCGCATTCCAGCAGGTGTTGTACTGCTGACTGCTCAGGTTGCTATGATGGTGCTCAATCTCTGCATATTAATTTTCAGTGCATGTGTCATTTACATTGGTATCAAAATGAAGTTCATGTAATGGTTGAGCTAATTACTTGTGGTGTGTTTGGCAAGTGTTTGCCTTTTTGCTAATGTCAAAGTGATCATTTGAATTTTCCTGTATGGGCTGAATTGGTCTTAGGCATATTTTCCCCTTATGGTTTAAAGTTCTTTGAAGGTTTTCTGTATAGCTTATACGTGCTATTTAGCTGATCTCTAGAGAATAGTTTACTTCTGGTTTAATGTAGTTAACACCATAATGGAATCCATAGCCTAACTCCTGCTTATTGTTAATTTGGTTATTTAAACACTAAAACCCAAAACCATGACCTTATGCGGTATTTTGTACTGTTGATCTGACAAAGCTTTAATGTTTTTGTAAGTGTTTATTTTGGGCGATTATCTCTGGGCAGACTCCTCGTTACTGCTCGGATTCATTGAGAACTCCCTCAAACACAGATCATTTCCCCCCCCAAATCTAACTGTAGAGCCATTTGATATAAATGGTTAATTTCTTGACATGCCTCAACTGAACTGATAAAAATTATGGACAAATCTACAAAGTAAGACTGAATCCTACCACTGAATCTTTAGAGTGTGTCACAGATAAAGAGCTGCTGGCTTACACCAATGCTTTTGTTAGTTTCAATGGAGACTTTTCTGTTACATTTAAGAAAGACTTTAATCAGGGGAACTCTGGTGTGCGGGCTGCAGTATAAGAGAGTCTCTTCTGTTGGCTGGCCGACCTGTAAGGTTGCAGGCAGGATTTCCTGTGAACACAGAGCCAAAAGGACAGCGTCATGGCTGAAAGGGTGTTAACCATTGCTGCTCATCACTTCAGCTGAGGCACTAAGTGATTTCACTGACCGTTCCCTATTAAGCCATCATCATTTCATCATCGTCATTGCTGTCATTCCTGTCATCATTCCTGAGGGAGAACCGTCAAATCAACTCCTCATGAGCTCACTGCTGTGCCTGCACATGACATACAGGACAGACTACCACACTGGAACTGACTGCACATATCCACTTACACACACATTTCCCCTGCTCAGTGAGTGTGCTTGGAAAGACTTTAAGTTAAAAAATTATGCATGTTTTCACTGTTGCCAGGGGGAACAATGCCCAAACAAAGAGGAGAATTTCTCTTCCGTGCTTACATCCTCTCTCAGCAACCACACACACATTCATAATATGCATAATCTCAGCCGTACATTCTACACATACACCAGCGCATAGCATGAGTCAGGCCAGGCGCCCTCTTAGCTTCTCCAATCCCTGGAGAGGTGCAGGCGTGTCCAAGGAGGCTTTTCCAGCAGAACTCAGGGTATTTTCCAGCTCTGGCCTCATCTCCATTAACCTGGCTGGCCTACAAAGAGCCTCTGGCAATAAATTCACTGCTCAGCTTGTTATGGCGCAACAGCTCTGACAAAGAAGAAATGTCACATAGCCTTGCTGCCAGACCACAGCTAATGGCTGGCTAAAGAAGTGAATGAGAGCCAAGAGGGAATTCCTGCAACACACATGTCACCACAGCGGGGTTGGAAAGAGGGGGGGGGGCTGAGGTTTGAATATGTGACTGTGGGTCATTGTAGATCCAAGCCAAGGCAGAGGATTTTCCTATGGATACTTCTGTGTTTGTGATGTGTGTGAGAGCTTGAGTGTCGATGCTTATATATGCTTTTTTAAGTTGATAATGTGTAATGTTTGTGTGTGTGTGTGTGTGTCTGTGTAGAGGTGTGTACATACATGTATGTACATGTTTGTGGGTGAATGGAGGGAACTGATAAATGAATGAATGAATGAATCTCTTAATTTAGTGCCTGGTCACTAAATTAAGAGATTGCAGGTTGACGGGGATGATAAATTAATTAAATGGATTATTCAACTTTATCACAACCTTGAGCTTGTGTTTCTATTTTTTTGCCATCCTTTCTATTAGCAATAATAACATGTATTCAGTCTTGGGACCAGTTTCAGCTTTAACATTGTCCTTCAGCATCAGTTTACATGTAACATTAGCAGCAGTAATGTGCCTCCCTTCTCCTCAGTTTTCTCCACCCTGTAGTTTGTTATCTAAAGGCCTAACTGTTGATGTTATCCAGCGTTTTTTTCCATACATTCATCCATCAATCCATAATTAAAATTTTAGAGCAATTAGCAAAATTTAAACAAGCCTGCACAAATCACGAGTGACCCTTCATACCTTCTGTCATAGCAAAACTGCATTTTGATTCTGTCATACACGATAAGTATCAGGTGTTAATATTGATAAATGATTGATAAATTAAGGCATGTTTATACAAATTTAGTAAAATAATAAAAAAAAGAAAGTTAATAGTCCACATGAGGACCAAAGCAATATTTCATTTCTGAGATACTGATTAAGTTTAGGGATAAATTGAGATCGGGTTAGGTGGATGTCAAATACAAGGAAAGACCTTTAACATAGTGTGAGTACTTTGCTCATTGTGTAAATACTTGTGCTACTGTTATTGTTTATACTGTCACTTTTTTAAACTGCCACTTTATTTTCAGTACTGTATTTCAATTTGCCTGTTCTGTGAGCTGCTGTAACAAGTGAATTTCCCCTGAGGGGGATCAATAAAGCTTATCTTATCTTATTTTATCTTATCTTATCTTAGGCTAGGGTTAGGCATGACTTGGTTGTGGTTAAGGTTAGGGTTTGGGTTAGGCTGTCCCAATGACAGGAAGTCAATGCAATGTCCTAAAAAGAATATCTGCAAACTTGTTTGTGTGTGTGTGTGTGATTCATGGTATCAACACACACACACATTTGATTACTGTATATATTTGTGAGGACACTCATTGATACTAACCTACACTTAATTGTAACCTAACAAATTAAAACCAAATCTGAACTGTCAAACAGCCCTTTGAAGTTGTGAGGAGCAGCCAAATTGTCCCCACTTTCCAATAAATGGGAAAGTGGGAATCCCCAGTCCAGGTCAGCTATGCGACGATGTCCATGTGTGTCGGGCAGTCCATGTCATGTGGGTAATGCCCCTCTCTCTTCTGCTTCGACATTCATGCATTATTTAAAGCCAAAATAATCAGCGTTTGTATTCTAACTCTGCCCCTTCTTTAAGTTTTTGCTGCCTCTTTATTTTTCCATCAATCTTGCCAGTCTTGGTGATTACTGCATCTTTGAATTAATCTGATGGTTGATGCTACATGATTTTTCAATTAAAAAAACATTCCCATTGAAAATTTGTGCAGTCTCTGTTTTAATTTTAACATATTCATTACAGGGCCAGTGACATGGATTGATACCTGCCTAAGAGTCTAGTTACTCCCACCAGGGAGCTCCAAAGTCAGAAATTTTCAAATTCTGCACACAACCTGACTGACACATTTTGCATCAAACAGCATTCCTTTTCCAGAGTCATAACTCTGTCAAATCTAAAGAGACATCATACACTAACTCCTGGAATTGCAAAAATAAACTTCCTAAATCCTTGTTGACAGTATACAAAAATTGTCATTTTTTAGTTCAGATTTTGCTTAAAAATCATCACATGCAGACTTTTTCTTCAGCATCAACAGTAGATATACTTGTCTGTAGATCATTGGTTACATTACAAACAGGAACTAATAGTAGCTAAGGCAGCATGAGATTTCATGGCACAGATCCAATGAATATGTAAAAATATAATAATAATATATAATAAGAAAGTAACATTTTCTTTCTTTCTTTCTTCATCATTTTATATGTCACAACTTCTTCAAACTTTCAATCCTCACACTCTATAATTATTTTCATGCTTATTCTGAAACTGTAGCCGGCAACATGTTTCAAACAAGTTGGGAGAGGGTTGCAAAAGACTGTAAAAGTTGTGGAATAAACCAAAAACACCTGTTTGGAACATTCCACAGGTAAACAGGTTCCTTGGTAACAGGTGATAGTATCATGATTGGGTATGAAAGGTTCATCCTGGAAAGACTCAGTCATTCACAAGAGGATGGAGAGAGGTTCACCACTTTGTCAAACACATGATTGTATAATTATTATAATTATGATGTATATTATTTGTAAATGATTGCATTCTGTTTTTATTTATGCTTTACACAGCACCCCACCATGTTTGGAATCAGGTTTCTATATATTAACAATGACTTGCAAACTGATGGCATTTCTGAACCCAACTTATTCTGAATGTCAAGCTGAGAGGTCTCAATAATGTCCTTGTTTAAAATGGGAGCACCAAAAGTAAATTGGAATTATAAGCCAGTGTACCACATTTGCTTTCAGTCATTTTATTTAACACATACATTGACATTTTTTCAGTTGGTCAATATAGCCATAGGTACACTGAAAGAGATTTTGTTTGCTGTATAAATACATGCTATACACTATAGTGCCCTCAAAAATTCCCACAATGGAAAGAAAATATACTGACACTACTTTTCTCTGTAGGACATGAAAAGTAAACAAAAGGAAATTAACATATTTGCTATGCCATTTAACGTGGAACCAGCTGATGTGCATTACAACCTACACCACAAAATCACTGAGCCATAAAGCAATGATGACTTCAAAGCTAGGTACAACAACCTCCCTCTGCTCAAGGCAGACTTTGGGATCTTTCAAAGAACTTGGACTGTTTTTGTTTTTTTTCAGATACTTGGTACCTATTCTATTATTGCAGGATAGGTATGACCTACTGAGCAATAATCTGAATGTTTGGGAGGAACTTTATTTAAAAAATGTATACTGTTGTTATTATTTAACTTCTGTAAATCAATCAGCAACTGACTGAGTTCATTCGTTGCTATTCCCAACAGTACCTATACTATTACTATTATGGCATAAAGTATGATAAACTAAGCAAAAGTTGTGTTGTCCCGTTGTCTTGATTTCTGCGTCACTTAATAAATCTGATCTGATTATATTTTAGAATGGCCTTTTTACTTGCAGCAGGCAAAGTAAGTTTGTGTACTTACAGGGTAAATCTGTGCTCGTACTTCACAGCAAAGGTCCAGGGGACCTATATTTATTTATTATCATGGTTACTGTCAGCCTCTGAAGACTGTCATGACTGTCATTCACTTCACCAACAAACTTCATATACTTCAATGTAACAAAATAACTTCACATATATATAAAAATGTGGGGTTTCCTTCACCCAAAAAACAACAGCGTCAGAATGGAGCTTGGTTGACTTCCATTTGAATTTCCACATGAAATGAAATTTAAGCTCCGCTGTTTTGAGTTGTACTGCTATTTGTTCTTCAGTTTTGTGTTGTGGTGATGGGACTTAAAAATCACATCCCAAGCTGCGTTGTCTATGTTTGTCTGTCTGTGTGTGTGTGTGTGTGTGTGTGTGTGTGTGTGTGTGTGTGTGTGTTTTCCCACAGCTGGCGAACATTCCCAGACAGCAGGTGGAGTGAGGAGAGAGGGACTACAGAAAACAAATTTCAACCATCAGATTTGTTTAATGAAGTCAGTGCTGCTCTAAGGTTGAGACCCTGACCAGTCTGATCCATTCCCATCTCAACACCACACACACACACACACACACACACACACAATAATATGTCCAAGCAAATCCCATTAGTTACACACATGAATACAAACACACACATATTTTTCTTTATACGCACTTCGTGAAAGACTTGAAAAGGAAACAGGTGCTAGTCAGAGACATTCCTAACATGTTTAATGTTCCAGAAAATCAGACAGACGACCTCCATCAGACACCAGTCACAATCGCTCTGTTTGCCTTTTCGTATGCCCTTTCTGTCTTCGTCCACACCCTCCATTCCCACAGTCTTCCCTCTAGTGAGATAGTGACTGATCATGATCAGTTCAGGTCTTGTCAATCACTTTCCTAGTTTCCATCATTATCTTTTCTTCATTGATATCAGTGTTTCATTTGACACTATTGATCACAGTATCCTGCTGGAAACTCTGGAGTTGAGAGAGGATATTGAAAAGTGGTTTAAATCCTACCTGTCCAACAGAATGCCTGAATCACGGCTAATGTTCCTGTTTCATCATCATCTCCTTTCATATGTGGTGTACCACAGAGGTTAATTCTCGGTCCCTTTCTGTTTCCTCTGTACAGTACAATGATATGTGAATGAATAAATGATAAGATTTGTCTTTTATACAACAATTGGAAAACCTGTTAAATTTACACTCAAAACCACACATCACACACAATTACTGCAGTTTGCTACATTCTGTTACATTTAAATAAACAAAAAAAATAAAAATAAAACTATAAATAAACCAGACCAACCACAGCTGATTTCAATAAGCATCTTCCAAAGTAATTATGCTTTTCAATTTCATGCCTGTATAAAAGGGCAAGTCTTTGGAATTAGTTTTTCTCAGTAAACATGTACCCAGCCAGACATAGATAAACGGCTGGCAGAGGAGGTAGAGTGTCCAGGAGAAGAAGATGAGTATGTACTGGAAGACTGCTGAGAGGAGAAAGACCCAGAGCTGTAGTCTCAGATGAGATTAGAGCGATTGTTATTGATCATGTCATAAACCATGGTTCATCAATGCAAGAGGCTGATGTGAGGTTGCATCCAAATCTACAGCGCGCAACAGCGGCTTCAATTGTCTGAAATTTCCAGCAAACCAACATAAGAGAAAAGATAAAATAATCCTATATTGATCACCCAGGGAGGAAATTTGGGTGTTACAGCAGCACAGAGACAGGAATAACTACAGATAAATTGAGAACTCTGCAAATAAATAATAAATACAACTACTAAAAAGTATATAAAATAAACATAAGAATTTTTTTTTTTTTAAATAACTCAAAATTACAAAAGTAATTAGGCTGCTGATGTTGTAATTGAACTAATAGTGTAATATTGTCCAAAGCAAAGTGACATAGTGGTGCAATTAGTAGCAGCAAAATTAGCAAAGTATGATCTATGTAGTGATAAAATGATCCCAACAGTTATAACAGTGTACACCAGAACATTATATTATTATATACAGATAGAGTACTTTATTTGTCCCAGCAGGAAATTGTACCAACAGTGGGAAATTGAACCAAAAGATAATGAGCAAAAAAATGGAAGTATTAAATCTAATGCCAGACACAGTAGAGCAAGGTTTTGCATTTGGTTGTTTTGGTTAGGTTAAATGTGAACAACTCTAATGGTGTAACTCTTATGTTTCCTTGCACATCTATTTTGGAGAGTCATGGGGCTGGAAGCCAGGCTAACATCTCACATATTCACCTTTGTGGATGAAGCTGGTTTTCGCTTGGACAAAACACGAGGAAGACATGACTGATAACAGACAACCATTTTCTTTTGCTGGTTGTAAACTTATTTTTCCTTGTTTTATAAATTTTCCTCTCTGTCTCTTCTATCTCCATTTTCTTCTTCTCTAAAGAACTTTGTAGTTTCTGTTTTGAAAAGTGCTATAGAAATAAAGTTTTCTTGCTTGCTTTTATCTCATTTTCTTTTTTTCATCTGTTGTATTCATGCAGTAAAGTTGCCATTATTTCGTCCCTTACTCGCTCTATCCATCATCTCTCACTTTGCCTTCCTGGATACCACAACGTCACCAATACTCAGACCACTAAAACAGACTCTCTTTCTAGTCTTTGAAGTCTGCTGAGACAATATTATTTCTCCAACATGTGCTAATAAGTCCTTTAAAGCCAATATTCTTCATGTTCCCTCAGTAGTAGGCAGTGGAAACAGAACCCCTGCCTGCTCCATCAGCTGACGACCTCTGGCTGGGTCCCCAGAATCTGTAGGAAGCTAAACAGGGTTCTTGTGTTTCCATCCAACTCATATAAGTGTGGAATGATAGGGTCCTGTAACACAGTTTGCTTTAGTCTCTGTTGTAGTCTGTTCTAGTCTTTTTTGTGTGTCTATGATGTTCAGGTGACCGGCATGTTTAGGATTCCTGAGTTTGTCAGCATAGCCACATTCCTTTAGTAGTGGATTCCCATGCTGCAATATATTTCTGTCACAGAGCTCTCTCATATGCTCCAGCAGCTCACAGCGACAAGACAAAGCCGGTAGCATTACAAATCATCTGCTGTCTGCATAGCAAGCGTACCTGTGGCTTAGTCAGTAATGCTCTCATGGTGTGTCTGTCAGTGAGACCATTACAGTTTTTAAATGTCACCAGCTTATTGTGCTCTTGTAGCAGTGTTATTTAAGGTTAAGAGCAGGTGGTGAGGAAGTCTGAGGGATGCTGTTTTCTGAACAGTATTTCACGAAAGAACTCAGCCATTAATGAAACTGCAACATAAAATCATCATGTGTGCTTAGTGGTCATTAGCTCCAGTGCTTCATGCTACTTCAAGATGTTGATTAGGTCCACATCAACACTTTGGCATGAGTTTGCTTTGTGTGGTTCTACAATACAATGAATTAATATGCCAGATAATATTTTGGTTGTCGACCACCAGAAAATGTGAATATATAAGAGATGACACTATAACAAAAGAGTGTGGTTGGAAATCTCAACATTAAATCTCAACTGCTGTAAAAGTAACACAAAAGTACAAATCCCATTGCTCACATTAATCCTCAACTTTGATTGACAGTTGAAAAAGCTAATGTGTAATACAATATGCTATAGCATTGATTCAACACTGAGCCTGACTTGTTAGATAAATCTTCTCAGCTGGAGGGGCCTGAAGTTGACAGCATCATGACTGTACTAGCAGCTAAAACTGGGATTAAATTACTTATGAAGTGGATTGGCACCAGTAACAAGAAAATCTATCAAGGTTGAGGTGATCATCAGCTGAAACACAGTGACACCATCAGAGTGATCCCTCAGGACAGACCTGATGAGCCTGATTAAACAGGACTGGACTGGCTAAGGAAGACAGGCAGGCAAGATAGGCAGACACATGATGATTCACACTCTGGCAGTTACACACCTTCATACCTATGAGATGCCAGCCTCCTGCCTTGTTAAATAAAATATGTTGCCTTTTATCTTTATTTCTTTCTCATGGATACAATTTAGCTCAAATCACAACAGAATTACAGCACAAAACAGAAGCCTCAACAGCAAAGAAAAGAAAACTGAACATTAAAACAATTAGCAAATTGAGCTTTTGTTACAAACTACTAGATTGCATGTTACAAAATCCTCCATAATTTATATCTCACAAAATCTTGAATGAATGAATTGAATCTCAAGAGCTGTTGATGTCCCTAACAATGTTCATACACACCATCATTCTGGAAGTTAAGGATTATTTTGCTAATCAAAATAATCTTATGAGCTAAGAATGCTATTTGATATTCTAAAAACAAGAAATGAATCTATTTCTTGTTTTTATCATACTGTATAAACATGGTGAATTTGTAACCCCTCATTATTCATTATTTTTGTTTTAAAATAAAAAGAAATTAGCATATAATTGTTCTGTTTCAGGAGTTATTTGAAGAGACCTGAGTAACGGTGACCTACTCGTTCTACTTTTTACGTTTATTTTTTTCTTTTTTAATACTTCTTTTTTAAATCATGGATTTATAAGTTCTTTTTGTTCTCACAATAATGGAATTGGTTTTTAAATAAAGCCATTTTTTTCTTTTTGGTTTTAGCTTCCAATTTTCAGACTTCAAAATATATATTATACGATATCTGAGAATGTGTGAGGATGTTTTTAATCTTGGCACAACACAACTGATGGTCTCAAACATATTAAGAAGGCAAGAAATTCCACAAATAAAGTTTTGACAAGGCACACCTGTTAATTAAAAAAAACACTCCAGGTGATGACCCCATGAAGCTGACTGAGAGACAGTAGTGTGCAAAGCTGTCATCAAGGCAAGCAAAGTAGTAAGTAAAAATGAAGAAAAACCATTGAATGGTTGAGTTCAAACTTCTGACTGGTAAGGTGGGTTGGGACTGAGCTGACTATAACAGCTTAATTTAGCAACATTTACATTTCATTTATATTAGTAAATCATTAAATGCTAGGTTGACGATTTGGGTTACAGTTACAGCAGGGAAATCTTAGGTTTAGGTTACAGTTAGGGTAAGGGTTAGGGTTAGACAAGTTATGGTTATAATTATGGTTAGGGCAAGTCTCCAGGAAATGAATGAAAGTCAAGGTAATACCCTCTGAAGTGATGGAAATACAAATATATGATTGAACTATTTTAAAGGCCTCAGTATTCTTGAAAGTCAATTGACATAATGTGTCATCCAGCAATTTCAAAGAGTTAAATCAATTGGTTAATCATGCAGATATACTTTGCCTCTGATCACAGCTATTCCAGAGAAGTGTATTGATTTCAAGCCTGTTTGGGCCGAGCCCTAAGGATGGTGAATTCAAATCAATCACCCAAAAAATTGACAAAACTGATAACATAATATTGTGGGCTTTATTTCTTTAAGTCTAGAGTATGTTCCCATTTTACACCAACACAAGTGAAAGACTACATTCTGTCAGTGTTGCCTTCCCAGCACTGTTTGTATATTCAGTGGGCAGTTGCCTGATGAGTAATAAAAACAAACACAATCCTGTGCAGTTGTGACAGGTGTGTGCAGCTACTGGTAGCTTGTTTGGAAGGCCAGAGCCTCCACAGTAGTAGTATAACCTACAAACACTGACAGCCAGTGTGTTTTGAGGCTGCAACTGAACAGGAGACATTGGCTCTTTGATCCCAGCGCCATTCCACCCACCAGTGCTCACAGGGTTTGTATAAACATAATGAACACATAA
The DNA here is from genome assembly GCA_025331565.1 of Holacanthus passer. Taxonomy (NCBI): domain Eukaryota; kingdom Metazoa; phylum Chordata; class Actinopteri; family Pomacanthidae; genus Holacanthus; species Holacanthus passer. The sequence continues at coordinate 1,514,944 of JAFREQ010000059.1, forward strand.
ATCACCACCAGTTCATTCTGAATGTCCTACCTCAGAATCACTATAATTTTATATCAGTTAGTTATAAAGAGTTCAGTTATAAAGAGAAACACATTCAACAATGAGTGTTACTGTTGTTCTGTTCAGTGTACATACGACAGTATACCTGTAAACACCACTGAAAAAAAAAAACTTTTAAAAAGGCAGGTCTGCTTTAGATGTCTGTGGTCAGGTACAAACTCCTAACCTCCTAATGACTCTTTTTACCTGATGTAGAATAATGATGTGAGTCTTGCTAACCTGTTTACAGTAAAGAAAAAACATGTAAATGTATACTCAAAATCTATGCAAGTATAAAAAGCCAACTAAATGTCTCATGCTGGAGATCTAAAAACGGCCCACTCTGGTGTTGAAGGACTCACGTTCCCATAACAGGATACTGTATGCATGTGTATATGACTTTTTTGAATTTCTCTCTGTGTGTATGTCTGCATGTGGCATCATTGCCAACTATCAACCCATTCTTGCTGCCTGGTGTGAGGCATGACTCATAACACACACAAACACACATTCTCACACACTAATCACTTTTACAATAGTGCCATCAATGCACATCCAATTTACTGTATGATGTGTGTTACTGTAGTAAAATACCATAACATAATCTGATGCTGAACAAAGCAAAGCAATGGACTGAAAAAGTAACAAAGTCTCATTTAAACAGACTTAAGAATGTGCTGAAATACACACACGACTGGTTTGCATTGGAAGCATTTACCTTTATGCTTAGACTGCTGCAGTCACTACGTGTACAATTATACCGTCACTGAATAATTGTCATTTTGATTCTGAAATGCCAGTATAAGAAAGAAAAAAAGAAAGTGAGACATGTCAGACATGAACCACTGTCTGCATGAGCCTTTACACTGAAACTGACATTGTAATCCAGCAGGTGGAATTTAAAGATGAATCTGCTGGAAAGCTTAAGGACACAAAACAGAAAGACTGCGCTGTTGTGGCTGTTGTATTTGCTATGTTGACCTGAAACAAACTGGACTTCTTTTTGTTATAATAACCTACGGTATCTTACTCGTTTAGAAAAGAGAAGGTTACCACTCTTACCAGTTAGATTCTCCTTCAGCCATCCAAAAATATGCAAATTAGGCAAAGACTCTAATATGTCCATTTGAGTAAACATTAGTTTTCTTATATGTTTAGGGTCTCCATGAGTCAGCCCTGTGATGGACTAGCCACCTGTCCAGCTGTGCCCCACCTCTAAACAGTATGAGCTGAGTTATCCTGCACAGGATATTATATCCGTTATAGATCATACAGTATATCATAGCATTCAGCAAGATTTAATGCAGTTTTAAAGACTGGTGTACAATATAATGCCAATGAAAAGGTGGGTTTCACTTGTCTACAATACTGTAACGGGGTAAGGATGGACTCAAGTGCAACCCATGGAAACCAGAGATGGTTGGTAATGACCTTTATTTACAGATTTCAAGGCAAAAAGGTGGGTATTAACCAACTAAGGAATGACTGGTAAGGCAGCACGGAGAGTGTCTCTGAGCCACAGGAAACCACAGGTAGGACGATTGGGAATAACTCACACTGCAATGTTGTCTCTAAAGAACGCCTAACAGCCACAGACACAGGCAGACAAAAACTAGGAAAGCTGAGGCAGAACAGGAACAGAAGGCTAAGGTGAATTCTGGGATAACGACAAGGCAGGTTGAACAGAAGCAGTCAGGGTTGGCAACAGAGAATCAAACTGAGGGAGTTTGCTGGAAAGTCCTGCATGGCACAAAGAGCAATCTTGCAATGGGTGAGTGTACTGAGAGGCTTATATATTGGGTTGATTTGTGATTGACTGCACCTGGGAGCAGAGGTGAGCTGATGAGATTGGGAGTGGCTGGCAGGTGGGGTGAGACAGAGGTGGGGTGAGTGGGAAAATGCTGAGTGGCAAATGCTACTCATTGCTCGATTGTCTCAGCTCCCTATGCTAGACTTTCAAGCGCACTTCTTTGGATTGTCTTCCCGTTACCGACAGTGCCTGTTTATTCACTTACCTGTTTGCCTGACTGGACCCCAGAAAACTACTCTGCTATCTGGCTCAGATCCTGCTACCCTGCCTTGGCGTCTCCGTGCTTGCCTGTCCAACCTCGTGGTGTTTGTTGTCCTGTTACGGAGTAAGTCCTTCTCCTTCTACTGGCTTCCCGACCTCTGCCTGGCTTTGACTTATCCTGCCGCCTGCTCCTTGTTGGATTGTTGTGTATCTCGGACTGACTATTGGTTTTTGGACTTTATTCAGCTCTCACCTGATTTCCAGCCTGCTCCATATTGGCACGTTGATCTATCCAATGTGTACGTGACTGTTGCACACCGGTGCTGCCGGTACCAGCTCGTCCAGTTCATCCAGGACACTCTCAACAATTACCTGTGTAGTGTGCAGCACGTGAGTCCTCCTTTACACCTCGTAACACATTTATATTCCTTTTTTAATGGCTCCTTTTTGGAAATGTTTTTACAGTCAGTTCATATAAATAGTTATATTAGTCTCATGAACAGGTTTCTAGGATCCGTTTAGGCCTCCGCACTTCTTCTACTTTTACCAAATTGTGATTTTAGTGACAGCTACATTTCCCCTCACCCTGGATTCCGGTTTGGCTTAACTGAAGGCCATTTCATACACTGCTAAAAGAGAGAGACAGTGAGACAGAGGGAGAATGAATGTAAAGCTGGGACGAATGACCGAAATGCGGGAAAAACAGTAAAAGACATCGGTTGAGAGAATGCACATTAACCTTGGTGTTCCTTGGAGTTACTAGGCATTCTATCAATACAGGTTCTATCAATACTGATCTGCCTGCTGATTCTCTCAGGAGTTGCCACTTTGGCAGCTAGATTTGCTTTGTATAAGCAGTTTGTGCCAACTTTTCTGACAAATCTAAATTGGTGGGCACTTGATTTTTTCATTCATTTTTTCATTGTTTGATGAAATTTCTAATTTCCATATTCGCATAACAATAGTTGGTAATATGTTTTATACTGTACACCTAGTCATACCAAGAAACAAAGGAAGACACTGCATTAAAAACAATTCAAATGGATCAACATCCTTTAGGCTGACAAACCAGACTCTAATGCTGTTCCTATAATTTTGTCAGCAGAAAAAAGTACTTGTCAGATATAATTTGATAATGTAGGCTGTCACAGTTCTGCAAGTTACGTTTCTGTTCAGCCCTAGTTTCTGTTCAACCTCATCTTAATTCTGCCTTGTCTTAGTTCTGCCTTATCTTAATTCAGCTTTGCCTTAGTTTCTGTTCAGTCTCTGTGCCTCTGTCTTAGTCCAGTTTTTCTTCTTTAGTTCCCTCTTTCTTTCTCAGTTCTGTCTCATTTCTGTTCTGTTCATGTCTGACTCTCGGTTTAACCTTTTTGGATCTGCTCTCTGGATTTGCTATCTTGCCTGCTTCTTTTTGGATCAGCCTGCATCAAGACATTCTGTGATTTGCTCAATCAAGTCTTCTGCTCATAGTTCATGTTCATAATTTCTGTCTGCCTGTCCCTGTGGCTTTTTGGCAATCCCTGGACACAATCCCTGTGAGTTTGATGTTTCGTATCTGAAGATTTCTTTTGCCTTTAAATAAAGAACATTACCGACCATCTGTTCTAAGTGTGTTGCATTTGAGTCCAACCCCATTCCCTGTTACAGTAGGCAGTAATTTGACAATGTAACCCGACAGAAGGATTTTTAAAAAGTTCCATTGTTGAAATTTTGAGGATAGTGCTAGACCAGGTTTCCAAGGGTGTCGGGTGACCAACTGCACCAGAAGCATACATCTGTAGATTGTGTTAAAGAGTTTTATCCAAAACTGAGAAGACCACAACTGACCACAACTTTAACCTTTACCCTGATGTAATGCTAAAGCAAATAGAATACAATCAAGTTGTCATCCTTAAACTAGACTTCAAGAATTACCAACAAGCTAAAACATTCTGACTCCAAACAGCTAAAACTGAAACTAAGACTGGTTCTTATGACAACAGAGCAGAACAAACACACAATCAGAGTTTTTTGTTCGCTGTGTTTAACTGAATCACCTGAGTTGCATTGATGGAGTCATCCTTTTGTCAGTCAGCTGACGTGGAATTTGTTTTGGTCTGCAGCTAGCATGGTAGTCCCGCTCTGTCTCACATCTTGTCACCAGCACTGTGATTACATTTAAGTAGCTGTTGTAAAGGTCAATCCATTCTTAATTCCCTTGTCTTTATCATGTTTGACAATGTGTAACAATAGCTCTTGTGCCAATGAACTCACTATGTCACAGAGTTGTATTGCTTTTTTAACTGTGTGCCATTTGTAAGAAAGTTGGTTGCTGTTTATGTTAACTTACACAAGCTTGGAAAACAATCCAGTGCTTTCATGAAATCCCTTCTAGACTGCCTGTGCCACAGATACTACCTTCATTTGAAACATTACTATTACTACTATTTAGTAACATTTACCAAAATATTTGACCCTCATGACTACAACAGAAAATCAAGAGTAGCATTTTGGCCAAGTTGTTTTGCTTGCCCACATTTTTCAGGGTGTTTCTGTTGTAGGAACTATCCCAAGGGACCAAGAACCTTTTGGGGAAATCAAGAACTTCACCTGCCTTTAACAAAGGAACCGAGCCATGGCCAGTGGTCTGGGTCAGCAGAACTGGAGCAGGAGACCTTAGGCAAGTGACAGGAAGGCAGGACTGGAAACCAGCGGCGATGGGGGTGCAGGGCTGGAGGCCGGCGGTGACAGGAGTGCAGGACTGGAGGGCACCGCCCAGGCTCTGGAGGAACAGGCGGGTCTGGAGGGTGCTGCTCGGACTCTAGAGGTTCTGGGTCAATTAGAGGCACTGGAAGATCAGGAGGCTGCTGCTCGGGGCCCTGGAAGATCAGGAGGCTGCAGCTCGGGGCCCTGGAGGATCAGGAGGCTGCAGCTCGGGGCTCTGGAGGATCAGGAGGCTGCAGCTCAGGCTCTGGGGATGGCTGTGGCTGAACAGGAACAGGAATGGGAGCTGGAGGTGGCTGCGGCCCAGCCGGAACAGGATCAGACGATGGCTGCGGCCCAGCCGAGACAGGAACAGGAGGTGGCTGTGGCCCAGCCGGAACAGGATCAGACAATGGCTGCGGCTCAGCTGGAACAGGAACTTGGGAAGGCTGGGAACCAGGAACTGCGGGTTTGGTTTGGCCTTATAGCTGGAAACCTGGGGCTGTAGTTTGGACTGGTAACTAGAAGCCTGGGGCTGTGGCTTGTGCTGGCATTTAGGAACCTGGCGCTGCGGCTGTTGCTTGGGCTTATAGCTGGGAACCTGGGGCTGCGGCTTGGGCTGATAGCAAAACTGCTGGAGCATGGGTGGAGACCTTGGCTGGAGGTTAGCAAGCCAGTGTCTAGCCAACTCTGGAGCATGTGTAGGCTGGAGGCTAGCGGGCCGATGGCTAGCCGACTCTGGAGCATGTGCGGGCTGGAGGCTAGCGGGCCGATGGCTAGCCGACTCTGGAGCATGTGCAGGCCGGAGGTTAGCGGGCCGATGGCTAGCCGACTCTGGAGCAGGTGCGGGCTGGAGGTTAGCAGGCCAATGACTAGCTGACTCTGGAGCATGTGCAGGCAGGAGGCTAGCAGGCTGGGATGCAGACAGAGCCCTGGCTGCTACTGAATCTATCTGAGAAATTAACTCAGACAGCTTAGTCTCACACTGCCGGAGGGTGGCTTCAAACCTGTCCATGTGGTTTGGGGAGGTGTGTGCTGAGTCCATCTTTTGGCCGGATTGTACTGTGACAAGGAGTGGGGATGGACCCAAATGCATCATACAGGAATTGATGGTTATAAGGCCTTTAATAAAACCAAAATACATCTTTTGCTAACAAAAACTCACAGAAGGGTAGTGTCCAGGATAGTCCAAAAAAACAGAAACATGAACATTAGACAAAGAGTAGATCCAAACAATTACAAAAGCACAGACAAGCATGAGCGGAAGAAGAAAAACAAACAATCCAGCAAAGGCTGAGTGGAGTGAAATGGCTTATATAGAGTCCTGATTAGTTGTTGGCTGCAGCTGGGAACACAGGTGACTAGATGAGGTGGGAGTGGCTGACAGGTAAGGTGAGGTGAGGCAGAGGCGGGGTGAGAGGAAGAACACTGAATACAGAATACGGCAGACAGAACAGAGACCAGAACACAGAACTAAAACAGACAGAACTTATACATTACAGGAAAGGGGCTGACAGGACTACGGCATAACAGACTATGACAGAACAGAGACTGAGAACTAAGACAGATCTTAACTGAGACTAAGGCCGAACAGAAACTAAGATGGAACTTTGACATAGAAGACAGACAGAAAACTAAGACATAGAATACAGACAGAAAACTAAGACAGCAAACTACAACACAGAACTAAGACACGGAACTAGGACACAACATGACAGCAGAGACAAGGAACTAAGACCAAGACAATGAACTAAGACAAGACTGGACTACGACATGACAAGACTACGACGAGATCGACAGAACTACGACATGAACAGGACTCAGACATGACCACAGACAGAGACTGGACACAGGCAGGAAAGTGACTAGACAAAAACTATGGCTGAACAAAAACTAAAGCTGAACAGATCAGCCACAACAGCAGTTGATGAATGGATGATAGAAGGACAGAAGGGCAATGTTTCCAACAGCCGCAACACAGAGAGAATACAAGACTGAACCTAGCCTGTTTAGTTGAAATGTGACTTCAACATAGGGTCAGGGCACTAACTGAGTGGCTTGAGAACTGGGAGCTGAAAAGCAACGAATGACAAAAACAAAAGCACTGGAAGCAGAGGCCTCCAAATGCACCAAAATTACTGCGTTATTTGGTCCAGCAGCAGCAGCAGGGGCTGCAGTGCCAGCATCCGATAGTGAAAATCTAATCTATTACCTTTATCTGTGTATGATTATATCTGAAAAATTAACATATAAGTGGCATTTTAATCTTGTATGTAATGAAGGTGGAGCTGATTTTACACACACACACACATATATATATAGCAAATCATAGTTCAAAAAACAATCATTTGTTTTATATTAAAACAATAACTTGGCAAGTAACTAATACCTTGACTGTCAAATACATATACGTAATTGAGTAAACAGTATTTCTGTAAAATGGAGTGGAATAAAAATCTGAAAATAGAGATAAAAAGTAGAAAACGGAACAATCTCAAATTGTACTTTAGTACTGTAGTAGTTGCTTTCCAACACTGCTCTCTCAGCACCCTCTCTGTATTCATTAATGCAAAATAAATTGCTAATTTAACTGGACTTTTCCAGAGTTTTGGCGTATGTGTGTGCGTTATTGTGTCTCCGTACGTGTGTGTCAGCACAAACTACACAAACAGGCTGATTATAGTTGTTGGGTAAATGGCAGTGTTTAAAACTGTCATTTAAACTTTCCCCATTCTGACCATGGAACCTCTCACACATTAACATACTGTAAATTACTGTTCAATATTTGACACAGACTGCCTTTATGGAACACTGCATGGCCTCAGATATGTCTCACAATACATATAGCAATTGCCCAACATGATTAGTACATTTAAGCAATAATCTTGCACATAGTTTTGGTAAAATAAAACAAAGATTAAATGGAATTAAAATGTCACCTTATGTTGATATGGGAATAATACTGACCTTTAAATAATATTTGATGCAGGTGTCATCTTCCACCTGTAATATTGTTAGAACTAATCACTACGTTTTACTGGTAATTATTATTCTATATCAGAACTTAGTGCAGATATATCAGTTTTAGTGTGTATGTTAGCCAATAATTCTCAAGAAATGTCAAAAGTAGAGAAATGCCAGTCTAAGGTTATGGTCACTTAGAAACAGTGTTACTAAGTTTGTCCACCAGAGAGCACTGGCAAGTTGATTTTTCAACTATAAAATGTCCCGTAATATTGTTTATGTTATGTGTTTATTTGTGTATATGTCTATGTAAAACAAAATGGTTATGCAGGGTGTCAGGGATAGAACCCAGATGCAGCATGAAGTGAGTGATTTATTGAAGGGATACTGTATGCCAGCTTAATCCTTCAAGTGTTGCGTTAAGTTGAATATTACATTTATATTTAAAATTGCCTATCCTGGCACTTGAAGAAATGTAATTTAAATTCAAAGGCTCCATTCACTGGTATCACATGGTTCATTAAATTTTATGACAGTTTCCCTATTTCAATTTGAGAATCCTTTTGTACAAAAGAACTAATAATTGCGCTAGATTAAAAAAAAATCAGGAGATCAACAAAATCATTAGGGTTTACCTGATGGGGACTAGTATTATCTCCAAATTTGATGGCTTTCTGGTGAGTAGTTGATAACCTGCTGTGGACTAATGTGTTGGATGGACAGACATGCAATGACTAAATGTTTATGTGTGGTTGCAAAGGAAACCAATGAGAACCTCTTTGTCAGTGAACTAGACTCTGCTGCTGAGGCCAGAGTACCTGTTCAGAGGGGTACCTTTGAAACTGAACCTTTACTCTCTTTACACTCTCCCAATGTATAATCCCAGAAGAACCCACTGTATATTAATACATGAATTCATATAATTGCTATTTAATGTCCAGTAAATGTACTGTATTTGAGAATTGTACAACATTATTTGAGTGTACTGAGTGTGAAATCAGCATTAATACAATGGCAGGTCATCTGAGGACAGGTGCCCTGCAAGAGTATTGTGTTGTCATCTTGTTGTTTGAGGTGAAGTGTGAGAAGCTGCAGGGCAATGACAGCATTGCATAACTTGCATATTAGCTTCACAGAGCAAACTCAGAACAAGGTATCACTGCAGGAACTTGAAAACCACTCTGGAATCAACAAAGTGTCTGTGTGTGTGTCTTGTCTAAATGTGTGAACAAGTCTGCCTGTTTGCAATTCTGGGTGTGCCTGCCTACACGTGTTGTGTGTGAGTGTGTAGAGAAGTGTGTGTAGGAGGACTACTTCTGGAACTGTGACCCTAATGACTAACTAACGCTGCTGCTCTTCACCGTAGTGGTGCTAATATCCTAACTGGTGTGTGTATGTAGTATTAATGATCATGTGTGCAAATATGAATGTTTGTGCCTATTTTACCCTTAATGCAACAGTTGACTTCCTCCTCATTCAGACCTGACATTGTACTATATGATATGGTTTGGCATCCTCAAAAGCCTCAGTTGTTCAAAAACATGGGGTGAGGTTCACCATTTTGTGAAACACAAGATTGTATAAGGGTATTACCACATGGACTGAGGAATACTTGGTAAAACTGCAAATGATTGCATTCCACTTCTATTTACATTTTGGCCAACTTTTTTTGGAAATAGGCTTGTGGTTATTGTAAATTAATATAAGTTGCAATCTATTATTTTACACCTAAAATACTGTACAATGCAGACATCGAACAAATGACATATTGTGGCTTCTGCACTGACTATGACGGGTTGCCTGGTGAAGCCTGTTCAGCCTGGTGGGAGTGCAGCAGAAAAAAAGAAGAAAAGAAATTTCCAGGTATCTTCAGAAGGAAATTTTACATGACAGAAAGTCCTACTTGTGATGATAGAAGTGTTTTTTTCTGAATGATGACTGTAAGCTGCAGTCATGCCTATGACGCTCTTTTGCAAACAGTAAACTTCAGTTTGTCCAGCCTCCACACGCACACCACTCCTTGCCTTTATCTTGTGTGGGTGCAGGCAGGTGCACTTAGCACATAGTGATCCCACAGTCATTGTAAGATAAGATATTCCTTTATTAGTGCCACAATGGGGAAATTTGCAGCAACAATTTGTAACAGTGGTACCTGTGCATATTGAAACTACTTGAAAGGCTTGGCTGCTTTTGGACACATCAGTGAGGGAGAATGCGTTTTTTTGGTGTCTCAGCTCGTCATTTAACAACCAATTAAACTGTCACATCTGCAGGCTGCATGATGTATGACTTCAGGTTGCAGATGAGAGGATAAGTCCTGGCATGTCCTCACAGTAAAGTCAAAGAGAGTCTTCATAAAGGACAATTAAGTGGTGGATTTCTAATGCTGCACAGTCTCTCTCATCCACACGAACACTCTTCACTTAAGTATATAATAGAGAGACAGGACATTTTTCAGGAGATTAAGATAATTGTGCTTTGTTTCAGTTGTATTGTGAAATAATGGTGAATGTATTGCGCCAGGCAGACAGACAGGCTGTTTTGACTATATAGCTGCTTTGAGTAAAGCTGCTGGTTCAGTTCAGGTCAGTTCAGTTAAAGAGACCGCTGATATTATAATGTGTTCACATTATAGCAGAAAAACAAGGCTCTTGCAATGTACAAAAGCACAGTGTTACTAACACTCGAATTACAGATGGGGCGGAGAAGGGTAAGTGACCAGGAGGCCGGCCGTTTTTTCCCCTATGGGGAATGACCTGGAGGCCGGTTGCTACAGGGATGCAGGGCTGGAGGCCGGCTTAGACGAGTCCCCCAGCTAGGGCACTGGAGGATCTGAAACAGGGACAAGGGGAGGCTGTGGCCCAGCAGGAACAGGAGATGGGTGCGGCTCAGCCGGAACAGGAGCAGTGGGTGGCTGTTGCTTGGGCTGATAGCTTGAATTCTGGGGCTGTGGCTTGGGTTGGAGGCTGAAGACCTGGGGCTTGGACTTGCAGTTGGGAACATGGTGCTGCAGCTTGGGCTTGTAGCTGGGAACATGGGGCTGCTGCTTGGGCCTGTAGCTGGGAACATGGGGCTGCTGCTTGGGCCTGTAGCTGGGAACGTGGGGCTGTGGCTGTGGCTTGGGCTGGTAGCAAAACTGCTGGAGCATGGGCTGAGGCTTTGGTTGGAGGCTAGCAAGATGGTGGCTAGCCGGCTCAGGAACTGGTTCAGGCAGGAGACCAGCAGGCTGCTGCAGACAGGAGTCTAGCAGTCCAAAGGCGAGCCAAATCAGGTGCTGGTGGAGAGGCTTGTAGACTTTGCAGACCAGAATGCCATAGACCAAACATGGCTGCACACTCTGCTATACAGCCTCTCAAAGTCAAGGAAGGACTTCAATTAATTGTAAACTTATATGTATTCATTGACACACTTTATCACCATTATACAATCCCTGTAAAGAAAGAATCAAGTATTTGTTACCAAGTATCAATTTTGTATTTTGTATTCAAGCTTTTGACTTATTTGCTTTTATCTTATAGTTTCCTAAACTATGTTAATTGTTAAGCACCAATATACCAAGGCAAATTCCTTCCTATGTGAAAACCGACTTGGCAATAAACCCTATTCTGATTCAGATTCTTGTGTTATTTTCTATGTTTCTGTTTTTTGCTTTGCCATAGTGTTAAACCTTATTGGCTCAGTAAAAACACTTAGTTACCATTAAGATCACTGTCTGCGTTATAATGAGTATGCCTCCCTGACTCCATTCAGTTCCCCTGCAGCCTCTCTCCATATTCATCCAGCCAAGACATCCAACTCTATATCTTTCCTAGCACAGACTCAGTGACATCCTGTTCTATAACATCCAAACAGTAAATTAATGAAGGTATGTGGAGAAGCCCAGCTTGGGGCAGAACAAACATTGTCCACTTAAACCCCTTTAGAAAGACGCAGTGTCAAGTTAGGAACTGATAAGAAACAAAACTTAAGTTTCACTTTCCAACAGAGCTTTTACTTTGGGGCACTGCTGACGTCATGGAGCTGATGAAAGTAGAATACAACTTGACAGTTGATAACCACTATGCGACAATGAAGACGAAGGATTCAAGGCCTCAAACAGAAACTGTCGATGCAGAGGGGAAAGCTGCAAAATCATTAACTGTAAGTAAAGCCACCAAAGGATGTTGGAATAGTAACAGTAACTGGCTTGAAGCAAGGAGTGAAGCGAGTTTGTTGTTGAACTGACAATTGCAGAAGAGGAGAAACATGCATCTATGGCAGCTTCAGCAGGTGCAGCAAACATGTTGACCACACCAGCAGCACTGACCACACCCACTGTGAGAATAAAGCCAATAAATCTGCCTACATTTTATGGATGCAAGAGGAATTTCCACAGATGGAGAAGAGACTGGGAGAGCCTGCAAAAGCAGGCAGAACCAACTGGCTTAGTGGAAGTAAGAAAGATGGAACTCATGGACAGTGTGGATGAAGACCTCGGTCTGACTGCATGCAACACTGCTGAAGACATGTTCAGAGTGTTAGAAAATAGATATGGAAATAAGTCCACCATTGCCTTGGAGATAATTGAGGAACTTGAGAGGATTCTTGTCTTAGGAAATTTCCCCACTGTGGGACTAATAAAGGGATTAAAATTTAAAAAAAAAAAATTAAGGGCAAATCAATTAATTCAGACTGTGGAGAAAGCTCTGGAAGATCTCACAGAGCTTGGAAACGCAGGTGCCATTAACAATCCACTGGTAATTAAGTCCATAGAAAGCAAGCTGCCTGACACTGTAAAAAAAAAAAGGACTGGCTTGTCTTCATGGACAGCCATTTTGAAAACCTCCTCAAATTCAAAGAAATTCTTGAAAAAATGGAGCAGCTTGGAGTCACTAAGAAACAAGTGTTGTTTCTTGATATGTTGATGAAAAGAAGTGACCACTGATGACACGTCTTCACTTGTGCATAAAAAGACTTTATTACACAAAAGAGAACAATGTCAAGAATCGGCAGAATCTGAGAGTCTCTGGTGCCAATTGTGAGATCTCTCTCTTTCAGCCCAAACTACTATCCTTATATGTGATTTCTTATTTTTCCAAAACCTCACCTTTTACACACAGATAGTTGGTCAAATGTCTGCTAAAGCTGTAAAAATGACACTTTACCTATGAACTCAATTATCTTTTAACCTCTAACCTGGCCTTTCTATGAAAGAACATAGGTTCAAATTCCACAAGACAACTGTAAATCACATAACAAGGGATGGAGAGAACAATACACTACACAAGAAAAGCTGGAAAGAAAATTTGAGAAGATATACCTCCACATGTTCCACAAGGAAAGATGGAGGATGTGTTGTCTGTGGAGATGAGTCAAGGAACTGAAACTGAAAAGTTGAATGCTGTGAGGAGGCTGGGAGCATATGAAAGGTGCTTGGGATGTCATGAAGAAGGGGAAGAATGCAAAGACACCTACGCATGCAGAAACAAAGACTGCAGGAAGGGGAGCTCTTCAGATCACCAGTTCTTTCTGTGTGCAAAGGGAGAAAGAAAAGGTGAGGAAAAAAACGTGGAAAAGACAGCAGGAAAGGATGCAAGGTCACTGAGGAATAAGAGCAATTCCTGACAGAACTCTCTCCAGAAATTGCAGAAAAATGCAGAAGGGCTTTTATCAACTGCAACAACAAACTGTGCTCGAAAGGATAAGCTCAGACTTTTACAGGTGAAAGGATTGGAAGAGCTACCAGTCATCATGATGCTACTAGAAGTCACATCCAATACAGAGTAGTAGATTGGAACCCTGATAGACCTAGCATCAGACACCAACTATATCACCCACAGAGCTGCCAGTCGTTTAAAGCTGAGGAGTGAGAAAATCACATCAGTCGTCCATGGGGTTGGAGGCACGACCATGAAAGTAGCAGAAGATATCTACTCAGAGTGAGAGTCAAGACGCCCAGAGGGACAGAAAGAGCACATGAAATGGTCTGCTATGGCTTAAATGAAATAGCCAAAGTTCACAGAGCTGTCAAAGCTGAGCAGTTGAAGAAAGTCTTACCAGAAACTAAACTGGAAGATCTGAAAAGGTTAGAGCACATTGAGCTACTCATCAGCCACTGGGAAGAGAGTCGTGGGGGACCTCGTCTTGTTGGAAAGCCCACTGGGGAAGACTGTAGCTGGAGCTCATCCAAATCTCTTTGAAGATGTGGTAATGGCAGCACATAAGTCTGAGACACACTTTGCTCGCTCATTGAAAACAGCTGCAGTGAAGTATGAAGAGATCCTTGAGGGATGAGAGATTCAGGCTGAGACCAAGAATACAGTTACTGGCAGAGAGTTTCTGGATTGGTGGAAATGGGACAGCATTGGCACAGCCTGTGAACCTAAGTGTGGAGGATGTCACTGTGGCAAATGTTCACCAGGAGGGAAGGAAATGACACTGTGTGAGGAAAAGGAGCTGGAAATCATAAAGCAAGGCCTCACCTATGTAAAAGCAGATGCCCACACCAATGCACCCCACTGGGACACAAAATATCCTTGGATTGAGGATCCCACCTCCCTTCCTAACAACAGGAGTGTAGTGGAAGCCACTCCTGAGGACAGAAAAACAGCTCAAGAAGGGGCCTGAGTGGTAGGCTGCCTACACAGCTCAAGGTCATGAAATGTTGGAAAGGGGAGCAGCAAAGAAACTCACAAAGGAGATAATAAAGAACTGGAAAGGACCAGTGTGGTATGTGAGCCATTTGATAGCACCAAACCCCCACGCTGTGACAACACCTGTATGCCTTGTATGGAAAAGCAGGCAAAAGTTTCAAGGACGGAGTATGAATGATCTTCTGCTGAAAGGGCCTGATGTTCTTAATCCAATCAGAGCCATTTTACTCAGATTCAGAAGAGGAGTGTATGCAGCACTGCGTCATATGAGAAAGATATACAACTCTGTTTGGCTGGAGGACTGGGAGATACATCTCCACAGATTCATTTGGAGAGACAATCGAGAGGAGGAAATTGGTCAATACACCATTACTAGAGTCCACATTGGTGATCGTCCAGCAGGATGCCAGGTGCTAGCTCTTTTTTTTTTTTCTTTTTTTTTCTAACCTGTTCTGTGTGATGTTCTAGATGCCCAGTCGTGCCACACAGATTTGCTCTGCTAGGGAGAGGTCTGAAATACTGTGATTCATATTTTATTTTTTGTTTGTTAGAGATAAAGAGAGGGGGATGTGGGGACAAGAGACAAGAGACAAGAGAGAACATAACAACAACAACAACCACAACTACAACAACAACAACAACAATGACAACAAGAGTATGGCGAACTTCAACATTCTCAATACCTACCGAAGTAAAAGGTTGTGGAACAAACCGATATAATGTATAATTAATGTAACGAAAGTGTAATAGAAAAAACTCAGACAAACAAGCAAATATAAGAAAAGACAGAATATGTGTGTGTGTGCATGTATGTATGTGTGTGTGCGTGTGTGTGTATGTGTGTGCGTGTGTTTTGTGTTTGTCCCTAGAGCCAAGGGTTAGTGTGAGACCACCGCAACCCCACCCCCCGGCCCCCAGGCGAGAGACTCACCCGCACACCAGAAATAAAGCAGGTGTAAAGGATGGGGCCACCAGGAAGCAGTCCCATCCCTCACCCACTCAGCACCACAGCCACCCCCCAAGACCCTAATGGTGTATGTACTGAGACCCAGTAGGAGGGGTAGGGGATGTAGTCTCCCCCAAGGAAGCCAGGTCCCCGACTGGTTCCTGAGGTGGATCCCCCATTGCAGATTCCCAGACAGCGGAGGGACAGGATCATACGGCCCAGAGTCCGCACCGACACGTCCCAGGACCCCGCCAGGTGCTAGCTCAGGTGCTAGCACAGCTGGCTATGCAGGAGACAGCAAGTTTATCAATGGTTTCACACTCAGAAGAGGAGCGCAGAGTTCTGGAGAAGGACAGCTACATAGATGATATCCTGACATCACACAATGACCTGGACCTGGTCCTGCACCAGATTCATCAACAGGAAGTAGAGCTTTCGTACTCCCGAATCAAATAAAAGAAGAGGATAATAAGGCTCTAATAAAAAATAAGAAGAATTGTCCTGTGTGTCCTTCTGGTGAAACCAGGCTGTTTTCAATTTTGGGCAGGAGCTGATGACAGTAGAAAACAACTTGACACACAGCCATGCCCCTGGTGGAGTGAATGTGTACCCCACTGAGAACCTCTGCAACCTAGTGAGAGAGGTGTTGTTTGGAAAGTTCTTTTCCATCAATTGGGCTGGCAGTGGCTCTGTTTTTCTGCTGATGCAAAGGGAGTGGCGAAAAGGTTGTCAATTCACAAGCTCACATTTTATATGACAAAGCAGTCACTTTAGGGATGTAGACAGGATTAGAGGTGTCCAGCGCAAACTGTATGCATGTTGGATGAACAGAGTGTGCATGTAGGTTCCCTGTGCATTTCACTGAACACAGGAATGCAATCTTATACTAGAGCTGATACCAATAGACTGTAATGTTTCAAACAATTCACTGGCATAGTGCTTCCAAACACCCCAGATGGGGTGCCAGTGGCTACTTCCTGTGGGATAATGCACCACCACAATCCACATGGGGCGACTGTGGCTCAGGCGATGGAGAGGCCGTCCACCAATCAGAAGGTTAGTGGTTCCCTGGCCCCTGCAGTCTACATGTCAAAGTGTCCTTGGGTCAAATTGCTCCCGATGGTGCTTCCATCAGCGTGTGAATGCATATGCATGGTTAGTGGTGGTGACCAGAGTCCAATCAGACACCATGTATGAATGTGTGTGAATGGGTAAATGCTGGTTTGCTTTGTGAAGCTCTTTGCGTGGTCTAAGGCAATTCACAGTATGTGTAGCCAAAAAATCTGCACCAACTATGTGATGATATGTCAATAATAATAATAAGGAGCAGAATCTCTCCCATTGAATCCAGGCAACAAAGAATTCAGGGTGTTCTGCTGGCAAAGGGATTTCCTACCCAGTATCAGAAAGGTGTACTTTATAAAGTGGCCAAAATTTAGGTGTCAGGTCAGAACAACTTTTGAAAATGACTTTCCTCAAGATTACTGAATTCAAATATTTCCAATATCTACTGTAAATCCTGTAGATGACTCATGATTTTCCTGTCTGGAATCCACCTCACATGAAGATGTTTGATTTTTTTTCCTCCACCTTTTTCCATATCACACACCTGACAATGAATCTATTTCAACTAGCAAAAAAAAAAAAAAAAATAGTTCTCAGATTCTATTCAGAAAAAAATTAAAGACTGTAATCTCTAAGAAATCGAAGAACTAAGTAAATAGAGATTTGCAAAGAAAAGACAAGAAGCAGAGGAGAATTGCTATATAGGGACTTGAATGCAGACGGACAGAGAAAAGCAATATATGGTACAGTTCAATTCCCTCATTAAACATGTGAAGGAGAGATGTAAGCGGAAGATGTCTAAGTGAGGCTAGAGTGAGGATAACCAAAAATTACAATAGCCCAATTGCACAATTACAATAGTTTGACATACAGAATCCTGTCTGATTTCTTTTATTCTATGCACTGGACTCACCTAAGCGAGCTCACGTTGCTCATGACAAGATGCATTCACTTATGTGAACTGTGATCCAGTGTGCTTTGGTATGCCAACACTTTGATAAAAATGCCTCGAAGGACCTCGTAGGGAAAATGAGGCACCTGTGACAGGCTAACAGTCAGCTCTTTGGTGCTGCTCGCGCAAAAAAAAATTCTTCTGGTCTATGAGCAAGTATCACTTGACTTTCTCTAAAATAAGTCAAAGAAATGCCAGTGCAAGGAAAACTAAAGTGACTTTACATATAAACTCCAAAAACCAAAAAAAGTGGATTTAGTGTTACGTTACTCTTTAATGAAGCTTATGTCGTGGTTTTGGTCTCTTGGTTATTTTCAGTGTATTTTGCATTTTATACTCCAGTGTTTTTGGTTTAGGGTTGTTTCATTTTTTGTTCAGGCTTTGCCTCAGTGGCTGGAGGCGTGGTCTTCAGGTGCTGGGGCTCCTCACACCTGTTTCCAATTTCACCTTGTCACTGGCAGCTTTAAAAGACTTCTCATTTCACCTGCATTTCTCCTGCCATCCTACCACAGCGCCTACCGCACAGCCTGGCCTCCAACCACTGGAGCTTTTCTGCTCCATCTGGACTTTCTGTGTTTAGTCACCTTTTTGTTTTTCTTGTAAGTCCTGGAGTTTCTTTTGTTTAATAAATCCCTTTTGCCCCTTCACCTTCATCTGTGTTTCGCTCCTGGGTCCAATTAAGAAATAACTGAAATCGTCACAGCTTATTCTCGATGTGAGAGCTCCAGACAGAGTTAGCCTGCTTTGCTTTGAGACTGGTAAACAAATATTTAAAATGGACAGTAAGAGCGCAACACCCACAATAGGCACACACACACACACACACATCTATGTGTGTGTACAGCATCTATAACCACACAGAGCTAGGTTGAGTTCAGGGGCTTTTTGCCTGGGTCACCATCTGACTGGCTGCTTATCTTTGGATGAATCTTGGAATTCAGAGTAAGGATTAGCTCAACATCTGCACTTCCTTACACTCACACACACATAGAGAGATGTACATAGCACACTCTCAGGCAGGTTAAAATAGGCATAAAGGTTAGAGATCAGTTTGGCCTGTTCGTGAAAACTGTTCCAAAGCCACACTTAGCCGCCTTAAGAACACAAGCTATGATTTCTGTAATGATAACAATAACACACACACACAGTCACAACATGACACATGGCTTTTGTTATGGATACACAGTTGTGTGTGCTGAAGGTGAGGCAGGGGAGTGGTGAAATTGTAAGCCCAGCATATCTGGATTTCATTTGCCTTAAACCAGATCTGCTTTAGGAGCAATTAGAGTCAGAGCACATGGCAGCTCCATGTTTCTGAGGGTTGCTAGGGACAACCAGGGGTACTCTGGAAATAACAGCACAGCTGTATAGTAAAATATGCTGTCATGTCTCTAACTGAGCTAACATGTGAATGTGAATTCACAGAAATTGCCTGCCAAATTCTGTTTAATGCCAGGTATCATATGTTGTTGCTGTAAACACACACACACACACACACACACACACACACAGATCTTGAAATAGCTTTGTGTACGCAGAAATGACATCTGGATCCAAAATAGAATCCACTGAGTCAACACTGTGAGAGGATGAACTTGTTAAAACTGTTGTTCTGATTACAGTAAAACACAGTTTAATAAGATCACAAATTAAGAACTTACAGTATACATAGGATGACACACAAGAATGCAGATATTTATTGTTGATTTGAACTGCAGTAATCGTTCATTTTCCAAAAGACTATAACAAGAATTCACATACACTAAACACTGAAATGCCTTAAAAAAACAACAAAATATTACCATCAAAATTAAATCTCATAAACTTAACATCTAAAGCAAAGTTTGACTTCAAAGGAACACTTACCAGCTGAACGTGGAAGTGCTCCAAATGCTACCAAAGGTCATGCAGAAGGGCTCCACAGGACTATGATGCATTTTCAGTAAAAATACACCATATTGTGGACGTGATAGATATACAGGCAGTACTCCAGCCAGTGTTTTTTTAAATATTTATTTATTTGTTTATTTTAGCCATGACTGATCCTGTCCCAATAATGCATTTAACATTTCGGTAGCAGGCTTCTTACTTTTAGCCAGCTTACTATCGCTTTTAGCAGTTTAAATGACAACCATTGCTTATGGCAGATTATATCAGCTGTCACTAATTAATGTTTGCCAAAAGGCCAAAATGAAAGGTTTGAGTGTTTCTGGTTAATGTGCTCTTTGTAACTTAGGGTCTGTACTTGGCCAAAAATCATTTATGCATCTCTACAGAAGCCCTGAGAGGCAAGAGAGAAAAAAATCTAATATATTTTCACTGTCTGATCAAAATAGTTTTCCTTCTGTGTTTATGACTTAAGAACAGGTGTTTTTTCTTTTTTTACCAGGGTACTTTTTCAAAGTTACCTTTTCATCTGTGAACACAAGCAATAATAATTTTTCTAACCATTTGTTGTTGTAATACTCTTTTTAGACACAAAATGCTACTTAATATAGAGTGACAAAGTGCACATAGGGAGGAGGTTGATGTGGATGAATTGGTCAAACACAGGACATTCACCCAGGAGACGGGGGTTTGTGTCCCATGTGAAACCAAAAGCAAAGCTGATTTATTATTTTGAGACTTTCTTGACTTTTTATTTTTCGTCTATAGCTGCAGTTTGGTTGGCTTTAATCAGATTATTCTTGCAAACCTTTTTGTTCACCTGTTCTTAAGCCATAAACACAAGAAAACAGTTTAGATCCGACTTATGGTAAAATGGAGCACCAGAGTTCTTTTTTCCCACTTGCCTCTTAGGACTTCTGTACACCACTCTGCAATGATGACGATCATTCAGTATTTGCTTTTGTTTGGCTGCACTGCTCTATGTGCCTTAAATTGCCCCTCGGGGATAAATAAAGTTTTTTTAATTGAATTGAATTGAATGAAGTTCGCAATGTGTTCTTGCAGTCCAACAAGACCAACTGAGTGGTTTATTTTCTCAGTTGAAACAATCCAGCTGTGTCATGTCAGTTTCAGTTGTCAGAATCTCCCAGTTCAGCTTTCATTGAAATCCACCAATATCATAAGTTTATCAACTTAATAATTCTTATTCAGGACCTCCAGTGTTTGGCCATACATTATCTACTGTGTATGTGTCTGATACATAATTGCATACATCATTTTTGAGAAATTGTTTGCATCAGCACACACACATTATCTAGGTTACATGTAAACATGTCCAACGACCTGTTTTCTCTTGGTGACTTGGTTTGGTGTGTTTATATAAGCATACTCACTGACACCAGTATTGAGAGTGGGTAAAATATGGAGTATCTGTGCCATTTGTGGCTGAAAAATAATCAGTACAACTTTAAGTCTGAATTTGCTGACATTTTTGTGACATTGCACGCCATATACAAACCATACACTTGAGTTGCATAATGTACTGGCTGTGTAGCACAGCATAGCCAACTGGTCTAGCAGCAGCCTTTAGTCTCTTAGTGTATTTCTAATTGTAGCATAGCAGTGTGCCGGACCAGACAATGAATGGACTGCAGCGCTCTCCCCCCTACTCTAACCACAGCTTTAACTGCTTGTCCTGTAACCATCAAACACTGCCACTGGTTTCCTACAAGGCTTTGGAGCGAGGGAACATGAAAGGAAGGCAAGGAAGACAGCTGAGGTCCCCACTTCTCCTCTGGATGTGGTAATAGATGGGTAGGGCTAGAGACTGCTGGTAATTGGTAGCTTGGAGTTTAAAGAGCGGTCCTTCAACTGAAAAACCTCATGGGAGGTCTTTAATTTGAGCTACTAAATACGCCCCTCATCCCCTCACTCCAAGTGAGGACGCGTGCGATACAGACAGGGTTTTTTGTGTGTGTGTGTGCTTCTTCTGCACATAGACTATGTACTTAGGCACAAGTGCACTATACATGCATGTAGTTCCACATTCTGCTCTTTGATGATTCAGCCTTCTAGGTTTGGTATTGGTGGTCTCAAAGCCACACACACAAACACATTTGCAAGACATACACAAAAAAAACTTCAATATGCAGTACACAAAAAAGTTTTGACAGTTCAGGTGTGAAACTGCAGGTTGACTGGAGTGGAGTTATTTGGTTGTTGTTTAAATGACCTAAAACATTCACTACTGTATTCTATAAGGCAGAAAATATTTTTTTTTTAAATCATGATCATGCACTAGCCTACTGCCATACAGTGTTATTAGTCTGGGGTCCAGTGACCTTTGTTTTGCTTTGATGCTTTGGTGACTTCATAGTTTTTTTAAATACATTTTTAAAACACAACATAAGAGAAATATAATAAACTCACTATTGAGTAGCTGCAAAAGAACATATGCTATTACTATATGATATGATAAATATCATATAATAATAGCACGTAATGATAATGTTGGGCCATGACATGTACAGGATGTAGGATACAACAGAGAAAAAGTTAAGTTACTATTGTCTAAATACCATCAGAAAAAAACAGTGTGGACAGATGAAGTTACAGCAGCTCTGCAGGCCTCTTTTGAGTGCACAGACTGGCACATGTTCCGAGATGCTGACATCAAAGAGAACCACATCAGCCTTGAAGAATATGGTGTAAATCATCAGTGACAGCAAATGTATTGATATGATGACCAAATGCAAATTTCCCCACTGAGGGACGAATAAAGGTTTATCTTATCTTATCTTATATTACCAAAAAGACAATAAAATTCATTCACCAACAAGAAAGCATGGGAGAATGGGGAGGCAGAAATAGATGCACAAAATAGGACACATACAGTACCCGCTGAGTGAGATTGAAAGTGGAGGCACAGCAGACACATCAGGAGAGACTGGGAAGAGACCTCATCATCAACAACACCGAAGACATGTGGCAGACAATCCAGAACATCACAAGCAACAAAGGTAGTAGCACCCCCATTATGCCATCATTGCCATGTGGGCTTAAAACTTGTGCTTGCTTTGATCTCCTCAACAAAGAGTTAGCTATCAAATCTACTGCACCTCCAGAGGATTGGCCACTTTCAGTATCCACAGAGATGTGAGCACTGCCCAACCGTTCCTTATTATATCATATTATACATATTATATCATATTGTATAATATGATAGACAACTTCTGCACACCCAATCACTGGTGGACAACACTTTTTTCACCACAATTAACTGGGAATACCCATCCTACCTTAACTTTAACCTTAGTTGAGCCATTATTTTTGACAATGAGAAAGCCCCTCTTTGCTGAGAATAACAATTTTACTTTTGACACCTTCTGACTTTACATTTAGTTCTGATGCCAAGTCTCCCACTGTCACGCCACTACTTAGTAAGCAATGATCTGCGAAACCGACTGCCACTGCAGAGCCACATCATTGCGTTGCTGTATACATACCGCTTTCCCAGCAATGTTAATGCCATCTTCAAGCACTATAACAACAATGGCCTCTCATCTCTCTTCTGCAGATATTGCAGCAACTCCACACTGTTGTCTTTAGTTACTAATTACATTTCAGAGCACATTTCTTTATCCCCTTCCATTCCAGTGAAAACCATGTGTCTCCAAACATGTTGATTTTGAATGGCTGTGATAAACTTGAGTGTTTCTTTATGGGTTGAGAAAATTCCCGGACTCACTAAAGGAGCTATTTAAAAACCCTCTTGGATCAACTGGAAAATACATTGTCACAGAGCTGAAAACAGGGCTGTTTTTCTATGCTCACTTTTTAGAGGTACGTGGATCACAAGACAAACATATGATAATCTTGTAGAATATGATGAATTGCTGAAGATTAAACTACCCAACCGAATATAAAGTAGTTTAGCAATAAATGTTACATTACTGGAGTGTAGCAGGTACATGAATTAGCTTGCTCTGAAATACATGGCTGGCTGGCAACAAGGCAAAATATTTGAAAAATAAAACTTCCTCAAATATTGGAGCAAGGAAACAATCTGTCTCCTCCACAGACCACTGCTGTTTCAATTTTGCTTCCATTTTGAAGCTCTGGTTTTTCTTCTTTGGATCAAATGGATTAGATGGTACACTAGTTCTGATTTTTATATAAATGGCAGTCACAAGCTTTTAGTTGGTCTTATCGGTCATAGAAATTCCGCCCCCTCATGTAAGCGGTTCTTGGCTCCTGACTAGCAAAGTGTTGGTGCCACTCTCAAACCAGTTGGGCAAGAGCCAGTGCTTTGGCTGCTGAAATGCAAAGAACTGGTTTTAGAAGTTTAGATAAAGAAGTTAAGATAAATGCCAAAGGGGGTGTTACTAAATAGTAATCATGCAGAGTTTCTGTAGTTATTTTTAAACTGTAAAAGATGGAAATAAAAAGTAATATTGCTTAAATATTTTTTGTAATTAATGAATTAATCAAATTAGTATTTCATTCATTCATCTTTAAGATTATGCCTTTTGGAAATTATGTCACCTTTTACAACAAATAAAGAACTTGAAACTTAAAATGCTTTGAGAAACTGGTTTTCCAGCATATCAAAAACAACTTCCCAGCCAGCCTGGTCCCTCACCAGTTTGAATTCAGAGCCAGCAGATCCACAGATGCTCTCCACCAGTCTTCACACACCTTAAAAATTACAGCATCGCCATCAGAATATTTGTTGATTTCAATTGATGCTGAATTGTGCATGTGCAGAGATCCACTCGCCATTAAAGGCCTGATCTTGAACTTGATCAAGAAATGCACTGTCAATCTAATATAGAGACATTGCACAGTGCTTAGTTTACTGCATCTTATCATGTGCAATGAGCTGAAGAAAGAGGCACTGAGAAAAATAATCTGGACAAGAAGGGGAAGGCAGATTTCCCCTTCTCATGTGTGAGCATTCCTAAATCATTGCTTGGCTGTGGGCTCTGGCAACAGCCCAGAGATGAGAGTGAACGTAAACATTTGGGAACAGGGCCATACATGGCGGTCAAGGGCTGCGCACGTGACCGTGCAGCTGGAGCTGTGAGCTGGAGCAGGAAAGGACTCTGAATGTCTCTACAGTAAACTCACTTTCACTCTTGTTCATTTCTTCTGATTCCTATTCCTTCTCAATAGTTTTAAAGCACAATTCTTTCACATTTCCATATTAATTTACATCTGTTTTGCCTCTCTGAGTGATGTAACCCAGAAATAGAGCTGGGTACTCACAACAGGGTCCAAAATATGCGGGAGCTATGGGAGCTCGGCTCCCCTGAAAGAGACATGAGTTCCTTAATAAGTTTCATCTGAAAAATTGAGGGGGTCATGTCCACATAAATCAGCTGACAGAAGGCTTCAGCAACATTTCTGATGAAGACTGCAGGCTTTGGCAGTCGGAACATATCAGACAAAAAAAAAGACACCCATTGTCTTTACATAAGAAATCTGTGAACTTACTATGTAAACAAGAGTGTGTGCCAATATCTTTCCAAAGTTTAAATGCTTTCTGTCTTCACATTAAATTGAAACCATTAAATTAGCACATTTATAATGAACGAAAGTTCCAGTTCCATGACAGTTGCAAGTGACAACCACATCAGGCAAGGTTCCCACATATGACCACTTGGGATTTAGCTAGAGACCTTTTTGTTTTTGTTTAAGCTTATGCTTCTAGCTCTTTGTCAATACATTGCAAATTTCCCCATTGTGGGACTAATAAAGGAATATCTTATCTTATCCAAATTCTGGATGCATCCTGGCTTCAAGTTGCCTCCTCTATAGCCTGGACCTGAGTAGGGGTTAGCTGTTTTAGCTGGAAATCCTGGCAGAGCTCTCCAAGCTTTGGGGGGCAGCTGTAGAGTCCCTGGTGTTCTGTATTCAAGAACAGTAGCAGCATGCAAGATTTGGGGATAGGTTAGTGGGGTCAAGGAATTCCTTGTGGTAATCCTCCCTAGCCACCAGTGCAGCACTCCTTGAACAGTTTCTGCTTAAGAAACTAAAAAAGCTAGCATATGTTTTTGACCCTGTCTTCTACAATTTCTATAATTTCATTTAGCAGACGCTTTTATGCAAAGCGACATACATCTGAGAGTAGATACAACACAAGCAAGGATCCAGTCAGGAGAAAACAACCTGGATAAGTGCCATAAAACAAAGTTCAAGTGTGATAGGACCTTGGTGCCTACAGGGAGCGAGGAGGGAATAGGGAGGACTCAAACAGAGTTTGGTAGCTCGTCCCACCACTGGGGAACCACAGAGGATCAACCTAGGACCCTGTTGTGGTGATTGTATCAAGCACCTTTCATTGACAGAGTGTAGTGAGCAGGAGGGAGTGTAGACCCAAGTGAGGGAGTACAGGTAGGAGGGAGCCGTTTTTGTTGTAGTTTTGTGGGCAAGTTTCAGAGTTTTGAATTTGATGCGGGCAGCAACTGGAAGCCAGTGGAGCGATCTGAACAGCGGGGTGACGTGCTGTTTTTGGCTGGTTGAAAACCAGACGTGCTGCTGCATTCTGGATCATGTGCAGAGGTTTGACCGTGCATGCAGGGAGGCCTGCCAGTAAGGAGTTGCAGTAGTCAATGCATGATATTACGAGAGCCTGTACCAGGAGTGGTGCTGCATGTTCAGACAGGAAGGGTCTGATCTTCCTAATGTTGTATAAAGCAAATCGACATGATCGAGCAACAGAGGCCACATGAACCTTGAAGGTTAGTTGGTCATCAATCATGACGCCAAAGTTTCTGGCAGACTTTGTGGGTTTGATTTGGGTTGATTCAAGCTGGATGTTGATTTCTTGTTGTACAGAGGGACTGGCTGGGATGACAAGGACATTGAGAGGTTGAGCTGAAGGTGGCATTTATTCATCCATGCCATATCTGCAAGGCATGATGAGATCCGGGCAGAGACTGTGTGGTCGTCCAGGGGGAAGGACAGGAAGAGCTGGATATTATCAGCATAGCAATGGTATGAGTGGATTATTGTGCCAAGTGAGGGGACCAAGCACTGACCCCTGAGGAACTCCTGTGGATAGGCTATGTGGTTCGGACACTTCTCCCCTCCAAGACACTCTAAAATATCTTCCTGAGAGGTAGGACACGAGCAGAGGGCAGATCCTGAGATGCCAAGCTCTGTGAGTGTGGAGAGGAGGATTTGGTAGTTAACTGTCACAAAGGCAGCTGACAGATCTAACAGAGCTAACACCAGAGCCAGAGCTAACAGAGCTCAAGACTGTCCAGCAGCTCTCACTTTTGGACATTAAACTGGTTTCTCTACCTTAGGTTGTGGCAGAAAAGTCTAGTCTAAGACAAACCATAGAAATTGTAGTTGCAGTGTTTGATCTTATTTTCCCCATATTATTTGAAGAAGTTTTAGAAATTGACAGTTACTGTCATTTCCCTTAGTAAGGTAGAATAGGTTACTGTAATAATCTACCTCTTTTTCCTCCCTTCAGTCACATTCCCACTTGCTCAAACACATTTATTTCCATTCTTGTCCTATTCACCAGAGCCTTGCAGATATGTAACCAGGCCATTCTCTTTCTTCACTCTCTCTGTCACTTCCTCTTTCTTATTCTGTCTCTGTCTTAACTATCTGTCTCTCTGTCTGTCTCTTGTATCCCTGTAGACATTGAGATCTTTTCCCTTCCCTTCCTGTGTTTGACTTTTATCCAAATGCTTTTCCTCTCCTGCACTTTTGTAGAAGATTTTATCAATGTCAAGAGTTGCAGCACACTCTTCTAGCTGACCTACCAATATCAGTGAATAATGACTGAAACATGTAGAAGACCTTGGTTAATTTAATCTCTCTGATCTTGTTAATTACAGTATGACATTAATGAATTAATCACTCAATAGAATATTAGACATCTTCTTGAAGAGGGTGATGTAAGGCTTTTCTAGGATGAGCATTTTTCATTATTTTCATCATTTTCTGACATACAGGTTAACTGACAATGAAAATAAAGAAGTTGCAGCCCTAATTTACAACGTGAACAGTAAACAATTATTTGTTTACAATTATTTGTTTAATGCTGACATTAAATATGACTTAATATTTAGTCTGTTGAGTCTGAATCCTAATATGAATATCTGACTTAGGCCAGGGCCTGGTTGCCATTCTTCCCAATGATCTTCGGGTAGCATACCTGTATAGAGGAGAGTGAGAAAGAGGAGGGTCAGTACCAACAGCTCAACTATAGTTCAATCTGCCTCATGTTTCTGTTTACAACACTCTATTGTGAGGCTCTTGGAAAAATATTCATCTCTATGGCCTCAGCTGAAGTTGTCAGTGGTCCATCATAGCAAGCTGTAATTGCTTAAAGATTGCTTAAAAATGCATGTATTTTATGCAGTGATTACATGTTGGGTTTTTTGTTTGGTTTTTTTATAAAAGTTACACCAATCTGTGCAGGTGCTGAACAGATGTGGTGAAGCAGAAAGTAGAATTGAAATGTAGGGAATTTTCAGCTACCTTCAAAATGTAATCAGAAATACTCTACATGCCATTGCTGATGATGTGTTATGCAATAAATGTTACATCTTAGCCAACAATGAGTTGAAAAAAGCACTAAAACAACACAAGCTGGGTTTTCTCACCACAGAGCAGCTTGTTTAATTGAACCTCACTGATGAATAATGTTAATTAATGTTCTATCCAATATCCAATTCTATCCATAATTAATTAATTAATTTTACAGGGTGACATTTTAAGAAGAATAAGTGTCTGCAACCAATACAATAAAATATAGCAGTAATTCCATTCATATAGGGTAAAATTGTTCAAATTCAAAATCGCAAATGCAAAATGGAGATTTCTAGTTATATGTCAGAAAACAGTCAACCAGAACAATGAATGTATGTATTGCACTGCTCTTATACATCTGACACAATATCTGTTTTTCAATAAGCAATTTTATCCATTCCACATGGAGGCAGATGATTGCAACACTGGGAACATTCGTCTACACAGTCAGTGTAACAAAGAACCTCACAGGCCAAGACAACTTCTCTCTCACTGATGTAACAGTGTGCATGCTCAGTTCCCTGGATGAATTAATTTTAAAAGGCTGTTGTTTCTATTCTAAACACTGTTGAAATGTTGTTGTACTTGCTGTTGCTTTCTGCGCTCAGCTCTCGATATAGTACATTTCATTCTTACTAGTGGAGTCAGTGGTGTCCACTGGACTGTCCACCTTTACCATGCGAGATACAAAGTGCGTACACTAGACATTATGTGGAAAGGCCTCCAGCATGTAAAATGCTTCACTTGTGGAGGCTTAGTAAATCTGTGCAAATGGAAAGAAGCTCAGAGAGGTATTTATTTGATTATCTCTTGCATGTTCCTAGCCAGAGAGTGTGATACTGGTTAACTCAGAGATTACCTTACAGGTGCAAACTGTGGCAATGACATCAGTGATAGTCAACCTTATATCCCAAAGCACAATGACTACTCACAAAAATTAGTAGTATAACTATATACAGTCATGTACAGTAAAACATGGCAAGGTAGTCCTGTATAGTTGAGGTCACATAGGTTTTCATCCTTTTGTGTACTGTATACTTTGTTGTTTGTGTTTCAGTTACTGCAGGCTTCTTATTTGTAACAACCAGAAAAATAAATTTTTGTGATTTATAAAAATGAGCCTGGATGGAAACAAAATAACCAAAGGCAACAACGAGTCTGTAAAGCCATACAATGACATTGATTGTAACTGTGTGCAGACAAAAACTGAATATAGACACACAGGACAGATAAACTAAAGCAAACACAGACAAAAGATCTGACCAATCCAGAGAAGCATGGTCTGTCTCCCTCTCCTTCACAAGCTTATACATAACATGTAGGCAAGGGGCAGAACAGAGATACACTAAAGCTAAAGACTTGTGAAGACAGAAGTCCATTAAATGTGAGCTAGCAGAGCTCTATTCGTCAGTGAACCTTTGATGTTCTCATAAGAGAGAGATATCACTACTATGATGCTGTAACAGACAAGTTATAACTTATAGCTCCTAGTCAGTCAAGACACAATTACACACATGTTCCAGTGACTTAACACTACAGTTGTGGCTGACATGGCTTTTTAAAAGTAAATAAGTATGTAAGTAAGTAAGTACACCAATTTTGTGTACCTGTACTCTGTGCAGAATTTTGTAACTTTGTTTCTAAAGTGCTATATAAATAAATAAATAACAGAGGGGTGGACTGTCAGGGTTCGAGGTATAATCTGAGCTTCATAAGATAAGATAAACCTTTGCAAATTTCCCCACTGTGGGACGAATAAAGGTTTATCTTATCTTATCTTATCTTATAATAGCCTAATGAGTTCGCTTTCCATGAGATAGAGAGAGAGAAGAGAGAGAGACTTCATCACTCATTACTCAATCTGTTTTTACAAGACTTTCACACACAGCAGCCCACTACTTGCAACAACTGTATCAAGTGGATTGCATCTACAATTACTTCATATATTGAATTCAAATGTAAGAAAATGGTTTGACAGCACACACCACAACAGATTAGGTTTTCCCCTGGTGTTCCTTGCTTTGTCATTTCCAGTCTCTGAACTCACTGAAAGCTTCATTGGTGGACTCTTTCAGCCAGATGTGTTGATCCATAGGCTTCAACATGATTACCAGCTCACTGCCGGGGAGATGCCTGGTGAGACTATTAAGACTTGTCATTTATGGTTATTCCTTCTTTGACATTGAATTCTGTTTTCCTCCCTTGGTCCTTCATGGCAGAAAGTACCTCAACTGTTTGGCAGTTTGCATCAACTAGGGATGTGTCAAAATTGTAATTTTGTTGTAATTTCAAGGAGAGTCTTTGTAGTGCACATAACATGCCTTTCATTATTGCTAAATCAGCAGGGAATCCAGTGTCAGATGCTTATGTTAACCATCGCACTCGGCCTTCCCTTCATGTGAGCCATCTTCAGTAGCGGATTCAAAGTGATGTGCTAACACTGGGTAATCCTTCAGTACTGCAACTGTGACAGTGTTGAAACTGCTGGACACTCATCACATTGTAAACACTTATCTATTATTATGTGCAGTCCCTCAGTGCTTCCTCTAACTCCCTCAGTGCTTCCTCTAACTCCCTTGCATTTTTCAAGGATTGGTGTAAAGAGAATAGAGTTTTGACAGGAACAACTATTAATGATTACAGCATGCCACTAATTTCAAGGAGTCATTCACCAGTAATTCTAAAAATGTGCAAGACAATGAACTGCATGAAGTCAAGGAAAATCCTGCTTCAGTGTAGTTATGAGTCCAGTCTGTCTCTAGAACAGCAGCCCATCTGTCAATATGCTAATTCATTTTCTTTTTTAAGAAACTCTACATCCATTCCTGCTGCCTGAAGGCTGTTTTTCAGTGCATTACACAGCAACTCTGAATCTGTGTCCTGGTTAGTTCAGTATCTGCAGACTGGAGGAGCCAGAGTAGATGTCCCACCCTGCCCCCTTAGCCACAGCCGCCCAATTACAGTTTTGATATGTGCTGTCCTGTGGAACCAGGTCTCAGTTTGGGCTTGGGAGGCAGAGAGAGGCACCCTTTCCACATTTAAGAGTAGCCTTAACACCTTCCTCTTTAATAAAGCATATAGTTAGGGCTGACCCAGGTGAACCCTGTGCCGTTAGTTATACTGTTTGCTTTTGCTGTTCTCTCTCTATCAGCCCAGCCGATCAAGACAGATATGGCCGCCCATCTAGAGCCTGGTTCTGTTCTGTGGTTTCTGCCTCTTAAAAGGAAGTTTTTCCTCACCGCTATCACCAAGTGCTTGCTCATGATGGGAACTGTTGGGTCTCTATAAACGAGTATAGTCTAGACCTGCACTAAATGAAAAGTGCCTTGACTGTTGTTGTGATTTGGCGCTGTATAAATAATATTGAATTGAGCTGAATTGATATTCACCACTTTATAATTCTGACACAGACAACATGATTCTTTTTTTCAGAAGACAGAAACACACAAACTTATACACATAAAAGTGGAACACAAACATTTGCTCACCATGGCACCAGCAACATTTAACACCTAACCCTATCTCCACCTTTACCCACACACAGTTGCTTATACACTTTAATAAAGTGCTCTAGTTAATAAGAACTGCCTGCAGACGTGCTCCCCTCACTCAGCAGTCGCCACATCTCTGTGGCATCTTGTGTTGTGTGTGTGTGTGTGTGTGTGTGTGTGTGTGTGTGTGTGTGTGTGTGTGTGTGTGTGTGTGTGTGTGTGTCTGAGGAACCAGCAGGGGCCTTGGGGGTCTTGCCTCAAGCCACATTATAGCTCCTCATCACATGTGATCTCTCAGTAATAGCAGGGCTTGTAGCAGCTAATGGCAGTATCTCTCTAATGATGTCTCCATTGATCCAAGTACATGCCGCTATTTTGAGAAAACTGCGGCTTCTCCACCACCCGCCTCTGCTCTTGTCTCTGTCTTTACAAGGTGCCATTAGTTGAGGTTGTGCA
Organism: Holacanthus passer; assembly: GCA_025331565.1. Classification (NCBI taxonomy): domain Eukaryota; kingdom Metazoa; phylum Chordata; class Actinopteri; family Pomacanthidae; genus Holacanthus; species Holacanthus passer. Next base: position 1,546,625 of record JAFREQ010000059.1, read on the forward strand.
TGTGAGGTGAGTGTGGCTGGGTTAGAAGTGGATCTGGGCTCATGATGATGAAAATGCTTGGGCTAATTGAAGGCCACGTCTCTTCAGCTTTGGTTTCACAATGAGCCCTGTTGGGCTGGTTTTTGGTTAAACAACTGACTCTCTGAAGTTTATTTTTACACTTACACAAAACCAACTGCAAGACAATGGCTGCCTTTTTAACCATTTACCCTCAACAAAACCTACTGACTACATGATGTTTCTCATCTAACTGCAGGGCTACAGTCAGTGCAGCTTCTGCCCTTTTTGAAAATTAGCAGTGTGTACTTATCCTTTTTGAGGAAGCATGTTTCTATGCATAGGTCTTTTATCCCTGCTTATTTCATAGTGGGTTTTGAAAATGTTCCTGTGAACCACACCAGCAAAAGTTTTAGGCAGGTGTAAAAAAAAAATGATATAAATTAAGAATGCTTTCAAAAATATAAATAATAATTGTTTATTTTTATCAATTTACAAAATGATAAGTGAGTGAACAAAAAAAATCTAAATCAAATCAATATTTGCTGTTACTACCCTTTGCTTTCAAACCAGCATCAATTCTTATAGGTACACAAAGTCTTGCACAAAGTCAGGGATTTTGTAGGATCATAGTCAGGTGTATGATCAACCAATTATACCAAACGGGTGCTAATGATCATCAATTTCACATGTAAGTTGAAACACAGTCATTAACTGAAACAGAAACAGCTGTGTAGGAGGCTGAAAACTGGGTGAGGAACAGCCAAACTCTGCTACCAAGGTGAGGCTGTGGAAGACAGTTTCATGTCACAGGTCATACACTATGGCAAGACTGAGCACAAGCAACAAGACACAAGGTAGTTATACTGCATCAGCAAGGTTTCTCCCAGACAAGGATTTCAAAGCAGACTGGGCTTTCAAGATGTGCTGTTCAAGCTCTTTTGAAGAAGCACAAAGAAACAGGCAACGTTGAGGATGCAGACGCAGTGGTCGGCCAAGGAAACTTAGTGCAGCAGATGAAAAACACATCAAGCTTATTTCCCTTCAAAATCGGAAGATGTCCAACAGCGCCATCAGCTCAGAACTGGCAGAAACCAGTGGGACCCAGGTACACCCGTCTACTGTCCAGAGAGGTCTGGCCAGAAGTGGTCTTCATGGAAGAGTTGCAGCTAAAAAGCCAAACCTTCGACATGGAAACAAGGCCAAGGGACTCAACTATGCACGAAAACATAGGAACTGGGGTCCAGAAAAATGGCAGTAGGTGCTCTGGACTGATGAGTCAAAATTTGAAATATTTGGCTGTAGCAGAAGGCAGTTTGTTCGCCGACAGGCTGGAGAGTGGTGCAATAATGAGTGTCTGCAGGCAACAGTGAAGCATGGTGGAGGTTCATTGCAAGTTTGGGGCTGCATTTCTGCTAATGCAGTTGGAGATTTGGTCAGGATTAATGGTGTCCTCAATGCGGACAAATACAGGCAGATACTTATCCATCATGTACTAACATCAGGGAGGTGTATGATTGGCCCCAAGTTTATTCTGCAGTGAGACAATGGCCCCAAACATACAGCCAATGTCATTCAGAACTATCTTCAGTGAAGATGGAAGTGATGGTGTGGCCCCCACAGAGCCCTGATCTCAACATCATCCAGTCTGTCTGGGATTACATGAAGAGACGGAAGGATTTGAGGAAGCCTACATCCACAGAAGATCTGTGGTTAGTTCTCCAAGATGTTTGGAACAACCTACCAGCCGAGTTCCTTCAAAAACTATGTGCAAGTGTACCTAGAAGAATTGATGCTGTTTTGAGGGCAAAGGGTGATCACACCAGATATTGATTTGATTTCTCTTCTGCTCATTCACTGTATTTTGTTAATTGATGAAAATAAACTATTAACATTTCCATTTTTGAAAGCATTCATAGTTTACAGCATTTTTCAGACTAAAAACTTTTGCACAGTACTGTATACACACACACACACACACACACACACACACACACACACACACACACACACATATATATACATATATATACTAAAACTTCAAGAATTGCTCACTGTTGGTGTGAAACATTTCTGTTGTGTTTTTTTATATATATCCAGCATGGCTTACAGACAGTTAAATACATCATGTTACCTTTAAGTATGTTTAGTATCAGGAAAGTTCCTGCTCTTTAGAGCATTCCTAAGAGCATTCCTAGAAACGCTCTTAACTTCTGAAATTGATTGTTATTGGGAAACAGGGCCCTGAGGCCATATTCACAAAATATCCTTAGGCTACAAGTAGCTTCTAACAGACAGGGTTGGGAGAAACTCCTAACAATAGGGATGTGTCAGTTAGTACTAACAAATTTGCTCTCCAATACTTTTAAATGATAAAACTGATGTGAACATATTAGTGGACTCATTGTTAGTCGGGGGGGTGAGTGAACCTTGTGTTCACGATGGTCATTAATTAGTAAAGTTTAAGGTTTTAATCTACATCAGTCATGTTCTCTCTCTCTCTCTCTCTCTCTCTCTCTCTCTCTCTCTCTCTCTCTCTGTCTGCTCCCTGTTCCATTCTAGCACAAGGTGCAAAATATCACGCAAGTATTGTGGCTCTTTCCATTAATGGTCTGTTATGTCTCAATAAAGCTGTAAAGAACATTACCACAGAGGATGCCAATATTTAAAGCCATCAATTTAAAAGATAAATGAAGTCAGCAATGTTATTAATTAATTGTCTGAAAAGGCTGGTATCTTTCAAAGTTACAGTACCAAAGTACCAAATTCCTGCTTTGTGTTTTAATATCCCTCCAAGGAAACTCCTGAACTCTAGAGTGGGCCTGAAAACACCAATAAGGAATTTTCCTCTTGTTTCTTAAGGTCCTACTTTCTGGATTGTAACATTCAAAAACAAGGCATAACATAGAACCTACACCTGGATAAGTTCAGGTCATGCAGATGTCCAGGTCATTCAGTTCCCTTGGAAAAGGGTTATTAATGTTGGCAGATTTAGTTAAGATGGTAAGAAAGACATTTTAAATGTTAACCTGAGGCGTTGTTCAGTCCAACTATATTTTTATTTTATTTTTTATTATGTGATCATTTGTGTATATTATTATGTCAGTGGCTTATGTGGTTTATGTTTGTGCCTGTTCAGTGTCCCAGTTTGGCCATTAGTTATAAAAAGACGTTTTGTGTGCAGGATTTTGTCAATACAGTTTGACTCAGTTTTTCAACACAGTTTATTGTGTGTTCCTGAACCTAAGGAAATGTGTTCCAGTCAGTGGTAGTGCCATTCTATTGAATGGCTGCAAAGTGAAAGTTGTAGTGCCTGCTCCTATAGGTTATTTTATCTTAAAGGTGAATGGTATTAATGCTGTAAACATATCGTGTTGTCTTTTATAACTCATATAAGGGAAATTTCCTCCTTATTGAGTAAGAAAGTCGCTCATTTCCTCAAGAATTAGAAACTCGGCGTGATGAATCAATGAAACCCTCAGGAACTCCTCTCACACAGATACATGTCATAAACATACATTGCTTTCTCACTATCCTTTCTCACCTCCTTCTGGCTCAAACAATTGTATAATTCCCCCACACTCATTGAAGCACTGTTTTGTGTAGCGTCTTCCTGTATGAACAAGTGATTTTGAATTTGTATCTGCCAATGGATGCACAGTGTTGTGTCTAACTGCAGTGTGTTGTATGTCTGTCTGCACAGTCTTGCAATGTGTATTCCCCTGCCTCTGTTCAATGATTAATAAACAGACATTGTATGTTTGGATGTAATTCTGGTGTTTGAATCAGTCTTTGATTATTACTCTTGTTTCTAGAGTGCCTTGTTTTTATCAGGGTTTATTACAGGCATCAGACGCTGCCTCCATCTGTATTCCTTTGACAACAGCATCTCCCCCTGGCTGAATCTGTCATTGCAAATACATTTCCACAAGTAACTGTGACACCTGCAGCATCACAGAGGAACTATGTGACCTCTGAACATCTGAATTCAGCCTCTCTTCCATACTGAACTACTGGCATAAGAAAGACCCCCTTTAGTGGGACTATGTCCTACCTGGATACCAGAGGTGGTGAGGGCAGGGATCTCAAACTTGACACCGATAGGAGGCTCTAATCTTTGTCCTCATAAGGTGTTCTTTACCACCCCGAAATTCATCAGGACACAGTGAAGAGGTTTTAAAAAATGCATTTGCTGGGTTCACAGTGTCAACATTCAGCTAAAATAAATGCTTGATGATAAATGATCATATGCAGTATCAGATTATTATAGTAATTCAGATTCATGACCACACCCTGGCCCAAAATGACAAGATAATTCTTTATTGATCCCCATAGGGGAAATTCTGGAATATTTATGTATATTTATTTTAACGGGATATTTATAACATTATATACATATATATATATGTAAGTAATTTATGATTATTATTTAGTTAAGGGTATTTTCGTGATTGCTCATTAATTTTTACGGATTTTCAAAAATGAGCAAGAGCCATTTAGAGCTTCTTGCCATCAACTATCTATTGTACTGAAGATGATGCTGAATATACTTAAAAGTACCTTCACATGTTTAATTGTCTGTAAGCTGTGTGATAGATATTAAAATACATACATCATGAAAGTGTTGTAAAAGACAGAAAGAAATGTTTTACACCTTGAATTGTCCAGTATGAAAATAAGATTTAATGTGCAGGAAACAATCTACAGCATTGAGCTGTATAATTCATGTTCCTGGTCAGTTAAAGAGAGTTAATTTTTCTTCTGTTGTGTTCATCATTTCTGTGTCAGACATGCACATATGTGTGAGGCCAACAAGACACACATAATAAATAAAAAGAAAACAGTAGATATTAAATATAAAAATATCCCATTAGAAACATTTATTTCATCCACAAGAGATGAAGATATTGGGCAAGAGGAGGACAGTGACGACAGAAACTGCCAGATCAATTGTGCAAAAATTACTGAATTTGTTTGTGTTGGTTTAATCTTATTTTCTAATTTGAGTGTTTTACATCATTTTACATCAAACATCACTTAACAAAATCAGTATTGACGACAAAAGTCTACACCTATAAATAAACAACAATGATGAAAACTACAATAAATCATGTAGTTTTTGGTTCATCCTAGAGATTCTGGAGCTTCTTATAAAGCTCTTAATCTCCTATAACCAAGTAGAAGTGACTTGTCAATCTACCATCATTTCTAAGGGTGTCTTCAGATAGGATGCTTTTGGGAAACAACTCTTAAGCATAAGAAGGTTCATACCATGGATTTTGAGATTATCATAGCCTTAATATGCTTTTGAAAAATGAGCTCCACCTGGGATTACCTGCAGCCTTCTACAACAGTGGACATGGAAAATTCAGTATAATGTCCATTTCCTTAGCACTAATTTCATCAGTACAAGAAAAGAGTCATGTCAAACCCCTCATTGTGCTAAGAATCCCAAGAAGACATCCCCACCTGAAGAAGTAGCATTTTTAAAAAACTAAGATAAATGAAGCTAGCAGTTTCCTTTTTTTTTTTTTTAAATTAAAGGTGCTGCAGGTACCTTGCAGAAGGTCAGACACAGTGGCATAAATGCATCATATTTATGGTGAAATGATAAGTAAATCAAAAAAAGATTGCTAATCAATCCATTTAGTCATTTAGAACAAAAATGTCAAAAAAAAAAGTTCTTTCCAACTTTTTTTTCCAGCTTCCCAAATGTGAGCATTTTCTGCTTTCTCTGTTTTATATCCTTAAACCTGTAGACTTGTAAAACTTTAAACATTGTTGGGTTTTGGACTGTTGATCAGACAAAGCAAGACATCTGAACATCTCACCTTGGGCTCTTTCAGAGATTAAACAATTAATCAAAAAAATAATTAAAGGAAATACTGCCAGTATATAACCAGGGTGTGAATTCTTCTCATTCCAGACTCTTCACACTACCACACACATACACAGAATCCAGCCTGCCCCTCCCTTCTCTGTTTGAGTTGTCTACTGTCATTCTCATTTCTCTTCTTTAACTTTTTGTAGTGTTAACTTCATGTATCATTTTAATGTTTTTGTTTTTTAATGGGTCATGGTGAACGATATTGTTCAGCCCTAGTTGAACCAAAGGGAGGAGAAGGAAGAGCTCTAATTGGCAGAGAAAGCCACAGCCACACCTCACCCTACAAAGTGCCTTAATAAGTACTTTATTACGGCAACTTCACTTTGAAGACCTTTTTTTGGAAATTTTGTGTTTTGGCCATGGCCAAGTCTTTCCAAAGTTATCTTGCAAAAGTTAATAACAGTTAAGTAGTGAGTTATTTAACTATAAATCACAAGAGACTTGCCTACCTCCATTAAGCTGCTTATCCAACTAAGGGTGTCTGCTGGCAGACTCACCTTTGTCAAACAGGAGAGAGAATCATTGGTAGAACCGTCATCAGGCAACTACACACCATCTATGGGAGAAGCTTCCCAGAGTTCAGTGTGAGGAAGCGCCAGGCTGCAACATCCACTGCTGTGTTGGGACCAAGAAACATCTCCAGCAATAACCAAAGCAGCTGAAAGTAAGCCAGACTACCTGCATTACTGTTCATGGCTGGGTTGGTATGAAAATGATATCCCAAATCCTCTTATTTCTTGGTAAACGATATAGCATCCATTCTTAGTTCATTCATAACCCATAGTAATAATCATATCTTTTTTTTCACTGTTACCCAATGTATTACACAGATTACTTTATAGTCTTCTCACTTTTTTAAGGTGAATATTGCTCATCTGTTCCTTTCTGACTATTATCTTGTGGTTATCATCATGGTTGCCATTTCATTTATTTTGTTAGTAGATGTTTGATCAATATTAGCACAGTACAGATGGAGATCAATTTAATTGACAAGAAGTCACATCTTTTGAGATCAATCTGATAATTTGGTAATTACTTAATCTAGTTTACTACAGGAGAAAGCCAGAGTACCTGAAGGATCATTCATATTTGGAGGGGACATAACCCCTCCATTTATAAACTTCGCCGTTGTGGAACTGATGAAGGAATACCTCATCTTATCTTATCCCCTGCAGTAATTATATGCTTGCTACTAACTGTGTCATGTGGTGTTGCAATACACATACACAATTCCTGTAAAAAATAGAGCAGCACAGTAGATAACTTTACAGACAAAATATGTAAATTGATTTACAGTGAATGAAATCACGGCTGAATAACATTAAAAAATTAAGTCTACAAAAAAAGTGTTAATTTTGCATAACAGTGTTGTATATAAATAGACCATTTCCTGTATTTTTTACATGTAATAATTGCTTATTGTGCATCAATAAATGGTAAAATTAACAGGGAAATATCAACAAAAAACTAATTTAAACTGGTAGAACAACAGTAACAGCTGTTCTGTCTATTATACATAAAATCTACTTATAATATGCTATGTATGTATTTTTATGTTATTTTTTTTATTTAGGAAGAGCACTTACAAAAGGCAGTACTGCGAAACAATTCAGTCAACCTAATATACATTTCTGCACATAGTAACAGTAGCATTATAACCACAGTTCGTCTGGATTTTCCTCCATGAAGCTCTTCCAGTTTTTTTGTTTTTTTAACCATAGTGTGAACCTTGATGTAAATTATTTGCACATGCATGTGGGAAGCTTTTTTTATATAATGTCTATCCATTCATCAATGGTGGGTAAGTGAGGTTTCAGCCACTTCCTATTAATAACTTTTTTGCTTCCAGCCAGAAGCATTTGAACCAACTTTTTATCATTATTACTCCATCCATCAAATTGAATATCACCCATGTATACTGTGTCAACAATAAAAGGGATGTTAACTCCAAATATGTTGTTAATATGTTTGTGGATTTCCTGCCAGTATGGAACGATGACTGGGCAGTTCCAGAAAACATGGTAATGGTTGGCATCCTCTGTCCCACACAGTCGCCAGCAACTGGTACCCCCTCCCCCATATCTCCCTTGTAAAGGTGTAATAAAAAATCGTATGAAATTTTTCCAGCAAAATTCTCGCCAAGTAGTTGAACATGTTGAGGTCCACTGTAAGAGACATATTCTTTTCCAGGCATCCTCTGATATGTTGAGATGACCTTCTTTTTCCCACTTTTCCTTTATATACCAGGTATTTCCTGACTTGGAATGGAGTAGGGGAGACCGGGTATGGTTGTAACACTTTTTGCTTCAGCACCTTTAACTCACTGAATTTTTGAGTTAGAGTTCTCAAACTTTAATACAAAGTACCCACATTTGTTTACTACAAATGGCACCAATTCAAACCTCTGCAAGAATATCACAGACCTCGTGAGGTGATGTCAAATACATGGTGGTCCTTTGTTACAACCCACCCCACTACCGAGGTAGGTTGTAACACATGCTGGGGTAAGTTGTAACAACTAGACAAAAAAAGTAAAAACAGAGGCCACACCATGTGATATGCTTCAAAAAGAGGTTTATAGGAGGTAGAGGTTAGAGATAGAGGTTTAAGAAATGAAAGAACAATCCAGGACAATGTCTCTCTCTCTCTCTCTCTCTCTCTCTCTCTCTCTGTGACTGGCCATAACTCAAATCCACTTTCTGTTTGACTCAGGTGGTGTGTGTGTGTGTGTGTGTGTGTGTGTGTGTGTATGTGTGTGTGTGTGTAAACTAGTCTATAACAAACTTCCTTAACGGTATGTATGCTTAATGAACATTACAATGTAGCTGTGTAAAGAATATGTAGGTCTGACAAAAAACAATGTCTGTGTGTGTGTGTGTGTGTGTGTCTCTGTGTGTATATTTTTAATCAGAGTAACAGTGGTGACAAATGAATGTTTGCATCTCTCAATGACCTGTCCAAGGCTGTCGAAGAAATGTTTCACATTTGTGCAGGTAAAACCCATGATAGATCCCATGTGCCTTTGCGACTGATCTGACTGACTTGCCCTTCTTTGTGACCTCATCAGATGCTTTTTTAAAAACAATTGCAGGCACAACTCTGTCTTTGTTTTCCACTGCCTAGGCATTCTGTAACATTATTAAAATCAAGAAAGTGTTCTTAGTTATATGTAAAGGGATGGTTGTAACACTTTTTAAAGATGTGTTACAACCCACCCCACCCCTGTCAGCCATTCTTTAGCTAGCTGTATTGGCATAGTGGTTTGAAATTAGCAGGGGAAAAATGCATCACATTTTGCCTGAGAAACTACAATTTATTCTAATATAAGTCACATGGTTTTATCTGCAATAGTATAAGTACTAAACAAAATATAGTCTTCGTCAAAAAATTTACTTTCTTACCTCAAAATCAGTTTTTTCTCTATAGAATCTGCATACACCTGTTTCCAGCCTTGACAATCACCATGTGTGATCAGGGAGGAAGTGGGTAAATACTGAAATGATCATATGACTCCTATCTTATCCATGTTTGGTGGAATTGGTGGTGTTACAACTCTCCCCATGTTACAACCATACCCGGTCTCCCCTATATCTTTATAGAGTTTAGAGATAATCTTAGTACACGGAGGTTCCGATAATGACAAAAGAATTTTCAGAATTCCTGTTTCTACTTTTACTGAATTTGTACTCATATTCTGATTAAGATAGTTTCTAACTTGTAGATATCTATAGAAATCCTTTTGTTCAAGATTATGCTTTTCCTTTAGGAATTCAAAACTATGAAATATCCCCTTCTTAGTAAACTAATAATAATTGGTTAAACCTTTAGCAGTCCATTTTTTAAATCTAATCAGATCTGTGTCTCGGTGTCATAAGCGCACCATCGCAGCAATTTAATGGAGTCTTTCAAATTACATATTTTCACTGTTTCCTGCCAGGTTTTCAATAGTATATTCGTCCAAGGGTTGCTTATGTTCAGCAGTTTATTTAAAAGTTCATTGTCTGCAATAGTAGCGTTAATAGGTATCCCTTCAAATAGCATATTCTCAATTTCTTTCCAACGTACAGAGTATGCTGGGGTACACAGGCAAGATCAATGACCTCAACTGTGCTGCATAGCAATATTCTCTTAAGGAGGGGAGACCCTCTTTGCTTGCGGCCATACCACACTGACAAGATAAGATAAGATAGATAAGATAAACCTTTATTCGTCCCACAGTGGGGAAATTTGCAATGCCCGATCTCATCCGTATTTTTATGTTTTAATAATCAAGTTATAATGTAAAATTTACTTATAAACCTGCAAAATGATTACTACTACGCCTACACCAAAACATGCAAAAATACATCTTGAGAAAAGAGAAGAGAGGAAAATATCACTTTTAGGAAATTTATTTAACAGCCATCATCAATAGTTGCAAACAATTGGATGCATTTTTTTTTCAACATATACAACATGCGAGGAAGCTACATGTAATGGTTCTTTTAACTATGACTGAATCCAAGTTGAAATACTCCAGAAGATTAGCCTTTTAAAATCTGGACATTTTTCTGTCACTTTAACAAAATTTAAGTTCCTTGAAGTGGACTGACATGCCAAGTTCATCAAACAAAAATGGCCACTCCTCTCTAAGGCATTTGATACTTTTTCCCTGGTTGACATGTTGATGCTGTGTGTAAAAAGAGGACTTCATTAGACATTTTACCTCCTCTGGATTGGCATCAGAGTGTTGGAACATCACCTTAAGTTTTTCTATCTTTTGCTGCCGGCTCTCTTGAGTTTATTCATGGGGCAGAAATTTTACATTCCATTTAATGCATCCATAAGTGTCCTGCATTGCTGCTCTCTCTTCTAATGGGATGCGGTTTTGGCCCAGCACCAGTTCATCATCCACGCCACCCATATTCCAGGTCACAAAACCTCTATTGCTGACTCACTTTCATTTTTCATTCCAGAAATTCACACAATTGGCACCAGCCTCCTATCCCCTTCCAACTCCAGGCCTACCATTTTCACTTCTGCACAAGATGCCACCCTCAACAGCATCGTCCCCCGAATGCTCTCATCATATCTGAATGGATGGAACTGTTTCAAAGCTTTCCACGCTTCCCAGAGCCTTCCATTCCCATTACTCGATGTCCTAACCCTCTCTTGCTTCATCACATTCACCCATTCCGTTCTCAAGATAAAATCTTCCAAACATATAGGCCTATATCAGTGACTTTTTCACAAAACTGTCCACAGGGACACCGTGCTTAGCTTTGTTCCACTCGCACTCATTCTGCATCAGAACTCTTCATTAAGTCTATCTTTCTCTGTGCATAGACAAAGTCTTAGAATCCACGTTCCCTCTGGCATTCTTTGGCTTTCTGCACTGCTCAGAGTTCACTGCTTCAACCTTCGACAACCACCCAACTCAACATGCATTCATGTGTAGCCTGGTGAAGTTGTAATGACACAAACACACCGGACACAAAATTATAACCAGGGATCTTTATCTCTCGACTACTTTCAGTCAAAGGAGTAGCATTAATTTAATTTAGAGTGTATAGATAATACAATGTATAGACAATTAAAGATATAGAATATAAACTCTATGATACCTAAACGATACCTTGCATAAACTTTACAGTGAGTAAACAATGTTGTTCATAAATCTCTGGCATAAACAATATCAGGCATAAAGCACATTGGCATAAACAATGTTAACATAAACAACTGTAGCGGTAGGTTTCCCGTTAATCCAAAATAAAAGAAAACAAAAACATATACAGTCCATTACAAACCTTACATATCTAGCATCTTAATACAATGAAATGGTGAAATATATTTCAGTAAACTCAGTAAAGTCACCACATTACACCTCTAGGACATGAGGTGGCAGGCCATAAACCCAGTGAAACTATACAACAAAATAAACATCATCTACAGTACTTTATAAATGCCTCAAGCTTTCTAAAGCATGAGCAATAACAATATACATGTCTCTAAATATGTTTCTCTGAAATGCACTTACATTGCATTCATCATATTTGGTGTTACACCTTTTAAGTCACCGAGCACATGTGGCTAGTCTCCGTCAATTACTCAGATTCATTCATTCAGGATCCTCATGAAAACAGTGAACAGTGAAGCAGGTGGACGATCGGGAAAGCTGTCTACTTCCTGTTTTTCTTGCGCCTTTACTATGGCAACAAGGGGACACGCAAAAAGGCACACTGCCATCTAGTGGCGTTATTGTGAATAACACTTTCTCCACTTGGCTACACATGTCTGACACTTCTATTAATTCTTCTGACACTTTAATCTCCTGCGTCAAATGCAGCAAGATGAATCAGTCCAATCAACCTCAGCCCATGTACCTCTTGACTAAACTCATACCTAAGTCCATACAAACCCATCCATGACTACATAAACTCAAGAATCCATCTCTCTGAACCCTTAATCTATCCCTCAAACACCATGTTGGATCTCTTCCATAATAACCCATCACCACTAGTCTCATGCTCACTGAACGCAGCTCAGGATTGGCAAATGCGTGTAGACCTAAGCCAGAGGCTCACCTTCCCACCCAAAATTGCAGCAACCAACCTGGGCCCAGACCTGGTCCTCTAGTCCAAATCCTGCCGGCGTGTCTTCATCGTCGAGCTTACAGTCCCATGGGAAGAAGCCATCGATGAAGCATTCAAAAGGAAAAGGCTGCAGTATGCCAACCTAGCAGCTGAAGCAGAGAACCAGGGGTGGGATGTAAAGGTGCGCCCTGTGGAGGTGGGCTGCAGGGGCTTTGTAGCAAGTTCCACCATAAGGCTACTGAAGGAGATGGGAATCAGAGGGCAGGCCCAACATAACGCCAACAAAGAGCTCGCCAGCGTCGCCGAGAGAAGCAGTCACTGTCTGCGGCTGAAACAGAAGGAGACGGTATGGGCTGCCAAATGACCACGTGGAGTCAACATGCGACACACACCCAGGTCTGATCAGCCTGTGGTGGGCCAGCCTCTGAGGGTGTCTTGTGATAAAGGCCGAAACACCCTAAGATGCTGGGGCGCACAACTGACATGTCGTACCGGTGGCACCATGTGATCCCTATCCAACCCACCCCACCCAAGTTGACCTCTCCAACCCCACCCAAGATGACCTCCCCAGCTAGCTTGATATTTTGTTATACTTATTTTGATATTTGTATTGATTAATTTTGGTTTCTTATTAGTTCTGATTTTCTGTTCACTTGTGGCATGTTTTGATAATTTAGATTTTGATAACTGTTTTCTTGGGTTGTGTATCAATTAGTTGGCAGCTTACATTATTTTTTGTTTAAACTCTGATTTATAGCTGGGTAGCTGCCACCCATTTTTTGTATTGGTTTATTTCTATTTGTTTAGTTGTGCTTTGGCCCCCGATTGCGTGAACCCCACTAACTGTGTCCCCTGTCTTTTCAGGTGCTGGGTGCCCAAGGTGGTGGTCCTGGTGTCCCTGGTGGTGGTTTTCCCCTTTTTTTGTGTGTGCTGTGCAGTACCCCAGCTTTTTGAGTTTTCCCCTTGGGTGACTGGCACGTGTGTTCGGGGTGCCTTCTTGGGATTTTCCTCACCTCTCATCGGCCCTTCTTCCCCACTGGTAAGCCCCGGCCCTGATAAGGTTCCCCTTTTCCTTCAACCTCCCCTGAATGAATGGTGTTTTAAGAGTTTTTAAAGTTTACTGTGAATAAAAATGTTTGTTTTAAATGGAAACACGTCTCTCGCCACATTTATATGGCGAACCTGAGTGCCCTTACAAATTATAATACAAGTTCCCTGGGTGAAATTCCCAGGGTGGCGTTGTCTGGCAACCCGAGTGTTTTGACTTCATTAATCCTATTGAAGGTGTAAGACAATTCACTCCACCTCACTCCTCGTGTCGCCACATATGTATGTAATTCTTTCCATTGAAAACTCCACTTTTACCAAACAAAATGAAAAGCAAGACCTACAAGCAAGAACATATGCATCACAACACCACCCTATAATGAACAAAGAAAAATTCCATTACCTTTAGTTTGGTAAAATTGGAGCATTCTTCGGGAAGAATTACATAAGAGGGACCATCTCCCAAGGTTTGAAGGTGTCTTGACACTCACAATAACACAAACACTTGAAGCAAACCCTTCAAAAAAAGTATGCATCACGACCCACCCTCTACTGAGCAAAGAAAAATTCCATTACCCTTAGTTTTGTAAAACAAGAGTCATCCTTGGAAAGATTACATAACAGGGACCATCTTCCAAGGCTTGCAGGTGTCTTGACATTCACACTAACAGAAATGACAACAGTAAAACAAGAAAAAAATTGTCTACAATTACACCACTCTCCTCTGAGCAAAGACCAGCTTCCAACAGTTGCGTTTGCAAGGAAAAGTTAGAAAGCTTCTTTGGGAAGAGGAACACAAGAGAAACCTTCTTCCAAGGATTGAAAGTGCCTTGAAAGTCACAATAACAGACACTATTACAATAAAGATATAAAAAATGGAGGAGGGTTGGCAGTGTTAGTCAACAATAGATGGTGTAACTCTGGACACATCTCTATTAAGGAGCAACTCTGCTGTAAGGACATTGAACTGTTAGCCATTAGCATGAGGTCATACTATCTGCCTCGGGAGTTCTCGCATGTTATCGCGATATCGGTGTATATTCCCCTCTCTGCTAACGCCAATGCAGCCTGTGATGTCGTCCACTCCATCACGGGCCAGCTACAGACCCAACATCCACAGGCCCCCCTTCTTCTCTCTGGGGACTTCAATCATGCCTCTCCATCCTCCACTCTGCCCACCTTCACACAGTATATCACATGCTGCCAGAAAGGCCCTCCTTAAGGAGAAAAAGAGAGTCTCTAAGTCAGGAAATAAGAAGGAGCTGAAGGCTGTGCAGAGGGAGCTGAGGAGGAAGACCAGAGAGGGGAAGAACAGCTACAGGAGGAAGATGGAGGAAAAGCTGCAGCACAACAACAACCATCTCTGGCCACAAGGGGCCTGACTCCCAGGCTGCGGGGGACCAGAAGTGGGCGAATGGGCTGAACTCATTCTTCATATGTGAGACATGGGACTGTGTGTCCAACACGGTTGTCTGCAGTATGGGGGGCCCGCAGGGAATGGTCCTGGCTCCACTCCTTTTCACCCTCTACATTGCAGACGTTTCACACAACACACCAACCTGTCACCTGCAGAAGTTCTCTGACGACTCTGCAATTGTTGGCCTCATCACAGATGGGGACGACAGGGAAAACAGAGAACTGACACAGGACTTTGTGGACTGGTGCCAGCGGAACCATCTCCAGATCAACGTGGGGAAAACCAAAGAACTGGTGGTGGATTTCCGCAGGTGCACTCACTCCAACACCAGTGAACATCCAGGGAATGGACATTGAGATGGTGACATCTTATAAGTACCTGGGTGTTAACCTCAACAACAAACTGGACTGGACTCATAACACCACTGCAATATACAGGAAAGGTCAAAACAGACTCTATCTGCTCAGGAGACTGAGGTCTTTTGGAGTGCAAGGGGCGCTCCTGAAGACCTTCTACGACTCTGTTGTGGCATCAGCCATTTTCTATGGAGTAGTGTGAAGCTGGGCTGTAGGCCACGCCCTCTTTGCCTGGGTGCATCAGGTCTAGGCGGGGCTCCCAGTTACAGGAATTAAGTGCACCAGGTGGAAGTGATCTGATGATCAGGAGGTTTGGAGGCATTCACAAAGAGGACTGCGAGAAGTGTGCATGGGGGACAATAGTTGGAGAGTCTGGACCAGGAAAGGAGACTGCAGGATTAAGGCTTGTTTTAAAGAAGGAAGAAGGAGCTGGCGAGCTATGGAAATTATGTGCTAAATTCAGGTTGAAATGTAATGTATTTAAAAGCTGATAGTAATTTGATTAATGTGATTTTGTGTATTCGCGGAAGGTGAAGGCTGCTGAAGTTCTGGGGATGAAGTCATCATTGTGCAGTGCTTTGGGGAGTGTTTGATTTATTTTGGGTGCTTTAAGTATGGGTATTTTCTACTTCTTTTCGGGGTCAATTTCTAGAAGGTTAAAATTTTAGTATTTGATTTCAGGTTATGGTTTCTTGGGTTACAGTTACTTGAACTTCTTTGTGCTTGTGTTTAAGGTTTTTTCACCTGTATTGACCACGGAAGACAGGAAAAAATGAATCTTGGTCATTGAGTGAATTCTAGTCAAGTCTTCTGAGGCAAGCCTCTTCAAGTGGGGGCTGTAGTTCAAAACTCATAAGATTGAGTAGCACTTGACAAGTAGTCTGCTGGGGAAGCAGCATATCAGCTGTGGACATGAACAGACTGGACAAACTGATCAAGAAGGCCAGCTCTGCCCTGGGTTGCCCCCTGGACCCAGTGGAGGTGGTGGGAGAGAGGAGGATGATGGCTAAGCTGTCATCCATGTTGGAGAATGACTCCCACCCCCTGCAGGACACGCTATCAGCACTGCAGAGCTCCTTAAGCGATAGACTGCTTCAGCCAAAGTGTGTGAAGGAGCGATATCACAGGTCTTTTCTTCCTGCAGCTGTCAGACTGCACAACCAGCACTGCTCCCAATAGACCATACACGGCTATGTCAGTACATCTGTGCAACACTCGTTTTCATGTCTGTATATCTATTCCAGATTCCACTTGCTGTGCAATATTTCATTTTGTTCAAGTGCAATATTTAATATTTCATATTCAATTCTCCTGTCCATAGTGTATATACTGGTTATATATTTCATATTCATATTCTCATGTATATTTGTAAATAATCGTGTAAATTTGTTACATTTAAAGCTTGTTTATATTGTTCATTTTTTACTATTTAACTTGCTTCTATCCTCTTTGCTGCTGTGCAATGCGAATTTCCCCACTGAGGTACAAATAAAGGTCTATCTTATCTTATCTTAAACATTAATTAGCTAGCCAATCCATGAGTTTGGCTGCAGCATGTTCTTTACATGTGTAAAATGCATAGGGATAATTTTTGATTTTTTTTGATTTGCAGTTTCTGTCAAATGCTTTCGGAAACCAAACTGCATTGGGAGATAATTCACCTTCTTTCAAATGAAAGACTAGCTGATGACTATGTTTTCACCACCCAATTTTATAAGCTATTGGGAGGATACCAAGGGCTCTATCATTTGATAGGATAGGTCTGTCACCTGATTTAAAGACAGGGGTCACTACTTCTTCCAGGAAGAAGAAAAAGAATACGTTTGTTACTTATAGATTCATTAGATGAGTTAAAGTCTTTAATAACATTGACTTATGATAATAAAAAATAATTGCGCCTTTACTATGAAATACAAATACAAATTGCAACAATAACAATGACATCCTCAGACTTAGATCAATTTAGGCAATCAAGTGCTTTAATCACTGTAGATTCCAAGACATTTTCAACTGTCGAAACAGGGAATTTAATATTTGCAAGTTCAAGAACTCTTGATATTATAGAAAAATTCCAAACACTGTACTGAATTCACAAAGAATGGATTCACAAATGTAGTTATTCATTTCTTCTATCATGTTTGATCATTCCATTAGCTAATTTTGAAATGTTTTCCCTCCATCTTTGTAATTTTAAGAACACCAAATTAAGTAATTTTTTCCCTTAGATTCACTGATTAGTTTAATAAAATAATCAGCTTTCATCCGTCTCAGTTCTTTTACTACTTTGTTTCATAACTGAAATTATGAGAGAAATTATGAGACCTCTTTGGAAAATTCATTTTTAGTCTCACTAACTCTAGCCAACTGCTTTACTTTATCTTCAGATGGACTGATTAAGGTTATGGGTATAACATTAAAAAAACTTTTATCCTCTTCTCTGTATAAAAGTAATCGTTTAGCCAGTTTTCTCAAAATTAAAGTCTGCGCTTCTGATAACTGAGTAAGTCTGTTTGGGGCTTGAATTATTTCAGTGAGATTATAGGCTATCTATGTCAGAGTAGAGAAGCCATCTCTCAACAGAGGAGGGGGCCTCAGACATTACCTGTCTCTCACCTACAATACTGTCCTTTCATCTCTTCCCAGGAGAGTAAACAACCACTTGACCTCATGTGACAGGGTTAATGGTCATTTGCACTTGGCTTCAGGTGACTCACAACGACTCTCAACGACCGTCGTTTAACACCCAGGAGCACCCACATACTAAGTGGTATCAACGACTTGGTTAATAACTCCACAGAGGTATAAGTACCTGAGTCTCCGTGCCAGCCAGTCAAAACTGAAGAAGCTTCTCGGATGAGAAGTGAAACGTCTTCAAGAATCTACACCAAGTCCAGTTGCCTTTGATTCAACCCGTACTGGAAATGAGATTATACTGACCTGATATATAGTACCCTTGAGTTTTTGCTGTTCACTTTCTCAGTCCAGTTTATATTAAAATCACCTAATAGAATTAATTCAGTCTTGGTACCAATTTTCTTTAGTAAGGATTTCAGTTTGTCATGAAAATTAGGGGGTCAGGAGGGGACAGTACAATAGAGACAGCAATCCTTTCCAAGTCTTGCAAGGAATTAAGATGTACTGCTACACATTAAAAATGATCTTGAACATAGACAATAACTCTTCCTTTTATGCCTAGTTTTCTGTCTTTCCTAAAAATGTGATACCCAAGTAAAAAACAAACAGTCCTCTGGCTCGTTCCCAGCTGAAAAAGAACTCTCAAAACTAGTGCATGTCACAAGTATGTCAAACTTTCTGTCTATACTTATGCGTAATCAAATAAAAGGCACATTTATGAGTAAGAGTTCTGCTTACTTTTTTGTAGATTTTGTCTCTGCAGTGTGTTTGTGGAGAAAAAATACAACAGATTTTATAATCATTTTTTGTATGTGGGATTTATTTTAATACTAAAAACTAAATGACAGACTAACATATGTCCATTGAAGTGGTCATTACATGAAAAAGTATGACAATAATCAGCAGCGAAAAAGATTCAAAAGAGGAGCCACCATACCCTCTTAGTCTTTTTGTCCCAAAGGGGCAGTTTCCACTCACTCAATTATATCTATCCATATGCACATCTTCACGGTTATCTGCAGAAGTTTTCTGACACCACCCACAGTGAGCAGTTTTCATTGGGACTATTCATTCAGTAGAAAATATTACCACAAAGATCTGTGGACTACTAAGTAGGCTGTATTTCTGAAAGAATAACATTTTTGTTCCTTTTTTTGAATTGAAATTCTTCAAAAATAAAATTATTTTCAAAATCCTCTGCAAATACAACTTAAAGCATTTTTTTTCTCATTTGTCCATGATGATTTTTTTCTGATTTGGGTATGCTGACCCTTTAACTTAGCAACTTGAGGGAGAATAATTGAGCATACTTTCTCAAATCAACTGTTGAAATGTATACAATATCAAAGAGGGTCCAATCAGTTTCAAAAGCACTGCCTTGATACTTTAGTCACTTTTTTCCACTCTCAATTTTATCTGTTAGTCTCTTTTTTTCTGCAGATTCCTTAAATATTCAAGCACATTCTGAGTCAGCCCTCTGTTATTAGCCATTAGACTGTAATTCCAGTGTCCCAAGAGTTAGTGACTGTTCCATCTGTAAATCTGATTTACTGTTCCATCTGTAAATCTGATTCATAAATTCATGTAAATCACAGACTCATCCACACAGATTCATCCTAATTAAGCAGAGAATTGAAAAGGCTTTGCACTCCTTCACAGCTTTCACAAGTGTGGCCATACTTTGCATCGTTACTCTTGTTTCTGAGGAAAAGCGAAGTATTTGGGACTGATAACTAAAATCCTGGATGGCAAATAGAGTAAAATTGAGATCCTTTGTGGAGGTGTCGAGGAGGAAGGTGGGTAGATTGTTTAATGCCATTTGATGACATCAGTCTGTTGAAGGGGCCTCCTGAGGTTCCCGATTGACTGAAATAAGAAAAGAAAAATTTTGTTGAAGAATTACTGTAATCTAAATAGAATGGTAATTGTATTTCATATAAATCAAATCAGCTCCAAAAGTATAAAGAGAAGGTACAATCAAATACCCTTATTCTAGTTCTTGCTTCATAAATAGAGAATATGTTCTGCTGTGAAAATGTAATTGAATATAACACAATGCTTATACACATTATATCCAGAAAAAATATCTTATATTTGGCAATAGTAACAGAAATGGCAGTTAAGTGTGAGCAACATGGAATTCCATTTTAAACCCAACATAAAAGTCTGTGCACATACCTTCCTCTCGTGCCTTCATGCGGGCAACAAAGTTGTAGCTCTTGTTCCTGCGATAGTTCTCATAAGGGTCATCCAGTGACACCCCTACACCTTTATACTGGTCCCATTTATCCCTGACATCTCCCCCCTTGATGGGGTCCTGGATACCCTGTTCTTTGGCTCCCAAACCTCCTGAACCACTCCAGCCTCCAGCAGACAGGACAACACAAAAGAAGGTAAGCTTGAAATCAGTGTCCAGCGTGTGGTTCATTTTACTTATGTCGAGTTCCCAAATACAGCCCGTACATTTCAGGATGGCCACCACATTAAAATATCTAACATATTCTTACTGGAAAATTAAATAACCAATTGCGCAATAGCAATGATGAAATAAAGACGAACAGAAAGCATACCCATCTTCATCAGCAGCTGATGACCCTTGTTCTCCTCCCCTAGCCTGGTATCTGCAGACAGTTTGGAGGGAGTGGTGCCCAGCACTGAAGTGGAGCTTTAGAGAGCAGGAGAGGTGGTCATCTACAGTAAAGCATAAAAACAGTCTTTCATGAAAGCATCTTATCAAAGAGCAGTGAAGGGGAACTTACGGAGGGGAGGAACTCCGAGATTTGGGGCCACGCCGTCTCTTGGTGGGTGAATGTGAACGGGATCTGGATCTGGAGCGAGAGTGACTCCGAGATGACCTGGATCTACTCCTGGACCTAAATAGAGGAAGGTTAAGGCATGTTAGGCCAAGTGCCTCAGGTTTATGATTCATGATTTGACAGCGCTCAGAACCCAACAAACAATAAAATAAAAATACACCACAGGTCACATGAATGCACGCACAGCACAAGCTTATTTATCATAATAGAAGTGTAGATGGGCGATTCAAAAATGAGGCTGCAATGCCTCCTGTGTAGACACACAGTTATATTCCCTCTCTAAAACTTTCCACTGCACAAAAAACAAATATAATGTAACATGTAGCCATTGGCTGCTTCTGTTCCACTTTTCTTTGCATTGAGGATAAGTTTCTGGGACCAAATTTAGGCGCTGCTCTGGAGGTGAGTGGAACTAAGTTCCAGGTACTTTCAGGGGTTGTTGGTGGTGGTGCTGTTGATCATGACTGACCAAGCAGATGTGACATCACATTGCAACTAAGACAACCTGGATTCAAAGTAAATGTAAAAAAAAAAAAAAACAGCGGTACAGCAGTAGCAACATATTCATTCATTTTTTACACACACACAGTATTTGTATATATGTGAGTTTGCAGACCTGGATCGTGAGTAGGAGCGGGAGCGGCTGTGGGAGCGGGAGTGAGATGAGCGCGACTGTGACCGGGACGACTTTGAGGAGCGAGAGCTGGAGCGAGACGAAGACCTCCCTCTGCTGCGAGAGTGACTCCTGGAGCGACTTCCTCCACGACCACTGGAAGGAATAAGCCATAGAGAGAAGAGGAGGTAAAAGGTACAGGAAGAGGGAGGATTAAATTTGCATAATAAACAAGAAGTGGATCAGATGTCCACATCCCTTAATACACCGACAGTGACACGTGGAAGCCTTCTGGAATAACAGTAACTTTGACCAGAATGAACATACAGACTGCAATCTGAAAGCCAAGTTTGAAACTATGTGTGACACACAAAAAGATAGAAGAAGAGAGAAAGATCCAAATGAAAAGGAAGCTTACCTGTTGCGTTTCTCCTGTCCCTTTTTTCTCCTGGCTCTCATCTTGGCCCTAAAAAACTCATACAGGCCATTCTGCTCCCAGCCTTCACTGGTGGAGGAACAAACCACAGCCAGCAGTTAACTATGACGCACAGCACAGTCTGCCAGAAGCCAGCAGTACTACACAGGTGCTGCCTGTGGTAAATGTTGTTGTTACATGACTACTGAAAACAATCTGATGATTTCATGGTGCTCTATTACTGGGAACTGACACTGTCATTGTCATTATTCAAACTTTTGAACAAGTATAGTTAATATTAGTACTGAAACTACAAACTGGAGAACTTGACAAGAAGAAATTAAGGGATTGGAAAGCCAACAGTGAAAAGTAGACAACATATGTAGGGTTGAGTTCCAACGGTCAATCTTTTTTCCCAGGTTATTTTTATTAGTAATGTACTGAACATTCTGCTAATGTTGGCAGGCCACTCATTTTTAACCACTGACTGAAACTCTGCTGCTATCTGGTTAAGCCAATGTCTGTACTCAGCCAAAGATCGTTTGATAATTTTACTTAGAAATGTCAGTAAGGGATTGGAGAGGATTTGCTTTCAATAAACCAATTCAAATTCAAAAATGTGCTATCAAACTCAAACTGTACATATGACAATTTTCACAATCAGTTTCATTAATCTTACGCTTTACTTGAAGAGGGACATACAGCTTAAAAAACTGGCAACGAAATGTCTCATTTAAGTCTTACTCTCTCCTTAAGGATAAATAAAAATAAATTATCTTGATCCATTTTAAAGTTCAGTTCAGTTCCAGCTCACTGCTGGCATTTGCCTATTGAGGATTTTGGCAATGTGAGCCATATAATTATAATTGGCATTCAGTTCCAATTACTGTGACTACATCTAAAAACAGTGTCAAACAGGGTTCTGTCCACATAAGTGTGTTCAGCCATCCACAGTGAAATGGCAGAAAGTCATTGCATCTCTTTTTCATTCATTTCTTTCAATTGGGAAATTCGGATGTATTAAATTACAATTATAAATTCAGTCAGATTTGTTGAGGTGTGTGTACCTGTTCCTTGGCCGATCATGGGATGGAGGGCTGTAGAAAGCTTCCACAGCAGCTAGCAGCCGATCACTTGGAGGCATGGGAGGGGGCAGCCGGATGTCTTTAGGGTCCAGAGGTTTATAATCACAGTCCTCAAGCTAAGCAATAGACAGAGCAAGGAGGATTATTTGACTAATATTTTGACTGTTATGGGTAAATGAGCCAATTCTGCTGGTGATTGATCAAGGTTTTCCATTTTGAAAACTACAGTATTGTAGCACATTTGGATGGTGTCATTATTAGAATCTATTTGGCAATTTTTAGTCCATAAGTTATTGACAGTCTTTATTTAGTCTGTTCCACAGTTATATACAGTTGTCACTTTAGATTGCTGCTATAATTGGAATTTCACTATGTCACTTTAGATTGCCACTTGAACTAGTTGTACATACTTTTTTTATATGTATATATCTATACTTTTATACTATATCTATTTGTATTCTTTTGTGTGCCACTCTCTTGTGCTGCTGCAATGCCCGAATTCCCCCTATGGGGGATCAATAAAGAATTTTCTTATCTTATTTTATCTCCATGCTGTACACCAATCTGGTAGTGCTGCATCAGATTTTACCATT
This sequence comes from Holacanthus passer, assembly GCA_025331565.1. NCBI lineage: Eukaryota > Metazoa > Chordata > Actinopteri > Pomacanthidae > Holacanthus > Holacanthus passer. The sequence continues at coordinate 1,570,057 of JAFREQ010000059.1, forward strand.
GCTATTTTCTCCTCTGATAGCATTAAATCATGCTGACTTTCTTTTAGCAAGAAAGTAACTTCCAAGGTTTAACCAACTGATAACATTCTAATTCATTTTCAAGTCCTTGTCTTCATATCAACAGCATGTGACTTACTTTGACCAGTGGAGCCATGAGACCAGCTGGCAGGTCAAAGTAAGGTACATTGGGCACCAGACTGGGGTCATCTTGGACTGGATGCTGCCGATGGCGCATGTGGGGTGAATGACCATTGAAGCCGTGTGGGGGTGGGCCGAAATCCGGGTGCTGGCCTCCACCCCAGGGAGGATGATCAGCCCCCATACCTGGGGGAGGGAGCCTCTGATTGGGATGGTGATGGGGAGGAGGACCTGGCATGTCTGGCAATCAAAGATGGATGTTGGTAAAATACATAAGAAAAGTAAGTACAAGTAAGTAAATACAAATACAGGTGCAAAAACAGTTGGCTGTACAGATTAATTTAAGTTAATGATCAATCACTTCACACCTCCGGGAAAATCTCCCTGAGCATAGTCAAAGCGGTGAGGGGTGTATGGTGGCCTGTCGTAGTGGTGTCTGGGAGGAAAGTCATCCTGCATAAACCGTGGCGGGAAGCGTCCAAAACTGTGTGGTGGTGGGGGCGGTTGGTTGAAAGGAGGGGGCTGCTGGTGGGGAGGGAAGGGACCTCTGAAATGGGGAGGTCTCTGTAAAAATGCAGGTTAGACAATATCATATCATGTAAATAAGCAGCAAGAACACATCCCTGCTGCAACAGAAAAACATTCAAAGTCAAGTTTAGTCTGGCATATACTGTAATTATAGATGCTAAATGTAGAGTATACAAAGCAATACAATATAAACTAATGAAAGAAACAAACTACTTAATCATTTATCACATGCCTGCATGCGTGGAGGAAATGGGGGCTCTCTCTGGCCCCATGGAGGCTGATCAGGCTGGTTCCCCCATGGTGGCTGCTGGTCATACGAGTTCCAAGATGGAGGGCCTGGGTCAGACCCACCTGGACCGCTCCACGGTCCTCCTTCTCTGGGTGGACCTCCGCTCCAGTTGCCTGGGTCTCTCTGGTCATTCCACATCCCCTCATGGCTGTTCCAGGGAGGGCAAGGAGGGGGAGGCTGGTTTGGGTCAAAAGGAGGCTGAGGAAGGAAAATATTCAAAAAGGGTGTGAGCATCGCCTGTTGCCTGAGGTCACACATACACTGCACAAAAAACCAGAGCAGGGAATTCTGAAAGTTGTTCAAAACCTACATCACTAGAGGGCAGGACCCAGCAAAGTAGGGGAGCATAGTGTACAGAAAGGGGGCAAAGTTAGGACCAGTCTGGGAGGCAGGGCCAGACTAGGGCTGCCCCCTAAACATTGATGACTTGATTCATCAGTTGAGAAGACCCCCAGCTGACTTGCATTTTGTCAGTCGAATCACTGTTTAGTTTTTTTTAATTTAGAAACAGAGTAAGGCAGAATAACAGGACATCTCTGCCCACCTCAATGACATTGCAAAATGGATGATGGAATGCCTCCTTCAATTCATTCTCTAAGACTAACTCCTGGTCCTGTTTAGCACAACATTAGTGTCCAGCTCAGCTCTGCCTCACTCTCTCCAACAATGTCTGCAAGAAATCTAGGCATCATGATTGATGCCCAACTAAGTTTCACTGAGTATGTTGGATTTGTTACTCAGTCATGTCGCTTGATAGTATAAAGAAAGATCAGGTCCTTATCTGATTGCACATATTGCTCATCTCCTTGTACAGGCACTGTTCATCTCTGGCCTTGACTAACATGACTAACAACTAACATGCCCAGTAAAACCTCTGCAAATGGTCCAAATCATTTATTCATTTAGCAGATGCTTTTGTCCAAAGCCAACAAAGAGCCACCAACATTTCTGTCCCAACACACACACACACACACACACACACACACACATACACACACAAAGAAAAACACAGAAGTCTTTACTGGCTGGTTGGGGTTCCAGGGGCCCATGTGCTGGGGGTCATACCACGCAGGCTTGTTGGAGGGTATGTCTGAGGTGCCACTGGGGTTGCTGGGGTCCTGTGGTCTGGATGGAGCTCCGTCAAACTCCCCTGGAGGAGGACCTGACATGGGAGGCTTCACATCACCTTCATACAACACACACATTGACACATTAGAGTGTAAACATACATGTACTTGCCAAAGTAGAGCAGGTCACAAACCTATACAGCAAAACAAGATAAGTTTAAAACCTCCCCAAAACTTTTCAGTCAAAATTAACTGACGTATGTAACTGTTAGATGGTTTTTCTTAAACTGTAAGTTTAAAGTTTAACAAGAGTGTGACTGCATTGTATAAATGTATGGTACTTCAACATTTTGGTTTTGTTGTTATGCAAACAAGAAATCTGTGTCTTCTCACCAGTTTGTGTGGCAACAGGTGGGGCCTTTTCAGGCTCCGTGGGGTTAGCTAGCTGTGCTACAGGTGCAGGCTGCGCCTGTTGCTGCTTCAGGCTGGCAACAAACTCTTCGTGCTGGGTCTTCAAGGCCTGGATCTGCTGCTGGAAAGCCAGCTGGATTGGCTGCACCACTGCAGCATACTCTGTTATTAGAGATGCCTGAGACAGAGAGGACAAGGAGGTCTAAAATCTGAAAGTCTAAAATCTCAGTGAATGAAAACCACTAAGGACTAAGGATTTTCCTGAAAAAGGGCGCAAACGCAAGCAAAGTCGAAAAGGTGCACACATGTGTGTGACCTGCACATTTTATCATTTTTGGTAAACACAGGTATTGCCACAAACCAGGCACACCTCCAACAGAATGGAGGAGACTGAATACATTATTAGTAGGAGGAATACGGAATTAGCAGGTGGAGTTGGAGCGAGATTCAGCAATAACAAAACAAAGTGTGCTCTTCTCATCCCCTTTACAAGCACCCATAGGTGAAACAGAGAAGGAGAAGCTGAGGTCTCTGAAAAAGAGAAAAAGAGTTCTTTTCCATGAAGCACCAAACTCCTCCAAGTACACTATAAGATATGTATACTGGTGCACCATCTGTTGAAATGTCGTGCAGCTCCTCTATATGAAAACACTCATGTATGTCTTTATAGTCAAATAATCATAAAGGCATGCCCACCAGAAAAAAATAATGATTTAACAGTCCTTGTATCTTTAAGCAAACAAAGACTAAATGGGGTTTGTAGATTTTCCAGTAAATGTTAAGAAAAATGCACAAGCTCAGTCACCAAATACCAATAATACTTGTGTCACATCAGGAGAATTACATAACTGATGAATGTATCAACATTGTCAGCTGGACCAGCAGGATTGTGGAGAGGTCTGAGTGTGATACTCAGCCATGGAGTTGATTGTGAACAGACAGAAGCAAGGAGAGTATTTCCACCTCCTAAATCTGCCACAATCAACATTTTCTATTTCTTTATTTCTATTTAATTTCATTTTAATTTCAATGCTTTTATTAGTCCCAAAACAGGGAAATTTCCAAACAGGCTGCCCCTTATGAGGCAAGTGAACGCACCCTGGCCAGGAATCGAATCCAGGCCCTGGTGGTGAGTGCCGAATCATAACCAATGGATTTATTACCTCTTGCCATTATGCGCCCTGACAATGTCCTTCACTTGAAGCTTTTGCCTTAACTGTTCAGCAACACCTTTCAGTCTATGTTTAATCATGGGTCAAGTCAGTTATATTACTAGGTTGCGTCAGGTCCAAAAATGATTTAGAGATAATTGCAGGCAACAGATCAGTTCGTAATGAGGTTTATTGGTTTGGAGCTGGTACAGGTAATTAAACTCTTGCAGGACTTTCCAAAATAGCTCAGGACTTCTAATGACAGCTGCATTAATCCATATGACTTTACTGTTAAACTTGGAATTTGAGAGTAATAGCTTTCCAGTTGGATGTTTGAGAAAAATACAGAACATTAATTACCACATTTCTGTGAAACTCCTAGTGACTGGATTAAACTCTTTTGGATGATATTATTGGTTAGAATCTTGCCTAAATCTCAGTTAAATACTGTATTTTGAATGTACATATTATTCTCGATACAAACATTTTGCCGCTAGGAAATTACCACACCTGTACAGAAGCAAAAAACAGATGAACACCTGTGGAAAACTGCATAAAACTGTGTTTGCTCGGTTTGTCCCGGCAGGACAACAGAGCCTCCGGTCTAATTTGACTCACTTGGTATTGGCCGAGGCCAAGTGCTGGATTCTGGAGCTGTTGAATAGTCTCCTCATCAAAGTACCCATTCTTCTCCCAAAGCTGCAACAACTGAGGATGAGGGGGATGGGAGGAATCAGAAAAAAATAACTTTAGACTCAGAGACAATCATTTTAAACAAAATGAGGTACAGATTTTTCCTAGCTTTCCAATTCAATAAATTCATGGAAACTTTTAATCACCAAAGCTGTATATTCAACAATGTATATATTTGAATGAGTGAATATTACAATTAGACTGCGACAAATAAAATATTCCTGTAATCTGTAAAGAGTTAAAGATGTTAATGCACACAAAATCCTGCCTGTTAGCAGCTTGAAACCAAAACTGCACTAGCCTGATCTTAGTACAGTATGTAAGTGCTTTTAAAATCAGTAGGCGTTTACCCTGGTGATCTTCTGCTGCTTCTCTTCCTCTACAGCCAGGAAGCTGGTGCAGTAGATGGGAACCACAACTTTCTGCAGCGCAGCCAACAAATCCTTCTGCTGCTTCCGTTGGCTGGGAGGACATTAATATCAGGTCATTTAGTCTACAAAATGTTGTCAATTTAGTGGTTTTATTTTTACAATTGACTGTTTTCACACACTGACAGAAGGCAGTTGAGACAGTCTCTAAACGCATGTTGAAAATGTGTTAATTAACAGCTGATTCTGATTCTAGTCAGCAATGGGCACCCAATACCCAAAACCTGTGTTTGTTCAATGCCTGATACCACTGTGCACACAGCAAGTGTTTTTACACTTAGTGTAATCAGGTCTATATAACACTCCCTTGAATGCTAATTACATTATTACATCTGATGAGTAAATTGTAGGAGTAAAGTGATTCAATTGTGTTTATGTATGAATTTAGGTTTATGTACCAGTGATGGAGAACGTCATTGGTTAAGTAGATAAGATGTAGGCGGAGCTCAAAATGGGCTCCGTCAGCAGTGATGCGGTTGCGAAGATGTGATGTCATCAGTTCACAGTGCTGTGGAGTCTTGGCATTGTTGAACATCCAGTTCTTACCAGCCTAAGAAGCAGACGAACACATGAGGGAGATAAAAAGCTTTTTCGTATTTTAGAAATCTACATACATAAGCTGCCCTAAAAAAAAATCTCCATTATGGCGGGCTTACAGAGATGGCATCTTTGGTGCAGGTGTCTATGATGGGCTGCAGCAGGTTGTCAAATTCTGTAATGTCCAACTGAGTTTCCAGCAGCAGTTTTTGGGTCTGCTGCTCCATAGCCAGAGTTATGGCTGCAGTCACTTGTTCCTACATTGAGAAAAAGCATTAGGAAATACATCATTCTTCAGCCTTCTACTGTTCTCACAATGTTCCGCTAGGTGTAACAGGACTTAACAGAAAGGAAACAAAATAGTAGAACACGTCAACCCAAAGTTGGTTCTCATCAGGGAAGACCAGAAGATGAAGGGCCATCATACAAGGCACTTGTTTACAGGAATAAATACAAGAGACTTTAACACATAGGATTTTTAATGAGTATAATAACTACATTTCACACTGCTGCTCTGCATTCTTATTTGGAATATAGTAATATTCACAGGTCTATTTCTATCTGTGTATATATCAATTTATTTCTCCTAGCATGAACAAAATGTCTGTTCCATGTTATATTTGTTGAAATAGGACTTTTCTTTACGTGCTTAAATTCATGAGGGTGTCATTGATAAAATGATTATTCACGCCATTATAGTGGTCATGTTTTAAGAAACATTTTTCAGTAGTGTTTATTCATTTGGTAAAAATTTACCTCATCAAAAGAATTTGTCTTTCCACTGCAAAAATCCCTTAGCTTGTACCTGGTTGGCTATGCAGAAATGTGTGGAATTCCCCGAGAGAGCATTGCTCTTTAGTAGCAAAAAATCAAAAACAACTAAAAAGGAGTCATAAAACATCCCTGACGGGAGAATGTCCTCCTCTCCTCTTTCTTGCTCTGTACCTGTCTGAGTGTGTGCAGATGCTGCTCCTGCTGTTGCAGATTCCACTGGCTCTGTTGGATGAGCTCATCAATTGCAGGCGCAGCAGGGGGAGGAATCGGAGGTGGAACAATCATCTGCACTGACGGAGGAGGGACATCAACCACTTCTTTGGTGCTTGGGTTGTACATTTCTGCAAAAACACCAGCAGGAAAACAACAGGAAATACGAAAAATTTAAGTCAGGACGTTTGATAAAGTTTTGAATTTGATACTGTACGACTGCTGATGTCTGATGTGATGCATGAAGAGAAATATGTATTCCATTCCATAGCAAATACAAGGCAGATATTGCGTTGTTCACACAAACTATTTCTATCAAAGTGACCTTTAAAGGTCACATAAGGTGCAATAGCTTACACCCAGCAAGTAAATGAAACCCTTCCAGGAACAAAGCAGAAAATTTAAAAGACATACAGCCTGCCACTGTCTTCATTCCTAACCGACTACTGCAGAAACAGTGGGTGAAAGGAAAGCGTCTCCAGAAATCTGAAAACTTCAGAAGCACCAATGTTTGCAATGTCTGCAGAACAGAAATATTAGGTTACTCAACTAATATTAACTAGTTACTACATACTAGCTGGAAATATTTTACAACCAATAAAACTATTTTATACAAGACATAATCTCTGGTCTACAAATCAAGCTGTCAAAAAATGCTTAAACATATATAATTCTAACTGAGGGATGTCCTAAGACATTGAGCTGATCAAGGAATCATTAATAATACTAGCCACATAAAATGTCAATTTCCAATCCTTTGTTTGAGTCATTAAGCTCAAGGTAAGCAAGCTGTCAAAAATGCCTTACTGCCCTAGTTAAAAACTGGCTCCACAAATTTGAAATGTATGCTGATTTTAGGCCTCTATTTTAACAGCAATGTCCCACAGCTGTAATGAGAGTGAAATGATAGAGCTGAATACAAATAATGAGCTGTGTGGGACTTAAAACATATACTGTATGGTGGTGTATGGTTTTGTGACTTCACAGTAAGCTTAAGGGCACTTTCACACCTACCTTGTTTGGTCCGGACTTTAGGACCCAAATTACAGGTGAGAAAAGTCCTTCCAGACCATGGTCCGGACCAAACAGCCAAACTTTGGTTCAAACAAAAGAGGTGGTCTCCGTCTGGATCAAGTTGAACCATGAATTTTGTTTTCATATTGTGGCAACTTAATGACATGAGCACAATAAAGATGATAAATGTGAAAAGTCTCTGGCAATTAGGCCTCATCGTGCCACCCCTTATAAATGTGCTCCAGTTACCACCAAATCTCTGAAGATCACTGACATAAAAAGTGATCAGTTTGGTTGCAAATATATGCATATTACTTCATTTAAACAGGAAAAATAGCACCAGAGCACAGGCGCCATTTGCATGGCAGAGCAGTTAGGGGTACATTTTACCCTTTGTGATTGCATTAAGAATTACATGATTTCTTTTTGTCTTACTTGTGCAGGTTTAGTGGCCACAAAAGCTACACAATCATTTTGTGAATTCCACTCTAACTGACATTTTGTCCAACAATCTTAGAGTCATTTAAAATTAATTTTTTTTTACAAAAATTCTTTTCAATTAGTTTTACAGAGGATGACAGGATGAGAAGAACTGAACTGAACTGACTACACACTCACGTGGTGTTGACAATAGGACGCAAGTATGTCATTCATAGTTCTTTAGTGCGCTCGCATAATAGCAAAATAAGAAACCAAAGGTAACTGGATCAAATGCAAACAATGTAACAAAAACCTTAAACTTGGTTCGGACCTTGGTTCAGACTTTCAGGTGTGAAAAGGTCCTAAAATAATGTATATTATATAAAATGAGGTCCAAAAGTCTGAGACCATATTGATAATCTCTAATATTTTAACATAAACCTGGAAATAATTAGAGAGTCTGAAAATTGAAGGATTGAAGAAGTTTTGACATGTAAAATAAAGAAGAAATATTATCGAATTTGACTTCTGACACTTTCACTTGTCACTGCCATGTTTCCCACTACCACAATTCTACTTGGTAAGAAAAAACCTGCTAGAAACTTGAGGTTCAGCCATATTTCTAATAGGTGAACACTGACTGCAAGTTGAATTACTTGAACAAGCCTCTGTTGAGTAGATCAAATCTGCCTGACTGTCATCTGTACATATGGAAATTCAGTGGAAGGAATACAACTTAATGAAATCTGAACTGAATAAAATCTTCTGTACAAAAGTGTTAAGTTGGTTAATGCCACAAAATTTGCTTAAATTTAATCGCTGACCTGGAAATAGTGCATAATCGTAAACATTTCTTCTTCTGTTTACATTTCGTATGGTGTCTCAGACTTTTAAACCCCACTGAATAACTGCTGACCTTACTAAATATTTAACAAACTTGATGGGGACACAGTTGTTCCAAGAACTGAGATAATTATGTTAAGTGTTGTGAACCAAACCATGCAGCTTTTACACTACATCTGAACTGAATCCCAAGAAGAAGCATTCCCAAAACAGATTAAACAAGGCCTTCCTCAAAGACATGTCAACAGGCTCATCAATTTGCTTGTCTTAGCAAACCTAACAGCTTAAAGACAGAGGATTAAAGACATATTGAGCATTTTTCAGCACCATAAAGATGTGCCTTCAATATCTTCAGTCAGGCTTCAAAACAATAATACAGCACAAACAAAAAGAAAAACATACTAACATGAAAACGCAAGTGAAAACAAACCAAAAAGCTGTTAAACATAGGTGTGGCAATGTCCAGCAAAAAATATGCAAAAAATGTTAAAACTGGAATTTTGAATTTGTCTGACAGATCTGGTTCCAAATAAATACCTTCAGTTTTATACTCCTCCCCATCGTGGGTAGAGGGATCTAAGTGGAGAAAAGCAAACTTTAATTCATTTTAGTGGTATGACATGACTGACAGAAGAACTCCATGCAACCCTGCACAACACTGTGCTATTATTACCAAGCTGTTGATTATCTAATCATCATCCAGTGACTAAAACCTAGCTTTAGGTGCTGTAAGAAGCTCTGACTGTCTTTGCATGAGCAACAAGTGGCATTAATGGTCTGATGAGTCAAAACTATTGCTAAATACATAATACTATAGTTAAATTAGTTTACTGATTTGTATAAAAAAAGGTGCTTCAGTGACTTAAAATTGGATACACAGTAATTTACTTTCCCATTTAGCATTTAGTGCTCCCTTTTATTTTCCACCCTCTCACCTTTTCCATATCCTTGCTCCTAATATGCATACAATAATATTTTCTTTATCTATGTCCCTTTTTGCTGAGGAAGCATTTTAGTACTGTGGTATTTATGATAATAAGGGGTAATAATAGGGGTATATCCAAGTATGTCCAGGGCAAACAATGGCAAGCTGTCTTTGGGCCCGACTGGCACGTCACTTAAATGCAGTGCAGGCAGGAGGAGGCAGGTCTGAAGCTGAATCTCTATGAACTGATAATCAAACAGCAACAGGTGACAAAGATGCTGTGGTAAAAACTACTTAACTAACTACTTACTACTTAATTAGTACTGTCAGAGAGAATACCTTTTCTATTTGGATTCAGCTACTAAAAACCATTTGAAATATGTGTTAACAGTGTTCACAATGCTGTTAGTACAACCCCAATACCAAAAAAGTCGGGACGCCGTTTAAACCATAAAGAAAAACGGAATGCAGACATTTGCAAATCAACTGTGCCTACCAACAACAGTTTTACAAAGTTTTCCCTAACCCATGTGGTTATATCCTTTACACATTCATCCATTTCAGAGTTTTGAACCTCGCCCTATCCTTGCTTATGAGTGACTAAGCCTTTTCAGGATGCCCTTTCATACTCAGTCATACCAATTAATCCACGTATTGTTCCAAACAAGTGGATTTTTTTGGGCATTCCACAGCTTTGCACACATACTTGTTTGAAAGGTGTTGTGGGCATCTAATTCAGAATAAGCACAGAATTACAAATAAACAATGAAGTTGATGAGGTAAAACATTAAATATCTTTGTGCTGTTTTCAATTTAGGACATGTCAAAAGGGACAATAAAATTCTGTTTTATTTATATCCCACAAATCTTCCCAACTTTTGTGGAATCAGGGTTGTACAATGTATTTTGTTTACTTGTCCCGTCCAGTGCCAGTAGCATCAGCGGCAATCACAAACAAAACATAGTGATTGGAAATAAGAGGTTGATATATGCAAGCTGTATCCCAATTCAACGATTTCACACTTAAAGCGTATGGCCTGTAAGTGTGTCATATACCACTTTCACAATGGTCAAAAGCACACCAACATCTGGCTTTTGTCATCACTGGGAAAGGGTACAATCAGCATTCATTTCCAGGTCAAATGACTCTGCAGTAGTCACGGATATTTATCGGCAATCGGCAGTGAGGGAACCATGACACCCGGAGGACATGCAAATTTTTACTGCTTTTTTCAGCATGTTGATGAAGTGACAAGTTCGCTTGGTATGTAAATAGCCAGGAACATTATTTATTGTTTTGTTTTTTTACAATCTACAATGGTGACATTGTCCAGTTGGCATTGAGTTTGAAAAAAAGACTGAAGTAAAACATATATAAAAGTAACCACTATAATATTGTCACTGGCCTTCATGCTGCTTTGTCTACTGGTAATGGGAAAGAAGTACATTGCCTATTTTTAGTGGGCTTATGCACTTTAAAAAAAAATGTACGCACTAATTTCAGTGTAAAAATGTTATTACAGAGAACAGACGACAGGCTGAACCTACTCCTCCTCCCCTATGAACACAGTCTAAAGCAGATTCACTATAAGATCATCATAACAGAGGCCAAATGTAATGGTGCATTAATGTAGTCTTCATTATTTGAAAAGTCTAAATTTTCCAGGTTCATCATCAGAGAGCTGCCCTGGAACAGCAAAGGAATTGGCAAAACAGCAGTGAACTACTCTCTAAAGTGCACTTCCTAATTTCAAATATTACAGTTTACAGCACAGACTGACACATTATATTTCAATGCATTATGGACAACAGTCCACCAGTGAACAAATGTTATGGTTAAAAAAAAAAAGTCCATATAACTTTTTAACCATTATGATTACAATCCTGATTGCAAAAAGTTGGGACACTGTATAAAATGTAAATAAAAACAGAATCCAACCATTTGCAAATGAACTATGTTTGCCAATGTTTTTTTGAATATCCTTTGTACGATCATATCTTTCAGAAGTGGTGAACCTCACCCCATCCTTGCTTGAGAACAACTGCCCCTTTCATATCCAATCATGATATTATCAAATGTTACCAATTAACCTGTTAACCTGTGGAATGTTCCAGGTCTTGTTTGCAACATTTTGCAACATTTAGCATCAAATTCAAAACAAGCATATATTTACAAAAGTCAACAAAGTTGATGAGGTAAAATATTAAATATATTGTATCTGTGCTGTTTTATTAATTTTTTACACAGTATCTATGTTTTTTAGAATCAGGGTTGCAATACAACATGAGGAAGCTGCTAATGAAACTTTACATCTCGTGCCTTAATTATTTACACCTTTCAGTGGCTTTTCATTGGTTCAGGTCACGTGATGTACAAATCAGTGACCACCAAAGAAAATTTCTTTTTACATGCTACGTAAATGATTGAACTCTCTATTATTTCCGTATTCAATTCAACATTTGACTCATCAGATAGAAAGATTTGATCAAGGAAAATAAAGTATGTGTTTAAGAAAATGTATATTTACCATTCATGTGTTACTCAAGTTTAATTAAGAATCTTGTACTCTTCTAGCACTGTTTAATGACCACTATTCTTTTAAATAAAAATTGTAAAGGAAAATTGACGGACTATAATCCACCGTTTGTGCATTTTGCATATGACAGGCTTCTCGTATTTACACACACATTTCGTTATTCACTGGCTCAACATATGGTTGGGCTCATGAATGCAGCAGTGCATTACAATGCAGATGTTGCACAGACTTCTTGAGTTTTTAATTCAGTTGAGATTTTCTGCTTTTCACTTTCAACAAACACTACTTGCCCAGATGTTCGTTTCTCGTACAAAGTACATCTTCTTCTAAGCACAAGAATACATTCAGCTCTGGCCCGCTTATGTCTATCATGACGGATACATACATGCACGCACAACATTTCATTTGGTGCAGAGGATAGAGGATTCAAATGACCAAATAAAGCACATATCAAACGCTGAGGTAAAATTACAGCTCCTTGCAAATTGGGTCTTATTTTTATGTTTTATAATATATGACGGCATTGTATTCAAAAAAGCAATTGCTTGATTTCTCAACACTGCCATTATCATTACTACTGGTAGGAATGATGGCCCAAAAAACTACAACAATAAGACCCAGTTTGTGTGAAACTAGAATTTCCCTTTAAGATGTGAACTGCCAGACAATTTTAGCCACAGCTAACAACTTTGTCTCCACTACAAGGTCACAAAGGTTGAGACAGAGGTCATGTCACCAAGTCATGCTGCTCAGTTTTCATGAGGTTTAGGATATCAATTTGGGGAACAGGGTTCTTGTTTAGGGCTGGGTATTGTGGTATACAATACATGAATTTGGTTATAGAAGCCTAAATACATATGCTTCTTACAATAGCATACTTTAATGAGCACAGGGACACTTTGATACAGTTTTTATAGCTGTCATAATTATTACAGCTGAACAAGAACAAGGGATGAATGAAAATGAAAAATCTGGCCAAAGAATATGTTAACACCATTAGGAAATACCAGTTGGCATTGGGTGTCAGCTCTGGGTACTTGATTATTTAGTGCTAAGGAAAAGATTTAATCTTTGTTCAAAACATATTAAGGTTCCATACCCAGCCTTACTCTTGTTTCAAATAAAGAGTGAATTCCAAGTTCAATTCAGTTCAGCACTGCACTGCTACTCTACTGTACAAACCAGCTGACATGGCAGCGGACATTAAGGACTATACATAAGCACAATGCAGTAGGTAAGTGTGAGTAGGTACAGTATTTTCTTGATAGGGATGCTACTAAGGCAGGCTTTGGATACCTGTAAACACAAAGAATAAATCCACTCTAAAGCAGAATACACATTACTTATATGATGTTGGAATCAACAGTTTCTCCCAAAACAGGAAATAATACAGACAACATGTTCTGTATATGGGTGCACAAGGTGTTCTAACTGGATTATATCACTTAAATGCAAGTTGAAACAAGTCATGCATCAAATTGATCAAATTAATTATATGTTTATCACTTATTGCCCTGTTCTTACTTATTTAATCACAAGCTACATTTCAATAGAATTTCTTTGATTATTTTCATGAATTACTTCTTCTTCTATTGTACTGGCAAACACCTAATGATTTTGATTAACAAATGAACTGAACATTCCAACATCATGGAAATATCTGTTTGCAAAGGGTTTTTAATGTGGACTGTTCCTTTTACTACATACGCTGCTGTTGCTCCATAGAAAGCTTGTACTTGTAGTAGCTGAAAAATTCTCCCCCAAAGAGGAAGGAGAACTTAGGGTTGTCCTTCTGTTTCTCCATTGTCATCTTTTCAAACTCTGGCCCATTCCTGGCGACAAACTGGGCCAGCTTGTCAATGACATTCCGCAGTTCTTGATCTGCACCAGGAAAGAGAATAAGAGGAAAATAGTACAGTTAGAGCTGAGACAGCTGGTCATTTGTCAAAAAGGAATGACAAACAAATAACGAAAGATGTGAAGAAATTGCACTTGGCCAGTTGGTTGGAACTGTTATACTGAATGACATTTCACATTTCAGAGCTCCAAAAATCCCATCATTTATAATGGTTCACTGTTAATACATTACAGTATCAAGATAAGAGCAAAAACAGATTAATTTGATATGATTTTGTAGACAAATATATTTTTTCGCAAAAAGTAAATACCAGTCAGAAAACATACACCTCATCTCTGACACTAAAATCTGTCATCAACACTAAATATCATCGTTAAAATAACTGATAGCATTACATTCTTTCGCTCGGCAAGGTGCATGTAGTGGTCAGTGTAAGAAGACGGAAGAAAACTCAAAATCACAAATCTGAAAACACCTCAAGAACATACAGGGGGGGTTCTACTTTGTTTTATCATTCATTACAATATAAAGACAGGAAGACACACAATTATTTTCCTGTATTGATGCCTACAAAAAAAGAGCCTTGTTTTTTTTCGCTCGCCAGATTGAACGGAAATACTCAATGACTGGACAACAAGGACCATACACCAACTCTAATGCTATTTATCTTGAACACTAGCATTCCTGCTCGAGAACTCATGGAAACACACAATAAACTGTGTGCAGGCATCTCGCGATGTTTATGGGACTTGATTTTTTTTTTATACACACATATTAGTGGAGTAATGTTAGCCTGAAAAGAAGCGATGGTCTGCCCTCGAAAGCGCTCTCAATACGCACACTAACTGTAGAATGCCATGTCAAATACAGTAAATTCTTTCCTCTTTCTTCAGTAGATACTTGACTAACGTTCACATTATATCTAACTTATCATGGGTTTGATAATGCCACCACACTTGAAAACAAAGGGGGAAAGGAAGGAAATCCCAAACTAGCCGTGAAAGTGTCAAATTTAAAAAAACACCTTGAAGCAACAAATAGATGTAACCTGTTCTGATAACAGTGTTCATATTGCTTAGTTACAAAGCTGTACACAGAAACGTGTTAGACACACATTTAGCTTCGTTACTAAAGTTAGCCCAAATGCGAAATGCAGCAGTAATGTTAGCTGTGGTAGCACGGGTGCTAGCTAGCGTTCAATGAAAATCATACAACGTTGCAGCGTATTACTCACCTTCGGGGGGACTGGGGATATCCATGTTTGGCTTCAGGTACAGCAAACCCGCTGAACCCTAACAGATATTCCAGAGATCAGCGAACCGTTTTTTTTACTATATGGCCTAGAGAATTGTCAAAAATACACTTGCACTGCTCCTGCAAGACACACCGGAAATACATACAGAAACAGCGCCATGAAAACTAACCATCCACGTTGTCTACAGCGCCACGTGCGGTTAGGTGAAGGATGAAGGTGGCCACTTAAGTAGATGATACGTTTCCTTGTCTTTTACTTTCTTCGTACTTTCTTCTTTTTCTTTAACTTCTCTTTTTTATTTAGTGGTTGTCTGTACAGAGGTTTTATTTCTTTATTTACTTTTACTATTGTCACAGACAGTTATCCCCCAACTAGTAATGGGCCAATAAAACTTCATGAAGTTCTGGGGCTTCTCTATTTAAGCAAAAAAAAAGATTCTTATGTAGACCAGACAGTGACTTTAACAATTGGCATCGCAAATAAAATGTGGCAAAATTGAACCCTAAACTGAAAAGGTAAATCTTTGCATTGAAGCACTTGGGAAAAAAGGAAGAACTGAAAAACGGAACAAGTAAAACACAAGCATTAGAAATTCAAATTTTTAATTTTTAAAATTAAAAACACAAGGATTATAAATTACTGTATTATATCTTTATATTTTTGTATTCTCGGGTTTTCAAACACAATCTTTACTTTTTTCAAATCAATCTTTTTTTCAATGTCACTTGTTTTCAGTTTCAACTTACTGTCACAGAGGAGAGTGTCATTTATACACAATCTGCATACTAATGCCGTGTTTCCACTAAATGGTACAGCTCAGCTCAACTTGACTCGACTCAGCTCAACTCGACATGCTTTTGGTACCAGATACAAGAACTATATAATAGGTAATGTTGAGTTACTAGAGAACAGACTTTGGTATGCTATAGTTAAAAAAAATAGAATGAGACAAAAGGGAAAGAAGTAATAATGACACCAGTAATCATGAAGTAATGAGGGAGTACACTGTGACTTCTCAGAACTGCAATTGCAGAACTTGTAAGTCAGCTAGTGGTAAGTCGGTGATTAAATTGCTGTTTATCGTGATCATTGTCAGATACTGTCTTCCCTGATAATTTAATAGCCTGTTGTTGCAATGAATACACACCCAGCACAGGAGCTGATTGATTTAGCCTTCCATTTCATCATAACATTTTTTAACAATAGAGCAAATGTCAGTCCAGTACACCAGTCTCATCTGATGTACCGATATCGACTTGTTCAAGATGTATTGAACCTCCACATTAGGCCCAGTACCCCCAGAGAAACACATTAACAGCCAGCAGCAGCAGGGCATTAACATTGCAGACTCTTCTCCAGAGCGGCTCTTCCTGCAAGGAGTTCAATTCACTGTTTTCAGTCATCGGAGATACAGAGCCAGAGCTCAAACCAGTGAGACCACAGAGCCACAGAGCAGCTCTCCGCCACCAGGAACCTATCAAGCGTTCAGAATGAGGACTGGGGTCAGAGTTCACTGGTTCAGAGGTCATCTGCGGACCTGTGAGGTCAACTCGAGGCTCCTGGCTATGTCTGGACCACCAGGTCAGCCTGTACAGCTGGACAGGAGAGGAGAGGAGGAGATCAAGCACATATGTATGTGTTGGTGGTTTTTTCTGGACACTCACACACAAAATTGTTAGAGCTCACTATCTTCCTTCCTATTGAGGACATGTAGTACAGGTTCACATTTTAATATTGACTAGGTCTTTTCCACTGTAGGAATGTAATGCATAGTCATTGCAGTTTTGTTTCCACTGTTCTACACCTGCTTTGGGGAGTTCCTAAAACTAGATTTCTGCACTACCGAAGAGGTGACACTAAATGCAAGTTCCAATAGCTTTCCCATGGAAATCAAACCTTCATGAAGGATTTAATATCCCATACTTTGAGTCACTGGCAACAGTGCTGAAGATTGTGATTAGTCAAGCAGATGTGACGTCACATTACGAAGACAACTACAACAAACATCAAAAACAAAGATTAACATTTTTAGAGTATAAAGGACCTCAATGTGTCAATGGGTGCAGTGGTGCAAACAAACATTACAAAATGGTTCCATAACATCAATGTTGTGTTGTTCCACCAACTGGCTTGTGTGGCCCGAGCTAGGCCCTGGATCTCTGTAAGTGTATGTATGTATGAATGTATGAATGTGTATCTTATTTACGTACAGATGTTGAATGTAGTCTAACTTAGTGTAGTTAGTGTAGTTCAATTTAGTGTGTAGTTAATTTAGAGGAACAGATGGTGTTTGTGTTGGAGTGTGGCTGTACTTTTGATAACATAGTTTCGAGGACACTTCCCTAAGCTCACAAAGTAGCAGCCCTTCACTAATGCTGGCTCACTGCTTGGATTGGAGTGCTGAATACTTGTGTTTATATTAGGCAGTCTGGGTATTGTGGACAGATTGTTGACGGGGCTTGTAAACAAAGGCTAGTAGTACTTGTGTACTTGTAAGATTCCGCTCTGCTTCTGCACATTTGGAGGAGGCGCATGTACTGGCAACCTTCATTTATGCTCATGTGTGGTACAGTGTGGTACAGAAAATGAAATGTAAATGTCAGTCAGAGTTTTTAGCATCCAATGCTCTGTACGTCTGTGTTTTTGTTTCTCATTTTAAAGATGAGAACATAAATAAAATGAATGTATGACATGTTCCTTACATGTTCTTTAGATATTGGGGCTGTGGCCAGGCTGACAGCAACAATAATAAGGCAGGTGAGAGCCAACAGGATAAGAGCAAAGTACAGGTAGTGGACATCAGCCAGGACAGCAGGTCGATGATCAGGCTGACCACAGGAAGGAGCTACATAAGAGAACTCCAGAGCCATGCGGATCAGTCCCACCATTAGTCCAATCATCAGACCCCAGAATGCACCCTGAGACACAAATATACAAAATATTAGCTGCAGAGTCTTATGGAATGGGAAAAACATCAATGAAATAAAAGGGCTCTTCATATTCTGCTGTTTTTGTGTGTGGGGATCACCCCTCTGAACAATAACCTGGTGACTGCACAAGAATAGTATCTTCACACAGGAGTAATGACTGTAATGTATTTGCTTAAGAGTGGGTAACAAGTAATTTGAAGTTAATCATCTGCAGACATGCACTGTCAAGTGACAGAATGAGATTCAGATTCATTTTTGTCCTGGCTTGTTTAAGGTTGGGTAAAGGGCCATGTAAGATGATGTGTGCTTTTGTGTGTGTGTGTGTGAGAGAGAGAGAGAGAGAGAGAGAGAGAGAGAGACCTACCTGCTCATTGGCACGTGGCCAGAAGATAGCCACTAGGAATACAGCTGTAATGGGCGGCGCTAGAAAGCTGGTCACTGACTGGATGTAAACAAACAGCTGTCCACTATTGGCTGTTTGGATGATTGGAATCCACAACAGACTTACACACACTAAGACCAGTATGAACACCCTAAAAATACACAGAATATTATTATGTCAGCTTTTGCTTTGTAGAGTACAAATGCCAGTGAAAGACCCATAATTTGACAGTCTTTAGGCTAGTTTGTCTATAGGCTAGTTTGTTTGAATACAAATGTTTGGATTTTAGATTTTCTTCAGAAGGATGCCTGGATCAGAAAGGAAAACTTATATATAAATATATATATGTGTGTGTGTGTGTGTGTGTGTGTGTGTGTGTGTGTGTGTGTGCTCTTTCGAACATTGTCATTCAAATTGTTGAGCTAATATTAAAAAAATAGCATTACAAATACTACAAATACTATAACAAATGCTAAACAGAAATGTTTTGACCATTAGCCTCAGATTTATATGTATATAAACTTATATTTTGACTTATATTTCTTATATTTTATTTAAGATAAATTTGGAAATTCCTCACTCAAGGTCATTAAGAGATGTTATTTTGCTGATTAAGGTATTGGGAAAGAACATTTTCTTGAATAGTTGCCAATTACATCCGTCATCCTGACCAATAAAAATACAATAAAAATGAAAACAATATTAACCTCCACAGATTTCCAAATTAGTTAATACCAAGTCTCCAATGAAACGTTTATCCAAAATATACAGAATAATATTAAAACCAGACCAATCAATCTAAGGACCATCACTAAAATGGGAAAAGGACCAACACTGACTTCTGGACACAAAAGTGCAAGAATAATTGCCAAATGAACACTACTAACATGAGACTCTTATGATCCAAAGCAATTTACAGTGTACATCTCACTAGGTGCAGGATGTTTAAAATGGGATTCACACTTCACTCAGGACACCTGTGACAGCTACATTCACTGCACACTTTCTTGTGATTCCCAATAATAGGTTTTAAGGTTAGTATGTCTCTGCAAAATCATGAATGCAATAGTACCTCAATGCAAAAATCTAGTAACATAGCATATTCAATCCTGCATTTCTGGTTAACAAACTAACAAACTCTCACATTGCCAGAACAAATCTCACACCAAATAAGAGGAAGCCTCAAAACCACTCTTTTTTCCAAAGCAAACAGATGTAGTTGACAGGAGCACACACACATATACCTCTTCAAAATGTTTTGTGCAGGATTTGGGCCAGATGATCTGCTCTCTTTTTATGTGGCAGAATCTGTACCCTGTATTGGTTTTTGATATGCAAAGGCTAATCTTTACACCCCTACCTTCCAACAATCATAAGTTCCATCTCTGATGCTTTAGTCCTGGCTCTGTGGTAGAGATCCAGTGTAAACAGAGTGGAGCTGCTGTTAAAGATGGAGGTCAGAGATGACATCAGAGCAGCTAACATCACTGCTAACATAAGACCACGAAGACCTGCTCAGAGAGAAGGGTCGAAAATATGGTGCAGTCATGGTGAAATATCAGGTGACTATTTTGATGTTTACATACTACCTCTGGATTGTTTTTGTTTCATTTTGTTTTTTGTCAAACTGGGACGGATGATTTGCTTTTAGAAAATATATCAATGTAAAATATGTTTCATAAAATACTTTTTTTATGATTTGGCTATGGAAATTTGAGTGCTGTAAGGATCAATTTCATGATGTAAGTGCATTAATGACTTAAAATCAATGTATAGTACTCTAAAGTGGTATGCATACTGTACTATATACTACTAATTTCTAAATGTTTGAAATTAAAGTAATGTAGGATGAATATATAGATACAGCACAAGCAGTTGAGTGCTAGATTTTAAGGTACAGAAAGAAAGGTTCTGCATACTAAGGTCCAGTACAAGTGTTTAATTTCAAAGCCGAGCTTTCTGTTTGTGCATGTGTGTATCTGAGAGAGACTCACCCACAGGCATTAGCTCCACAACTAGTTTAGGGTAGGCAATGTTGGAGCAACCCACCGAAGAACCACACATATTCTGACACTCTGTGGGATCCACACAACCTACCTCATCTACAAACACACACACAGAGAAGGGGAGAGAATAAAAGATGTAAAACCTTAGTTAGGAAACAAAAGATAAAGGAGTATTTACTAAGATTTTTCTTTGACAAAAACACAATGACTGGAATATATTTTCAGTTGTCAATGTTTGTAATGATTCAATTACAGTTATTTGTCCAGCTCCTACAATAACTGTCTCTAAAAACTCAGAGTTTTAGATTAAAAACTCCCCTGCCCTCTGCACAGGTTAATTTGCATTTGCATTGCATAGGTACTTTACATTACCTGTAACCATTTTAAAAAGTATGCTGTAGTGTTTTGGGTTTTTTTCCATTTCAGACAGCCACTTTTTACCTTTAATTTATAGGACAGTCATCCCACACAGTGAACATTATGTGTGGTCTTAAATATATTAACTTCGTTTGCCTATCATGTATTCCAATGGATCTGGACTGAAAGCTATTAAAGAAAACGTCCATGTACTGAATTTAACGCTCAATTGTATGAATACAAAAACTCCATGGATGGAAATATATTTGGAGACATGACAGTATTTTGGCTGGTTTAATTAGGTAATAATTAAGTCAAAATTATGCATGTACATTTACATAAAGAAGCATTTGACATGACAGGCCAACAGAGATAGACAGACTGACCTGGGAACAGTGCTCGGCTGATCATGCCTGGCATGACAATGAAGAACATGGGCAGCAGTTTAAGGTAGCCCCCCAACACACTGCCTGCTTTGGCATGAGACAAAGACTTAGCTGACAGAGACCTCTGGACTATAACCTGCACACATGCACACACACACACAAAACTTGTGAAGACCCTCATTGACATAATGCGTTGCCTACAAGCACAACTACTTTATCCCAATCCTTACCTTAACCAAAACAACTGCCCCTGCCTCTGAACCCTCTGAACTCTGTAGGTCATTTCTGACACCATGAAGAAAGGTCAAGGGTATAGTTAATTCATAACCTTCGCTTTAGCTTAGACATCAGGGTCATCTTACATCAAAACTACCTTCACTCCATGCCCTTTCTGTGTACTTGCTGTAAACCGACTGTCCTGTTAAGCATTACACTGGAAACTGAACATGTGACTACTGCCCATACAAATACTGTACATATTTAAAATGATCACATGTCAGCTGGTTGAAAAACATAGAATAAAAGGTAATATATAAGATATACTTAGTGTGTGTGATTTTAGTCAGGTTTCTTTGGGTGTGCCTTCACGAAATAAATTGACTAACATATTACAGAACATAAGTGTGCTGAGCTGTCTGCCTGCCCTGAGCGGCTGGGCAGCACAAGATGGACCCAGTTTACCCTCATAGACATTCATTTTAAGTCCAATGTGTATCCAAGATGTGTACAGCCAAAAAACTAAAAGGATTCCCCTATTCAAATATTCTATGGACTATATGTATAAGTATATGAGATAAAGTCAGCTGTGCTGACCAGGGCAGATTTGCGTACACTTTTAGAGTTACTGATAACAGAATTTTAATTTGTTTTAATGAATAACCTTAAATTGCATCATTAGAAATGCTAATGGTTACTTATCAGTTTTTTGAGACCCCGACCCCTATTTAAAAATTTTATGGACTGCATGTATTAATGTAGTTAAAGTCACCTGATCTGTACACCAGACCCATGTAGCCAGTACAGTGAGTCCAAACACCAGACCTGGCCAGGGTAAATCCCCTGACACTGGGTCTCTGAACAAGCGGAAGGCATCACTACGAGGTAGGTGGCAGGTGGTGTTGGCAACTGTCACAGAGGGAACAGCTGACATATAATGCTCCACAAGGCCTTCATACCAGCCAACTTTAGAGAACGCTGTAAATTGTACAAACACACAAAAGCACATGTACGCACATGCACACAGGCAGGCACACACACACACACACACATACTTTAACAGTTTTGCATATTTTACATGTGCATGAAAATGTTCATTAAACAATACAGTGTGTGAGTGTGCAGCCTACCTATGAACATTAGCGCAAATGCTCCCCCAACCATGATCAAAGTCTGGAGTGCATCAGTGTAGATCACTGCTGCCAAACCACCTACACCATCAAAAACATACACAGGCAGATACACACACACATTGTTGTTGTGCACACTGTGTCTAAGTAGTAGGATAATTCTCCAATTCAAACTGGGTTATATGAAGCAGCATTCATCAAGGAACTGGCATCAGTGACAGTGTGTTTAGAGAGGACATAAGTAAGATGGGATCAAAATTTTATTTTAATCATTATTTTAAGTCACTGTCTTGAATTTAACAAAAAAATTATTGACTCAAGGTCAACTTACTATCGTGTGCGTGTGTGTGTGTTTACCTGCCACTGTGTAAGCAGCAGTGACCAGCAGTAGTATGCCTGTGGACAGATAGAGATCCCAGCCCAGCGACACCTGGATAAACAACGCCCCCGAAAAGATATCTGTCTGGGTAATACACACACATTTATTTGTACACATGGACACATTGTATGTTGCTATGGGAAAAAGTCTGCCAAATGAACAAATGTAAATGTGTGTGCATGTCTTACAGATATTTTGGTGAAAATGTAGAGGATGAGTGACAAAACAGACATGTATATGCGTATCCTCTGTCCTCCAAAGCGTTTGGCCAGATATTCAGGCATGGTCACAACTCCAGCAGAGATGTAGACAGGGATAAAGATCCAACCCAGAGCCACCAGGACCCACGCTGCCTACACAAATGCACACTCGTTCAAGTTACAACACATTGTCAATATTGTCTGCCATTGTACTGTTTTTGTAAATTTCCCCACTGTAGGACAAATAAAGGTATATCTTATTTTGTATCTCTTAACTTTATGGTCAATATATTGAATCCAGTGATTGTCGCAAAGTCTGTCTATTTTGCCTCTCTGCCCCTCCTTTCAGCCACATCCCAACTTCCCCAGGCCCCTGCATCTCTATGCAGCTTTACAATGATTGCCATCCTCCACCTGTCCACCATATGCCTTCAGACTTTCCCTCATGTCCCAGTCAACTGACTTCCACATCTAACTGCTCACCTGTTTCTCATCCTCCAATCACCCTGTCAGTATTTATACCAGCACCCTTTCCCCAGTCAGCTTCTAGATCATTAAAGTTGTTTTGTGCCTTTGGATCCCAACCTCAGTACCATGAAACCCAAAACCTAAACCTCAATATGGAACTGGTTGCCTGTCTGCCAGTACCTATTACCTGCCCATGCTTCAGAAGTTGAAATTGGAGAGACTTTGCACAACAACAGTTGGCTGGGTACTTCATCAATCACAGCTTTATAGATTGATCTTCAGGGTCATTATAATAAACACCATGTTTGGCATAATCCAAACCTCATAAAGATCAATATTCCAGCGCATGCCAAGATTGAGACTCTTTTATTAACAGATTACATTAAAAACATAAAATTCTCAAATAGATTGAGGTCTGATGCCGTCCCCAACATGTAACATGGTGGTAACAGTATCATGCTGTGGGATGCTTCTAAGCAGCAGGTGCTGGAAGGGTTGTGAGGGTAGATGGTAAAATTGATGCAGCAAGATAGAACTGGGGGAGAAACCTGATGCAGTCTGCAAGAAACCAGCAACTCTGAAATTTGTTTCCCAGCAAGACAATGAGCCCAAAGTCTAGACCTAAATCCACTTGAGAATTTGTGGCCAGATTTGAAAAAGACTTATCACTCACAAACACCAGTAATCCCAGACCATGTTTCTTACATTCCATTCAAATCCACCAACAGCGATGCCTCCAGCTGCTCCTGTTCCCGCTAGACCAATAAACAAACCGCTTCCAACATTACTGGACATCAGAGAGGCTCCAATCTGTAAACACATACAGATAGTACATAATAACAAGAAAAGCTTATACTATGTTTACTTTTAAGAAATGTGTTTACTTTAGTTGAAAATTTTAGTTGAAAAAGTTGAATTTGTAGAATTTTTGATAACACTTTAGATTACAAATATGTAAGTAAAGGGGAAGATGACAGGGAACAAAGAGATAATTTTGTTTTTAAGACACGTAGAAATAAATTACATCATATTTTATTAATATTGTTACTGGGTAAGCTTGCAGGGAAAATGGGGCAAAGGGGTAAAGAGTCTTGATATTAAAATGAAATGAGGCATGACATTTCTTTAAATTATGACATATTCACGAATGTGGCTGCACAGGGACTCCCTCTTGATGTGCTTACAATGCAGGTGTTTTTGTGGGTTTTTTTTTACTCAACATACCTTAAAGCAAACTTCCTGTCCCATAACAAGATCACATGGGGGAAAAAATGACACAATTATTCCTAAGCAGGGTTCCCAGGTCCAAGATGAGTGTGCCCTGAATCCAGAGTCAGCCTATGTACAGGATAATTTTATTCCCTTACACTCAATTGTATGAGGGAATAAAAGGGTTTCAAGCGCTGCTTATTGATTTGAAAAAAAAAAAAAAAAAGTAAAAGATAATTTTAGTGTCAGTCTCTCATTGCTCTTCACACCAGGTTTATTCACTTATATAGGAGTTGTAGAAGTTTAATTTGTTTAGATATCTTTTTGATCTGGAAGTTACAAGGCCAAAATGAATTACACAGATCCTACTCCTGAGTTTGCTGCCAAGAATTTAAGAAAAGTTAGTTTTATGTTATTTATTGTATGTATAGTAAGTCCATCTCATTTATTCTCATAGTGCTGCCAAACTAACATGTGCCAACATGACTGTCGCCTTTTTCTTTGACTTTAAAGGGAACCAATTAAATAAGACTACCATCAATATTGCTGGTGGGTGTGTGTATTGCTGTCTAAAAGTTTTTCATATCACTACTTGCACTTGTATAACTTTTCATGCTGCATATATTTACTTTTTTTTACCTCTCTGTTGTAATGTTTAATCTCCATGTAAACCATTCACATTTAGTCCACATTATGTGCTTTTCTATGACATAGTGCCAAGCATAGGGTCTCACAGCCAAATTTAGCCAAGCAAAACAGTATTGTTTTTAGTGACAGTACACTACAAATGAGACAAATCATTGAAAATGAAAAAAGAAGACTTTCTTCCTAAAGTTTAAGCCTGGGGTCTGCTATACATTTCCTCTCACAGAAGTAACTTTTGTTAGACACTGGTTGGTGTCCCCACTGTAATGGTTTTTGAAGTTACATTGTAGATCAGTTAGTTTAGTCGTTTTTTTCTTTGAGTGAGAGGTTAGTTAGACAAATTTTGTTTTAATAAATACATAATGTTTAGATAACTTAAGTAACTGTACATTTTCTGTTAAATATAGAAAATAAATTAAAAATAAAGCAGTGTCCTGTTCACCCCTTTTCCAAAATAAGTGTTAAGTTCTGTGTAGCATTACTTTTTTCAGTTTAATTGCACAGTACAGTGAGAACAGGAAAAGATATCTCTCACCATAAAAGTTACTTTTTACGCTGCTGAAGTGTAAAAAGTAGAGTACAACAGTCTACAAAAGTCAAGTGAGGCTCCCCCGACACCTAATGTATATCTATATATAGAGTAGATAATGTATTTTAGAGGCATCTCTGTTATATCTGTTGAAAGTATCTTTACTTCCTGACAGCAATCAATAAATCAAATGCTCTGATAAAAAAAAAAAATCCGATGGCTGTGGCAGGTCTGTGATAAGCTTACCTACCTGTCTACCTGTCTACCTACATACTCAGCCCATGCACATTACCAGAGTCCTCCACAAGGCTACATAGATATATTGCTATAGCTGTAGCGAGCTAGTCATACAAGAATAGCAGAGAAGGTGCAGTCAAAATTTCCCAATACTAACATGCTAGCTTGACAGCTGTGAGTACTAACAGACATGTTTGTTTATATTTGCGATGATGTTTGGTTTGGTTTGGTTTATTTTACAAAATTCAAAAACAGTAGTAAAAAAAAGTACAAAAGTATAATACACAGTTACTTGTGTCTTTATTATGCAATCAAACAAAATAATTTTAAGAGAAAAAATGTCCACATTGCAATAAAAAATAGATGTAAGTGCCAAAGAATTGGCATTGCAATCAAAAATCACAAGCAAAATAAATGTGTGATTAAAAATCTATTAATGTGGATCAGAAATGAATCCAAAAGTTTAGTTTGTAAATCCACAAGTTTTGCTTGTGAATCCAAACGTTTTGCTTGCTGTTGAGCTGAATCTCATGGTTGGGACCAATGCTGAAAGATGTAAGACGTGGATATAAACTCTGTGCATAACTGTATTCTGTCTTTTGCTTTCTACAGCAGCAGTCATATCGCTATCCAATTAGTTGCCGTAGCTGATGCTGTCGACAATGGCATATTTTTCACGATGTCTGCGAGATGAATGTCAGTGCACTTCAACTTGCACCCATCAGCAAACAGGAGAAAGTTTGTGCACGTTTCAAGTTGTAAATATCAAAATACATCCACAATTATAAGGGTAAGTAATTAATCCTGTAGCCTAGCCTATAGCCTAAAGACTATGGACTATAGACTAGGTTGGTAACGTTCAACTTATTGTTTTCCTTCATGGACTTTGGCTACATTGAAAGACAGACAGCATGCTGTATGCACAGTGTGCATTTTTAGTGACCGCCTGGGTTTTTTCAGTATCCAAGAAAGATCAAGACACAGGTGTAGTAAGTCTATAGGCAATATACTACAGGTCCATGGGGATGTCTGACAAGCCCTATAGTCTGAGTGTAGGATGAAGATAGCAGCTTTAAGATTTGTTACTGTGATTGTTACTGTTTGTCTAAGCATGTTCCTGGGGATTAGGCTCATTTCAGAGATGTTAGAGCCAACAGTAAAAGCTAAATCTTAATATAACTGAAAGAGCACAGGGTAGTTAGTGCCCAGAGGCTGGCTTGCTTGTTTATGTTTTTGCATGCAGAGTTCACTGTTGATTCTTTTATTCCTGTTCTGTTTTTATATGATTTCTTGTTCTTCATTCATATAGTATGAAAATAAATAAATTACTGTCCTCCTCTGGTTGATGTTTCTTCCAGCAACACTAATGTTCAGTTCAGTAACCTGACTTGAACCTCTAAATTTTTGTCCGAAAAAAAAAGCGTGACCCGTCAGATCCCAATGGGTCCCATCAACTCAGGTCGGGTATCCACCCTAGACTACTCACACCTCATGTTACATACACTCATATCTATATCTTGCTTAAATTCAAAGGTTGTAAAACCAGGCCCAGTAGAGAAAATAGCTGTGATGTCCACAAAACCAAAGAACAGATTAATACTAGAGGGAGAAAGGTCATGGACAGGATTTCGAGGCACAGTCGTGGTGAAGAGGGGTTCCAGGTCGGTGACCAGAGGATCTCATCTCTGCTCTTTGCAGATGATGTGCTCCTGATGGCACCATCGGCCTTAGATCTACAATCATCACTGGATCAGTTCGCAGCTGAGTGTGAGGCGGCAGGGATGAGGATCAGCACCTCAAAATCTGAGGCCATGGTTCTCAGTAGGAAACCGATGCAGTGCCTACTCCAGGTTGGTAATAAGTCCTTGCCTCAGGTGAAGGAGTTCAAGTATCTTGGGGTCCTGTTCACGAGTGAGGGAACATTAGGGCGTGAGATTGACCGGAGAATCGGCGCAGCGGGCGTGGTATTACACCGCACCATTGTGACGAAATAGGAGCTGAGCCAGAAGGCAAAGCCCTCTATCTACCGGTCAATCTTTGTTCCTACCCTCACCTATGGTCATGAGCGATGGGTCATCACCGAAAGAACGAGATCGCGGATACAAGCGGCTGAGATGAGTTTTCTCCGCAGGGTGGCTGGGGTCTCCCTTAGAGATAGGGTGGGAAGCTCAGTCATCCGGGAGAGACTCTGAATGGAGCCGCTGCTCCTTGGCGTGGAGAGGAACCAGTTGAGGTGGTTCGGGCACCTGTGTAGGATGCCTCCAGGGCGCCTTCCTAGGGAGGTGTTCCTGGCACAGCCATCTGGGAGGAGACCTCGGAGCAGACCCAGGACCAGATGGAGAGATTATATGTCCTCACTGGCCTGGGAACGCCTGGGGATCCCCCAGTCAGAGCTGGCCAATGTTGACGGGGAGAGGGAAGTCTGGGGCTCTCTGCTCAAGCTGCTACCTCCGCGACCCGACCTTGGATAAGCGGTTGACGATGGATGGATGGATGGATGGATGGTAGTAAGGTGAAAGATGAGTTATTATGTGAAAGTAAGCTAAGTACACAGAATAGTGTATGTGTTCATGTCTATGAATTGTCCTTAAATAAGTGTACACTATACAAAGAAATCAAGTGGAGAGTTGCTGGATCTGTCTGTCCTCAAAGTGTGATCTACAAGGGCCTTACACCTGTTTCAGTACTACAATCTGCACCATGGGTATCACCTGCGAGGTGCCACTCGTGGACTCTGATTCTGTTCTTGGCAAAATTCAAGCTGACAGTCCCTTATCATGTCAACAACAACCCAAGGTTAGAAGTCACACTGCTGATGTCTTACTGTTGATGCTTCACCATGCCCAGATCTACCACTGGCTGGCTACAGACTACGACCATCTGCAGATTGGCACTGACTAAGGAGACCTAGACTTACATTCTGACACTTTGTGGAAATAACCATGCTAATCAGAGCTCTGTAGAACAGCGTGCTGACAGGATGAGGTCGTCTGCAACCCATAAGTGTTAACATATTAGAACTAATGTCAATTTTAAGCATACACCTTTTAATATAAATTTGATTTGACGGCAAAAAATTTAATTTGTCATTTTTAAAATCAGGATGTGATTACATCAAGGTGCAAAAGAATGTCATGTGATCATACAGAGCTAAGCATACATTTTAATAACAACACTAATTCTACTACTGAACACTACTGATATGCAATATTGAAAGAACCATTCTCCTCATAACTACTCCTCTCCCCAACTCTCTCTTGTGGAGAGTCAGGCAGTGCCCATTCATGTGTTTTGGGGGAGTGGCTTTGGAGGGAGGCCTGAAGAGAGGGGATGGGACTTTTCAGATGCATACTTTCAAAATCTTGCTTACTCTTGCTAGTTTCTCCAGCTTTAACATGGAATTGAGAACAAACCATCATACACACCAATCAGAAGTTTGGTACTCACAGGCCACCAGGTCATTGAACGCCCAGCCAAGAAGTACCCCCCCACAGTGCTGCGATTGGCTCGCACTGATGACTATAGAAGAGACAGTGGTAAAGGTTAGGCCAGCGGTACACTTAAAACAATGAATTTTGAACCAATGAAATGAAATGAAAATGAAAATTGATGTCGTCTCATATGCAATATCACACATTTACAATCAAAACAAAGTCCACATTTTCTGGTCTGCAATCAAACCAGGGATGAGTTGCTGAGTTCAGGACTGTTATAATCTTCTTCATATTCACTATCTTCACCTGTACTTTCTCTCTCTTCCTGCTTTGGTGAAGGAAATACCCCAGCTGTGGTGAACTGTGAAGAGGACTAGTCTTGTACAAATGATTGTGTTTATATTGGTGCTCCCTACGAAATATGACTTTTTTTTTAGAAGCAGTTTTGTCTGGTGTGCTGTCTGCTCTTTCCCTTACAGAAGTGCTCTACCCAAGGTACAAATAGTTATAATTTCTGCAAGAAGACGACAATCATGATGACTGTACAAACACAGTGATTCATTAAAGAAAAGGAGCCAGCAAGCACCTTTCAGGTAGCTTAGATTATGAAAGAACATGTTTAGCATGTATAGAAACACCTGCTCATGTAAAGGTTTCTTATTTTGAACATATAGAAAAGTGCATCTTTTTGAGTATCCAGGGTTGAGCACAGTGGTTCCCAAACTTTTTCTGCAGTGCCCACCTTTGGCAGATAAAAATATTTTAGGGACACTCTACCTACATGCACCCACATAATCACACTCTCAGACACGTCCTTTGCTTGCGAAGTCCTAAAGAATTGTTTTGAAACATTTTCTGTAATAATTAAAACAGAACTGCAACTTTAGTTTCTGACATTGAAAAAAAGGAACACACCACTTGTAAGAGTGGAAGCATTCAAAGTGCCTCTGCAGCAGCATCTTCTAATTTTTTATCTAACAGTATTCATTGCTTTCAATAGATTTTCTCAAAATTGCCTCTCTGCACAGAAATGGCAAGATACCAACTCTCAGGGAATAAACAAAAAACTGCACATAGAGATATGATTCGTCATATTTTCTTGTCTTTGTTTTGCCAGTTGTGAGGTTTGGTTTCATGGTCTGCTTTTCGTTTACCTGGAGGTCCTGTCACAAACCTCTCCATGCTTTGTTGGCGTGCACTGCAGCGTGCATCATTTGTTTACATCTAGCGTCGCCCAACAGGGTTGCCAGGTCCGCGTTTTTTGACAAATATCTTGTCTTCATACTGTATTCAATTGAATACAGGTTGAAAAGGATTTTATTAATGTTTTACACAGCATCCCAACTTCCCGGTCTTACCCAGATTCCAACCACCATGACAAAGATAAAGTAGATGGCAACCACAGCAATGTCAGCAGCTTCCAGTTTGAGACCTGTGCTGGGAGGTGCTGCAGTAGTTAACCCAGAGGAGCTGCTGCCTGCATGCCAAGCACAGAAGACAACTTCACTATGGTAGCATTCTCTTCTCTTTGACAGACACACCACACACAACTGTCTAAAAAAAATCATGTACAAGTACAAATTGTCTTTCAACAAGACCATAGAGGATGCCAAAAAACATTATGGACAACTGTTAGGAGATGCTTATAGTCAGCAGAGTTGTTTGGTGTTTAGGCAGTGTTTGTTTCTTTCAGGTCCCATGATATAATCAGCCAAGAGATGTCAGGCAACTTCTGACTTTCCCTCATTTATGGTCATGAGCTTATGTGTAAAACATGGAAACATTAATGTGCTGTAAAATGGCTGTAACCAAACATGGATACAACAATGATGTTGAGGGTAAAATTGATCCAGATACTTTAATGACCATAAACATTTGCACAGACACAAAATAAAAATGTGTAAGTTATTGTTGTTATAACTGGTTTTATTGTGAAGACTGGTTGAAGACTCATAACACTGCTGCACTTTGCAGGAAAGGTCAGAGCAGACTCTATCTGCTCAGGAGACTGAGGTCTTTTGTAGTGCAAGGGGTGTTCCTGAAGACCTTCTATGACTCTGTTGTGGCATCAGGCATTTTCTATGGAGTAGTCTGCTGGGGAAGCAGCATATCAGCTGTGGACAGGAAGAAACTGGACAAACTGATCAAGAAGGCCAGCTCTGCACTGGGTTGCCTCCTGGACCCAGTGGAGGTGGTGGGAGAGAGGAGGCTGATGGCTAAGCTGTCATCCATGTTGGAGAATGACTCCCACCCCCTGCAGGACACTTTAACAGCTCTGGAGAGCTCCTTCAGCGACAGACCGCTTCACTCAAAGTGTGTGAAGGAGCGATACTGCAAATCTTTTCTTCCTGCAGCTGGCAGACTGCACAACCAGCACTGCTTCCAATAGACTATACACCTCGATGCCATTGCACCTGCGCCACACCCAGTTTTTTATGTCAGTGTACTATTTATTTTTTATTCTATACTCCATTCATAGTACAATTTAATTTTCACTGTGCAGTATTTCATTACCTCAATGTGCAACACTTCATATCTGTTCATATTTAATTTCATATTTAATTCCGTCTGGTCTGTTAGTGTTTAAACTGATCACATACTTCATATTCTCTGTGCAATGTATTTTTTTTCACTGTGCAATATTTCATTATTTCATTACCTCAATGTGCAATACTTCATACCTGTTCATATTTAATTTCAAATTTATTTCCGTCCGGTCTCATAGGATATATATTTGATCACATATTTCATATTCTCATGCACATCTGTAAATAAGGCCTGTGTAAATTTGTAAAATATTTTTGAAAATACTTTTTCTTAGTCTGAGGTTGCTGAATGTAAATACTTCTGTTTATACCATTTGTTTTTCAACTACTGACTATCCCCTTGCTGCTGTGCAATGGAAATTTCCCCACTGTGGGACGAATAAAGGTATATCTTATCTTATCTTACCATAATATCTTAATCAACCGTCTGAAGAATCATGTTGGCATCAGTGATGTGGCTCTTAAGTGGTTTATCTCTTATTCCTGCAATTAAATGACTCAAAATCAGACATCATCTTGATTACCCCCCATTGACCCAATTCTAGCAGCATTAATAACCTCTCCTCTAGTCTGGGTGCCTTATCTATCAATGTTCTTAAAGAGGCCTGCAACTTAGGAGTTATCTTTGACTCTGACCTGTCCTTTGATTCTCAGGTGACTAAAGTAGTACAGTCCTGCTTTGCTCAGCTGAGACAGCTAACTAAGATCATTCCTCTCCCCAGCAGACTTTGAAAAGGTCATACATGGTTTCATTTCCTCCAGACTTGACTACTGCAATGCACTTTATTCCGGCATCATGGATGCTGGCTTTTGAACTGTGCACTGATAACAAGTCCCTCTCCTCTTTAGAGTGGAGGATGCAATGTCCATCAAAAAGAATGTCGAATTTTGATTCGTCGGACCACAACACAGTTTTTCCACTTCACCTCAGTCTATCTTAAATGGCCCATAGGTGTTACCGGCGTGTTTATATATGGTTTCCTCTTTGCATAGTACAGTTGTAACCTGCATTTGTGGATGCAGTGACAAACTATGTTCACAGAAAATGGTTTTTGGAAGTGATTTACAGTGATTCCCACTACAGAGTCATGTCTCTTTTTAATGCAGTGCCATCTGAGGGCCTGAAGATCACAGTCATCAAGTACTGTTTTTCAGCCTTGTCCCTTTTGTAGATTTCTCCAGATTCTCTGAATCTTTTAATGATATTATGTACTGTTGATGATCAAATCCCCAAATTCTTTGCAATTTTACGCTAGTCTGGGTGCCTTATCTAACAATGTTCGTAAAGAGACCCGCAACTTAGGTGTTATCTTTGACTCTGACCTGTCTTTTGATTCTCACTCAAGTGACTAAAGTAGTACAGTCCTGCTTTGCTCAGCTGAGACAACTAACTAAGATCAGGTCATTCCTCTCCCCAGCAGACTTGACTACTGCAATCCACTTTATTCCAGCATCAGCATGCGCCACATTCAAAGACTGCAGCTAGTACAAAATGCTGCTGCCAGGTTTTTAACACGCACCAAGAGGAGTGACCACATTACACCAATCCTTTCTGCCCTTCACTGGTTGGAATGTTTTAGAATTGATTTTAAGATTATACTGCTTGTTTTCAAAGCCTTTAACGGTCTGGCTCCAGCCTATATGTGATTTGTTGACTCCCTATAAGCCAGACCGATGCTTGAGATCCTCTCGCAGGGGCCTACTAACGGTTCCAAAATCAAGACTTATCTCCAAAGGGGACAGGGCCTTTGCTGTCCGGGCCCCTCAGCTGTGGAACTCCCTGTCTTGGTATCCTCTTTTAAGTCTCTTCTTAAAACTTACTCTTATCATTTGGCTTTTGTTTTATTCTTTTTATCTATTTATTTATCTTCTGTTTATTTTTTTTATAATTATTTTATTATGTTCTGTATTTTATTTGTCATTAATTATTGTTGTCTTTAATGTAAAGCACTTTGTAACTCTAAAAGTGCTATACAAATAAAGTTATTATCATTATTATTATCATTATTATTATTATTATTATTATTATTACCACTGGTATGGCCAATTGGGCCAGAGTGTCGGGCCAGTGCTAGAAATGCAAAATGACATGGTTGAATCAATGCAAAAACCACATGGGGCAGCTACAGTCACACTAATCAAAGGGTTGGCCTCTGCCTGTCGTCACACACAATTAAATGCATGCATATAAACATCAACACAACGTTTAGTCAATGCGTGAAGTGCGGAGATTGACCAGGGTTGTCATTAGATTTCCGGCCTGAATTATTATCCCACTCCAGACCTGCGAGGTAATCTAGAGCTTGCTGTTAATACGGCTGTCGGATTCAAAAGCCCAGGCACTGTGTAATACAAAGTCCTGTCAGGAGTTGCTGAATTAGCTGTTTTAAATCACGTTCCTATCTTACATGCTCCAGAAAGCTGTGTATAAAATCTGCTTTTGACTGCCATAAAAATAAAGCTTGTTGCTGTGAAAGCAGTCGTCCAAAGAGCATAAAAGCATAAATGTTAAAGAATGAACAGACCTGTAGTAGGACTGGCAGACATATTGATTCCAATCTTCCAGATCACAATGACTTCTTATAGCCTTCCAGTGTTTCTCCTAAATATGAGTTCTTCTGATTGTGTGAGTTGGTCAATCCTGCTGGAAAACCTGACTGAGCTATGTGTAACCTGAAGCTTAATTATTAATCAGTTTGTTAATAATCTCCTGCACCATGCTCTTCATGGTGCAAAGACTGATTTACATGATGTACTTACTTACTTTAAAAAGGGGATATATATATATATATATGCATATATACACACACACATATATATAGGAACATTATTCTGAGATTGTAGAATTATTTGCTCACGCAGTCTCTCTGGAATGCGCTTTTTATACCCAGTCATATTAACCTGTTGCAAATTAAACTAATTAATTGGGACATCTTCCTCCAGGTGTTTTTTTTTCATTACACAGCTTTTCTGGTGTTTTGTTGCCCCTGTTCCAACTTTTTAAAAACGTGACATCAAACCCTGACATCAAATTTAAAATGAGCATATATTTTTCATAGAGCAATAAAAAAATATCAGTTTCAACATTTGATGTGTTGTCTTTGCAGTACTTTCAAATGAAGCATATATACATATATATATGGTTTAAATGACTGCAAACCATGACAATCTGTTTTTATCAATTTTACACAGCGTCCCAACTTTTTCGAATTGGGGTTGTATATTCATGGACATATTCTTATTACAGTTTTTCTCCATTGGTTTGGCTCATTTCTTGAAACAGAAATTACATTCTCAAAATAACATGGACAAACCTCCAAACCATTTGGCAATTGTTCACAACATAATTGAAGTTCTCATTCATTTCATCAAATTGCAAATGTCTTAGTACATGTCTCAATGTCTCAGTACATCTTTGCAAATGATTGAGTACAGGTAGCCTACAGTTAGCACAGTTTCCAAGTCAATAGATCTTGTTGATCTAAACTGATTGTTGATTCTCAGTCTAATGGTCGTTCTCTCCAAAACATGTCAGCATCATTTCATTGTATAAGTCATCACATGCACAACAGTCTGTTCAATTGTCAAAATTAGTCAAGAACATGATACCATGAATAGGGAGGGCGAGGACAGCGACCAGTGAAGAAACTCCAGCTGTATTTACAGCTGTTGGCTACATATAATTTACCTTGTTTCTTGTTTATGTGTTTTTATTACAGTATATTATGCTGTATACATTTTCTTTTTGCTCTGATGTGTGAAAGTTACTTTATGTGTGTGAATAATAATGGCTACACTTTCCTTGGCAGTATGAGTCCAATGCGCAATGTCAAACCTTGGAGGCTACTCTGACCGTAACATCCTTTTTTTTTCAGTTTTATACACAATTGTATTCTGTTAGCTAGACAAAAGAAACTAGTACAGTAACCATTGTCAATGAAGGACTGGGCTAAGACTGAGAGCTGGACATGAGGGATATTTCAATGGTCCTCTGCCATAGTGACAAAACATCTAAACATTTTGACTTGCAGTGCTCACACAATGCCAAAGGGACGATGCATTTTGGGGGCACTGACTATTTATATGGGAAAGGAATTTAGTTTTGACACGAGTTAACTGTTTTGGGGGAGATATGAGCTTTTGCAGGTGAACCATGGTGTTGTGTTGAACCATCCAGGTTATTTTGGCAAGAGCACCAAGAGTGTTGAGAACGTCCGGTCTGTTTCAAGAAATGAGCCAAAGCAATTGAGAAGGATCTTTGCATTTTGGGGGCACTGACTATTTACATGGTAAAGGAATTTAGTTTTGAAGCATGAGTGAACAGTTTTGAAAGAGATATGAGCTTTTGCAAGTGAACCATGGCGTTGTGCTGAACTGTAAGACTGTTTTGCCAAGTTATCTTAGTTTTGAAATTGTAATTTCTGTTTCAAGAAATGAGCCAAACCAATGGGGAAAAACTGTAGTATAAGAAATCTGTAAAAAATAAACAGAAACTGATACTTAGACAAGATTTTAAAATTCCTTAACTTACCCATATCATTTTCTTTGACCTTCCAAAACTATCACACCATTACACATTATACTGAGTATTGTTTTCAACTGACATCAAATGAACAAAAAGTGAACTGACCAACTTTTGTCATTTTCACAAGAACTTTATTACAATAAGTCTTTTCACAATATATAGTCCATCTCACAGTCATCTTCCTCCTCATAGTTTCGGGGGTCCAGATAGCTTCCAGCCCTCCGTCTTGCCGACTTTTGTAAAGAAAGCCAGTGTGCCCAGACCCAGACAAGCCGACGTACCGGTCATCGCACTGTGGGCTAGGAACACACATACGCATACACAGCAGACAATATGGCTTCAGTTAGCTTAGCTTAAATTTCCACTTTCTTCGCCATAAAACAGTAAAAAAACAGCCCTTATAAAGGGAATTGGTTGCCTAGCAGCATTGGCATCCTGTTTCTCAAAGCAGGGTAACAGCAACGCAGAATAATACATAGAACCATATAACCAAAGATACACAGGAATGATGTGTAAGGCAATTGCAGACAACAGTCTCGAATAAAACCTGTAATCATGGGAACTCTACACAACAAAGGTAACAACATCTGTTGCCTCAAACGTCTTAGAAGATATAACATTTTAAATGCATGACAAAAAATAAGACTAAAATTTCAATGGCATGAAGAGAATTCCTGTGTGGACACAATATCACAGCTACCTGGTAATGGTACAATGGGTGCTTTCCATTTGGCTAATGTGGCTCCTCACTTCCCTCCCTCACAATTAGCTTGGTGTGAGATACGAGAGAGAGATGCAAGGAAGAGATGCAAGAAGAATGGCACTGTATTTGCCAAATAAGACATCCTTGTTCACTCCAGCATTACTTTGAGGAGGCAGCAATTACTCGGAATGGGTAATGCTTAAATGTCCAGATTCTTCACACATACTATTTGTATTTTGTGAATAAATATGAACTATAGAGCTACCGATGGTACTCTTCCTGTTTCTATGGGTAATTTGCCTGATCTCTATTATTACGATGATGCAGTTTTATTAATATTGCAGTATTCCTGTTCTCACAGCAACCTGGCAGTTTTTTTTTAACTATCCCGACAGATCAGCTGATCATTCAATAAACACATTTCAATCAGAGGGGTTGCCATTTGTTAAAAAATTTTGTATAAAGACACAACTGTGGTTCCTCACTCTAAGCTCCTCGGGGAGCTTCAACTCTCCTCACTCCTCGTTTCCTGAGATGCATTTAAGGAATTGGAACATCCTCAATGATGGTGTGTGTCAATCAATTTCCAGGGTCAAGAACTGGAGGAGCAGGGTCAGGAGGAACTGGAATCAGCTAAATGGATGAAAAGCACCCAGTGCCTTCTCTGCCAGAACTGATACTTACTTCTGGCTCCAAGGAAGATCCCAGAGGCACAGCCCCCGATGAAATAATTCAGTGGGTCATCTGGGGCTTCACGGGCCTGAGCACCAAGACAGGTCGCCATGCCAAAGATGGCTCCCATTGTGGCTAGTACAACACAGACAGATACCCATCATCATCATTACAAAATTTGACGTAATTTATGGAATCCAAAGATCTATACTTCAACACATTTAGAGCAAAAGGTTTGAGTCACATTGATCTGACTAGCAGATTATTATAACGATTTCTTTTCCAAATAATGTTTTGAGTAATATGGTTAAGCTGCAGGTACTTTCAATTCACTGCAATGACCACAAAGCTATGCTGATGAAATTTGGTACATGTAATACATCAGAAGACAATAGTAAGAGTTGCAAATTAATGACATCACATATCTGTTAACTTAAGTGGATATTCAGATTTCTTTTATTAGAAGCAGAGATGGTTGTGTCTGCCAGGAGATGTATGCACAGTAGGGCCACAAAATGCCCCACATGAAAGATTTCTGCAAAAAAGAACTGTTAAACAGATACTAACCTTCAGTGTCTGAAATTAACATTTTGTTTCACTGGTGAAAAGAAAGAATAGGTGAAAAAAAGCGGCAAGTGATCGTTTCCCAAGTAACTGATGTCAGCAGAAATAAAAATATTGCTGATATTGCCCGAGTTGCAATAAACGTTACAATCTTCTACAATGACAAGCATACCCAGTTTCCCTATTACGCCACTGAAAATGGCAGTAGTCACAGCTTATGGGATTTCACTCAATAGAAGTGAAAGCAACAGCTTTTAAATCAGTTGTTTTTCCATAACCCAGTACTTAAGAGTAAAACACACAAAACACCTGTCTCGTCTATCTTTCCACTGCAATTTCGCATTGAAATTTAGGGAATTACTTTAAAAAGTAACAGCGGCAGTGAAACTGTATTTCACACTATGATGGTTAAAATTAGCAATTAAGCCACAGTTCCCATTAAATTCAGAAACAGACTGCAAAGGACAGATGCAGCACACCTGTAAACGACACCAAAATGTGGCAGACTCTCTCCTTTATTTCCTTCTTGTTTTATTATGTGACAATTTTGGCACAAACATTTATCGACCAGTGTGACATATAGTCTTCCAAGATTTACTCACTAAGTTTGGTGTGTCAGTGATAATAGATGGCATTTATTTTGGGTTATAATGGTGCAATCAAGTGCATTGTACCTGTTAAAGACCTGTTAAAAAAAAAAACCTGGAACAATTAAATAGAGTTGCAAGATTTCCAAGAGTAATTTAGCACAAGAAATCTTTCACTATCATTGTGATTTTATGCAGTGGGATTTGGGACTCAGAACATACAATCTAAAATATCACAATGTAGACCAGACAACTGTGTATTTGTGGACTTTTGAATAACATGAATATTTACCCATGGTAACAGTTGTGTTGGTAGCCCTCTGTAGCGCTGCCAGTGCAGAATCAGGCTGGAATGCCACTATGTGATATGCTGAACCAACCAGGCCTGAAAACACACACAAAGACACACACAAAGAAACTTGAAATCAACAAAAAAGACACAATTCTCATCTAAGGCTGACTATGGAATCACATTTCTTTTTGATAGCGTCAAACAGAACTGTGTCTGTAGTAGTAAGTATGAAAAGCTTTTAAGAAAATTAGTCCTGAATTTGTATTCAAACGGTGTCTTCATTACTTTACTACTTTACTTAACTTATTCAATATTTCCAGACTATAATGATAACTTGGAAAATTCTATACTGTAGTTTATTTAGGCAAAGTGCTCTATTTGTATTAAGACAATACTGCTGCATTTCAAAGGTTTAGTTTATTTTTAGTAAAATAAAAAAATCTATCTCTAACAGCGAAGTGGCAGTGCTTCGTCAGCAGCATTATCCAACAGTATTTTTCAGCTTTACAAGATAAAAGACTTCAAGACCAACTGGTTGGTTTGGCAAATGTATGCCTTTTTAATTGTCCCACCTCCATTAATGAGTAGACCATAGCTGCTTCCCAGAGCTTCTCTGTGCAATGGAATGGAATGATCTGGAATGCTGAACTAACTCGTATTGAATTAACTTGGTGCTATCTGCATCCATGAGGCTGTGGTTGCGATGGCAATCTCAGGACGTTTGAAGCAAAGACTAGGGAATGACATAGTAGGTGACTTTAGTTACATGTTCAACACAGTGCAAACGCCCATAAGTCCTTTAAAAATGTTATTGTTGTCAGTCTTAGTTGTGTATGAAATATTGTCACTAATTTGATCGATTTTAGAACTTGGTATGCTTTTAGACAGCCAATAAGTGAAGCGTACAGGCTCAGACACGCTATGTGTTTACTCAGCTCAAACATGATCTGGAGATACAATTGCATGCAAAAGTTTGGGTACCCTTGGTCAAAACCTCTTTTTCCATGAAAAAATGATCTAATCCTTTCAAAAGGAATAAAAGTAAAGATGTCACATTTCTTTAATATTTTAAGCAACATTACTTTTTACGATTTAAAATAACAACAAAGGAAAAGGGCCTGAAGCAAAAGTTTGGGTTTTCTTTCAGTTCTTGTTTGGGGGTGGGCGGTATACCGGTGTCATTGTTATCACTGGTGTGATGTTGCACCAGAGGGCTGTACTACAAAGCGAGGTAACCAGCTAATCGGGGTAAGTTCAGGAATAACTTCATGACGTCGGGGGTAACTCGATGGTAACGGGGGGTTAACCTGATTAACCCGTACTACGAAGGCGGACAGATTTTACTCGAGGTGTGTTGTCATGGCAATTTACGGTGCATCTCTAAACTGCTCAGAGCAGTGTATGTTCGTGGTTAATTCGAGGTTACTCTGTGTAAGCCCCGCCCCTCCGCTACAATTGGTCGAGAAAAATGATTTGACATTTGAAAGAGCCAGTCGACATCAGCGCGCGGATTATGAATGACTCGGTCCGATGATGTTCTCTATGAAAGATATGGATTTCAGTGTCTCTGCCGGCTTCTGGGTCCAGACGTCTCCGCAGCCAGTGGCCGAAGTAAAGCCCTCAATGTTGAACACACAGTGTATAAGTGTAGGCTACACAACATATCTGTCCTCAGTGTTAATGATAAGGACGAATAATACACACCTTGATAGAATATTTGTATATTTCATCCTGACTTGTTGTAGCTGAAATGACTGTTAGAATTAAGTTATTGTTAACACAGCAGCTTTACATTCATACAGGTCAGTCTACAGCCGAGGAGCTTTAGGAGCAGATCCTCATTCATTAACACAGAGTAACGGCTCAGTTTCACAGATGGAGCCATGTGGAGGCTGGAACTGAATCATCCTCATTGGTTTCACATATTTAGATTATTTAGATTTAGAATATTTCATGTGTCCTCACATCTCAATCATATACAAATAAAAGAAGAGTCCGTAAGACAAATAGACACAAGAACACTGAACTAAACTTACTGAATTTACTGTGTCTGCAGTCAAAAAGTCTCCCTGACTCTGTTTCTTTACGTTTCTTTAAACTCTTCATATCCTGACATTATCAAAGTGCTTTCTTCCGGTGAAAATCGCAGCGCACGAATCATCATACAGAAACTGTGTCTGCGCTGCCGAACACGCCTCTTTTACACGAATGTTCACAGACTCAGATTAAGGTAACACGGACTCAACAAACCAACATTCTAACCGTCGTAGTACCGATTAACTCCAGCTGAGACAACCAGAGTTTGTCAACCCCGACTTGCCGTATGCCGCCGTGTTGTGATAACAAGAGGAGGAAACACAAGCAACTTGTTTCACCATTTAAAAAACACGCACGCCCGTGAATATGATGAAGCGACCCGGGCCAAAACAAGCGTACGTGGTGCCAGCAGCGTCACCGGAGCACTTGCCAAAACTCAACAGCTGTCACTGCAGGCACCGTTTACTACAGCGACAACTTATGACAAGAGTAGGAAGAGATGGAAAGATATTACTCGGGCAATCACGCTATACATAGCAAAAGACATAAATAATGACAAGTATTTATTATATTGTCCAAATATTAACCTTATTTTAAAATATTTGGGTTTTCACGCATTGTTCTTTGCTGGCTTCTAGTTCTGTGAGATTCTTGGGCAATCTTGCATAAGATAAGATAAACCTTTATTCGTCCCTCAGTGGGGAAATTTGCAAGGGCATGCACTGCCCTTTTGAGGTCTATCCACATATTTTTGACGGTCAAAGGCAGCCCCTACGTTAAAAGGGGCGGGTATGTGGTTCAAACGCCTGTAGACGATCAAAATTGACGTGTTAACAGGGTAAATTTGAGCAAATTAGACGTATTAATGCAGTCCAATTCGCGTTCAATAGCTGTGGGCTTGTGGACTCAGTCGCTTTAACAGGTTTTGCGATACCAACTAGTCACCAAGATTAATGCGGTATTAAATCGTTTAACAGTTATTGTTAGCGACAACCGTGTTTGAGGAACTCACATTGATTGTCTGTAGCTTAAAAACATCGACTTTAATAATACCTCTATAGTCACACTTGCGCAAATAAACCAAAACAAAGCTTGCTTCAAACAGTGCCGGGCTAAACTGCTAGCTCAAAGCATTACCTAAAACATTGACGCTAGGTCAACACAGTTAACTTTCACGTCCCAGCGCAACACCCCTCTACCAAATGCTTTTATTTTATTATTGCTGATACATACCCAAAGCAGTGCCTAGTTTGGTAGTGATCCATGTTTTTTCGACACAGTCTGTGCCCTCTGGCAGGTCCCAGTACCCCATTTCGGATTTAGCAAGGACACGCTCTAAGGAATGGAGTTCTCGCGAGAAACGTTTTCTTCGTATGTTCTTGGCGGCTGGAAAGCCAGCTTATGGCGGAATACCGTCACCTACTGGTAATGGAGTGTGAAGCCGTGGATTGTCATCAAATGGAAGGGGAAAAAAGAAATGTGCTCAACCGGTTGCTTAAGTATATAAATTTAACGTATTTTGCTTCCTTCAGTCAATAAATTTCTTCCACTCATTAATTGCAGTAAAAATAATAAATGTTAACTAATTCTGGTTTGCACACATACAGCTGTTACTGGGTGTTTATGAAGGAAGGTACAGCTAATCTGTATTACATGAATTAAATCTGTTAAAGTCAATGCTCCCAGGGAGAAGTTAACCAAAAAGGTTTTATTTAACATGTCTTTTAACTAGGGCATGTACCCATTAAGCCCATTAACGTTTCTCACCGGGAGAATTTGGAGAGCTTTTAACAACAAGCTTAAGATAAGATA
The DNA here is from genome assembly GCA_025331565.1 of Holacanthus passer. NCBI lineage: Eukaryota > Metazoa > Chordata > Actinopteri > Pomacanthidae > Holacanthus > Holacanthus passer. Next base: position 1,613,381 of record JAFREQ010000059.1, read on the forward strand.
AACCTTTATTCATCCCACAGTGGGGAAATTTACTTTTCTTTTTTTTTAAGCTTGTGTGTTTTATGAAAATTCAAGACATGGATGCACAGCTTTTAAACAGTTTATTACCATAACATTGTTACAGTTTCCAGCTTTAACAGATTATTTACACTTCAAGGAAAGTACCCCCAGAGTCAAAGTATAACTCACAGCAGATGCTATACAGGGTGTTTGTCAGTCATCCTGGCAGTAAAATGTCATTAGTCTGGGTTTCAGTGTCCCACAATTAATCTTTTGAAGGAATCACTTTTTTAACATGAAAACAATCCAATTTAAACATACTGTATACAAATGGAACACTATGTCTTCTTCCAGAAGTGGCTGTATTTATCAGCTTTGAAGTCGTCTTCATAGTGGATTGTTGTCTGTTTTATCGTCTTCTTCACTTCTCTCTTTTTCTGTCGAACTCGTCGCTCTTCCTCAGACAGAGTGGACAGATTGACTGGCATCTTTTTAAAAACACATGAAACACAAAGAAATGGACATATGAATGAACATAAACATGGACTCATATGTTATAGGAGCAGTGCACCTTACTATCTTCAGGGTAGGTTATGGTTTGGTGTCTGTTAGAGGTCAGTATTAACAGGGTTTGGTTAGGGTTGTGACTAGGCAACCTTCATACATTCTGGACATTTCACCGGGGTATGCAGTATATGGCACTATTTAAACAAGTTTTGGAATATTGTAATACTAATAAGCACAGTTGTGCCAGAGCAGAAAGATTTGTGAGAGCAGGATATTGAAAAAATCGGTTTTGAATGAAATGATTTATATACATATTATGAATTTCCCTGTATTCATCATGGGGAGTAACACTCAAACTCTGAAAACAGCTCTGTGACTTTTGTGGAGTTGTGTGAAGTCCGACAAAATAATAGTGTTGAAGTCATTATGATATCATCAGGATTATCTCAGTTTGGGCTTGCAAACTACAAATTTATAACAGAACTCAACCCATTTGAGGGATTACAAGTCAGGATATTTCAGATGCTGCTGTTTTAATATTCACTTTTTTTTTTTTTTTTTTTTAAATGACTCTCAGGAAGTCTCCAAATTTAGAGACACCAAGATCAAAAAGTGGCTGATGGTACACCACTCTTTTTTTAGTGGCATATGTTGATTCTGCAGGGTATGTCACTGTTGTTTTCTGGTATGCCAATGTTGTTGTACTAGCTTATAGCACTTGGTGCTAAGTTGCTGCTGCCACTGCCATATACTACTGCCATACAGGCACTGTGCAGAAACTTGTAGCTAATAGCACAGCATTATGCTGGAAGATAACCACTTACTGTTGCTAGCTTACTCCGATATCCATTCAGCTAGCTGGCAAGCATAGTCAGCATAGCCATGGACAAAGACTGAACACCAATGGTAGCTATATAAAAATGGTAAATGTAATGAAAGATGTGTAAGAATCGTCACAAGGCCAGTGGACCATGACTGGATCTGGATCTGCCAGAGGAACAACAATGACATACTGGTTTGCAGCCACTTTTAGATCTTGGCACTGCTACAAATTTATGGAAGCACAATAATGAAATTGCTACAGTCCCCCTTTTTAAAAATGTCTTAACATAGTGAGACTCATTCACTGCACTTAAAATGAAGAAAACCAGCATACTGATCTCATGAGTCTCTATCAGTGTATGTAGAAGAAGAATGGACAAAACTATGAAAATAAAAACCATGTTGGACACTGAATTTTCTTTGTCAATGGGGCGTTTCAATTTAATGTTTCACACACTGGTTAAAGCACTGTATAGAAACAAAGTAGAGAGAGAAGGAAATGATCCACTAACCATAAGGACTCGTCTGGGTTCTTTGTATCTGATGTTGACTGTAGATCCATCAGGCCGGACCAGCATCACAGGGTACAGTCTCTCATATCTCTGCCGACCACAGCGCACCACTGACGTCCTGTTAGAGTTGAGCTGGGGGGTTTGAGTGTGGAGCGGTGAAGCCTGGCCGAGTGGTAGCAGGGACAGTAAACCTGCTCGGGTGAACAAAGGACAAACACTCCTGCCACGCATACACACGACCACCATTTCCACACATACAACATAATTGTAAATGTCGGGTTGCCGAAAAAAGCAAATGGGACACTGTGCTCCTGTAAATATAGAGGACATTTGCCGTCATGTAACTTTAGCAAATTAGCTATCTTGTGTAACTTGACAATAGGAAATTATACATTAAAATGAGTTTAGCTAAATTTAACGTGTCCTTCGTCTCGGTTAATTTGCTATAATATCTATATATGATATATCTATATATATATTAATATAATGTCTGGGGCACCACGAGCCCGACCTGTCAGGACTCCTCTAGGTAAGCCTGCATATCAAAGCATCATTCTGCGAGTCTTACCGTGATAACAGACTCTGTGCTGTACACAGCATCGTTGAACACATGTTCACGACTAAGAAATCCGTAAATCAAGACTTCTCTGTCAGCAGCCGAGTGAAGTCATTTATCCAGACAGGAAACAGGAAGCACTTAACCAGAAAGTCAAATGGTGGAGTTTGCAGAGTCAATGTCGTACTGGAACAATGTGGAAAAAGCGTTCCGAGGGGTCGGTTTGAAGTTTGATGTATTTTTTATTTTTTTTGGTTCACGATTTTTTCCCATTTTGTACTGGGGGAAAGACTACTTACTGTGAAATAATTGCGTATCAAATGTTTTAGTGTTTTGGTTTTAAACATAGACTGTATAAAATATGGACGTAGTCTCGGTGACGTCACCCAAATCCTTGATGTTGCAGTTTTCTATTGATATATTAATCGATTAATCAGATTTTGCAAACGAAAATTGTGTTGTGGATACATTTGTTCTGTTTTTTTTTTCAGTTCAAAAGAATATAAATCAGATATTTTCACAGCCATGACACTTCACATCAAGTGTCATGGCTTCTGTGTACTGCAGAGATTGTTGATATGCAACTTCTCAAGTAATGGCCAGGGAACATTGTTGCTCTGTCCAGTCTCAAATCAGGTACATCCAGTAACCATAATCCTGGATTTAATATTTAAGATAATGACAATACATTAAAGAACAATAAAACAAGGCACTGAGGCATTTGGGATCCAGTTTATAAGGGCATTATGGGGGATGAGAGCAAACAAGCCGTCATGACATTTAAATTCAATTCAAAACAGAGTGGGCATTGAGAGAAACAGGGAAACAAACAAGAACAGAGGAGCTAATGATGAAAAGATTAAGAAAAGGGAAGCATTCAATCTGTCTTTATGAACATGGTCCCAGAAACCGTAGAACATGTACTTGTTAGGTGCAGGAAATGTATATCACAAACAAAGGATGTGAGGAAAAGATTAGAGCAAACAGGAGCAGGATTGAAGAGTATACTGGAGTGTGGTGGACAAGGCAGATGGGCTTCTTGAAGAAAAATCTGACATACCGGACACTGTCGGAGTTAACGATCTCCAGAAGATGGCAGTAATGCAACAGAATGCCAGCTGCCGTTCCACCTTTTAGAGGAAGAAGAAAATGCAAATTCGGATCTGTCTTGTGACTGAGGAAGAAGAAAAATGCGAATTCAGATTTGACTTGTGACCGAGGAAGCAATCTAAACAACTCAGCTGCTGTAAGTTGAATCACTTTTTACTGGTTCAGATAATATAGGCTTTGGTATGTTAGTTACGACAGAAGGATGAGATAAACGAATGGTCGTCTAGGCTTATTCAGTGCAAGTTTTGTTAAGCGTCAAGTCGCTCTTTCTTGCACACAGTTTATTTGGACACCCAACGTTAAAATGAGTTTGGCTGTTTAAGTTTAGAGATGTTATAATGATAGATCATATAGGACGTCCCCCCACTTTATCTATACAGCCGCGCATCTGCCATCTACTACTACCGAGCTTTTACATTCTACTGAATATATTTGTAATGGGTTAGATTCTTACATTTTGACAAAAAGGAAGCTTGTGGAAACATTTCGATGTGTGCAAAGAGTGATAATTGTTGGTTTGAGAACAGTTTCAAAGTTTTCCTTGTGTTAAAAACACACAGCTTCTCTGTGGATGACTTTATACATCCACCGGCTATCGATTACTTTATCCTGTGTAGTGTGTCATACTTGATGACAACCGACGCTGCATCTGCGACGCCTCGCGATGTCACGACAAAAGATTAGCATGGTAGAATGTTGCTGTTTTTGGCCTTCTACGATGAATTTTATGACTTGTCCGAAATGCAGACCAATAGGTACACAGAGCGTTCTTGTCGTTCGCTTACGTCAGCTGTAAACATGGCGAAACGAAAGACGAGTTTTCTTTTCCCTTTTCCCATCACGAGCCATCCACCGTCATTTTTTTTTTAAATGAACACAAATTAGCAGTTACAACAGATTAGATACAAAATGCATATCTATACAGATAAAAGATTAGATAAACAAAATAACAGAACAAAGACAAAAAAAGAAAAAGGAAAAACACACAAAAAAACAGCATTTATCAGTTTTCAGGTTTGAAGTATTTGCAGAATGAATGGTACAGTTTAACAGCTTTTTTGTTTGTGACATATTTTATAGTATTGGAATATTTATGTATCTCGTTTTCAATATGATGTCCATTTGGTTTTGTCCGTGCCCATTTTGTTTTATATATATGGTATTTTGCCAGCATGATTAGAGTCTGTATCGGGAGGGAAAGGTCTATGGGAATTATTGTATTTTCAAAATAAAGGATGATGTCACTCTCCTGGAGGCTGATCACATGACCTGTTTTGTTATGGATAAGTTTCTGTATATGAGACCAGAGGTTTTTACTGTAAGTGCAGTGATAAAACAGGTGGATAATGGTTTGTTGTTCCATTCGGCAGAAGTCACATTTGTAATCTATATCTAATTTGAATCTTTCTAATGTTTTTTTTGGCAAGGTACATGTTATGTAAGATTTTAAAGGAAACTTCTTTGACTTTATTGTAGATGCAGAGCTTCTCACCAACCAGCCACGTCCTGCTCCAGTTTATTTCTCTGTATGAGTTCCAGTGTGAAGTAGCTATTGGTCTTTTGATAGGTTGGATGAGGTTTCTGATGTATTTATTGGTACATGTTTTTCTCCATAATATCGATTTCTCCTATGTATAATCTGTTCTGGATTTTCTGGATTTGATTATTGAATTGAGAGTTTTTAAGAAGTCGTAGGATTCCATTTGGGATTGCTTTACAAACTTTACGATATTCAATTTGTGAGGTCTGAAGTTTACACATTGCAGTGAATTCATTATACGGAAGTGTTTGCCCCTGCGAACTGATGAGTTAGTTGACCCACACTATCCCTCCGTCAAACCAGGTTTTGAGAAATAGAGATTTATTGCGATGTTTTGACGTTTTGATTGTTCCAAAGGTAGCAGCTGGTTGGCGAGAAGCTGTGTTTGTACATCAACCTCCAGGAGAGCAACACCTGTTTGTGGAAATCTGATAATTTGATGGGTAGTTTTTCAGGTTTGTAGTTGCATTTTAATAAAAATTCAAGTCCTCCAATTTGATCAAATATATATATGGGGATCGTATTCCATATGTTTACTTTTTCTTTTACTAGCCGGGATATCCAGTTAATTTTGAACACATTGTTTACAGTTTCGAAGCTCAAGACTTCCAGCCCACCATTTCCTTTCTGATTACAGAGAACGTCTTTTTTTAAGTAATGGGTTTTGTTCTTCCAGATAAAATTCAAAAGCATTTTATCTAGTTTTTTACATATTTTGTTAGGCATATTCATTGAGAGAGAGATATATACTGATCTTGAAATACCTTCAGCTTTAGCTAATAAAAGCCATCCACTGTCATATGCACAAGCATTGTTTGTTGGTCTTATTCCTGGTGACATCACGAAAGTAGCGAAAGACGGCGAGCGGTGATTGGTCGGGGTGCAACATGTAGTCTGTCATGTCTCTCGGCCAAGATGTGGCAGGAACTTGTGACTCTGTAATCGTCTAATTTGACACAGTGACCATCTTAACAAAATAGTGAGTGTGTAGTGAGAACCTAGCATAACAAACATGTATGTATTAAGGAAGTGGATATACAACTACCATGTGTTAAGGAAGTGGATTAATCAATTAATTAATTAATCGTGGAACATGTTTGTGGTCTGCTTTTGTTAGATTGCTAGTGACACTAGCTTCCATAGTTTATGGTTACAACCCTACCCACGCTATTTCACACCCAGTATATTTCACCAGGCAATATTTTATAAGTCAGCAGCCAGTGGCCAAGTAAGGAGGCGCCGGCAATCTAAGTCTGAAAAAAAGACTGATCCTTGTGGTTTGTGAGGTTGTTGAGAGTCGTTTGTGAGTCAATTGATACCAAGTGAATGACCATTAACACTGTCACATGAGGTCAAATGGTTGTTTACTATCCTGGGAAGAGATGAATCTCTTCTCATCTCTTCTCATCGTCGTTTAACACCCAGGAGCACCTGCATACTAAGTGGTATCAATGACGCAGTTAACGACTCACAGAGGTATAAGTACTTGGGTCTCCGTGCCAGTCAGTCAGAACTGAAGAAGCTTCTCGGATGAGAAGTGAAACGTCTTCAAGAACCTACACCAAGTCCAGTTGCTTTTGTTTCAACTTGCGCTTGTATTTTGTACTTTGTATTGTGAATTTCCCCACTGTGGGACGAATAAAGGTTTATCTTATCTTATTTGACCCCATGTTAAAATGCCCGCCTTTACGGCCTGGTACAAAAAAATTTGGTCTCTTTAACTGATTTTCCTCATCATGACAAATGTATGAATGGGTTTTTTTAAATAACACACTCAAAATATATAAAACGCTAAAATTATGCATAATTAAGGGCCTGGGCACTTTGATTGACGGGTGTCTGCTGGTTGTTGGCTCCAAATATGAAGCTTATTCAGTCACTGAACTTCAGCTGTGTTTGTGGTTTGATTGTTTGATTGTGCTGCTGTGTAGACTTTGTTTCTCTCGGGTGTCCAGGACGAGTTTCTCCGGAGGTAGAGAGAGGAGGCTGCTCTAGCAGCACATCACACAGCTTAGCCCTTAGCCCCCACCTTAGCCTGAGGCTAATTCATTAGCTGGCTATTTACTAGTAAACGGAAAAAACGGGAGCCCCGACTTAGCTCCAAAAGCGAGTCAATCCCATTTGACCCCCATGTTAATAAGCCCTTTACACACGACAATTTACAGCACAAATAAACATGTTTACAGCCTGGCACAAAAAAAACAGTTTTAATCCATGCAATTTATTTCTTGCTTCATGACAACTGTATGAGGGTGAATTTTTTAATAACTTGTTCATTTAAATTATATCAAGGCTCAAGATTATGCATAATTTTAATAAATGATTGACAGCTGTCTGCTAGCTGTCTGCTCCAAACACTGCAATCATTCAGTCACTGTGCTTCGGCTGTGTTTGTGGTGTTTTTGCCTTTTTGGATAACTTTGCTTGCTGTGCAGTTAATTATACCAATCATCCAGAAATTCTGTCCTCCAGCTTTTTTGTTAACTATGAAATAGCAAGATAATGAATTAGCCATGAGCCCTGTTTTCTCTGTGTGCATGTTCTGGTGTTTGTGGTGCTGCTTGTTGGCTAGAGTTTGATTGTGTGTGTGTGCTGCTATGTCAACTGTGTTTCTCTCCGGTGCCCAGGACGGGTTTCTCCAGGTGGAGACAGTGGAGGTTGAGCTAATCTAACAATGCAAGCAGGAGCGTGTCATAGCCACAGTTATTAAACCGGCTGCACCAAAGTAAAATATAAGGTGATGTGTTATAATTTGAGGTGATGACCCTAAACAGAAGGCTCTGTGTGAGGTTGAAAATATATGTCCACCACATTAGTTAGCTAACATTGCATTACTTGTAATACAGGTAATGTAATGTTAGCACGTTATGCTAGACTTGTCAAGGTAAGTCAGAAAGTGGCAAATACTGTGTGGAAATACATTAGCTTGTTAGACTTCAAAATATTCATGTCACATTTCAACATAGTTCCAGAAATACCATTAACCTAGATGTTGTTATTGGTTGGGCTGTTATTGAGGCTATATGAAAATGTAAAATATTGAGCTCTTTTATTTTGTCCCACATCAATCATGCTACATGAAATCAGGGAAATTTGACTTCTGCACACAAGGGCAGTGACCACACAGAGCAGTGGGTAGCTATATATTGTAAGTTCCTGGGGAGCAGATCTTATAGGGGAGTAAGGTGCCATGCTCAGGGGCACTTAGACAGTGGGATAGGGAGAGGAGCTCCAGGTCCAGGCATCCTGTTGCCAGTCTGTGGCCTCGACCTAGCGACCTTCCAGACCAATGCCAATGTGTGAAATGTGAAGGCCCACAAAAATAATAATTATAATTACTATTTAGTTATAGTTTTATTAATTTTATGACTAAAACAGGCATTACAAGTTTATTACACTCATGAAACTGAAGATTGAAGTTTTAGGAAGTCATGATTTAAAAAAAAAAAGTGCCACTAACAGTCTGAAAAGGCCTAAGCCCTCAGTTACATTAGTACTGTACATGCTAGCGCACTCACTGCAGACAAAAATTGAGCTAGTCTTGAAAAAGGTTTTCAGTATTTGATTGAAAGACATATATATATTTCTCCGGTAGTCACCTATGATGTGTTTAGAAATAAAAATATCTGATCATAAGCATTCATGAGCATTTTAAGTAATGATGTGGTTTTATACATAATGAATCACGCAATGACATCACATCATTTATCAATTTTTGGCAACAAATTGACCTGCCTATAACAACTTCTTCTTGTTGGTAACACTGTCAGTGTGGGTAGAGTATAACGTTTGTCAAACGTCCATCGTCCATTTATTTATTTTTCCATCTGAGGGTGACATCTAACATCAACAAAAGCACGTGTTGAGTGCAAAGGAAGTTACATATTCCAAGATCTTAACAGAACCTACTTTGACAGAAATATTATATAACAGTGAAACCATGGAAGTTTGTGAAACTGTCCTTATGCATAATTTACTATGATATTAAATTAATATTAACACTATTTAGACCAGTGCAGTGGTATGCAACCAACATTGTGCCAATACCACTTTATATAAAATCTTCGAAAATATTACTACTTTTGCATTCACATCTGCTTTTCTTCAAGATTGTTGTGTTCAACATCAACTTCAGATGGACCAAAAAAAACAGGGAGGGAGTGGCCCTGAATTGCACATTGCACAGTGGTACTTGACTGACAGAACCCTACTCCTCCCCCTTCAGTGCATCAGCCCCACCTCCAGTGACAAATCCAGCTCAGCCTCCAGCAGCGCATCCCATCCCAGGCTTATCCCTTGATTCCAACAGTTATGAATATCATAAAGTGTTTCACTCTAATACGAAGTAAATTATACTGAGACGCAGATGTATGTACTGCATGTCTTTAGTTTATGTAGGGTTTTGATTATATTAGCAAGGTGTTGGACCACAAAGACTTCATCAGCTTCTTTGCTCCTTGGCATGGATTCTGGGTTTTTGACATCTACTAACCGAGTGAATGGTTGATAGACAGACATACAGTTAGGGTTAACCCATGACACCTGCATTCTATGTGTGAAAATCGCTTTAGAATTACAAAGCCCAGGTTATGTGTTCACTCAGGTAGTTTCATATGCCCCACTTTTCACCTGAAGCAGATGTTTAATTGAATGATTTAACTTTATTAATGTGAATGAGACTGCTGTGTCTAATCGCTAAGAAGCTTTGTGTGCCTTCTGACCTTTAGGTTGGCAGTATCCATCATATTTGCAGAAATGACTGGACTGGACATGACAACGAGATGGCTACCTACTCAGCTGCTGCTCCAGTGGATGCTGAACAACATCTGTGGTAGCTGGCTGTTATGACCTGTTATGATATTGAATCCACCAGCTCCACAAAAAAAGAGTAATTGCAATGAGGTCACTACTTTGACGCAGTGGGGGTGCTGACACAGAGACAAAATATGCAGGGTTCTTCAAAAAGTTGAACCTGGCTATATTTTGACATAGAGCCTATTTTTTTTTTTTCTGTCCAGTAAATGGATAACAACATGTTCAAGATAAGATAAGATATTCCTTTTTTGTCGGGGAAATTTACAAAACAAAAGATGTGCAGGTTAAACATGTTCAGTTAACATTGAAGCAGAAACCTGGTGAATATGATCAGGGTACAATTACTACTTTTTGATACCTTTTGATACTATGTGCTGTTTCTGTGAGCATTGTGGATTGATTGTCCATTTTCATTTCTCTGTCTGCCCTCTAGAGTCCCAAGTGTATTTGTTTGCCCCTGATGCTGTCACACTTGAGGAATACTCTAAAGCCAACATCACTATTACTTCCAGGTAACCACAGAAGCACAGTCTTCCTGAGAGTTTTACAAGAGCTGCATTCACTTTAAAAAAGATCTTGCAGTGCCTGCTCTTATTCAGCATTCTTGGGGGGAGTTGGGGAGATTGTGGGCACCAACTCAGTGTACAATAGCAATTTGCATAACCTCTCCTGCTCTGTTGTTGTTAGCAGGTGAAATTATTTTTTCAGAAACCTACAGGCCACAGTTGTAGAAATTAGGCATCTGTGTCATCCTGCATGATACAGATGTGATGTTAACTCATCATCATGACTTAACTCAGTCATGTTGTCCTGTCTCATCAACGCATGGTACCAGGAATTCATTTCATAAAAATTAGTTTTAACATGGGTGGCAAGTGGCAGCTTACGTACATGCTCATACATTCTCAGTTTCTTTAAGTCAATGAACTTAAACCAATGAAGAGCTTATACAACACTCACACATTACACAGTACTGCAGTGCTAAAGCTTGATGTAAAATGAAGCAGGGAGAAACTAATACCCCTTTCACCAGAAAAGAGAAAGTGAAAAGCATAAGCATTCATGCCCAGGTGTAATGACCCTGCAGTCGTCACAGACATTTATCGACTACAGCTCTGACACCCGGGTGTACCATAGACTGTATAAAACATGGATGTAGTCTCCATGACATCACCCATAGGTTTCTGAAAAGCAATTGTGAAGCTCATTGTGGGCGGCTTTGCCATCACCATCATGGCCGTGCCTGACTCCGCCTAATTCCAAAAATGGACAAAGAGGTGGAGATTGGGTGGAGCTGAGGCAGACTGAATGAAGCCTCTAGCTTGAAACAAGCTAGCTGCCTAACTCTGTGGTAACGACCGACTTTGGCACTGGCTACTTTGCACAATTCTTCCTGAAATGCAGACGTAATGTTAAATGTCAACATTTTTTCCTACAGCCGATCACAATCAATCGGTTTCATGATTGTAATAAACCAAGCAATAATATAAATGAAAATAATAAAGTTTGAGTTTGTGGGCCAACATATTTTACGTTACTGTACAGCCTCAATAACCAACTCCAGCTCAACCAATGACATATTGCAAAATGTAGGTTAACATTATTTCTGGAACCATGCTGAAGTGTGGCCTTAATATTTTGAAGTTATGTATTTGCACAGTTCACCACTTTTTGACATACCTAGACAAGCTAAGCATAACGTTTCATTAACGTTACATTGCCCGTATGTCAAGCTTAAGATTGCATAGTGAGCTAACGTGGCGGACCTTTATTTTCCAACCTCACACGGAAGCCTTTTGTTCAAAAATATTAAGACCATAAATTATAGCCCTACTCTTTTATGTTTTGACTTTGGTGTATGCGGTTTAACAACTGTGGCTACTATACGCTCTGATATGATTTGGAAAATCCAGGTATCTCCTAATGTTCTTATAGTCTGTAAGCAGGTGTTAGGATCAATGTTGTTCTGAATGGGTTTATTTTGTCTTTCTCTAGCTCCCCTGTCAACCAGTCAGCTGTGATTCGTTTTAATGTAACCTACAGCTCCAAGTGGAACTACTCATCTGTAATCACAGTGCCTGAGCAGGTAACACAGCAAAGAGCATCTAAAACAGTTGTGCTCCATATTGCAGTAGTGAATCCTCTGGGCAAGTCTGGATGTAAGCATTGTATAAGCTTTTGATTATCTATCACTGAACTTCGCACAAGTTGAAATGCTTACAACATAGACATTTAAGAGTAAGTTGGCACTTCACTCAAAGAAACTGTACCCTAATAATCTGTCTTGCCCTGTGAACTAGAGGGAACAACAACACCTCTCCCTGTGTAGCAAGTGTAGTCTGTTGTACTTGTAATCAGACCCGGCTGTGATTTTGGGTTTACATGCTTCCAAGACAATGACCCTTCTACATTTACTCCTTTTACTATCCTTGGGTCAATTGTGAATCATTGTGCACCAAAGATGATAAGGAGATGGAAGGGAGAAAAAGATTAATCTGTTTGAATCTTAAATGTTTTTAGTGGCCTAACCATTGTCAGGCTCAATTATTAAGTTGTGTACAATTATATAACCTGAGTATGTATCCCATGAAATGCAAAAAATGCCTCATAAATATAGAAGATATACCGCCGACTATTTAAAATTACCCTCAGAAGAAAAGAAGCAACAATTTATCCTGCTAAGAAGTATAATCTGCTTTGCCAACGTGACGTATTTCTAGTTTATTTCTCTCTGCCATATAGCTATGTTGCTATCCAAAAGGTAATTAGATGCCTCAAATACAAAGATCATAGCCTAGATTTCCTTGAACTTGAAAGCGCTCAACACATATGCTTTGCAATGCTTAACATTGTGTAATGCTGAAGAGTGCAAAATGAAAAGTGTGGATCAACCAAAGCAAACATCAGGATCATATTTATTTCTATTTACTCATTATTTAACCCAGAAGAGGATACATGGAACTGTCTGCCAATAAGTTGTTGACTAAAACCTTTTTGTTTTACGTTCTTTTTTTTTTATTAGGTGTTGCTGCCAGTGGAGACAACCTCAGTCACTTTCAGTGTGATAGCCCATGATGTCGGTCAGGTGACCACATACCTGCTCAGCAACCTCACAGAGCTAAACAGGTGGGTAGTGGCACATACGGAGCACACACTGGCATAAGACTTAACTCTTATGCCCCTCTTTCATAAATTCTTATGACAGTTCATTGTTCCATCAGTCCTGTATAACAATAAGTATCACTTTATTCAGTAAGTATTATAAATGAACAGGGGTTTGTCTTGTTGACAGTGATTTCTTACACTTAACACTGTCCATTTTCCCCCTTGGTGAGATTCGTTTGGGCAGAGTGAATACAGTAATCGCACTAGAGTGCAGGCCAAAACAACCATACCAAGACCCTTTCGAGGAGGTGAACTCAGTCTGGTCTCAAACAAACTCTGTAGTGTTTTTGGTGGGAACATGGTCTGACCTCAATCTGACCCAACAGGTGTACTTGATGCAAGTTTAAGCTAAATGATGTTGAGCATGTCGTATGCTCAATTTCATCTCATCTGAAGGCAACAGGTCTTCTTTGCAAAGTGTGATGCATATGCAGTATATTATTTTCAAGACATTTCCTTGAAGAGCATTCAGCATTCTGCTGGTATAGTTTTCCTTAATAAAAAGTGCTAGGAAATCTGAACATCAACAGCCATGTGCCACAGCTGTCCACTGTCACTTTCTTTAAGTTTCTCTGACAAATGTCAAGGAGAAATTGATGACTTAGTAACTGGCAGTTTGTTTGGACAGCTCTCATTCAGCAATCTAATCTTCCCAGACCATGGAAGATTGTTTTCAACTCTCCAAATATTTTTTGCTCTGTAGGAAGTATTAATGAATTTCTAGCCTCTTTTTAAGGACCTCAGCACACCACCAGACTGTAGTTATCGGGTATTAATCATACATTCAGCATCAGTTTGCGACAAGAATGCTTCACAAAAAAATACAGGCTATGGTCAGAATGGGATACTGAATGGAAGTAGTGGTGTTATCAATATATTTTGTATATTTTTATGCTGAAATTATATAAGAATATATATACACACACACAAGCCTTTTGACAGTGTAATGGGAATGCTACTGATGAATATGATGTTGCATCACCTCTGTCCAGTCTCGTTGTATCTGTAAGCCTGATTCTCTCTGTTCTAGTTTGGCCGTCAGGATCCACTTTATGGTCGTCCATAGCAATGTCCTGTCAGTGCTCAGTCAGGTGATTGGCTGGATTTACTTTCTGGCTTGGTCGGTGTCCTTCTATCCACAAGCCTGGGAAAACTGGAAAAGGAAAAGGTAGTTTTCTGTCTGTCCTCTACTCTTGTTTTTCGTTTCGCTCAAGTGAACTAAATAGGATGATGTTTTATACTGTCAAATATCAACATCATGATCTTTGATTAAATAGCATCTCAAGACACTCAGATATACGGTATAAAACTGTTGGCATTCACTCAAATATACTCTTGCTCAAACAGACTTCCAGCTCAAAGCCCTTTCCTTGAAATTTTAAACTAGACAAACATGGTGGCTGCACTGGAAATGAAACTGTCCACGAGAATCAGTTAATGAATAATTTAAAGTCCAAAAATATGCTAATATATGACGTTATATCTACAGCACCTTTTTTTGTAGTTGTTCATGAATATGAACATGTATCACACTTTATGTAGATTGCTAATTGATCTAATTGATACTAATTTTCAGTGGATGTTTACCAAATTATTGTTTCATATGATTTTGAATGGTTTACAATAATGAGCATATTCGAGTCCCAAAAATAAGCCACAGAGGCTTAGCAAGGGCTGTAAGTTTCAAGTAATGATAAATCATTAAAAATATATAAGGAATAAAGTTTCTGATAACAAATGCATAATTGATAATTATTCTGGAATTCAACAACTGCTTTTAAACTCAGCTAACTAACCAAACAAACTAAAGCTGTCTGAGAACCGTCTCTATTTACCCTATAATAAGCTGTTAGTTCATTGTGCCAAAAGTTGGGTGAGCATTCCTATGGAAGCCCAGTATTCATAATGTCGAATCTTTTATTTTAAGAGTGTCCTGGCCAAGACAGGCAGTAGCACAATTAAACAGTGTTAGACAAAAAACTTATTTTAACAAATTTTACTTTACAGAATCATGAATAGCAAAAAAAGAACACCTACATCTAGATGTCCTTGCTTCAAAATTCATCTAATCGCCCTAAAGCTTCATTTCCACTGCATTGTACAGCTCAGCTCAACTTGCACTCGACTGGCTTGGAGCTGAGGTATCACCTTGGTCAAGGTTCCAAGTGAGCTGAGCCGATACTAAAGGGCGTATTGAAAACGCTGCAGGCCAGTGATTGGTCAGAGAGAATCGAAACTGACATGACATGGAGCACTGCACTCTGGTGTAGATTTCCCTACACCAAACTCTCCTGTTCTTTTCAGCAGTCTTTTGCCTTACTGCCTTCAGTCAATTGAGGGAAGTACCAGGGTACCAAAATTGAGTCGAGCAGAGCTGAGCCATGCAGTGCAATGGGGCTTGACAGGTGAAACCATTCTCTAGCCATGACCTAAAGCTGCCTATGAATCCTATTCACACCCAAGCAAAGAGCTGGTACTCTGTGGCTTGACCTGGCAGTATATGTGCAATGTACCTGCTCAGTTACAAATATGAACATGTTGCCTGTTCCCAGTCAGTCTGGGAAGATTTTTTGCATAGTCTTGGCAAAGACTTAAATACAGTATAGTAAATGTAGAAATTAGAAATTGGTTCTAAATATACAGTATGTGTCCTGGTGACCAGGTGTGGACCATGCCCCCCACCCCACCAAAAATATAAACAGAAAAAGTGGAAATATAACAAGTTTGTTTTCAGTGTTGTAGGTCTCAACTTTGACTTCCTGGCTCTCAACCTGACTGGCTTCATTGCTTACAGTGTCTTCAATATAGGGCTGTTCTGGGTGCCTTTTGTAAAGGTAACTTAACAACACTCCACTGTTAATACACATGAAAATCCACCGTCATGTTTAGGACTGCTAGCCTGGTGAAATCTTTCAGAAGTGAAATGCTGGGGTACCACTTTAATCAACTGTCAGATCCAACTGTATTGCAGTGGGCAGCTACAGAACAGTCTTCTATGAGCCTTACATTCTGCATCCAGAGGACATGGACAAATAGACATAAATTAAGTTTGATTTATTCAAATACTTAAAATAATACTGCAATACTGTCTCAAGCAAAGTGGCATAGTGGTGTGATTAGTGGTGGCAAAGTCACAAATAACTATGCTATAACACCAGGATATTATATAATTTGATTATAGATGCCCCATTTATACCCAACCATGGTACTATCACCTGTAACCAATTAAAGTGTTTACCTGTGGAATGTTCCAAATAAGGTGGGGGTTTTTTCTGCAATGTTCCCAGCCTTTTTTGCCCCTTTTCCAACTTGTTTGAGACATGTTGTTGGCATCAAATTCAGAATATGAATATATATATACAAATGTGATTGATTGATTAAAGTTAATTAAATACATTGTCTTTTTACTGTTTTCAATTGAGTATATGTCAAAAAGGATTAGCAAATTATCACACACCATTTAATTTATTTTTTATACAGCATCCCAACTTTTTTGGAGTCGGGGTTGTAAATAAGTAGTGGACTTTTTCTGTACATGTAATGGGGGAAATAAGTATTCAAAACGTAAACATGTTTTTCATTAAACATGTTTCCGTTGCAGTTATTTACATGAAATTTAGACCAGACATAAGTATAAATTCAGTAATACTACACATACAAAGAAATCCAGTCCAATCCTTAAAAAGAAGTTATGTTCCAAAAAGTAGAATCACCTGGGTTACTGCATGTTGGTAGGTTAGTACTTCCACTCTGAAAAAGGGTTACCCACCTCTGAATGCAAGTAAACAAACCATTTGTTACCAAACTGTCTTGCAAGAAACATCTCATGATGGGTAGAAGCAGAGACCTCCCCCCAAGACCATTGTAACAACATTGGTAAGCAACATAACAATGGCACTGGTCACTGACGGATTTTGAAACTTCTAAATGTTCCTATAAGCACCATTGGGGCCATTATCCGAAAGGAACATCACTCCCCCATCAACTGAAAAAGGTAGTCAGAAAGTCAGTCAGATAGGTAGCCCAAGAGCCAAGGACCACTCACAAAGGGCTCCAGAAATAACAGGAAGCAGAAGATATAGTCATTACAAAGAAATAGGGCAATGCACTCCACCACCTCCCTCTGCATGCACCCTGGAAGACTCCATTACTGAAGAAAAGGCATGTTTAAGCTTGTTTGAAGGTAGCTACACAATGTTTTAAGAAGCCTGTAGATCCCTGACCCTAAAAACACTGTGCCTACAGTGAAGTTCAGAAGTGGAAGCATCATGGTATGAGACTGTTTCTCATGGTACAGACAGAATCCAAATATCAAAGGGAAGATAAATGGAGCCATGTATGGGTATATTCTTGAGAAGAATCTATTGCCATCCACCAGGACAATGACGATGAGACACGGTTGGACCTTCCAGCATGACAACAATCCAAGACATACTGCAAAGGAGACAGCTGGTTCCAGCAAGATAAAGGTGTTGGCATGGCCAGTCAGTCAAGGAACTGAAAATCACGATTCACCAGCAGGCCTCCTGAAATGTTCAAGATTTAAAGTCTGTGTGTGATTAGTTCTTCATACTGGAAGCATCTTGAAGCTTTGATTGCAAACAAAGGCTTCTCCATCAAGTATTAAATATATTTCAGTGAATGTGTTTAGAACTTGTTGCCTGTGTCATTCCAGCTTAGTGCAAATAGTGTGTTTTTTATGGATTAGAGTGTAATGGTCTATGTTTAATGAAAAAAATGTTGTTTTGAATGTTTATTTCCCCCACTGCATTTACGTGCATAATATAGAACAGTGTTAGCTAAGTACAAAATAGAGAGGTATGAGTCCAGGGGGAGAGTGCTTGTATCTTAGTCAATTAAGTAGAAATATGAGGTTTCAAACACTGACTCCCTGTCTTGATGCAGACGGGACTGGTTGTACAGGGAGATGGCATCTGGCAGGAAAGACCTCCTGTAGCAATCCTTGTTACATGATCAATTTGTTTTGGTACAGCCTCTGTGTTATATTTCGAGTCGAGGATGTTGTCCAGGTGAAGTCCAAGTGACTTGTATGTATCCACAATCTCCACCTCCACTCCCAGAATGTTAATGGGTGAACAACGATCCTCGTTCTCTGAAGTCTATAAATTACAAATCACATTCTTATTTTCCTCATCAGACACAATTTCACATTTTTGTTTGATAAATATTGCTCTCAGATCACTGTTCAAGATTTGAATCTAAGGTCAGTGGAGTATGTGGGGGACAAAAGCTCAGAAACACTGCATTTGTCTGTATATGTTAATTAATGCAATGCTATATAGAAACAGATTATATTGGGCCTTTCTCATGTATTTACGTGAATAGTTTCAACCGTTTGCAAATGGCAGAATTGTTAAACACCACGCCTTTGTTTAGAACTACATTAGGTTTTGAGTGAAACAAGTACAGTGTGTGTTGTGTGTTTATGTGCTGTGTGCTTGCCTGTAGGAGGAGTTTCTGAAGAGGAACCCTAATGGAATCAACCCTGTTAATGCGAATGATGTCTTCTTCAGTCTCCATGCTGTCCTGCTCTGTTTGGTCTACGTTAGCCAGGCTGCTGTGTATGAGGTGAGTGTAATGTACAGAAGCTTGTCATAGAGTGGATCTTAAAAATGCATCTCAAGTTCAAGTATTCAGGAGGTGAAATTGTGCCCAATATCGAACCAGAAGCTTGGTTGCAAAACTTTTAAGTGAAAGGTTCTTGGCTTATAGCCACAAAATAAAAACTGAGTGCTCCACCACCACTTAATTAATTGATCATGACGTATACTACCTGTTTTTTCTCCTACCTTTTGTTTGTTTTTGAAGCTTCTAACCAGGGAGGGTAGTCAAACACCCTGGTATCGAGTTTCTTATTAATCAATTAATTAAATGTGGCCAGGTTAACAACCAGGTCTTCAGCAGTGGACCTCTTGAACCCCGTTGACCCACCATTTGATCAGTTATTCCAAACTCTCATGGCTCTATTGTGCTGGTATAGAGAGCATATTCCTAAGTAAGGAACCAAGAACAGAATAAGTAGTAGTAGTAAATAGTAGTAGTAGTAGTAGTAATAAGTAGTTTATTCTGTCATATGTGTTGTAAATGTGTGTGAATGTTTGGAACTGCAGTTTGTCTGACAGGAAAGGATATCCATAACTCTGTATTGGTGTGTAATCCTCTGTTTCCTCTCTCTTCCAGAGGGGGGGTCAAAAAGTCTCCTGGATGGCCTCATTCTTGTTGCTGATTGGCTGGACATTTGCCTTGGTCAGCTTATTTCTTGCTGTAGCCAAACAGATAAGCTGGCTGGATTACCTCTACTATTTCTCCTACATCAAACTAGCAGTCACTCTGATCAAATATGTGCCGCAGGTAAGCTGTTCACATTCGCACTGAGGGACCAAAAAATGAAAGCACGATACAGGGTTATGCATTTCAATGCAGTAGCCATGCAGTAAATAAAACCTTTTTCTTAAAATGTTCCATTTAAGTTAGTTGTGTTTTGGGAGGATGTAGATTGGTAGTGGTGTTCTTGTTCTTCAGAAAATATTTAAAAACAATACAACACAGTTCAATACAACAACAGCACAAACTACAACAACTGTAGTGCCTCACTGTCAGTGTCAACATCTGCAGTTTCATAAAGGTAGGATCTCATTTCAATTCAGTTGAGTTCAAAGAACTTTATTTATCCCCAAGGGGCAATTGAAGAGCTCAGATCTGATTTTACAGATTTGTGACAGGACTGTTTAATTGAAATGCATTACAATGTGCATATTTCTATATTTTTCTACTCACTCTGTGCATAGATAATACAGGATTATCAGGATGTAATGCGGTTTCCCTGATTCCATGTGTACATACAGTATACTGTATGATGGGTAGTGTTACAGCGTGTGTTTTGGCTGTTTTTCCAGGCATACATGAACTACAGAAGACAGAGTACTGAGGGTTGGAGTATTGGCAATGTGTTGCTGGACTTCACTGGTGGAATCCTCAGTATTCTGCAGATGCTCTTACAGTCCTACAATAATGGTAACTACTGTAATTTATGCTATTCTATACTCCATCTGGTATCATTTGTAGCATTTAGGGCAGCCACAAATTTAAATGAAATTAACAGAGGTTTTCCCTTTGGCGAAATGTTAATTGAATTTCTGTAGTTGCATAACTAAGTCCTTTTGGGCAAGCGCCATTTTGTTGGGCTAAAATGCAGAGAGAGAGTGAATGCATATCTTCCTGAGGAATGTCCCTAAAGAAAGAGTAAAGTAAAGCTACTGGAAGTGTGCAAGTGCAGTTCATAAAATAAAATGCTTGCAACACTTCCAACGATAACTTAATATCAAAGACTGTCAAACATTTCCCTTTTTAGCGAGGTATCTAACTTTAACATAAAACCCCAATATACAGTACTAATATACAGCTTTAGATGAACATACTGTATCTACAGCTCTTGTCTTGTTCATAATATAGCACAACAAACACACTCGTCCATAATAACATCAAGCATCAAAGAGTTTCACTTGGAGTCTATAATTTGAAGCATTATAATACTTTTTAATTAACCAGTTTTAAAATGGTCTGCCCTACATAGCTGCACCTGACCCAACTTCACCATTAGCTACTGATGAATTTTGCTAATATTTAAGTACTTTGTATTTATCAATTTAAGCTCCCCTACTGGACATCCACAGAGAAACTTGTGCATGCCAAAATGTGTGACCAATTTTTTGTTTTTGGTTGGGGTTTTTTTGGGTGTCTGACTTGGTGGTGCACTCTTACTTAGCTGCAGTAGTAAGTACTCAGTGGGATATAGGCAGGTATGATTACTGTAAAAGTGGACTTCAGGCCTGTATTTTTACGTTAGACCTATCTCTGCAGGAGGTACTTCTGGACAGGGCCACCTGCAGAGTTCTAAGTTCAGGCCTTAGAATATACAAATGTGTTACAATACCATTACCAACCTACATGCTTGTGAGGAAGGCCTTTTATTGAATTTAATCTCTATCATCTCTAGAGCCCCACCCACTGGCCTATCTTAAAAAAAAAAAACATTTAGAGAACAGTATTTGAATAAAGATTTAAATTAAT
Organism: Holacanthus passer; assembly: GCA_025331565.1. Lineage (NCBI taxonomy): Eukaryota > Metazoa > Chordata > Actinopteri > Pomacanthidae > Holacanthus > Holacanthus passer. The sequence continues at coordinate 1,634,499 of JAFREQ010000059.1, forward strand.
TGAAAAAAAAAGAAAGTACTATCACCACCTGTTGGTGATAATGCACATACTGTACATTTGCCACAACAAATGGTATACTGTATATCTGACAGCGTATGTTGTAATAAATGTGTGTGTCTCTCCTCAGACGAGTGGAAGCTGATATTTGGTGATCCTACAAAGTTTGGTCTGGGCCTATTCTCCGTGGTGTTTGACATCATCTTCATGACTCAGCACTACTGTCTTTACAGACAGCCACCACAGTACGAAGCTGTTCCAGAGCAAGGAGACTGATACTGATCAGTACTGTGTGTGTAAAACACAATCACAAGGGAGCACACTTAATGGACCAAAAAAGCGATTCAAGCTGCTGAAGATAGGTCATGGTGGTTGTTCTCTTCAACTTCCATCATATGTTTTGGAGTTCTCCAAACCAGGTTATACCCAGTGTGCCTTTTTCTTAAATATCTCAGGATCAGCACTTGTCTTGTCTTTACCACTGTATGAAAATTTAGTTTGATAGGTGTAAGAAAAACCAATGTAAAGATGTCAATGTAAACACTTTTTTATAAAATACAATGTCACAGCAACAAATGTCCAGGGTAGGTTTGTGTGTGTTTTATTTATCTATCTATATATCAATATCTATATATATATAAAATTTACTTTGTTGTCCCCAAAAAATTGTGTATGATGTGAGTATTACAGTTTTCTCCATTGGTTTGGTTCATTTCTTGAAACAGAAATTACATTCTCAAAACTCTAAGATCATTTAGCAAAACAGTCTTACAGTTCGGCACAACACCATGGTTCACTTGCAAAAGCTCATATCGCTCCCAAAACTGTTCACTCATGTGTCAAAACTAAATTCCTTTCCCATATAAATAGTCAGTGTCCCCAAAATGCATTGTCCCTTTGGCATTGTGTGAGCACTGCAAGTCAAAATGTTTAGATGTTTTGTCACTATGGCAGAGGACCATTGAAATATCCCTCATGTCCAGCTCTCAGTCTTAGCCCAGTCCTTCATTGACAATGGTTACTGATGTTACGGTCAGAGTAGCCTCCAAGGTTTGACATCACACATTGGACTCATACTGCCAAGGAAAGCGTAGCCATTATTATTCACACACATAAAGTAACTTCCACACATCAGAGTAAAAAGAAAAAGTATACAGCATAATATACTGTAATAAAAACACATAAACAAGGAAAATGATACGTAGCCGACAGCGCTGTAAATAAAGCTGGAGTTTCACACCTAACACTTCTTCACTGGTTGCTGTCCTCACCCTCCCTATTCATGGTAATATGTTCTTGACTAATTTTGACAATTGAACAGACTGTTGTGCATGTGATGACCTATACAATGAAATGATGCTGACATGTTTTGGAGAGAATGACCATTAGACTGAGAATCAACAATCAGTTTAGATCAACAAGATCTATTGACTTGGAAACTGTGCTAACTGTAGGCTACCTGTACTTAATCATTTGCAAAGATGTACTGAGACATTGAGACATGTTGTACAGAAGACTCATGACAAACTTGATGCAGACATCTAGACGCCACTTCACCCTCTGTTCACGTGAACAGCCCGTGCCTGACTGCATGCCCTACCTGCCCACACCAATCACAGATGACCGCGACCCCCCATAAATCTGTGTTTACCTTCTTGCGGTCATTCAGCGTGGAGCAGCGGACCGAGGGACAGCAGCCAGATATCCGTCCAACTCTCAACTACTTTCTCTATTGGACTCTTTTTCCATATTTATGTGCGTCCATTAGAATGTAAGTCATTCATATATTCAACAAGTCATTTCTAGTTTATCTGTGTAGCGGTAGCTTCATGCTAATGTATAGTGTCGGACCGCATCTAGCTAAGCTGCTGCATCACCTGTCTTATCTGCATCATTGTCAGTGGAGAATATCGTAGTCTTCTGTATATTGCTATCCCCCATGGTTTATACTGTTTACTTTATAGCTCCGTATGCTTAAATGTCAACTCTTATGATGTTTATGCTATCCGCTCGTCGGACCTTTAAGTTTCAATTTCGTCCGTGCAGACGCTCATGTCCGTTAGGGACCGTCTCACAATTCACCTCCTGTAGATGTACGTGTGTCTTCCTAGTGTTTTTGTATATAGTATGTATATAGTATGTACATAGTAATGTGCTGACACTCCCTTCAAGTCAAGAGTGCAGTTTGTTTGTGTGTCATATGTTATACATATGTTGTTTATATTTCTTAGTAATGTTTACATATCTCATTTGTATTTTATATTTTATTTATAGAAACCACACGACCACACACACACCGAACCTCAATCAAATACCATCACGCTGCAGACTGTCTAACATCAATAAATGAGTGGCATGTCAAAGAGAGAGTGTGTCTGTTACATTTGTGCCATCTTCATGTTCTGACCGGACAACCTGGGGAGATTGCGGATACTTAGAGTCAGCAACTTCATTTGGGTATTTTAGAGGTCTCAAGAGTGGTTCATCAGCATAACCATCACCTCCATTACACATGTACTAAGACATTTGCAATTTGATGAAATGAATGAGAACTTCAATTATGTTGTGAACAATTGCCAAGTGGTTTGGAGGTTTGTCCATGTTATTTTGAGAATGTAATTTCTGTTTCAAGAAATGAGCCAAACCAATGGAGAAAAACTGTAAATTCTGTGGTGTAGGTTACTAAATCCCCCAAATTGACAGAAATAGAGGACCTTGGATGAACAATAGTCCCAGTTGTGAGTTATCAATTTTAGTACGCAGTGAAGTATCCAGACCTCTAATGTTGTGAACTGTTGTTTCCTGGGACAATAATTCAAACACTGACTTGTGACAGTGCTGGGAGTTAGTCTTTTATCAATCTCTTTTATTTTTTTAGAGCAGTATTTTTCTATATAGATACAGAGTTGAGAGTTCCAAGACTTATAAATGTCAAATTTTCCCTGCCCAGATAGACAGTCTCTCGCAGTACATACAGTATCATTTGTTACATTTTTATTTTCTATTTACATCCAATTTGTTATATAAATATAATACATAATTGTCAGAAAAGCTGTCAAGTCAATGCATTCAAGAGCTTGATAACGATACAGTGAGGTTAAACAGAGATTAGGGGGGAAAATCAATTGCATGCACATGAGGCAATATGGGTGGTCTGTTGTACCAACAGAGTGAAATCACACAGAGAATGGGCAGTAAGATGGGGTTCAGTCATCAACTTCTTGCCAAGGACTTCAATTGAAGCAGGAGGCTCAATGAAAATACAGCTGGGTAGTAAGGTGAGGTGTACAATACTCAGGATGTAAACAGCTCTTTTTAGGATGTCACAGTAACTGACATTTTAAAACTAATGCTCAGTCCATTCAGGAATTACACACATTTGATTTCTCAGGTGAGCATATTTGCAGATTGAAGTTGTCATTTGTTACAGCAAACACTAAAAGTCCAGTCCAGCTGACCTGGAGCACAGAAACTGATACCCCACTGATGTGAGTACTCTTGTGCCTCAATGTGGGCACACACCCTGTTTAAAGTAAGTGCAGAAGTTTGTCTCTTGACTTTGCTTTAAGGCTTCAGATCAGAGTCAAAATTTGGGTGTAACATGACTGCCAGGTGACCTAGCTTTTGTAAGGTTACAAACACAGGTGGGTATCTGAGATGCTGGTGACAGGTGAAGAAGGGTGGGTTAGACAGTAGAGGTGTGGAGGGCTGGATGGTAAGAGGGTAAACCTGTGTGCTGATGAGAGGGGCTTGTACATAAAAAATTAGCGTGCAAGTGAAACTCTTTGATGCTTGCTTGATGAAACTAAATAGGTCTGAGGTCCATAAACTGTCTGACCACTTCACCTGTAACATCAGATCATCATTCTCTATAAACTGTAGCATTTTTTAAATAAACTTTTTTCTAGTTGACTAATTGGTACAAATCATCTGTATTCCCAGCTGTCCAGTACTACTCAAGAAGAACAAGTTTAGTCATGTGTGAAGAGGACTCTGCCTCAGTGGCTTTTGTGTCCTGGTCCTCCTGTCTGCAGGCCATGATGCAGGACAATGCCAATGAGTGGAGCACTCAGGCATTGTTGATGATTATGAGAGCAGGACTAGTTGTCTGTTGACTCGTCTCACACATGGTGCCCTGCTCTGCCGGCTTGGCAAAGACTCGTGGTGTGTTAAGGTTGTAGACTCCTGCCTGGATGAAACAGGCTCGCAGAGTCAAGCACAGGACCTCCTGAGGCTTCAGCTGCAGCTTGTACTGTGTCTGACCCACCCAGGTGAACGAGCTGTGGACCTCCAGAGACTCTGAGCTGAAAATGGCATGGTTGATCAGAGAGTATATGTTCACTTTTACCAAGACTGTTGAAAGTTATATTTAAATGGCCATTAAATACAAGTCCTGTCAAAATCTTTCCACTGTCAGACAGCAACATGGCTTCACTGTGAATAGATTATTGATTACACAAGTCTATGAAATAGCACTCTTTCTTAATTAGAGATTTTACAACATCACAGTCTGGTTATTTGAAAGTCTGTGTACATAAGTTACTTTGTAAAGTTGAGCTATGTCATTGCCAGTAATTCTTTTGACTGAAATAAGTGCCCCTGAAGTGGCATTCAACAAATCTCACGTGAAGATCATCATAAGGAGCACTAACCAGCCTGTGAGCACGGTTGAACTGTGTCTTTTGTGGCTCTCAAGGAACACTGTCAAGTATGGGGTGACTGGTGTTATCTCATTTTGGGCATAGAGATTAAAAACTAATAGGCCTGTGTTACAAACTGATGTTGTGGAGTTTAAAATCTACAGTGTGTGAGTGTACATACAATTACAATTCCTACACACACATATACACTGTATATACACATCATCTATTAACTATATAAACTTACCTGGTGCTTTTGTGCCGCAAGTCAATGATGACATCCACTTGAGCCAAGGAACAGTTGGACAGAGTCAGAGTAACTGGCACCAAACAGAGACTGGAGACAGAGAGAAAACCAGTTTCACTTCACCATTTCCTCCTTACGGCCTTAAACCAACAATGCCAACAGATTTTTTTTTAGAAGTTAGAGACATTTAAAGCTTTATTCCAGTGCAAGTCAAATGTATATACTTACACCAATCACTTGGCTCTGTTATTCACTCACTTAATTTTCCTACCACAGCCACGCAGATGGCACTCAACTAGTTCTGTCTTTTGCCTGGTCTAAAACCCAGGTGACAGCATGAATCACTACGTGTCTGGCTGTCATCTCTCAGTGGATGTCGGCACACCACCTAAAGGTCAATCTCAACAAGACCTCTCCATTAACATTGAGAACTTGAGTATGACAGTGGATGACCAGCTGTCCTTGCTGCGACAATAGGTTTCTGCAGATTAATGCTTCAAACATCATGAGGATACATCCATTCCTCACCCAGAAGGCAGCGCATGTTCTGGTCCAGGCTCTTGTCATCTTGCGCCTAGACTACCACAACTCACTTCTGGCTGGTGTGTCTGCATGTGCCATCCAACCTCTTCAACTCCTCCAGAATGCAGCAGCCTGGCTGGCCTTCAACTCACCCAAGTTCCATGTTCTTCTACACAACACCACTCCTCCACAACCTACACTGGCTACCGGTTGCAGCTCGAATCCAATTCAAGACAGTGGTACTTGTGGCTCGGGCCCATCCTTCAGGACATAGCCAAGCCATAGACCTGAGCCCATCCACGACTACCCAGGGTCTCGGATTAACATGCAAGGGGGTAGATTTCCCATTTGCCAAGTAAATCTCAGAAGGCTATCTGCCACACTGTCAGGTAAATGTTTGTACTAAAATGGGTTGCAGCCCATGCTGGGCCTGTATCTCAAACACCCAAATATTACACATAAACAATCCCATAAATATCAATTGACCTCTCATACATGTAATAAAATATCTGGCATGATGGCTTGGAGGAAATTACTCATGTACAGTGTCAACACATGCACCACACGTGTTTTTTGATGCACGTCTAAACAGTACCACAAAACCTTATTTGATGAATTTGATGTACTTGCATATTTCTTGCAAAACTTACGTTGCTATCTTTGATATCAAGTTGCCCAGACACCGCTCTGCCTTTGTCTGGCAAAATGAACAAGGCCACCCGACACTGAACCATCTACAGCAGAGATCTAAATTCTATCTGTCCTCCCCCGTGACAGCCCTACTCCTTCAGCTCACACCTCCACATACATCAGCAGTGTGGAATGACCAACACTACCTTAATGACATGGGGTGTTTGCCAATGATCCATGCTGCACCTACAAGCAACATCTGGTCGAAGACCTGCCTGACTGCTCAACATTTCGCTCTTTGTGACCTCAGAGGTCTGCTGGAAAAACCAGCCCCAATGCTGCTAGCTGACTGACGTGATGGATCCCTGCCTGAGCTGCGGGAGACTACCTACAGACCTGCTGTTGTTCTCCACTGCATGCTGCCATAGTAACTGTCCATTCATCATATTATGTTGCTGGAGGTGTTCCAAAGTCCTGCTAGAAAAAGTCTAATCAATCACCTCTGAACATAGCATCAATAAACTGTCATAGGTATCGCAGTTATTGTTATATCTAGTTTCATGATGTATTTTTTGTTATTTTAATTCATTTCCTTATTTAAATCGTATTTGAATTGCCTATTTATAATGTAAGTTGGTTCAGTCATTGATCACTCTCTTGCTCGCCCACCTTAGATTATTCATAACCAGTCTTACAACGTTTTGATTATTATTTTTATAATTTGTTAATCTTAGCATTTACAGTATTATTAGACATGGTATTCCTTGTCAATTTCCAATATTTGTCTATTCATAACAGTTTGCCTTCTGTCTGTTCATCATATGTGTAAATATTGTTAATAAATGATCATATATCTGAAAGAAGTTGTCATTAATCTTTTGTGTGTGTAAATCTAATCTAATATTGAAATCCTGAAGTTCCAAAGAACGAGAAGAGTGGCTTAGTGTCCGGAAATATATTTCCAGCCCATGTTCTCGTCCCCCTACCGGTACCATGTTCACTACACTCCTTTCAAAAATCTGACAGTTTAGTTTTGCCTTACTAGCAGAAACCTTTTGAAGTTTGTGAAATGCTGTCTACAACCAATGCTTAATATTAAGTGTGTTAATATAAATTGATGTGTGTGTGAGTTAACTTCTGAAACATCCATTCTCAAACAGCTGATATTTTCATTAGCTGCCTGTTTCTTGACTTCCTTCTACCTTCTGATGTTTTTGCCCATGAGGCCACCAGATCTTCATCAGAGGACATACAGATCATGTTCCCTACCCTATGAATGCCTGCAAAGTAGGTGTAGTGCAGTGCTACTGTAGTGCATAAACCCTTGTGAACAACACATCAAGAGTGAATATGGCAATCTATCTATGGCAATTCTTTGCCAAATCAGGAGTTCCAGAAAGACTTTTCAGGAACAGTGCTCTGCTTTTTTCCTTTATTATCACATTGTAGAAGTACAGGTGTTACTGCTGATGAGCAATACTGTGTGTGTGTGTGTGTGTGTCCCACCTATCCTGGACAAATGGATGTGTGTATGTCTCAGGGTAGTGCAGGTTGGTTTTGATGAGCTGGGACAGCTCTGCAGAGGGGATGATGAGTGGAGGAGGAAGCTCTGATTTAAACTTGAGCAGCACCATCTCCTGAGCTTCCTGCAACAATAACACACAGTGCATAAGATATGAATCATCAAATCAGATTTTAAGCCTAAAGCTGCTCATTGTAATTCTAAGTGCAGCAACAAGCTATCTGCAAGGCACAGGCATGTGTTTATATTAGAATCGACATCACCAAGGATCTGACGTGGATTACACACATACATGCATGCATGCATACTGTACCTCTCTGGGAGTCAGAGAACTGGCCTCTTTGCCAATGGTCTGCAGTGCCACATGGAGCTGGCCCTCTAGGATCAGCTGTTTGTTGTCTTCCACCACATAGGCCTGTACAGACACACACATCACAAACTGGAAAATCAAGGACCAATTTCAATTTAAAAAAAAAATCACTGAGTCCTACTCTGTGCTTTGTTGTGTGTGCTTTTTTGGTTAGATATAACAATTGTGTTTTGTCCATGGTCTATATCAAACAACACGTCATGAAGGGAGTCCAAAATAATTAGGCTCTCTCTGATTTATTGGCTTCGTTAAGCACTGTGCCATGAAGTTGGTTATCATCTGGCTCTGTCATATGTACTCTACCTTCCAGATGACGATAATGTTGAGGTCCAGCTCATTACACTTTTTGACAATGTTGTTGATGTCAGAAGTGTTGTCCTCAGTGGGGACACAGTTCTGACTCTTGCTGCTGGATGATGTCCTGGATGATGCCACATCCATTCGCTGAGACTCTGAGGGCCAACATCCACGGAAGAAGAAATCTCCACAGGGCGTGGAGGAACTGATGATCTACACAGAGACAGTAGTAAGAGGTGAGGGGAGGCCAAAGGTGGTTAGATATAGAGAGCAGAAAATACACAGAAAGAACACTTAGAGCAAGAAATGCCAGGATGTTGTGTGAATGTTACCGCCATAACCTCCATATCAGCTACGTTGAGCTTTTCATCATCTTCCCCTACTTTAAGCGTTAGCTCTAAAGGTGGCCATGTGTGATGCACTGCCAGAGGTTTATCAGACCAGCTACAGAGTCAAAAATGACAATTCTTCATGAAATAAAGTTGCACTAAGTAGCCCATAAGTCAATGCACCAGTATACTATTGCTTACATGTTTATCATGGAAGCCTTTACCATGTGGATTTGTTGTTGTGTGGCACTTTAGGGTCATTTAAATTATTTACATCTTCTTAAGTGCATTTGCATCAGAAACAACAGAACAGCCCTACCATCCTGGGTCTTAGTAAAATTATGCTATTTTTTAGCATTAACTTTAAGTGGTTAGAATCAATATTTTTATATTAACAATGGCTCACTTGTGTGTGAAAGGTGTGTCTCATAGTGATGCCCCCACAGAGAATCATCAACCAACTCTGTAGGTCCCCTCAGCTCTAAGGAGCTTTACAGCTTCTTTCAGCTAATTGATTTGGTTTTATGGCTTGCAGGTTTAGTGTTTTGTTTCACCGTCGCTGTTCTCACCAGTGTCTTTTCAGTCACAACAGGTAGCTGTTTTCACACACAAAAGCTCTCAATACCCCCTGTACACAACTTGCCCAGCACTAAACAGCATAAAGACACAGTTGGCCACTAGCTAATGAACAGAGCGGATGAAGACCAAAAACAGAACAAAAAGGAGAGTGAATATTGGACTTACATCCATCAGGTAGACATAAAAATAACTCCAAATGAATGTCAATGTTCTCCATGTCTGGTTGATATGTTAATAGGTAACTTTTAACTGCTAATGTACTGACTGAAAAGGTGGTGATATGTCAGTGTTTTCTCCACAGATTTTTTTCAGCTTCCCCAGAAGTTTAAAAAAAAAAAATCAGGTTATAACTACAGAGAAATGGGGAAAAAAATCTAGACTGAATTACCTGTAGCTTTCATTTAAGTATCAACCACACAGACAAAGTCAAATCAGGCCTATGTCTGATCAAATCATCAATGACAAATTATTACTGTTTTTATAACGCTATTACAAAGCATGACAATGAGAACACATATCTGTCAAATTAAACTGACAACAACATTTTGCTTTCAATTTACCCGTTCATTTCCCAGATTCAGGTCTGCAAAGGTGTATTTCTCTACAGCATCCGGTGTAGCTAGAAACAACAAACAAATCTGTGCTTATTCAAAACTGTAAATCTAAACAAAGCAGACTGATGTGGGCTGTTTTTTTCTGTATGAGGTACCTTGGTGGGGCTTGCATCTTGTGGCTCTGAAACACAGCTTGGCTCTTTCTCGGCTGGTGAGTTTACAGTCTGGACGGGAAGAGGGCAAAGACAGAGATGCTGTGATTGATACTGACATCAAACAAGTTCACCTTGGGGAAAACATCATGAGAAAGCTTTGTATAAATATATTTAGGCTTGTAATGGTTCATGTATTTGTGCTAAACTGTGATGAAACAGGGGTCAGACTGATTGAGTTCCGCCAGGAAATGCAGTTCACAGGTGTGTATTAAGGGAGTGTGAGCCATTCACCCAGATCCCACCTGAGATATAGGCCATTGGATTCCATATCAGTCACTGTAGTTAAATTCCAGGGGATGCTTGAACAGAAAAAACACTACCTAGATTTTCACATGTTGATGACGGGATTTTGGAAGTATCTTTCTTCTTCAAATTGGTTTTGTGAAACAAGTTGTGAATTCAGTGCATACTGGAGCTCATTTGTTCACCTGTTTAATCTGTTTTTTTTTTACATATTGTGAAAGGTTATGTTAAAATGGAGACTACATCAGCATTCACCATTGACTCTGCACACAATAAAGAATGAAGAACAAATTCAAATAGACCATTGGAGAAATGAAGGACAGATGATTCAGCGTGTGAGACACACCTTTATCCTTGGCTGGGTTGATACACTTGTGGAGGCGCCAATGCTGACTGCTGCTAGACACCTGGACGATGTGGAACTCACGCACACCAGCTTCACTCTACGAGCCAGGAGGAGGTGGATTAAACCAAAGCTTGAACAGTAATAGGCTGTTCAACTTGACAGCAAAAGCAAAAAGCTGCCTATTGTTTGTGTGTACCAGAGATGTATTGCATGCTGTGTCTCACCGTATTGATGTTCTCCACATCAATGAAGACCAGTGTTCCACCACTGCCTTTGTCATCCAGACTGTGATTTGGAGGAACGCTGCTGCGGCAGGCTGATGCCTGCACACTCAGAGACCGACTAGCACAGATAAATACTGTGTGACGCAACACCCGATGACTTCACATAAAGAGAGAGGAGAATAGTGTTAGATGATTATGATGGATGTCTACACATTATAAGCAGTCTGAACTGCACTCACTGCTTGGCTAGTGCAGTGTCAATGAAGAGACGTCAGCTGACAGCTATAACTAATAAACTTATAAAAGAACTGTCAAATTACATTTATGCCTGATAAAAAGGCAAAACAATAATATCTTAAAATTTGACTAATACTATGTCTAGCCATCAGTCATAGTCTACATCGGGAACAAATTAGATTTATTTTGGGAAGGAATAAATTACGGATTATGGCAAAAAATCTTCAGATTGCAGATTGTTAAATATAATCGGTGATACAAAATCCAAAGGGGACACCCCTACTTTGTTGCACACAAAGTAGTTCCTATTGTGAATGCTGGGTGATGTAATGAGTACTGTGGTGAACATCCCATCAAGAGTTAATCAGCGTTTCAGGCTTTCCCATCAGATTTGTATACAATCTATCACTCACATGTGCACTAGCTTACTTGAGGGACAGTTTTAGAGAGCAGTTCTATTCTTAGATATCTGAAATTGACCATATTTTGTAAGAAAAAGATCACAGCATTAACCTGTTCTCAAATCCCTTCTCTCTCGATGTGGACAGAGTACAGGAGGAAATGTAGTTGGAGCATATTGAAATGTGATGATACTCGATGCCATGTGCCAAGAGGATACCCAGTTTATTTGACTTTAACGTACATATGTGAGTAAACATTTTCTCTTATGGCACTGAATGAGACCAGACTGAGGTCTAGGGGTGGCTGTAACTCAGGAGGTAGAGTGGTTGAGTGGTTGTTCGATCCCTGGCCCCTGCAGTCTATGTGTCGAAGTGTCCTTGGGCAAGATACTGAACCCCAAATTGAAATTGTAGAATTGTAGAAGTCCAAAATAACTGACATTCACTTCTGGAATAAACTCTCTACACCATTGCAGGACTTCAATTCTTAAGTGGCCCAGTATCACTGTTCCGATTAGGAGTGTTAATTACTTCTGATTTAATAGTGAGTGAAACTCTTACTACAAATTCAATTGTACAGTACAAAGTGCTTAAAACTCACTCATTAAGATAGTCTTTTTTTCTGCATGTGGCCCCTGGCATGAAAGGTTTGGATACCACTCACACAAAGCATCAATCTAAGCAAATCTCGTCAGTAGCTAGCTAGTTTAGTTTCAGACGGATTTTGCATCATCACATATACGTAGACGTAGGCTTTAGAAAGTGGTCTGAATATGGCTATTTGTATCAAATAGTGCACAACTGTAAACTCATATAATTTGAACAAATAAAATGGACTGAACTCATTTGAATCTACATCTGACATCTTCAATTGAGACGCTTTCTTACACACAGAAAGAATGGGGAAAGTCTACTCCAACAAAACAGTTTTTTAGAGAATTACATAATATAGGATTACAGAATTGTCTAATGTTTTAATATTCCTATGCATTGACCCAAACAACACCCAACAAATAAAACAGTGGGAACAATGGGAGGATAAAAGGAACACAAATATACCTGGAGAGAAGTATCTGAGGAGTACATTTTGTGACCAATTGAAATTGTTGTTCACGTGGAAAGAAATAACAAGATACTTCCAGATGCCACACATAATACTAAAGTGGAGCCCAACCATCTCAGTGCTGGAGAAATTTTTTTAGTGATGTCCAAAGTTATGTAATGTTTAGAAGGATGTGATGAAAGAAAAGAAGTGTTCATGATATTCCCAAAGTTTCTAAGGCATTTATGAACTGAAAAGGTTTGAGGTTTGTTGCTATACATGTCCAGAGCTAATCCTAGGGATCGTATCAGGCCCAATCTGGGCATATTTTAATGAATCATTAATGGCTAAAATAAGCTGTCTTAACTGAACTCTAATGTGTCACTCGTCATCCTCAGCCTGCTAGTGTTGTGGTGTTGCACTCCTCTGCACAGGTGGGATAGAGTGTATGAACAAATTTGTTTGCAGGGCAACAGTGCAAGTGACTCTGAATTCAGAAACATAGATTTGCTATGCTGTGTTGCTAACAAAATTTGACAAATTCCTTCAGTAACTTGCAGAGTGGAGAGAGCATTTCTGTAATTTCAACTCCAACAGAGTGATGAGCGTTCGTTCTAATTAATCACATGATATCAGTTTCACGAGTCGCATTTCCCCAGTTCAAATCTATATTCTGTCAATAATTTAAGCTTATAAACATAACAGCTTTAAATGCACACCTTCATTATTCAGATCAAGTAGCTTGTTTTAGGTGTGCTAAATTTAGTAGGCTACAACTGTTATTTAAATGTGCTAGATACTCATTTAATATTTCAATATTTAGGTAAACAATTATTAAAATTAAACATGTCCTCAAGCCAATTCACATCACTTGAAGTTTACATAAATTTTTACCTGATTTTGTTTCCTTTGTCTGTACTCTCGTAGTAGAATAGAAAATTGATTTCATGGACTCCCTCCTGGTCTGGTCCTCTGAGCCAGAGAGGCAGCTGTGTGGACTCCCCTGGCTGCAGTGTGGTGCCATCTATTGGGATCTCAATCACATTGGACAGCTGGCTGAAATCCTCAGCTGAAACCAACATCTCAGATGCCACTGAGCCTGGCTGGGGAGGTGTGGCCAAGGTTTTATAGGCTGAGCTGTTTTCAGCTGAGGTTGGGCTGAGGGGTGTGAGGGGTGTTGTGGTCTGGCTGCCAAAGGTGAAAAAATCAGGGTGTGTGGACACCACTCGAAGGCCGCACAAGGCAACACCGCTGACATTACAGAACTCAACGTAGGCCTTTCTGATCTCACCACACAGCAGAGCAGTGGGAAACTGCAGGAAGAAGACCTAACACACAAACACACACACACACACACACACACGTTACATGCTATTTACATGAATAACTGAATTGTTTTTGGTTTTAAACAAGGCTGAATCTTGTGTCTCCTAAACTTTGGTTGGCTTAGCCTGGGAAGGGGCTTGCTGCATTTCTGGCTGACATTAAGCTTAAACTCTTACAAGTAGAACTGTTGCACAGAAAGTGATTCATTTTTGTGACGTGTATTTGTAGTTTTAATAACTCAAGTACTCAATAATAAACTATAGTAGCTTGATATTTTAATCTTTTTTTAGAAATATGCTCATTCCCTTTCTTGCCAAGAGTTATATGAGAAGGTGGATACCACTTTCATATCTGATCACTAAATAAGAAGGGTCGCCTTTTAAAGTCTTACTAAATTAACAAAAAGACATAGGCACCATTTTTAAAACACTTTTATGTATTATACTATTATACTATTAATGTTTTGAGAAAGGTAGTAAGTATGGTGCACTTGAACCGTGGTAGAAATAAGTATTTGAGAACTACAATTTCTGTTTTATTAGTTCTTTTCTGAGTTTGATCATTGAACTACACCTATGAGAGACATCATTAAAGGACAGCTGGGATGCATGGTTAATTTTCTCAGTGCAGAGCTAATCAGTGGTCAAACATATTGCAAGTGAAAGAGCATTCCTGATTGTAAAGTGGGAGAAGATTGCACCGGGCAGTTGTATTATATACGAAAATATTAGAAGTAAATTGCATTTAAGCTGTTAAGTTGAGAAGTATGCTCTTGACTAGTCATATTAGTAGTTCTTTCTTTCTTTTTGGCTGGTGGATAGTGGGCAGGCTAGCAGCATCCATAAGTGATTTTGGCCTTGAACAACCATGAAAAACAAGGTTGAGAGTTGACACCAAGGCAAAGCCTACTGCCTCCAGCTTTGTTTCGTTTGGACAAACCACCACCAACAAATATTTAACAAGCATTGTCCACTGATGCTGTCTGGGCTGGCTGCTTGAGGGGAGCTCTCAGTTGGAGCTAGCTGCTGATGCTGAATGGAGGTAAGCCCACACAATCTACTGCCAGCCAGCCTTTTCTTCTAAATACACACTTTAGGTTTGGGAATGAGCTTGACCTAGAAATGCCAAGAACCAAATTGTCATTCCCATAAGACATACTTAATGTTACATAACTCAGACTGGGTTCTGGGACAATAAAAAAACTGATTGGAACATTTGTAGACTTTAGATAATCCAAACTTTGCTAGCATAGTTAGTGAGTCAATGGTACCTCCATTAGGGGCATGGGTGGTGTTATGATGGGATCCAGACGTTGATCAGGACCATATCGAACCAACATCTTGTCCTCTTTGGTCTGGTTGAGGCGAGGGCCCTGGATCTTCAGGTCCTGTCTGCCACGAACCATCAAATCCAATGTCTGCTGGCCTGTAGACAGGAGGAAATCCACACTATGTGTTAAAGTGGCAGCAAAAAAAATCTGGATGATCTGTCATTGGGATTCTTTTCTTTGATAAATGTTTTCTATAAAAAAGAAAAACAAAGGAAAAAGCAATGCAAATACAATACAATTCTACATTGTGTTCCTAAAATAGTAAATCCATTTAGGAAGCAAAACTACATTTAAATGACATATCAGCAGTGGTGGGTAGAGTAAACAACAACGGTACTCAAGTAAAAGTAGTTACTTTATAATATAATGACTCAAGTAGAAGTAAAAGTACTCATAAAAATAAGTACTTGAGTAAGAGTAAACAAGTACCTTGTAAAAAAACTACTCAAGTAGTGAGTAACTTCAGATGCAATTTCTTACTTCAAAAACAAAAACTGTTTCCACTGACATCTGCTGAGACATTGACCTGTTTGTCAAAGGAGTTTAGCTTGAAGCTAAACAGTAACATCAAATTTGACGGTGTATGATCTCAAACTCAAAATCTCAAATTATTTATATTTATATTATTGCTGAAACAGAAATTTTAACTGACTGATTGTGATCGGCTGGAGGCTGAAATGTTCACATATAACATTATGCCAGCTTATTAAAGTAACGTAACCGGCGCCGAAGCCGGCCGGTACCAGCGAGTTAGCCGGCGGCCGGTACCAGCGAGTTAGCCGGCGGCCGGTAACACCGGGTTAGCCGGCTAGCTCGGTGAGACGCCGGCGTCTCATCTTCTGCCATGTTGTTGAGCTACAGTGAGGCGAAGGAGGGCCGTGGAGGGGCGGGGCACACCTCCGTCCACCTGCGGTGCTGCCGCTGTGATTGGTTAAGGATGTCTCCCTCAGCTGAGAGCTGCAGAGCTGCGTCTGAGCTCATCTCAATTTATTTATAGATAAATTAATGTAATGACAAGCATGTAGCCCAAAGTAACGGAGTAAAAGTACATATATTTTCTCACAAATTTACTTGAGTAAGAGTAAAAGTATTCTGCAAAATAACTACTCTTAAAAGTACAATTTATCAAAAAAATACTCAAGTACATGTAACGGAGTAAATGTAACGCGGTACTACCCACCACTGCATATCAGACATCTCTGCTGACACCAAAATGAGTCTGAACTAATACTAACAAAGCAGAAATGATTAAAGCAAATATGTGTACATTACCTTCAGGGCTGGGAGCCATCTCTCCAGAGGAGGCTGCAGCTAGGTTGTACACCACACCCACAATGCTCAGCTGGCCTGTTCTGTGTGGCAGCAGCCTGAGACGAGCCTGAGGTCAAAGGTCATGGTGACTGTTAACAGCACAGCATGGCTATACTTTTGTTCAGCCTAAAGTATCTCATGAGCCAAAGAAGGTATGGTCCTACATTTTACTGCTCTTCATGTATTTTTATAGCCATTTTATGGGAGCAGTGTGTATTTACATGCATAAGAGTAGTTTTACAGTCAGCTTTCCGCAGTAGCAAGATTTCCTAAACATCATGTACACAAGAACCTGGTTTTCTAATTGGGGTAGGGGATTCTAGAAACCTGATTACCCTACTAGATTTCCCTATACATGTAATTTGGGTTGTATGTGGCTGTTTACATGTGAGCAGGTGCAGGTCAAAGACTTCAGACAGAGAAAAGGCTGATTAGGTATGCCTCACATTAAGCCTCTAAAAGTCTAAATCATGCAGTTTCTACCCCTGAATGTTCTACTCCTTGTAAAATTGAGATGCATTTGCTTTGTACTGAAAACCTCAGTTGTGTCACAACACAGTCTGTCCTCACACTGTAACCCCTCCACTAGACTCCAATAAAAAAAGGCAGTGTATTGTACGGCTACAAGTAAAATTGGTAAGCCATGCTTCCAAATTAAGTTTGGGGTAGAAGTGAAATCTGATTACCGACCTGCTGCATGTAAATGCAGATTTTACTTTATTTTAACCGTTACTACAATGCATGCAAACATATTGTCCGATTTTCTATTTAGATGATTGGTAACCTTGTTTTTTGTGGCTATGTAAGCATAGTACTACAGTCTATTCTTCTCATTGCTGTGAATCACTGGTCAGAAATTTTCAGACATAGCCAGACAGTTAAATTAAACAGCATACCAGCTTATTTGACATGAAGATCTAGCTAGTACCTAAGTGAGCTGTTTCTAGCCCTTCCAGCTAAGTGTTGCTTGAGCTTTGATAATTCATCAGACTGATCCCTACTCCACTTGCTAATAAATCCATAAGACAACTCTTAACAACATTGTGCAGATGAATTAATTTGTTTATCTACATTCTTTCCCGTTTAAATTTGTAAATTTGTAAATACTTTTTTTAGCCTGTTTATTTTCATTCTTGTTCTATCACCTTGCTGCTGTGCACTGCAAATTTCCCCACTGTGGGACGAATAAAGGTTTATCTTATCTTCATTCAATCACACACTTGCAGTACTATCGCTGCTATTAAATCATGATACAACAATCAGAGCACATTCATCAAGACATGCACTTCCAAACCACCAATGGTCAATAGTCTACAGTAAACCTTCAGAAAGTCATGTGAACACTTTACCATTTTGGTCTCCTCTGGACCCATAAGAAACTCCGGGATGACCTCAGTGGTGACAATGTCATCTTTCTGTCTCATCTACAAAATTAGAAAAATATTGAGACTATGAAAATCCACGTTTTTCCTTTTAATTGCATCTATCAACCAAACTGAATAAAAATCTATATTTCTATAAGGAAATATGCCCCGGTTGCCCACCCCTAGAGCCAGGGTCTCCTCATTGGTGATGGTCAACTCTTCAGTCATGTTCTCCTTCAATGGAGATGCACCATCAGCAGTGAACCTCCAGAGGAGTGACAGGTTGGACAGAGCAAGAGAAACTTTCAAAGGGTTCCTGAATATCACCTCCACTATGATTGGCTCTGCAGAGACAGTTACAGAAAGAAGGCTGAACACTGAGCAGGTAAAATTCAGTCTAATTTGATTAGATAGTGATGACTCATAGTATTATTCTTTATACTGTGGAAAATATATGTAATATCTGTAAAAACTGTGTGCCAGAACACCACAATACTTGGTGGGGACTAGAACTAAGTAATAGTGAAATACAGTTCCAATTTCGAAGGGTATCTGTATCTGCTGTATCTGCTAAGGACCTCTTACCCTCCATCACAGCTAGTGGGCGCCGCAGGTTGTCTGTCTGACTGTTTAGGCAGCACTGGGTAGGCTGAAAGTTTACTGGGACAATACCACGATTGGCGGCAGCCACAAGCTGCTCCTCTAGGTTGCACCACATGGCTGCCAAATCCTGGTCATACTCTTGATCCAGGGACACATGAGTGGCTGCTTGCTTTTCCCCTGTAAATATACAATTAGAATAAAAATATGATGAGTAGTTGCTAAAAAAATAAAAATAAAAGCAACAACAACAACTATAATAATAATAATAATAATAACAACCAGTACTAGCCATAAACCAGCACTATGTTGCAGGATGTCTGCAGGGTTCACCAACTTAAATATAAGTCCTTCCCAGGAACATACAGTATTGTGCAAAAGTTGACAGGTGTAAAAAAAATACTGTAAACTAAGAATACTTTAAAAAATATATAAATAATAATTGTTTATTTTTATCAATTTACAAAATGATAAGTGAGTGAACAAAAGAAAAATCTAAATCAAATCAATATTTGGCATTACTACCCTTTGCTTTCAAACCAGCATCAATTCTTATAGGTACACTTGCACAAAGTCAGGGAATTTGTAGGATTATAGTGTATGATCAACCAATTATACCAAACAGGTGCTAATGATCATCAATTTCATATGTAGGTTGAAACACAGTCATTAACTGAAACAGAAACAGCTGTGTAGGAGGCTGAAAACTGGGTGAGGAACAGCCAAACTCTGATACCAAGGTGAGGCTGTGGAAGACACATGTCACAGGTCATACACCATGGCAAGACTGAGCACAGCAACAAGACACAAGGTAGTTATACTGCATCAGCAAGGTCTCTCCCAGACAAGGATTTCAAAGCAGACTGGGCTTTCAAGGTGTGCTGTTCAAGCTCTTTTGAAGAAGCACAAAGAAACAGGCAACGTTGAGGATGCAGACGCAGTGGTCGGCCAAGGAAACTTAGTGCAGTGATTGAAAAACACATCAAGCTTATTTCCCTTCGAAACTGGAAGATGTCCAGCAGTGCCATCAGCTCAGAACTGGCAGAAACCAGTGGGACCCAGGTACACCCATCTACTGTCCGGAGAAGTCTGGCCAGAAGTGGTCTTCATGGAAGAGTTGCAGCTAAAAAGCCAAACCTTCGACATGGAAACAAGGCCAAGCAACTCAACTATGCACGAAAACATAGGAACTGGGGTGCAGAGAAATGGCAGCAGGTGCTCTGGACTGATGAGTCAAAATTTGAAATATTTGGCTGTAGCAGAAGGCAATTGTGTTCGCCACAGTTGTGCAGTGTTCACCAAGCGGCTGGAGAGTGGTGCAATAATGAGTGTCTGCAGGCAACAGTGAAGCATGGTGGAGGTTCCTTGCAAATTTGGGGCTGCATTTCTGCTAATGCAGTTGGAGATTTGGTCAGGATTAATGGTGTCCTCAATGCTGAGAAATACAGGCAGATACTTATACATCATGTACTAACATCAGGGAGGTGTATGATTGGCCCCAAGTTTATTCTGCAGCAAGAAAATGGCCCCAAACATACAGCCAATGTCATTAAGAACCAACTTCAGAAGAAGAAGAACAAGAAATCCTGGAAGTGATGGTGTGGCCCCCACAGAGCCCTGATCTCAACATCATCCAGTCTGTCTGGGATTACATGAAGAGACGGAAGGATTTGAGGAAGCCTACATCCACAGAAGATCTGTGGTTAGTTCTCCAAGATGTTTGGAACAACCTACCAGCCGAGTTCCTTCAAAAACTATGTGCAAGTGTACCTAGAAGAATTGATGCTGTTTTGAGGGCAAAGGGTGATCACACCAGATATTGATTTGATTTAGATTTCTCTTCTGCTCATTCACTGCATTTTGTTAATTGATGAAAATAAACTATTAACACTTCCATATTTGAAACATTCTTAGTTTACAGCATTTTTTCACACCTACCTAAAACGTTTGCTCAGTACTGTATAACAATAACATCGATTGATATAATTAATGAAATTGCCATTACCTGGGTTCCTGGCAGAAAATGGATGGATGGATTAACCAATTTATGGCTATATGGTCATTGAATTTTATTTAACTATTTTTATGAATGCAAAAGCTAATTGGATTTATGGCTAGTGAGCAAGAGCCTATATATTTCAGACACAAAATACACAACATTGCTGCTTTATCTGTTATTTATGGCAGCATGTTGTCATTCAGACATAGATGTCTTTTAGGTTAATGTTCCTTATCCTTAATTCAGACATGACAGCACATTTATGGACAGAACTACACGCTTATGCAATATTTGGCACCTGGTGCCTGAGAGGGTGAAGAGAGAACAGAAAAAGAGAGAGGCAAATCAGATCTGAGTTAAAAGTCTCAAAGCATGGAAGAGAGTTACTCAATGACCACTGTGAGCGCAAAGCACACTTGCCCCTGCATCCCTTATATAATCCACTGAAGTAATGTGTGAGATACATGAAAAACCCTGAGGATGTACCCACAGCAAATGCTCAAGGGTGATGAGGTGATGGCCAATCAACATTTATTTGGTCAAGCTTGTAATCAGTATGTTACCTTCTGCAAGGCGGCGTTCATGTCCGAAGTAGACCCTTGTGGCTGAGCTATGGATGCAGGGCAGAGGCAGCTGGGGAAGGCTGACTTTATTTCCCCCTATCACACTCTGAAAAACACACACAACCTGGTTATTTATGTATGTATGTTATTTTTTGCCTTTGAACCTATATTTATCATTGCAATTTCATTCATTCACTTAATATAATTATCTATCTATACAGAATGCTATAATAGTACAAAACATACTTTCAAACATGATATTCTTGTGTGTTTTTCAAATTATTTCTTCAGTCATTCTTGCAAAATCATTACTTGCATCTACAATGCAGCAAGGTCAAGTTAAAATTTGCTATACACTGAAAAAATTTGGGTTTCAGATAAAAAGATGAATATAAACGAGATCAGAAGTGCAGTTTTTATTTCCTTGTAGTTACATGAATAAGTGTTTTGCAATATTAGAAATAGCACCTTAAAGTAAATAATACTTAATATTCAGTTAGTTTTCATGTCCCTTGGATGTAATAAATGCATCACGTCTGCAACCCACTGATGTCCCCAAACCTTGTTTTTTTCTTTGAGATGCTTTTGTTACTGCAGCTTCTTTCAGTTGCTGTTTGTTTTGTGGGGGTTCTCCCTTCATTCTCCTCTTCAGCAGGTAAAATTTATTCTCAATAAGATTTAAGTGGGGAGACTGACTTGGCCAGTCTAACACCTTCCATTTTTCCCCTTGATGAACTGCTTGGTTACATTAGGAGTGTTCTTGGGGATGTTGTCATTCCACAAAGCGAAGTACCTACCGACGAATTTTGGTACCTTTTTGGACAGCACTGTATGTGTAAGTCTTGGAGACATATGTGCTAACAATGACCCCTTGTTATGCTTTTTCACAGAGAACAGAGCCTTGGAGAACTCCATGTCATTATTGTTATACAGGTGTGTACTTACCAATCAGTGCAAAGTAGTCTCTATCCTGTTAAGACAGCAATTTTAGCATACAGACATGTTTACAAACTGTTGTTACCTTGTAAACATAGAGATACTCTCTGAGAAAGGCGCCCTGCTGTGTGGCCGTCTGCCTGCTGTCATTGGTCAGGATCTGTCTGAAAGCTTTAACAGCATTCTCTTGTTGGCGAAGTGTGAAGGATTGACGGCCAATTGTGAAGTTGATATGGTCCTCTGCCAAAGACCAGCCCCTCTCCTTGTACACTTGCATGGCTTGGCAGTAACAGCGCAGTGCATGCCTCCTCTACATGAAAGGACAGTTAAGAGCAGAGCAGATCAGGCGGAGTAGGATTTGTCAGGCCATTAGGCTTTATAATGGATCACTGAACTCCCAACTCACTCCATATATTGTTTTGACCTTTCAACTACAAGAAGTTGGACCTGACCTGAGAGTCCAAATTGTTGGGCTTACAAAAGCCCAGAATTTCTCTCAGGCAGACCCAAGTCAAGTCCAAAAAAAGTGATGTATGTACAAGTGCCACCATAAGAAAAAAAAAGACTTAAATAAGGAAACTCATAGCAACATAACTAAATTAAACATCATATGTACATGGGTACACTGACATTCTTCTCTCTTGGTTGACAAAGAGCAACTGCCTAAATAAACCCTTTAATGTACAGCAGACTCAATCTGGAGTGAACAATATTGCTCAAAGGGGCATCACTGATTTTCACCTAAAACAAGTAAGTGATATAAGGTTATCTTTATCACAAACATAAACAGTACAGTAAGACTTCAAAAGACCTTACCATATTACATGTAAACTTTAAAATGTAGTTAAATGTAGTGTTCTCGCCCACTTTGTCACAGACAGGCACATTACCCCATTCACAGGTATGAACATGTCTAGAGCTCCTGGGCACCAGTGATAGTTTAGACTACACAGATCAGTGATGGTTGAAAGGCTCACCTGTCCTGCTTTGCTGAAACGATGACCAGCCAGGATCATATGGAAGGCAAACTTGCGCACCATAGGGTTACGCATATTAATAAAGCAGTGGGCAGCCTGTTCCAACAGCAGAGCACTGCGCAGGTCTGAGTCCTGGACAAAAAAGTAAAATAAAGGTCCAAGCAGAATTATTTCACAGCAATTTTATTTGATAATTCTACTTGTTAACATTTATTGATTATGAATTAATCCATTAACATAAAAATGTTAAATGGTTTATAGAGATACTCAGACCTCTAGATTCACAATTATAAACTGGTGAGAACAGCAGTTACCACAGCGGTCAATATTCTCATCTGGAAGTCGCACTTTCCTTTTCTGTCTAGCAAATAATAATACATAATGGTGACCACCACC
Source organism: Holacanthus passer (assembly GCA_025331565.1). NCBI lineage: Eukaryota > Metazoa > Chordata > Actinopteri > Pomacanthidae > Holacanthus > Holacanthus passer. The sequence goes on from JAFREQ010000059.1 coordinate 1,657,696, forward strand.
AATTGCATGCATTGCATTGTGGAATATTTTGTGTCCAAACCACATATAGAGGTATAAAATTTTCATTTTGACATCACTACAACAGCCAATGCACTATATGATGGACTACATACTGAAAAGTAAAACATTTATTAGTGAAAAATGTAATTTATCAGTAGATTTATCTCACAAGTAAACACAATTTATCACAGCCGTACCTGTATATATGAGAACTACTGAAGCAGACATGTTTTCCTATTTTCATTCAAGTGGAGTTAAGTGTGCAGCACACCTGGGGCATATAACAGGACAGAATATTATGTGGTTTCCTCACCTCACTGGTCATCTTAATAAGGAGTGTTGCAGCCTCTGAGTATTTGCCCTGACTCTTGAGTATCTCAGCACTGAGCAAAGCACAGCGCTCAGCCAGTACCATGTTCCTGTAGAGGGGAGAGGGAAGAGGTACTGTCACAAAAGGAATTTCTGAAAGGATAAGCAAAAAATAAATTTACAAAAATGTTCAGTTAAGTTGATGAGCCTCTAAGTGGCACTGTAACAGTGCCATAACATGACTTTTACTCGCAAACATACTTGCAGACATCTCTGTATGTCTGTATTGCGGTGTCCATGTAGTGTGCTGGATATGGTCTGGGAGCTCCAGCCTGCAGAAAGGCTGACACCGCAGCCATTTCCTACAGAAGATGGCAGGATGAATGGATGAAACATAAGGCCAAATGGTGTAATCAAGAACGTGCAAGAGTAAAAGTGAGATTATGTAAATATTTGAAAGAAGAGAACAGATTCTTCTTTTAGAAATTATCAGCAATAAAACACATCATTGCTCAGTTCAATCTACTCAAGGACTTTGCAGGTAGAGTCTTGCTTGGTCTTGTATTGGCATTAGTTTATGGTAGCTTATGCTATCTACAGTTGGATATTACTGTGAAACTGAAATGACTCAGTTCACTAACTTAGACTCCTCTGCAAAATTACAGACAAATTAATGACAGTTAGCATCTGAGGTTCAAACTCCTGTTAGAGAGGCCTGCTAGACACCAGGCTTCCTTCATGCAGCTGTAAGATTTGAGCTCGGGAATTATTGTTATTAACACATGGTCCTCATGAGGGTCATTGTGTGTGTTCTCACCAGTGCCCCTGCAGCATATAGCATGGCCTGGTCTGACAGAAAGTCTTTCTTGGCAGTGTGGTAACAGCTGTAGGCCAGTTCGTAGTGCTGAACCAAGAAGCACAGGTCGGCCATCTTCCTGATCTGGAGTTCAGGGGCTTCTGGGGGATATCTGAGATCACAGATGTGAAAGATCAAACTACCAATGTACAAAGTGTATTAGCCAAGTCAAGTCTAAGTTTATTATAGCTCAATATCACAAAATATGCCTCAAAGGGCTGCACATATGATTAAAAAGGCAACAAACAGTAAAGCATTAGAAACAGAATATTTCACACCCAAGACATACAATAAAACCAGTTTTAGCAAATATACAAAAATGTGAGACAAAGTGAAAAATCTTTAATATTTTCACATTAACGTGAAAATAATCAGAAAGTTTGAGGATTTAAGGTTTGAAGAAGAAGTTATGACATGTAAAATGACGAAATATTTAAGGCTCAGTGCTATTTGTAGGTCAGTAACTACATTTAAACAAAATTGTGGTATTGACCAACTTAACTCCTTTGGGCAAAAGTTCAGATTTCCTTAAGTTGTATCCCATCCATGGAAGTATGCATTCAGATGATAAGACAGAGGCTCATTCTAGTATCTCAACAGGTGACCATAGAGGAAAGTCCATGACAGTCAGGACTCCTTGGTCTTCTTTGATCTTCAAGTAGTTCTTGCCATGCTTTGAGGTCATTATCCCCCTGCAGTATGAATCATTCTCAACAAAGATGCAAACCAGAGGGCATAGCATCTCTCTGCAGCATAGAGGAGCGCTTCTCCTTAGTCAGGATGTAGTCAATTTGGTGCAAGTTCTCAACTCCAGAGTAGGCAAAACACCCCCAAATTTGAATGTTCCCACCTCCATGTTTTACTGTTGGTTTGATACACTGTGGTATCACTCTCTTGCTTGTCTACTTACAAACACCCAAAATCTCAAACTTGGAATCATCAGTAAAAAGGTCCTCGACTGTGAAGTGCTTGTATTTCTTAACCCACCCCAAGCGTTTGGTCTTGTTACCCCTCCTGAGAAGAGGTCTAGAAACTGCTACTCGTCCTCTGAGACCACTACAGGGCAGCCTTCTTTTGACAGTATGTTTGCTGATTGGAGTCTTGTATTTCTGTAATTCTGTATCTGTAATGAAGTTGCTTTTCAGATTCTCAGGGAATTAAGCTTGATGTATTGACCTTCTAATGGTGTGCACTGTACCCTTAGAAACCTTTAGTCTAGCCATAATCTGATGCTAAGAAAGTCCCTCTTTGCTTAGAATAACAATTTGATTTTTGATACTTTGATTTAGTTCTGATGCCATGTTTCCCTCTATCACAATGCTGTTTAGTAAGCAATTATCTGCTGGAAACATGAGGCAAAGCCATATGTATAACAGGTGAACCACTGGTTGCAAGTTGAGTTACTTGAACAAGCCTCTTTTAATAAAATCTGAACGCACTTCAATGGAAGCCATACAGCTTAAGGAAATCTGTCCTTTTGTACAAAGGACTTGGTCAATACCTAAACTACTTCCAGGCTAACATGGAAATACATTTTCCGATTCACTTGGTTTTAGACTTCTTACACGCACGCACGCACTACAGGACAGGACTACAATTCCAAAAATTAGGGGCTTGGTAAGACATAGTCCTATCAACTACTGGTGTTTAATTTATTTTTCATCAGTATCAGTCAAAAGGACCAGAGAGCCCTAGCACGTATATGAGAAGTGACTAGAGCTGATAACTAGAATAGCACAAATTTGTGTAATATTTTATAAGTTACATGTAGAATCTTGAATCCAGATCTAGCATACAGGGAGCTAATCTAACGAAATAAGAAAAGGGTTATATGACTAAATAAAATTACATTTAAATGTTATTTAAATGAGACAAGTGCATGAAGTGTTTTAGCATCACCCATGCAAAGAATGTGTCAAATCTTAGTAATGTTTGGTAAATAGAAATAAGTAGTTTTTGTAGTATTTATATGTTCTTCACAGGAGAGATTACGGTCAAATAGGACAACAGGAATTCCAACACAAGGGTTTTGTGAAATTGTGGAGTGAAGTGTGAAGCGTGATGGGGAGCTTACAGAAGGCCACACGTGCTCTTTGGTTCACTGATGCTCTTTTCTGGAACTTTCCCTCCACCAAACCACTTCTTGGTTGCAGTGAACAGAGACCGACTCAGACCTTTCCTGGACACCAGCTGTGGACAGAAGAGGCAGATCATGTATCTGAGAGCTGGGAGGATGTTGGAGGGTGTCTGGCTAAACAGCACCAGTCCAGCTGAGCTGGGGGGTATCATTGTAGCAATATTATTGGTAAAGTGTATGGACATTTTCAAAAACTGTATCTCAATCCATATGTACATTCTCAGATTTGTAAACGTGTACATGAATCTCTAAATACATATACCGATTTGTGAATGTACGCTAACTGTGTTCTACCAGTCAGTCGTGGCAAGTGCCTTGCAGTAGTCTGCTGGGGAAGCAGCATCAGAGCCAGAAATGCAAACAGGCTCAAAAAACTGATGCACTAATCATGCACATCACCTCTACTTCTACTACTCTACACTATTACTCATAGAGTCAGTGTTTTTTAAGTACTTGTTAATTGCACTGTATGGTGTTTATGGCTTTCAGCTTCTGCCAGTGTTACGGCCACTACGCTTTTCTGTCTTTTGTTGTGTATGTATGTGTGCGCTACTAATGGCACCTCTCTGCAAAGCTGCCTGCAAAGTCCCAGGATCCAATTTTGTGAAGCTTGTTAGTAAGCCGAATGGTAGTTTTGTTGTATTTTGTGGACCCTTCTGTGGACCCTTTTGTTCTCCTGGCAAGGACATATTTGATCAAACCCTGAAGTGTGGCCAGGCTTCAGAGCTTTGTTTAGTGACTGACTGTTAACCTTCGTTCCTCACACAGATTGTGGTCTCTGTATTAGTTTCACTAGGTGCAGGGGTGCTGTTTCTGTTGTTGTTTGGTTTTTTAGCTCTCAGGACCTTAGAATTTGTTTACTTTTATTTTGGTAAAGGAATGTATTAGCTCATAAAGAGTCCTCTTTTGGTTATATTTTGTTTTTGATTTTAAACAGCACCCTCCGGCCCTCTTCCTTGGTTTGTTCTGAATTGCTACCCGCCACTTTAAGTTACCAAATAAACTACTTTACCCTTTTACCACCTTGGGTTTTGTGTTACTTCCCTATCCCCTAGTGAGCTGGGTTGTAACAGCCAGGTTGACTTTTCTCACTAAAGAACGTCTGCTGCCAAAGGGAAGTGATCAAAACAATGATGGCTGGGTGCTGCAGAGTCATAAATATCACTGTGGTGGTCCTAACTACTCTAACAAGAAGCAGAAACAGGCATACAAACATTTTCAGGATTTTCCATCTAACAAGTAACTGGTAGCACAGTCTTTAGCTTTAACAGTGCAATCTGAGGATCTGTAATGTTATAGGGGCGCTAGATGTTGTTAACACAAGCGAACATTAGCCAATCAATTAGTTGATTCAGCCACAATGCTCGTTTATATTATGTTATTATTATATATATATTTGTTTAAATATGTTGAGGAACAAGACTTTGTTGTACCTGGTCATTGAGCTGTCTGATATTTTTCTCTATGTGTGGTAGCAGGCCTCTGAAGGTGAACTCTTGAATGAACTGTCTGATATGGTCATGGTCACTCAGGGCCAGACATGTCCCGTGGCTCCCCGCTCCCCCAGCCAGACTCTCTGAATCTCTTGCACCTTTCTTCAGGTCTGTGTTGACAGCAGTGAGGGTGTGCAGGCTCCCCGAGCTGCTCGGTGTGTCCAGCTGGAGAGGATGGCTTTCCAGGCTCATGGACACTCCATCTGGTAGGAAACAGTGTCAAAACTTATCGCACTCACAACACAGTGATCTTTAGTGTTCACTCATTTTATTGGAACTTTTATTTATCATAGCAACCAAACAACCCTGTGCAGAGTGTCTATGAAGATTCTCAGTCATCTAGGTCATAGTAATCAAATTAGCCATGAATGAAAGTGAAAAGTCAGTTCAGAATTGAAGAAGCCTCTTGGATGAGAAGTAAAACGATTCAACTCATATTTGAAAACCCTGTGTAGATGAATCAAAGGATATGATAGAAGTCCATTTGCCCTAAGATAAGATAAGATGAACCTTTATTCGTCCCACAGTGGCAGCATTTGGGGGGGCGGGAGTTGGCAAGCAAAGAGGGGCTTTCTCAGTGTCAAATCATGGCTAATCTGGAACTCTAAGTGCTTTGCAGAAACTAGATCAGTTGTATACAAAGCACCATCAGGCAGACCAAAATTTATACATCAAGCTTAATTCTCTGAGAAATTTAAAAGCAATTTCATTATAGACACACAATTTGCTAAATAAAGAATGCAAGACTCCAATCAGCAAAAAAAAGAATGCTGTCTTGCAGTAGTCACAGAGGACAAGTAGCAGTTTCTAAACCTCTTCTCAGGAGGTGTAACCTGGGGTGCGCAAAGAAATTCAAGCACTTCGCAATGGATGACTGGAAAAATGAGATTTGTGGCAGTAACAGAAGGATGTATATAAGGAGTATCACAGTCATCTAACCTCAAGTCAACGAAACATTTATGGGGGCACTTGAAGACTGAGAAAGCCAAGCATTCTGTGACATCTCAAGAATCTCTTTGTAACATTGTCAGATCATGCTGGGATAACATGGGTCATCAGTTTTTGCACAAACCTTGTGGAGCCCATTGCAGCTCAAGTGCATGCTGTCATTAAAGCAAAAGTTGCAATTCTGGCCCTATATCTGAGGATGTGGGTAGCTGTTTTTTCATGTTGCTTTTTGTGAAACTTCATACTGAAAGCTGCATGATCCGTGGCGGTATCTGTCTCGTGGCCCATGGTACACTCACACTCTATGGTACTTAAATAATGTACTTTGGGTTGTCTGCCAAATAAATGACTGTTGAAATCTATGTCTAACGTCCAATCCTACCCCCTTGTCTAATTCTGAGAATGAATCTCATTACGTCTACTGATTAATCTACATTATGGGGCAGACTACTCACAAAAAACATCCAGGCCGATACCTTCCTCCTATTTGACTGACCTTTCTCTGTTGAGTGATGACAGTCCACATCAACTTCACTAATATTGTTCTCAACAGCAGCACTGTTCACAGTTGGAGCCACATCCTCAAGCACATCCTGCAATAAGGGTCATCACGTTAACATTGGATGATGGAAGACATAACAATAATAATAAGAAGAAGAAGAAGAAGAAGAAGGTAGTTTGTATGAAACTGTAGGTATATTCAGTCTCAAAACAAGTGAAAAAAAAAGTTATGACACAGGCTTTGGGAAAAAAATACATTAAGGTACCAATGGACCAAACTCTACAGCATGGATAGTAAAGTTGCGTGTAGCACCTAGCATGTACTTGCCAGTGTATTATTATAACTCAAAAAAACTTAAAATTTTGGATTTCCTACATTGTAATCATATGAAATTAACAATTAAAAAATCTGCTGCAGGCCAGCAAACTGCACTGTGCAGGCAGACAAGCTGACCTTCCGGCTCACCATTGGCCCTGCTCGCTCTTTAGTGGTCCTCAGTCAGAAGCTTGTGGATTTTGCTTTCCAATTTTTTTTCCAAAGTTGAAGTTTACTGTTGCCGTACCTGATGACACTGGACCATAGTCATTCACTGCATGTGGAGGGAGCTACAGTACTTACCTGGTTATACAGATTATTCCTGTGCAGGTATTGACTCCAGGGGTCTGGAATTTGTTCATCTTCTTCAGCTGAGAAGGTACGAGTGTTCATTTTCAACAGATAGCAGCCCTGAGAACCGTACCTCTGTTTCATGTCCTCATACACCATATCTGCCCTGGAGAGGAAGGAGGAACACTAATCAAACACAAATCAGCTTGATCTTATTAAAACCCAACCAATACAACAGCATGAGCCATTTTTGCAAATTCATCTACAGACATTCTGGGTTGTTGTTTTTAAAATATTTGTTGACTCTGTGGTAGTTTTGATTGGATTTTTACAGACATCATCTTTAACACTGCTCAGCTTTCTCTAATCATATACTGATGCCTTTTAAATCTAGGAGTAGCCCAAAAACACAAAAAAATAGAAGTCTAGACAGTCATAATGTTAACAGAGAAATTATACAACATGGCACCAATGACACCAATTTGCCCCAACACTGATACAAAGAAAATAATGCGAATGTTTCACAAACTTAGACAGTATAATGGTATGATGTTCAGTCCTACAACACAAACTGGAAGATCTGCAGAAATCTATTCATGATAGTGACGCTTTTTTCAGTACCTCTGTTCATCCCCCTCGCTCATGTCATGCAGTAAGACGTAGTACTTGAGCGTGTTGGGGATAAACCACTTGGGGTTGGTGTATTCTCCACTGTGCTGAATTCTGTGCTGCTCCTGAGAAAGTTTGAGGAACTGCTCCACAGGGACTGCCTCAGTGGAAGACACTACCAGTAGGCCTGTGAGGTACAGGATGTCAAGGGCACCACTATAAACCATGTGGATCCACCAGATAAGAGCTGATACACTGAACTAGGAGACTCAATGAGGGCACTACTAATAACAATAATAGCAATACTACTGCTACTTTTAATAATAATATTATGTCCTGAATCAAATAAAGTACATCACATTATGCGACAAAGTTGTAATTTTACAGGGCCTTAAGATGAAGAAACTCTGCTCAGGTTTGAAGTGAGCGTAATTTTGTTGAAACCACATTTTCTAGGGTCATTAAGATAACGGGCTAAATGTGATGTGCTTAAAAGTTTAGCAGCAAGATTCTGACTACTATTCACTATTGTTTACCATGAACAACTACATAAACATGGAGTAAAACCTCTTACTTAAATGTTACATTTTTGGAGTTATTAAACAACACACTTAGTGTTATATTTTAACACAGCCTGTGACATGAATGATGTCACACCACTGGACCAGGACACTGCTTAACCTAAGTGGAATTTGAAGAAATTATCTGACCAGAACTTGTGGACTATTCATGACCAGTGACCAGATTTGTGTGCTATTGGGAGGATACAGGCAAGGTAGTGGTTGAGGAACTCATGGTCGGAGGGAGGCATTGACTGCAGGAAGTTCTCTCTGTAGGTTTCAAACCAGGGCGTGGTTGCTAGAAACAAAAAGACAAAATGAGGTAGAGAATTTCATTCAACAGACACCACTCAGCCATTGTCTCATACTACATTATTCATTGTTTACCAAATAATTATTAAAAAACACTGCTTTTGGTTTATGACTTTGGTGTTAAAACACATATGTAAATGATGTGTGTTATTAAACAACTGTGTCACAATTTCATCAAGACAACACAACCTGTGTTGCTAAGTAAGATGTGAGGTTTTTGTCTTAAAAACAATATATGTAACTGCTTCTTATAAATCACTTTAAGTACCATTTCTATTTGTTGAGATATTTAACAATCCCATTGTTAATTGGTGCAGTCTTCAGTGTAGTCCAATATTTTCACATGAACCTGGAATTAACCAGAAAGTCTGAGGATTGTCTGCACCCGTAAAAATATGGGTTTCCACAAAATGAGACCTGTCTGTATATTAATTAGCATAATTACAGCAAGCACCACATCTGCTGCAGGCTTCATATGAGCATAACATGGTACTAGTTACTTACATACTTGCACTTTTACATGAATTGGTGATGATATAAACCACCTTTTGTGCAATAAACCTTGGCTGACTGTGGATCAATGAAGAATTCATGAGAGCCTGATCATTGCACTAGACTTTCAACAAATCCAAATGCTGTTTACCAAAGAAGGTCTGCAGTAAACTTTTAAAAATATGAAAGCCATCATTTATAACATGATCATTGTACAGACTCATGAACTGAAACAATGGTCACTGATTTTGCAGTCGTCTCTGCCCTTTAAATTTTTGATATCCATATACCTCAGTGATATTTACTGAAAGGAATGTAGTGACATTTAACTGTGGGTTGAGGTTGAATCTTAATGACTTCGTTGATCCCTTTCACAGTTCTTACAAACCACAAGCAAAAGTCCAGTATTGCGCGTATTGCCATTATAAGATGAGATAAACCTTTCTTCGTCCCTCAGTGGGAATGAGCTAGATATAACACCAAGCACTATGATCCAGCAGGTCATGCAGCAAACAAGAGGTGGATGTTATGACAGTCATAATTTTACAGTTGACAAGAATGGTGTAAAAAGTTATTTTTTTCTATATTCACAGCTCTGTAACTAAAACTTTGAAAGAATTTAATGAAAGTTATTAAGCAAATATTTGGGCAAAATGAAACTACATTGACATGTATGCTTCCAGTGAATAATTTCCAGTGAGAAACATTCTCTCTTCACTTAGAGACATTTTTTACAGTGTAGTACAGTGGACTGATAAGAGTACTCTGTCACATGGTGCAACAACAATCATCTGAAGCACGATATCAGCAAACCCAACGAGCTTGTGGTGCACTACTGCTGTATTTCAATTAGGATGTAAGTTCATTGAGAGAAATAAAAAACAGGGTCAAACTCCTTGTATATCACATGCTTGCCGATAAAGCTGATTCTAATAGAACACAAATTTGTAGCCATGGCAGTAGACAATATTTCAAATGTGGATTGAAACTTGGATGCTTCATACACATATTCAACCCAGAAGCATAGAAGATCTATACAATCACCAAGGTGGGCACCCAGAATTAGTGCCACCAATTCAGTATCTGACCAAATGTGAAATATGGTAATAATACTACTTTCTGTTTTTCAGTTATGGCATTGAATAATGACCAGAAAAGTCTTTTTGCAGAATATTATCATGTCACAATGAAGTTGACCTTTGACCTTTTGGATATAAAATGTCATTACTTTATCATTTTATCCCATTAGACATTTGTATAAATTTTTCTCATAACTAGCACAGGACTTCGAAATAAAAAACTCAGGACCAACAGAATACGCAAACTATTTCTTCTTGCAAACTATTTGTATTGGATTTTGGGTGAACCCCTAAACACAGTTACATGCACACCTTCACACGAAAAGTGCAGGTGTAGATGCACTCTTAAACCTCAATTTGCATAGCCATATTTGTTCCTGCTTCAAGAGTCTTTATACCTGTCAATTAGAAAAACGACAAAGAAGACTTGCAAATTCAGCGATTGTGTCACATCAACAGGGTTTTTCAACAGCACCAGAGCAGGTGTCATTAGGTGCAATCATTTTATAGCGCCTGTGCCATCAGTCTATTACATGTACCTGTAAACCATCATTGGCAGCGACCATTAATAACCCTTAAACATCAGAAACAGGATAATTGATTCATTCATATCACTGATATAGAAACCCAATACAGACAGACAATACAACGTACTTCACAATTGAGGATTGTAACAAAAAGCAGAGACACCCACAAGACAGTGCAGCTACTGGAAACTACAGGTAGAAGAACAGGGCAGGTGCAGCAGAGCTGAGGGGACTATAGCTACCCACACATCATCCAGGAGACAGTGATACCTGTGTAGTGCTTGGAGGTGCTGACTTCCAACAGTGCTTCTTTCCAGGCACTGTACCAGGGGATGCTAGTTTTAAGAGAGTGATCTGGTAGGTGGAAGCAGAGAGCCAGGGCTAATGTTAGCAACATCCCATTTCCTTCAAGGTTTCTTAATTCAAATTGAGAATTTACAGATGATCAAGGGGAAAACTAGGGAGGAGAAGCATTTTGGAGGTCTGAAAATGGCATCTGAAAATTGATTCATTCAATGTCACAGGGGCTTTCATTATAGGATCAACTATTACAGTGTAAGTCAGTATGTGCTGTTTGAAGTTTGCTAATGGTCTCGTAGAGGACAGACAGTGTCTCTTAAGCGTTGGCAGGGATGTAAAATGCCACAATGGCGGTAAATTCCCTCAGGAACGGATGGAAATTTACAATCATATATTCCACCAATGGTAAACAGTGGCTCGAGACCACCGTAGTGCTTGCACACCATTTACTGTTGATATAAACACATAGCCTTCTCATGTCTTACTGGTGGATGAGGTGTCCCTTTACGCACAGAACAAGACAGTCCCTTCAACTGAATGGTTGAGCGAGTTATGTTCTCAAGGAGCCACATTTACGTGAAAATAAACATACAACGGTCTTCCTTGTCGCGCTGGGTGGTAAGTTGTGGTCTGAGGTAGATTATTGTCCAGAGAATAATGGACATTTGCAAGGAAAACAGTCAGAAGCGCTGGTCTGCTGGGGTTAGCCTGTATCCAGGCACAAATGCCGGGTCATTTCCCACGTTTATATCTCCTGTCACAATATCTGGTGGTGCCACGGCTTTAGGCTCTGGTCTTCTACGCAGGCTAAGGCTGTGCATCTTCTCTGTAAGAGCTGCTTCAATGGTGTGTGGAAACCAATTCAGTCAATTCATTTTCAGCAACGTCTGACAGTCATAAATGCAGTGGACAGTTGTAAACTCAGTGGGAAAACTGGACAAAGACTAGTCCTTACAGTGGGGGAAACAAGAATTCAGCATTCTACATCATTCATTCAACATTGTTTTCAACAAAAATACAGTATTTTCAATGCAGCTATTTCCCATGAAATTTGGACCAAACATTGGTATTAACTAAATAAAACAACACAGATAAAGAAATCATAACATTCCAATCCATAACAAAAAGTTATTCACAATTAAGTGAAATGGCACGGGAATAAAATAATTGAATACACAAACTGAAATATATGTAATACTTGAAGCCTGTGTTTGCAAGATGCTTCCTGTACAAAGAAACTAATCCCTCACAGTGTTCAGGTGGGATTTTGGCCCATTCTTTCACACTTTCAATCTTGAAAGATTCTGACGGGCCTGCTGGTGAATCTTGATCTACTACTATCTACCTCCCACAAATGTTCCATTGGGTTTAAGTCTGGTGAGTGGCAGAGTCATTCCAACAATTTTATCTTCTTCTCTGAAATCAACTGACAGTCTCCTCTGCAGTATGTTTTAGATCTACTGGAAGGTTGATCTGCACTTAATCCTCATCCTTCTGGTGGATGGTGAAAGATTCTCCTCAAGAATTTCTGGGTACATGGCTCAGTTCATCTTCAACTCAAGAATTTAAATTCTGCTTGTATCAAGAGTAAAAAAAACAGTCCCATACCATGATGCTTCCACCTCTGAACTTCACTGTAGGTATGGTATTTTTAGAGTAATATGCAGAGCCATTTCTATGCAGGGCCATCTTGGAAAACCCTGACTGCTTGTGTTTGTTGACGTCTTTTTAGTGATGTCACAATGCACCAGATTTCAGCTACAATATTAACTTGGTGAGTTAACTGACTTTTACTGATAGAAATTGTCTACAAAACTAAGAAAATACAAGCTAGCTTGTATAACAACCACAATTTTACTGTAAGATGCCACAGTCAGTACTGAACATAATACATTGTGCTTCACAAAACACAACAAAAGGACTGACAGAAAGTCTCATGCTGTACATGTAACTATTTCAACTCACTCTAACCAGAAAATGCAGAAAACTGCCAGATTTATCTGGAGAAATAGTTTTTAGAAACATTACATTCAATTCTACATAGTCACCATGGTCATTTACAACTCAGCTTAGATCAATTGTATGATTAATTTACAATAGTCCAACGTTTACAAAACCACAGTAATCTACATTCAGGTTAGGAATCAAAACTGCAAGTAATACCTGCATGTAATACCTGCATGTAAACAACGTAAATGTTAAACAAGCTCCAGTTCTTTTAGCCTATTTTAAGTTTAAGTTAGAGTTCCGAGGTTGTCTTTGCTGAACACAGACTGATGAATAAGAGCAGATTGGCTCACATACTCTCCTTCAGAGAGTGAGCATAAAGAATTGATTTTTTTGCTAATATAATCTCTTCATTGGCAAATATCTGAAATGGTCTTCTGGAAACTCCTTGTTATACCTTGGCTTATGAGAGCACAATATGCTGTTAGCCCTCTAGAGGTCCAATCTTTAAATCTTTTGTCATGTCTTTTGTCATTTTTAATTTCAGCTGCTTTGCTCGAATTCAATTTTAAAGTGTGTTTAAGCGTTTCACTCCACATCAAAAATGAAGGGCTATTGTTATAGATAGTGAGGAATCACCAATCATTGAATTAACTTGCAGTCCTTTACTCATTAATTTCATTCCATCTGGCTTTATAGTTAGCTATACAACAATCTAATTAAGGCCTCAGTGGACTATATATACTATAATAGTCTTTCAGAACTGGAAGAGCTAAACCCCCTTATGCTTTGGTTGCAGGTTAGGTTTTTTAGGTTAGGTTTTTCCCTGCTCATATGTATCTGGATAATAATTATAATTTGTCCCATTTCTCAGAACTGTCCATCAACAACTTCTATAGGTACTGACTGAAAAAAGATATAAGACCCCTGGTAATATATATTCATCTTAATTGATTCTATGCATGAACCAAGCCTTAACTATGATCTTAAATTCCACTTATGAATGTCTGCTACAATTTCCTTATTGAGAGGTCCACAATTAATTCCTCCTGACCTTGATAAATCTTTGGGTATATGTATCCCTAAGTATTGCCGTGACTCATCAACCCAACCTAACTGGTATTCATAAAGATCTTGAAGGGGATCATAGTTGAAACTAAAAACCTGTGCCAAGTAAGAACTGTAGCCTGATAATGACATCAGCGCTGGCAGAGATTGCGTTTGCCTGTCAAGTACTTCAGGAAATAAAGTCAGTTTCTGTTCATCTGCTGCCATTATTTTGTATTTTGTTTAATGTATGACACGTCATAGATTCATGCAGAAAAATCTGTTACGTCCAGAGATGGTTTTAAAGCACGTGGACAGCTGCTTGGGCCAGTGACAGTTAGTATGGACAGATCTGTAAATATGCGAATGGTCCCCACTTTCATCTCCACCCACCCCTCCGCCTCTTGCCTGCAGCTTGAACATACCTGCTCACCTTCAACTAACAAACACACATGGTGCTTTCAGCCATGTGTCACACGCATATGAATTACCTTACCTTATCATGCTAACATTTTACTAGCAGCTTTATCATTACATGCTTTCTTTATGAACAACCCAAAAGTTATGTGAAGTTTGATGTCAGAATTATTATCATTATTTGTAAATTATTAATATTAGCTAATTATTATTAGCTACCTGACAAACTGATTTGAGTAATTTCTTCCATAATTTCTTGGTCAACAAAATGTATACCATAAAAATAAAAACAGAAATAAAAAGATAAACTTACCAGTTGACTAACATGTCGGCTCATACTCACTGTGTCCCCAGGATAAATGGACGGAACAGCATCAAGCTTCAATTTAAGGCTTGTTGCAAAAACCCATTTGTTTCGTGTAAGATTTTGCAACTTTGCAACTGAAAACAGAACACGTCTCTGACACCATTTTGAAAATATTGAGCTATTGGGCAATATGGCTGTGCATGCGGACACAGCGGCCCCTCGCAGTCCCAACAACGCTGTGTTTTTAAATGTTTCTGAGTACATGTCTACAAGTTCGTCTATGTCTAGAGTCAAGTATAGTTGGCGGTTTCTGCTAAACATCGTCAGAACAAAGGATTACCATCTAACAACAGAGCACAAACAGAAAATCCAGAGCCATGGACTACTCCGACAGCGTACAACAACATCGCCGACCCCGATTGCTGTTACCACCCAGGTGAGGAGGCACCGCAAGTGGTGTAAGAGGAAGCAGAAGCGGGGGAAGCGCGGAGGTACATCCACCATCATGAAGTGCTTCAAGAGGCTAGTCATGCAGCACGTCAAGTCCAACCTCCCTTCCACCCTGAACCCCTTCCAGTTTGCATATCGGGCCAACCGGTCCACTGATGACGCAATCTCCTCCTCCCTCCACGTCACCCTCACCCACCTAGACACCAAAAACTCCTCCGTGAGAATGCTGTTCATAGACTTCGGTTCAGCGTTCAACACCATCATCCCTCAGCAGCTGATTGGAAAACGGGACCTGCTGGGGCTGAGCACTTCACTCTGCAACTGGATGCTGTACTTCCTCACTGTGAGGCCGCAGTCAGTCAGGGTTGGCAACAAAACATCGAGCACAATCACACTGAGCGCCCCCCAGGCGTGTGTGCTCAGCCCACTGCTCTTCACATTGCTGACCCATGACTGCACACCAACTCACAGCACCAACCACATCGTCAAATTTGCAGATGATACAACTGTAGTGGGTCTCATCAGCAACAACGACGAATACAGCTACAGGAGTGAAGTGAACCAACTGGCCAAGTGGTGCAAAGACAACAACCTTTCCCTAAATGTGGGGAAAACAAAGGAAGCTGTCATCGACTTCAGGAAGGTCCACACCTGACACCTCCCTCTGACCATCAACAGTACAGAAGTGGAACGAGTGTGCAGCACCAAATTCCTTGGGGTGCACATCTCTGAGGACCTCTCCTGGAACAACAACACAGCTTCCCTGGCCAGGAAAGCCCAGCAGCGCCTCTACTTCCTCCGGAAGCTGAGGAGAGCAAGAGTCCCCGCGAACATCATGACTTTCTACCGCGGCACCATTGAGAGCATCCTGACCAGCTACATCACTGTGTGGTTTGGGAGCTGCACTTCTGCCAACCGCAGGACCCTGCAGCGCATAGTGAGAACAGCTGAGAGGATCATTGGTGCCACACTCCCCAACCTCCTGGACATCTACAACAACTGCCTTGCACGCAAAGCCACTGGCATTGTGAGCGACCCCATTCACCCCTCACACACCCTCTTCAGCCTGCTGCCATCTGGGAAAAGAAACCTGAGCCTCCGGGCCAGCAACAGCTTTATACACCAGGCTGTCAGGAGGCTGAACTCTCTCCCCTTCACCTCCAAACAACATGGATAGTCCACCACTGCCATCACCCCACTCCTCCCAACCTGAACTGCAACCCAGCCAAACTGGGTTTAAAACCACAGCACAGTGAAAAAGACACTTTCCCAACACATCCAACACATCTGCTAGCTCTACTACTCATCCTATGGATGAAAACAATCAGACTGGACTGTTTTATCACTGCATACTTTGCACCTATCACAATATTTTGCACCAATTATCATATATTGCAATGCTTTTTACATCTGTAAATACCTATCTGCTCGCCATCTGTAAATATCTATGTACTTGCACACCAGCCAGGCAGTATTTTACTACACTTTTTGCACTATCCATTACATTGCATTGCTTGTTCTAGTGTCTTGTTTCTTAGTGTCTTTGTCTTTTTGGGGTTTTTTTCCACTGTGCCTGTTTGCACAGGGGTCTGAGAGAAACAGCATTTCAATCCCGTCTATGTCCTGTACATATGGCAGAATTGACAATAAAAGTTGACTTTGACTTAAAAATAGAGAAACTTTGCTTAAAAAACACATATATGTAGATATCCTTCGGAAAGCCCCACCCCGCATGTTGACAGGATTACTTCCTTATGCATGTAGCGTAAGGCGGAAATGCTCAGCCATGCCATTATTTCCCTCACAATATGTCTTGTAACATATAAAAAAAACACCATATGGACATGTTTACAAGGTCAAAAACTCGACTTTCATTGGAGGAGTTCTTTAATATAGACTGACATATCATTGTATTATCCGCTAAACCCTCAAAATTAGCATCAACCTTAAAAAGCCTGTGAAGCTCTAGTCCTTACCACTGAAGTTGAGGTCATAGTCTCCTGCTGTGATCACACTAGTCACAGTGCCCTCTTGCGGTTGGCAAGATAACACCACTTCATTGAGCAGTCGGCACTGGGCAGGGCTGAGGGCTGCAGATGCTGTGTTTGGACTTGTCACCACATTGTTGACACAGATGCGCAGGTTTTTCACAACCTGCACCTGGTTGTTGGGGTCCCGGATGTGACCTAGAGAAGAAGAAGAAAAAGACAACATTACTTTGTCCAGTCAGCCAGGACAGTATGATTGCAGTTACACGATCTCTAAAAAACGTTTTAAATGTGACTACATGGCCGTGGTAGCTTTGTAAGAAATATAGTATGAACTATATACTATAGTATGAAACATCAAGCATTTTGCATTCAATTATTGTCTGGCTCAAGCTTGTGTCCAATGTGAGAATTTGCTAGTTCGAGTTTTAAACAAAAAAGGCAATGTAAAAATGTCACATTGGGCTCTGACAATTTGTGATGGACTCTTTTCACTTTTTATCGATTTTTTTTTAACAATTGATTAATTAACAGAAAAAATAATCAACAGATTAGCAAAATTCACAAAAGCCATTAGTTAAGGTTAGGGCCCTATGAATATAAGCAAAACAATAAAACCCAACACATATTACTTACCTTCCCTATTCAGCTAGCACTGAAAGAGCCATACCAAACAGCTTTACAAAACTATTCTCACTGACAGTGATAAAGGGGTTCAACGCTGCATACATTCCTTTTCAGTACTTAATATTATGATCTTTAGTGAAGATTAATGAGAACACAAGGTCATTTTTAAAAACTCATTAAATATAATTCATTGGCAATAAACAGAATGCCACATGGATAACTGGAATGCCTGGTAAAGCACCCAGAAGATAAAGGGCCAGCTTATTTTGGTCAGACAATGTCAACCTTGACAAATTATGATTTGAGCATTGTAACGTCAGACTTCATCTAATTCAATTTCTACTCCCGGACTCGTCATGTCATCATAAACATCACCATAACTGATCTATTATTGTTATTGTCTGTGTGTACAGTGTCAGGAAAAAGTCTGGGGCCCCTGGTCAAAATGTCAGTGAATGGCTAAGTGAGTAAAAGATGTACTGACCTTCAGGATATAAGATAAGGTATTCTTTTATTAGTCCCAGGAAGAGGAAGTTTCCAAAAGGCATAAAGTTATAGATGAAACATTCTTTTCAACATTTTAGGCAAGATTTGTGTATTATTTTTGCTTTGTACAATTTAAGAGGAAAAAAAGGAAAGGAGCACCATGCAAAAGTTTGGGGACTCCAAGCAATTTGAGCTCTGAGCTTAATTAGCTTGTTAGGGCTGTTAAGGGAGTGATCACAGTTAAGTTCGAACTTAGGCCACAGCTCTTGACTTGCTGAACAAGGAAAAGACTGTCTTTTTGTTTTCTTTTTCTTCTTAAATTTCAACACATCGGATCTGCAACAGGGTGTCCCGCAACCGGATGCTCCCTGTAACCTGCAGAAGTGGAATAACTTCAGAGAAGGAGACGGAGCCGGCGAGACCCGCTTTTCAACCGGTTGACCCGCCGGTCCATCTGCCCCAAAGAGGACCACATCATTCTTCGCACTGTAGGACACCTTCCTGCTGTTGCCACGGGATACACGCTCATTGCATGGAGCGACTAAGTAAGAGAGCTATTGTCTGGGCAGAGATAGAGTTAGAGCGTCTTATTTGTTTTTATTTTCTTTTAGGAAAGTTGTGTTTTTGTGTACTTCACCGAGTTTTTGTGTACTTCACGTGTCCTTGTTTAATTGGTGTAAACACTAGTGCCGATCAGCTCACTAGGAGCCTGTTTACACATCTGTGTAACTCTGCTTTGTACAGCCATCTGCAGGTCACAATAAGTCAGGTTCTGTCTGGAACAAAGACCAACGGAAGGCGGACAGTCCTAGCTCACCCACCAGCCTCTGAGAGACAGAAACCCACCTTTGTTCTCCCCCGCGGCCATTGTTAGCCACCCAGCTACTTTGAGCGCCTGCTCCTCTTTGTTCCCTTTCTGCTTTCACTAACCCAAAACCCATGCCGACGACCGCACCCAGTATCAGTGTGTCCAACAATACCGAGCGCCGCCTTGTGTCTCTTAGAAAAGCAGGTGGAGTCGGCGCGGCTCAACCCCCCTTTCAAACCTGGTGTGACATAGACACATCGGCCATTTTGGATTTTGCTCCAACATGATCCTCACGAGATCATGTCTGCTATTTCCCCTCCCCTCTCCCTACCACATACACGCACACACACACACACACACACACACATACATACATAAACACACATCCACACACACACATCTGGTTTATAGCCAGTTGGACAATTACGCAGTGCTGACTGACCTGATTTGTTGGTAATTTCACTTGAGCAACTCCTTTTTAATAAACATTCGTTCATTGATATTGGAGCAGCCTTATTTTTTATATTCATTTTATTTGGCTGTGCTCCTTTTGTTTAGCTGAAGTCCACCTGTTGTTCCCTTGGTCTTCAACACTCCTCAAGCTTAGCTTCTTTTTTCCACTAACAAGCAACTTTGATTGAACAGTATTGCCAAGGAGGCTGCTTCAGCAATCATTCAGTAGATTTTTAGCAGACAAAACTGCAAAAGCTGGTTCTGTTTTGTTCAACCAACAGTCTAAAACCCTAACTATATTCACTTTACTATCTTAAAAGGCTAAGAAAACTAGCTGAGGGGTTCCGGTAATGGCGGCTTGCTGAGAGGACGCGCTTGCTTCGGCTCCGCGACCTTTCTGTAAAACTCTGGACAATACTTGTTATATGAGACATTGAACGACGTCTAAAGACAGCTGTGATGCCTCTCTCGCAAAGGAAACCCAGTAAAAATACTAGCAAGCCGACTCAGTCGAAGTTATCCAACTTCACTTCTAAGGTGAGCTCTGAAGCTAGCTGCCACAATAGCGAAGCTAATATAAGCACATGCGAGCTGAATGAGAAGGAAAAGACGGCCGAAGCAGGCTCAGACGCAATACTGGCTGCAATTGCAAATTTGAAATCTGATTTTTCCTCCAAACTAGATGGTATTTTGTCAGCA
Organism: Holacanthus passer; assembly: GCA_025331565.1. Lineage (NCBI taxonomy): Eukaryota > Metazoa > Chordata > Actinopteri > Pomacanthidae > Holacanthus > Holacanthus passer. The sequence goes on from JAFREQ010000059.1 coordinate 1,677,655, forward strand.
AGAATGTGAAGAAAGATGTTAATGAGTGTGCCAAGCGGGTCGGTGAGGCGGAGGTCCGGATATCTGCAGCAGAGGATAGCATCACCAGCCTGCAAGCGAGGGTTCAGGCCCTTGAAAATAAAAACAAAGATCTCAAGGAAAAAGTGCTGGATTTGGAGACCCGATCGTGAAGATCTAACCTGAGACTGGTTAACCTACCCGAGGGCGTGGAGGGAGAGGCACGTGCACCTTCCTGGAAAACTGGCTGCCGGAGGCTCTGAACTTGGCACCGTTACGCACCGCTCTGACACTGGAGAGAGCACATCGGGTCGGCCAGAAGAGTATATCAAACACCGCTGCACCAAGGACTCTTATCATGAAGTTCTTAAACTACAAGGATAAAACGACCATGATAAGAGCCGCCAGGGCAAAGGGACAGATTCTATTCAAGAACCACCCGGTGAGATTCTACGAGGACATCGCAACCGGTGTGCATAAAAAACAGAAAGAGTTTGGTGGTGTGAGACAGCAGCTTCGTGCCATGGGGATCTGATATGGCGTGATTCCCGCGCGGCTGCTGGTGACACACAACGGTCAGTCTCGCATCTTTAATCAGCCAGCTGAAGCAGAGAACTTTGTAAGGACTTTGAAAGCTGAAAGTGGATCTGGGTGAGACAAGGTAGACATCATCACATTGCAGTGTATTGATATGGTTGGATAATCACTGAGCCTTAAGTTAGGTAAAAACAAAAAAGGATAAATAGTTTGCTTATTATATGTGATGTATGTTGGTCCAGAGGCCCACAGTCAATATTAATAGCCTAATCTTCGGAACGTATTTAATAACGAGTTTCCTATGTAGCGGGGTGGGGTAAGAGGAAAAAAGTGTTCAGGCATAGTCGTTGATCCTCACTTTTGTGTGGAACAGCCTTTAGCTGTTAGATAGGTACCAGTATATAAAAGGGGGAGGGAAGTGGGTAACAAAGTTTTAAGTTAAAAGGGGTTTATTGTTCATTGTTCACTATTATGGATGTAGTTTTTAACGTCCAGGTGTTTTTTGTTTGGAACTGCAGAGGACTACAAAAACTGAAAAAAGTCAAACAGGTAATGACTAGGGTGAAATCTATACACTCTGATATCATGCTATTTCAGGAAACCCACCTGCTATCTAGTCAGGAGGCAAAAATTAGGAGAAGGTGGAAGGGCAGTATATATTCAGCACCCTTTACTTCTCAGGCAAGAGGGGTTATGATTTTGATTCATAAATCCATATCATTTCATGTGACAAGGGTTATTAAAGACAAGACTGGGAGGTATATATTATTCTACAGGGCACACTTATTACAGAAAAAATAAACCTGATAAATATCTATGCTCCAAACATTGATGACCCAAAGTTTTTTCATAATCTCTTTCTCACAATTTCATCTCTGTCTGGTAGCTATATAATAGCAGGGGATTTTAACTGCACATTGAACCCAGAATTGGATAGAAGCTCAGGTATTGATAACTCTCATTCTAAAAGTAGACAAACAATTCAACACTTTATGAAGGAACTTAATCTGATGGATATTTGGAGGGATATGAATCCCAAGGTTTAAAATACTCCTGTTTTTCAAATACACATAAATCATATTCTCGTATTGATTACTTTTTAATTTCTGCCAATTTGAGACATAAAATAAACTGTCATTATGATAGCATCCTAATATCTGACCATGCACCAAACTCATTAATATATGAAGATTTAAGATAAAGGAGAGACCCCCCCTAGGTGGAGATTTAAAGAAAAATGGCTCCTAGACTCAGAATTTATATCTTTCATAGATAATCAAATTAATATCTTTTTCGAAACCAATACAGATGAAACACCACCCTCTTCAAGGTGGGAAGCCTTTAAGGCCTACATAAGAGGTCAGATAATTAGCTTTACGAGTTATAAGGCAAAACAAACTTATCAGAAAACAAAAGAGTTGGAAGCAGAGATTGAGTTGCTTGAGAGGGAATATTATTAAACGCTATGTCCAAACATTCATCAAAAACTTCTGCTACTAAGAACACAGTATAACGAACTCTCTGCCTCTAGAGCAGCCTCATATCTTTTGCGTCTTAAGCAGGCATTTTATGACCAAGGGGAGAAGCCCGGGAAACTATTAGCCTGGCGCCTCCGACAATTACAAAATGAGAAAAATATTACCTCAGTTGAAAATAGTGATGGATAGATTATTGTTGACCCTTTAGAAATCAATGAAACTTTTAAGGTCTTTTTGAAAAATTATACAGTTCAGACATAGTACATATGGGACAATAGCAAAATCTTTTCTTAGATACCCTCCAAATAACCAACATTTCAGAATTAATGAGTGCAGATCTTGGTGCGGCTATAACTAAGGAGGAAATATCTATAGCAATAGACCATTTAAAAACAGGTAAAGCCCCAGGCCCAGATGGGCTGCCGATAGAAATTTATAAAAAATTTAAAGCTAAATTGCTGGTCCCTCTTTTTGACATGTCCTCTGACTCATTTGAAAAGGGAATTCTCCCTGCCTCATTAAGAGGAGCCCTGATAACTTTACTGCCCAAACCTGGTAAACCTTGAAATAAGTGTGAAAACCTAAGACCAATAAGCCTTCTTAATGTGGATTTAAAGATACTTTGCAAAATCTTGGCTCGAAGATTGGAGAGAATATTACCTGACATAATTGCTTGCGACCAGAATGGGTTTATTGTAGGTAGACAGGGATTTCATAATGTGAGAAGAGTGATCTTTATAATCTGGAAGAAAAACCAGACACTGCTTTGCTATCATTGGATGCTGAAAAGGCCTTCGATAGAGTTGAATGGCCCTATTTATTTGAGATATTAAAAAGATTTGGCTGTGGGGACAATTTCTGTCGGTGGGTTAAACTTTTATATAATGAACCTTATGCTGAAATATTAACAAATGGAGTTATATCTAAATCATTTAAAATCAAACAGGGATGTAGGCAAGGGTGCCCTTTGTCCCCCCTATTATTTATTCTAGCAATTGAACCGTTTGCCATTGCAGTGCGGTCTCATAAAAACATAATTGGTTTGACAATAGGCCAACAGGAGCACAGAATTGCTTTATTTGCTGATGTCGTCATTCTTTTTTTGGAAAAACTGAAAAATTTATTCCAGCCTTGTTAGATCTAATTAGCACATTTGGAAAGATATCAGGATATAAAGTGAATAAAGACAAATCTTCATTAATGTTAATTAATTCAGAAGAAAGAAACAGTGCTGGAAATCCTTTCCAGTTCAAAAAAGTAGACTGTTTTACATATCTGGGGATTAGGATAGTACCATGTATAAATGACATTGTTGGGGTTAACTACACCCCCATGGTAGACTCAATTACTTCCTCTATAGATAGATGGAACTCCTTGCCCTTGTCACTTATAGCAAGAATTAATGTTCTTAAATTAAATATAATGCCCAAACTTCTGTATTTGTTTCAGAACATCCCATTGCCATCTCCTGCCAATTTATTTTCACTCCTAAAGAAACTTGTCCTATGTTTTTTGTGGAATAATAGACGACCGAGGCTACGTTTATCACTCTTATACCTATCGTACGATAGAGGAGGCCTCAAGTGCCCCAATCCACTTTGGTACTATTGGGCAGCTCAATTGAGGACTATGATGCATTATTTTACAGATAAGTCCCTCCCACCTTGGATGAATATTGAAAATTGCTCAGTCCCTCTTCCTCTCCCCCAGTACATATACTCAGCAAAAGTCAAAATGTTGAAAAAAAAGACAAAAAAATCTTATAGTCAGAAATATGATTATAATTTGGTATCAGGTTAAGAAGTATTTAGGTGAATCCTCCTCCCTGTCACGCCTCAGCCCGATATGGGGTAACCATATTTTCCCCTCCAGGCAGGGCAGACCCTGGTTTTAGGAAGTGGGCCGAAAAAGGTTTAAAGACAATAGGGGATCTCATGGGACCAGAGGGTGGGTTTGTGATGTCATTTCAGGAGCTGATTGCCAAGTATGATATCCCAAGCAAACATCAATTTAAATATCTACAGGTGAGAAACTTTATTAGATAACCTCAAAATCAGTGTGTGTCAATTCCGCCATTGTCCATTTTGGAAATTGAAATGAAGAATGATTGCTTTGGAAAGGGAATTATCTCCAAACTATATAGCGTGTTAGCAAAGGGATCCTCTGAGTCTTCTTTACAGAAACTCAACGCCTGGAGGGAAGATTTACAGGAGGACTTGCCCTCCGAGGACTGGGGAGAAGCATGTGCTGTAGTACAAACACAAACTACCAATACACATCTCAAAGTACTGCAATATAACTGGCTAATGAGGACATATGTGACGCCAGAAAAGCTTAATATGTATAATGGTGCCATCCCAGACTTGTGTATTAGGTGTGGAGAGGAGAAGGGGACGTTCTTCCACTGTGTTTGGAAATGCAATAAAGTTTAACAGTTCTGGTGGGAGATTAAACAAGCTTTAGAGACTATACTAGGTATAAAATTAGTTCTTGACCCTAAACTGTTTATTCTAGGTTTATATCCTGATAGACATCATATGTCTAGAAAAATAATCACTGCCCTGGATTTATGTTTACTGCTTGCAAAAAGAGTCATAACACTCTCATGGAAGAGTACCAGTAAACCAAAATTCATTAACTGGATTAAGGAAACAACTTTACCTATGGAGAAGATTACTTATAAAGGGGGAACTATCACTATTTCAAAACATTTGGGGTCCTTTTATGGAATATATGGAGAATGTGGATTTAAGGGGTGTCAGGAGTGGAGGCGGATGAGGCGTAGTTATCAGTGATCCTCTGCAGTGTCCTAAAATAATTTTCTTTCTTTTGATACTTGATTTCCTTTTTTTCTGTGTGAATTGTACATTCAAGTTTGTATTCTTGAACCATGCACAATGGTGAAATAATTTGGGCTAACCCTTGATAAAATAGAGAAACCTTTGTTGTTTTGATTGTTGTTTTTTTTGGGGGGGGGGGGTTGTTTGTTTTGTTTTTTGTTTGTTTTTGTTTGTTTGTTTGTTTGTTTTTTTCCTTTCTTTTTCTCATATACTTTGTATTTTCAACTAAGTGCTGCTCTATGTTATCTCATAAATACCTGACTTGTAAGGAAAGATGATTTGAATGCTGGACAATAATTTAGTTGCCCTTGACACTTCCTTTGATGTTAGAGCACTCTTATTTCTGTATATCATCGGAAGCATTTTGAAAAGCCAATAAAGATAATGTTGGGGGGGAAAAAAATCAATTTATTTACTACTACCAGTAATTCATAAATCTATTAACAATTAACCAAGTTCACTCCTACCTATTCCCAAAAATCTAAACAAGCCTGGTGCATTCTGGAAAGCTTAGAGCTTGTGTTGCAGTCAGTGGCACATTTCACTGGTAAGGGAAGAATTGATTCAATTAAAGACCAGTAGATTCTGGGAGCAAATATCACACAGTCAAAGCTGAAGATAAAAAGAGGGTGGCTTCTACAACAGGATAATGAGAAACACCTAAACATACTTCGATATCCACCATGGAATACCTCAAGTGCAAGGTGAAGGTTTTTCCATTCCCCTCGCAGTCCCCCAACGTAAGCATTATCAAAAATCTGTGAATAGACCACAATAGGGCAGGGCATCCAAGACGGCCAAAAAAATCTCACAGGACTAGAAACTTTTTGCAAGGAAAGCGGGTGAAAACCCCCCAAATAAGACCTGAGAGTCTCTTAGCTCGCTGTAAAAACAGTCTACAAGCTGTGATACTTGCCAAAGGGGGTGTTACTTAGTACTGACCATGCAGGGTACTCAAAGCTTCATGCCCTTTTCCTTTATTGTTATTTGAGGGGAGTAGCTCAGCATGTTTGAGTCCAAGGTGGGCAAAACACAAAAAAAATCCAACATACCTTGGCAGCCATCCATGGTGCCATCTTGTATCGCATGTATTTTAAGCTACCCTCTGAAAAATGGATCATTAATAAGGTGTGTGTCTTTGAGAATCATTCATTGGTGTTGTTCATGAAAGGTTTTACTACAAAAATATAAGATAAGAAAGGATAAACCTTTATTCATCCCTCAGTGGGGAACTTTGCATATTGCAAATTTGCAAATATAAAAATGACATTGATTTTACAAGCCTGGTGCCAAAAAAGTTGATACTGTGTAAAACATAAAACATGATGTGATAGTTTGCTAATCCTTTTTGACATTTACTCAATTGAAAACAGTACAAAAACAATATGTTTAAAGTTTTACTAATCATCTTCATTCATTTTTGTAAATATATGCTTATTCTGAATTTTATGCTGGCAACACATTATGAAACATGTTATCATTTGCAAATGACTGTATTCAGTTTTTAAATTAGGTTTTACTCAGCATCACATTTGTTTAGGAATTGGGGTTGTAGTTTTTTGTGATCTGCACGCACCCTGAAAATGTATGTCACTTGTTCTGGTTATGTCCCCAGTCTCACATGTTTGGCAAAATGTCAGTACATTTATCACTCAGCATAGTGTGTCTTTGCCTTTCTTATGAACATGCTCTGTTTGGTTGTACTAGTTGTACCTCGATTTATTTCATACTTTCATATGCTTGTAAAATGTAGTTTTTTTTACTTTTGCCCTAATCATCACTGTGATGTTACTAATTTCCATCTCAAAACCAATGCTGTGTTTCTTGTTCTTGTTATGTTCAGTTAGGTCAAAAAAGGGCAGGTTGATCAAAGAAACTGTGAGAGGAGGCAGAAACGTAACCGTGTGGGGTACAATATTGTCTGCTTCACACAATTCTACTGAGTATCTCTGTGCACCTACAAAATTCTGACTGTACAGGTATCAGGATAAAATCTTCTAGATAATTTGAGCATGTGAATTACAATAAGTTTTACAAGTTGGTCATTTGTACCCCAAAATTAATAAATTGTTGAACATGATCCTTGTCCTCAAATGCTGCAATTGTATGAATGCACAATTATTGATTTACTGTCCTGAACATTTTAATCCAATACACTGTCCGGAGTGATTCTTCAGGTTAAATCAGAGACAACTCAATTGAATAAAACTGATACTGAACGGACACTGGTTAAACCCAAGCTGAAACTGATTGTGATGTCTTGGACTTGACACAAGTGGTCTTGACTATAGCTCTGCACTGATGATAACACTGAAGTAAGTCAGTGGAAAATACGATGGAAAATACCCATAATTCACAGTTACTCACTTCTGTCTTTAGGCTCATTAAAGAGGAGCCAGGATCTGCAGTTGTGCTCTACCGACTGCAAACGTCTGGCTCTCCCCTGATCTAAAGTTAACCAGTTTAGATGTTGCATCAACAACATAATATTTTAAAGAGACTTTCTTGTTTAATTGAAGCGAATTTGAATTTTTCATTACCTTTGTAGGCAAGTGGGATGTGAGGTTTCATAAAATGACATCTGATATGAAGCCATGACAGTCTCTTAATAACTGACACGTCAATGAAAACTACACTTTATACTAAACTTGTTTTCTGCTGTCCTCTTTCCATCTGTTTTGAATACTGATTCATGTTTTGAATTTCTTTAGTTTGAGAGGGACAGACCCAGCAATCAAGTCTATTTTATACACAGCAGCCAGCTGACATTCTAGCCCATGTAAATTTTCATATAAGTAATATGGAGTTTAAATACTAATACTAATCAATGACAGCCATACAGCATTTAATAGGCTACTCAGATACAGAAAAACATAATTAAAACATCAATTATTGGAGGACGAGTAGCTTGGTATGATGTTCTTAAATCCGGTTTGGATGTAACGGGATTTTAGTGTTCGTGACTCCCTGTACAGACTTTAAAAGCTGTCGGAAACGTCTGAACTAAAGAAATGTTGTAATGTACCCCTCTGCCTGCGCATGCTCTCTTCCAACTGTCAGGCGAGGTGCCGTTTATCTGGAATGAGCTTATTATGCTGATAATGGTTTGTGACACGGCTTGCATCTTGGTCTCACTTGGGTATGGAGTCAGGCTTCATGAGTGGACTGCAACTTAAGCCAATTAGCTTGCTTAGTCCTTCAACTATTTCTCGTATAATCTGATAATCCAACATCAACAGAAGTGTTACTTGGCTGTCTGAATGTTATTCTTGACAACGTCTTTAACAGACTGAACGGTCAGTTGTTAATATGTCAAGTCTGGAGTTCACCTCAACATCAACACACAGCTGCTTAGTCACAATCCATTCTGCTAGCCGACAGTTAGCGCGGAGCTAATGTCAACTATAACCCATCTCAGGCTAAAGATGCAAGCTAACGTCACTTCAGTTCATTTATGTGACAGCTATTAGCCTGACAGTCGGTGGGATATGGGACTCTGCTGTTGCTGTTCTTACCTTCGGATGTTAGTCTGCAGAAAGGCCTCAGCAGCTCAGCGAAATTCAGGTTGTTCTTGCGAGTAACTCTCTCCGCTTCTTCACTACATAAGACGGCCACCATTGGGACGAACGAGTCCTGGACGAACTCCTGCACAGACTGAACACACTGGGCCATGTCGGACCAGCGGAAATACCAGCTAACACACCGAGCTCAGTCAACTGTCCTACAGATTGCAATAGCCTGATTATTTCATTCCTTAACACAGCCCCTCCTCTATTTGCAGAAAACAGCCATGTTGAATTCGCTGAACCACTTCCTGTGTAGAACTGAGACTGAGTCAGGTGATGCCTGACATGCACTTATTTCCTTTTCCGTTTGGTCTGTGAGGCCGATTGTTCAGCCTTCATCAGTGTCAGCTCAAGAAAACGTGTCAGGGGAATTTCATAAATTAGCAAATAATATTATTCTCAGTACGTCCTGGGCCGAATCATTCAAATGATGCAGATATGATTATAAAATTTTCAGATTTCAGAGGTCGACACTATAGTAAGTAACGATGGTGACATCATGAGTGAAATATGGCTTTAACATATTGATGTGACACACATGGAACTTTCTTTTACAGCACGGTCATTTTCAATCAATTTATTGTTGACTCCACACGGACCACCATTTTTTTCATCAACTCAATTGAAATTTCTCTTTACAATTTTTTTTGTTGAATTTCTTTAGAATTTTTTGGCTGTAACTAGCAGTGTCACATGCTGTAGATATGAGATATGAGCAACCACATTGAACCATGCAAGGTATGACCAACCACAAGCAGAAACCTGTGGATTCCTGCACACTTTCTTATGCTGCTAGCAGGAGGAGTGGTAACCCCTCATCACACTCTTTTCCTGACTTGAAACAGGATTTCATGGATTTTAATTTTTGATAGAAACATTTGAGTGTGCTTTCGGACTGAGGATGACATGCACTGGATTTTTGTGATTTATGGACAGTGAGGCTATGACTTGAGCAAAGAGTTTTGACCCAAAATTGGAACCTTGGTCTGTCTGAATCATAGACTATAAAACATGGACATCCGTGACATCACACATAGGTTTTTGAAGGGGTCTATTGTGGAGCCCATTGTAGGTGGCTCCACCGTCGCCATCTTGACAATGTCTGACTCCGCCTAACTCCAAGATATCCAAAAATGCAGAGCATGGATAAAGTTGAGATGAGCTGAATGAAGCCCTGTTGCTGAAACACACCAACCTAGCTTGAAGCCTACCAAGCTAGCTAAGGCTAACAAGCTAAGCTCTATGGAACTCTGCTAACCCTGTGGTACAGGCCCACTTTGTCACTGGTTATTATATTTTACACAATTCCATGCAGGTGTAACATTATATGTCAACATTTCAGCCTACAGCTGATCAGTTTCTGGAGTGTAATAAATTTGAAATGTAGTAATGTTAACAAAAATAATAAGGTTTGAGTGGGCAATTCATTTTTCATTATTCTATAGCCTCGATAACCAACTCCAGTTCAACCAATAACGTACTGCAACATCTAGGTTTATGTTATTTCTGGAACATGGTATTAATATTTTGTTACACACATCTTGTTGTATTTGCACACAGTTGACCACTTTTTGACGTACCTAGACAAGTCTAGCATGACGTTATGTTAACATTACGTTGCCTGTGTGGCAAGTTTAAGATTGCATAAAGTTAGCTAACTAACATGGTGGACCTTTATTTTCCAATCTCACACAGATGACCTTTGTTCATCTGGGGACAGGCTGGAGGCCAGAGGAGACATGAGCCTTTGGGGGGTATGGGCTGGAGGCCGCTGCATGAGCTCAGGAGGAACTGGAGGATGTGGGGGCTGCCACTCAGGCTCAGGAGGGACTGGAGACTCTGCAACAGGAGGATCAGGAGGGACTGGCTGTAGCCGCTTAGGCTCTGGCTGAACAGGAAGCTGCGGCCACTCAGGCTCTGGAGGAACAGGAGGCTCAGGTGGCTCTGGAGGAACAGGAGGCTTGGGTAGCTCTAGATGAACAGGAGGCTCGGGTGGCTCTGGAGGAACAGGAGACTTCTGTGGAAAGACATTGAAAATTCCCAGGGATGACAGAGTCCGTTTTGGAGTGCCAGGTTCCTAAAAAGAGGGTGGGAGATGAAAGAGGAAAGGTAATGGTAAATGGTGTTTCTGCCGTGCCCCATTCAGCATCTTAGATAATGTTTTCTTTATTTTTCATATTTTTGCAGTACTTCCTTTACCTGCTTTATTTTGTGTTGCTTCACCTCTTGTCTCATTTCAGGTCCACACTTCCTGCCCTGTGTGTTCTCTGATCCCTGAAGGCTGTGCCAGTTCATCTTTTTTCTTTGTGTCAAGTGTTCCAGCAATTCCCGGTGTTGATTTTTGCTCACCTTTTTGACCTTGCCTTTGCCTGCTTCGGATATTGTTTTTTTTATTGATTGCCTGATCTGTTGCCTGCCTGTGTGCTGAGACCTTGATTTCAGAAAACCTGAACTGTCTTTGGAGTCACACAGTTGAGTCCTCTTTCCTGTGGTTTACCAGTTTGATAGTTTCAAAACATGACCAATATAAACAAAGGCTTAAACATAACAAGACAAAAAAATATTGTTGTTGTTTTTTCAACTAAAATTAACCTACTAGAATTGAGAGTCCAAAAGTGGTCATCTGCAACAATCAGCAAGTATCAGCTATGTGTAGCTGTGTGTAGCTATGCAACATACATACCACATACATCATACATGCCACTACATATACAGCAGACACGCGCCTTAGATGGCGTGACCGCAGTGCCAAACCCTGGATCAATCACTGGCATATGAAGATACTTTCGTGTCTTATTATGCAATCAAGCAGAATAGGTTTCAGAATAAAACTTGACTCCATACTGGCAAAGCTCACAAAAGAAAAATCACATTCTAAAATTTCATTTAGCAGACACTTTTATCCTAAGTAACATACAGTATATTCACATACTGATGGAACAGCCATTGGGGACAATTTGGGGTTCAGTATCTTGCCCAGGGACACTTCGACTGCAGGGGCCAGGGATCGAAAACGTCAACCTTCCAAATAGTGGACAACCGCTCTACCTCCTGTGCCACAGCCGCCCATATGTTCTATGCATCAAAACGTTTGTACAGAGTTTACGCACAAAGTGAGCCTGATTCCTATGAAAACAGCAAACCAGGCTTAAACACTCAGCAGCATTATTATATTATATTGCCATGTAAGTCATGTTCAAGCTCTTTATTGTCATATGCATAACATTTACATTGAAACCGTCACTGGAATTTACATTCTTCCATTCTGCTCCAGTCAAATGTTGACCCAGATGTACTGTACTCCATGAAGTCAGGGCCTCTGCATTTACAGAGTTGACTTTGACAACAGACAGAGGTGTGTTTTCACCTATATATATAAGGAGCACTGTACAACGTTTTTATACAATACAGTCAATACCATTTGGCACATATCATGACTTATAAGTAACAAAACGACAACCATTTGCCAGTCAGAAGGGCAAAAACCTAGTTTAAAATCCAAGACTAAATCAAAATTCAACACTGCACTGAAGATTACAGTCACTTCTTAATGTTTTCCAGGTATAAAGGCAGTGATGTGATGTTTTGCATATGGCAGGAGGCACATGTCACACAGAAGTGACCTGGGGGGTTATTTGATGTTGCGTAATATGCGTCGAGCATGACTGGTTTTCATGGCAGCCAGAGCAGCCTCCAGTGTGGAAATGAGGTGCAGGAGAGTGCTTGGGTCTGTCTGGAGAACCCTGCTGCTGCTGTTGTTACAACCTCTCGTCAGGAGCAGATGCATTGTCAGCATGGGAATGACCTGCTGATGGACTGAACGACTTGCCAGCTGGCAGGAAGGAGTGGGGGAACCCGCAATAAGAAGTGACAGAGAAACAAAGAAGAGATAAGAAATTAAAAACTGAATATTGATACTTTACAGAGCTAAGTGCTAAAAACAAGTTGTAAATATAAACCAGTCAATGTATGTCTACATTTTATTCAATCTGTAATGTACCCTGTCTTCATACCTGTATGAAGACCGGTATCACAAGCTCACAAGGTCTGATGGTGGAAAGTGACTCACTGACTGGCAGTCTGATCTTGGTAATTGATTAACTTTAAAAACTTAAACTTAACAAACAAATGCACTTATCTACTAAATCATCAATTTCAACCCACAACAGTTGAATCATTATTTCCAAAATATCTAGCACACACACACACAAACACTAACAAACACACACACCTGTACATCCAGTCTCCATTCCAGGCTGTGGTATGCAGGCAGGTTGGAGGGCAGTTGACTAAGGATGCTGCGGATCTGACTGTGGTGCTGCAGGTATATCTGCAACAAAAACCCTCACACTCAGCTAGAGTGCAGTGAACTGTCGTACATACTGATTCAAAGCGTACACTGCTAAAATCATCTCAGATAAATGAAGTAGATTAAACATCACCTGTAAGAGGATCTGGTTAAGCTCTTCACCAAACCCCAAAACCAACACTGAGTCCAGGAAATCCACTTCAGAGACCTGCGAACACACATACACACAAGGAACAGTGAAACTGGGACAATTGACTGCTTCAATATTTTAAGGTACGCCACAGCTGGTGAAATATCTGGCTCGCCAGTTTTTGGAATTTTAGTTTTTTATGAGGACACAAGGCACATAGAAAAAAATATAAATATTATAAAAAATATATGTATAATTATTGCACTCCAGGTCCAGGTCATATACATGCTGGCTCACAAAGCCATCATTAATTCTGTGATATCTGTGCTTCTCCTGCTATGACAAGTCAAAACATTTACTGTGAAAGTAAGAAGTGAAGGAAAAAAGTCTATTAACCTTTACATACAGTACACACTCCTTTACATCCAGTCTCAGTTCAATTCACCTATTCACTTTAAGCAAGGTTTTCTCTCAAAACCTTCACCTTCTTCATACTTGTTTGACATCATGACACAATGGGTTTCTGAGTAAACTGTTGATTGGCACTGACCTGTGGGATGTATCTTGAAATTCAGAGTAGTCTAGACAATGTTAAACAGTCTTAATGAACCTTAGCAGTTTCAAACACAGAAGTGTGAGAATGTGAGTGAGTTACCATGTGTTTGGAGCTCTCTGTCATGAGGAACATCAGGCCCTCCACTCCATGCTGCACCATTTCCACAGGAACACACAGTTTTCCTGCAAGTAGTGGGTCATTATGGATTTACTTTGAGGTCCCCGCAGGTGGTACCTTAGTAGTTAGCATGTGTACCAAAACTGCGTGATGTGGTAGAATGTCCTACTGATTTATTCAGTTCTTATTAGCACTAATAATGAACTTCAACTACCCTTATTATCATGTGATTAATTTGTAGCAAACACATAAACCAAACTATTACAACCACATTATTCGACATTCTCAAATTCTTCATGCTTTGTCTCTTTTTGTAATTGGTGATCGAGCTGTACCAAATTATTAAAATAATCATGTCTGAATTGTGGATTAGATGGGCTTTGGTGCCACCTGCCTCTTGCATTAGCTGTAATTATTAATGGCAGACCTGACACTGTATCAGCTGTAAACTGATCTGCTGATTCACTGTGGTGCTGTTGAATGGTACTGTATTACACTGAGATGTGTTTCTAATATTTTGTCCACCCCACTTACATCAATTAAAGGTAGACTAAATATTAGAAACATTAAGGTGTACCTAATGTAATAATATGATGACTGAATATATATTTCCAAAGTAACATAAATTGTGAGAATACCACATTATTACAACCCTTAACAAATATTGTATATACAGTATGTGTAATTCTTTAAAAACTGTTTTAAACCATATTGTCTACGACTGTTCTACTACTGCCCACAGTGTCAACTAGCTGGCCAAGTAGACAAGTTAGCTGCTTGGTGAGGATTATGCAATGAAAGGTGTAGAGTCTTACTGGCTGCTCCCTCATAAATCTTGGGGCTGGTTCCTCTCCTTAGGAACTCCAGTGCGATACGACCAAACTCTCTAACCACTGAGGACAAAAAACACTAATGAATTGAATTTATTAAACATGAAATTTATATTTAATAGTTCTGACATTTATTCAATCCAGTCATTCAGCTGTTACATGTAGAAGACACATCTGGCAGAGGCAACACTTAAGAAACTGAGGACAATGGCCAATAAATGGTTTGATTGGCTCAGTGTATCACAGTTTCTAATGCCTGTGTTCCACATCATGACTACCTGTCTGTCTTTCATACATTCGATCTCTTTCTCAGTTTAAGTACTAAACTTACTCAACTTACACTTCCATGGATCCCAAAATGTATGTATAATGAAGAAAACATTATTTCATAACAGTCGCACATTTCAGTAGTAACTCACAGAACTGATATGAACAGAACTAATTGACATCAAAGAAACATACACAGTAATATCATAAAGTATGTTTATAAAATTCAGCAAAAGAAATATATGCCAATGTACATGACAAAGTGATCTTATTCTTCAAAGAAATTACTTCTTTTGCAGCTACTTTCTTCATTACTTTAGTCTACCTGTCTCACCCAAATTTAAAAAGTTTTAAAAATTGTATGCTTGTGCCTATGCTATTCCTGACTGTTTCCACACACTAAGATAAAGACAATAGAAAGGCCACAGAATGCATATTTTTTTAAAACAATTTTTTAATCAGTCATCTTAATCCCATTTCTTACAGGGCCTCCTGACTGAAATGTGTATTTTGTCACACATTGCATCATTGCATATCATCAGTGCTCCTTACACTTTTGTGGAACTTGCACTTTGAGTAGCTATTTGATGCCACTTTACTATATCTCTGTTTCACTACATTTCAGAGGTAAACACACTTTTTACTACACATTATTTAATTGACTAGTTACTAGTTACCTCACTGATTTCTATTTTACTGACAAAATTAAAATATGATGCACTGTTACAGATTTAACCAACACTATATAATGTAGATACAATCTTCTCCAAATAATATATACACATATACAGTATATCTGCATTTAACACTATTTAATATTACTTTAGTACTTTAGAAACGTATTACGCTTGTGAACTTTCACATGGAGTAGTTTTCATTGTAGTAACGCTACTTTTACTTGGGTAAAGCATCTGGTTTGTTCTTACACTGCCGTGTATCATAAATGATATTGTCATTGAGGGACAAAGAATGTGGTTGTTGCGAGTTAAACCGTCTCTGACAGAATGTCCACATGTGGCAGGACAGAGAGCAAGAGAGTGTTGATCTATGGATCTTTCATCCGTGACCACAGAGGCTGATTTAATATCTGTCTGTTATCACTATTCTCACTGAGTCTGATTGAGCTTCTGTTACTAAAGTGATGATACACTTGATCATTATAATCATGAGTGTTATTGCTGTCACGCATATGTGTAGGTTAGGTTAACATTTGATGTTGGTGATACAGAACAGCGCATTCTTGCCACTGTAATCCAAGCTACACATTCACAGCTGGTGGTTGATCAGCTGACAGTCACCAGTTCACAGAGGAAAAGAAACTGTTCCGAAACAGCAGCCAACATGTCATCATGGTCCTGATACTGTGAAAAAGCAGCTGTTTACCTGCGGCGTCAACCTTCGGCAGGAAGGCAAGGTGTTCTTTATGGTCTTCAGACAAAACCAGCAGCATCCTGACCAAAAGCGTCCAACAACAGTTTAAACCAGGGAAAACGTATCCCTGAACCCGGAACCTGAGTTGGACTCGCTTCTTCTTTGGTGTCTTTCTGCTGCTGTGCGCCATATTATTGAATTACTGCCATCTTGTGGACTCAATCACCTCTTTCACCGTAGAGGTTTAAGATGAATGCGTAGAGACCTAAAGAGTTCAGTATTAAATAACACAATACAAAATGAAAAATCATATGCAAATATATCATTATGAAATTTGCAAAAGTTCTTTATTCTGTACAAATAACATTTGCACATTCAATCCTCTTCCTTAAACACTGAACAGCTCTTTTCATTTTAAGAACAGATTACATATTTTATTATTGTAAATTTCTATTATGGATGTATGATTCTTGATTTTTGCTGTACTTTTTTCTTTTTGTAACAAAATACCACAGCTCATTCCTTGTACAGTGTGTAAAAAACTACTTGGCAATGAACCTCTTTTTGATATTATATTTATGCTTCTTTTCATGGTTGTTGCTCAGTTTTATTTATGTCCAGCAAATCTTATTTTGAAATGCCCTTTTTACACAGTCTGTTTTGCTTTCTATCACAGCCTTTATCTGTCATGCAAAATAAACTGTGTGGAGTACTTATGTAATTTGTTGTTGCTTTATTCTGAATGAGCAGGCAGTCAATCAGATAGATTTGAAATAAAAAGTTCAGTTCCTATTTTCAGAGCACTTGCTTCAGTGGGCTTATTATTGAAACTGTAATTCTTGTAGTTCGTTAGAAAGTATCAGGCTACTGTCCAAAATCTATGTGGACTTTGATTGTGTGCTGGTATCAGGTGACTTCAACCTTCATATGGACATGACCATAATGTTAGAGAACTGGCAAGTGTAATGAACACTCGGCATGTATTGGACCTACAACATGACTGAACGTATTTTAGACTTATTTTTGCTGTATCTTGAAACTAATCCTTTTGTGGCTCAATCAACATCAACATCTGGGCTGTAATTCCATTTTTTGTCTGTCGTGATGACACTTTTAATCTTAACCTCGCTATACAGGCAATGCACCGTTAATGTAACATTATGCTAGACTTGTGGAGGTACAATAAAAAGTGACGAACTGTGCGCAAACACAATAAGATGTGTTACTTCAAAATATTAATGTCACATTTCAGCAGTAATAATTAACGTAATATTTTTTCACTGTCATTCACTGAGCTTCCCCTGCCGTTGTTTAGAGCCTCACTGGGGAGGCCCACCTACCGCTTTGAGAACTTCTGATATATAATATTAGAGTGTTTTTGTATGATTTTGGGTGGACATTGAACAATTACTGGGCAGGAAAACATCAAATCAATTTTGTGACACTTTGTCAAATGTTTTGCTATTCCTCTGCCTCCTTAAATGACATTGGTACATGTAATAAATATAGTTTATTTTAATGTAGGTTATATGTTGTGTTGGAGGCAAGGTTGAGTAAATTGGAAGTGTCACTCCACACTATGGAAACCAGATCGTAAATCACTGTAGCTAGCCAGCCTCCAGCAGGGAGTGTGGACCTACCAAGTGTAGCTCCTGTTAGCCATCCCCTAGCAGCTTCAGTGCAGCTGGAAAACCAGGGAGGCTGAATGACTGTCCGAATGAAGCAAGTTCTCCTCACTCAGCAACACACTGCTGGGAAACCAATTCTGATCATTGGCAGCTCAATCTTGAGAAACATGAAGTTAGGAACTCAGATGACCACAGTCAAATGTGTTCACTGTGGCCAGAACAGGCAACATTCAATCCTATTTAAACTGCTGGCTGGCTAAGGATAAACATAAATATAGTAATACTGTAAATTACGCCAGCAATAACACTGATTATACACACTGATCAGAACTCACTAAAATTTATGTTGAGTCAGTGTTACATATACAAATACAATGTTAGACTACATAGTTTTTTCTGTACCCCTGCCAAATGCGATCAGTGATGGCATGTTTAGCTGCATGTGATCATTCAACAGTTGGCTGTCGAGGTGGTGTCCAACAAATGATGTAGGCTTTGGCAGATAATTTGCTGACTTTCTGGGAAGACCTGGTCTGATTAGAACAGACATCCACTTCGGATGGAGCGGCTCTCACATGTAGAAATCCAACCAATTTTACTAGTGGACCAAAATCATGACAACCCACAGTTTAGATCAGGAGGCAGAGTTGCTGTCCTACACACTTCCCTGCACTTCCAACAGAAGCTATTAGAAGTTATTCACTCAAACCCCATAGTGACTGTGTCTGCCTCCTCAACCACTTAAATCAATTCAATCTATAGTAAACAGAAGAGGTGTGGTTATGCATGAAAACCTAATAAAAATTAAGACCACCACTGCAATAGTGCAACAAAATAGGAGAATTAAATGTGTAAAACATCAGATCTCTACATGTATGTGAACCCACCTACTGTTTTTACCACTTTCGACTTGTTCTGGCATATGGTACTGAGATTGAACACTTAATAGTCTTTCCACAGAATCCTCCTTTATCGCACCATTATTTAATAACTTTTGAATTCCTATTACTGGACTACGCACCATTAGAAACAAATTTGGACACCAGAGCCTATCAGATAGTTCTGAGGAATCCTACACTCACTTCAGTCCCTCCCAAATTGATCATCTTGGCGATATTGCTGCAGGCTGAATGACTCTATTGGCCCTCTTAAAAAAAAGATAATAAAGCAAAGGTGTGTTCCATGGTATAACCTGCAAAGCTAGTAATAAAAGCGAACATTACAAAAACTTGAAAGTAAATGGCGTTCTACCAATCTAGAAGAATCTTGTTTAGTCTGGCCAGATTGTCTCAAAACATATAGGAAGGCCACCCGTAATGCCAGAGCAGCCTATTAATCATCATTAATAGAGGAAAATAAAAACAACCTCAGGTTTCTTTTCAGCACTGTAGCCAGGTTGACAGAGTCATAACTCTACTGAGCCATGTATTCCTACAGTCTTCAGTAGTAACTTGATGAACTTCTTTAATAAGATTCTAAATTGTAGAGACAAAATTCATCACCTCCTTTCCATACCCATTTGTTTTCAAACACAGGAACTTTAGAAACAGCTGTAAAACCTAATATATGTTTAGACTGCTTTTTTCACCAACTAACTTCAACAGTTTCTTCATCTAAACCATCAACCTGTCTCATAGACCCCATCCCAACCAGGATGCTTTTAGACGTTTAACCCTTAACACTTCTTTACTTGATACAAACAATCTGTTTTTATTAACAGACTATGTACCACAGTCCTTTAAAGTAGCTCTAACAAAACCTCTTCTTGAAAAAGCCTACTCTTTATCCAGAGGTTTTGGCCAACTATAGACTTATATCCAACCTTCCCTTTCTCTCATCTTTCTCTCACCATTCTATCATAGCAGATAGACAGCATTTGTCAAAGTAACAAATGACCTAATTGCATCAGAAAGAGGACTTGTCTCTGTATTTGCCTTGTTAGAAACCTCACACATTTGTCCTCACATATTCGCTCAACAACTTTCCTTTTTTATGTATCTATAAATGGAAGTTACCTTTGTTTATAATTTTTTTTTCCCAATAGAAGCCATTTGCTTCTGTAAGTGGTGAAGCATTGCTTTTATCTCTCTCAATTAAGACAGGATGTTTGTCCTTATTCAACTGAGAAAGGATGAGACAAGCAACATGAAGAAAGATAAGACTTCATGTGTGAAAACATTGAAAGAACTGTGTGCTTTAACAATTTTACTTCCACATTTATCAAGACTCAGAGGAGGAAATCAGTCGTACCCAGGCTAACATTCTTAATTCAGTTATTAAATTCTAACTAGGTAACCATGGCACATTCACATTTGACAGGACTTCTACAGCAATGAAAAAATAAATAAGCCAGAGTGATTTTGAAGTGCTAGAAATTCTTATACAAAAGTACATTTCCTGTCAACGTCAACTCCCTGTAAAGCAGTAGAGGATAAACTAGGATGTTCTTGTGATGTTTCGGTCATCAATCCTCCATCCAATCCAGCTTCATTCAATTCACTCAGTATTCACTTATTCTTTAAAGAATGCAATGCCTATCTTCCAAAAATATCCAGAGTGCCCTAAGTGTTGTTTAGGGGATGATGAACATGAACATTTGACTTTTTTTTTAAATAAAATCTGCCTTTGATAAACCAGATTAGAAACATTTTTCAAAGAGAAGATAGTGAGGATGGATTGAGTGATGTGTGCAGAGAAATGTATGAAACTCTACCTCTAAAAATTACATATCACTCCTTTGGAACTGTGATGGATTCAAAGTATCATTCAAAGTAAGTCCATTGAAAACTGTTGTTTTATGTATTGGCTTATCAGCTCAGCTCAACTTCTGAACTTGACACATGTAATAACAACCACTAGTGATATCGAATGTGTATATGTAAAACATTTATTGTGTGTACAAAAGTAGTTTAACAACAGTTAATCATAAAGGAAAACTGATATTTAACATGTCCCCCCCTTACCAGAACTACCACAAAGGTCACATCTATATTGTTGCCGAGCTAGTCAGACCCAAGTCTTTTAACAGTCCCTCCAGGACCAGATTTGTTTGCAAAAAGTGATCTTTTCTAAAAATATGTCTTAAACAAATTTACTTTTACTTTAAAACACTTCTGTGATTAGTTAAGTTTAGCAAGTTGAGCAAATCAGCTGCAAAATGTGTTATTTTAAAAAACAAACCGATGATCATGCACATCAATATGAAAAACAAATATTAAAATTGCAGTAATTAGTCAAATTTGCAGTGAAAGACTGAGCAGTTCTTGTGAAAAATATTAATAAAAAAAATTTAAAAAATAATAATTGCAAGCTCTTGAAAATGCTGCAGGGACTTCAATTTGCATTATTCCTTGTGGTTAAATTGAAAGACTGAGAATTCCTGGAGGGACTGAATCACAATTGTATATCAAAGTCTTACAATATCTCTGTTCTATAGAGCAATCAAAATCAGATCAGCATTAACTTAATAGTCACACTTAGTCGAACACTGCCATACTTCTGCTAATTCAAATGTTCAAAGTTGGTCATGTATCAATTACTAGACAAGAAGTGTTGCCAATAAGAAACTCAAAAAAAGATCTTCATATCCTTCTCTGAAGGCGAAGAATTTAAACTCTTAGAACACTACAGCAGTAGTGTTCCGTTTTGTTTTATCAGAACCCTGAAATTTATTTAAGTACAAGAATCAGCTCCTATTTAGGTCATGAACACCCAACCTTAATCACCCCAGAAGTCCTAAAAACAAAATAATGTGTAAACATGTAAACAAATTGATTACACAGACAAAAACTCTATAAAAATAACTAGCTATGTAACACACAGCATACAAACACACAAGAAAAATTGAGTTTCCCAAGATGGCACACAAATTGTGAGAGCAACACTCATACAATGTACTGCAATCCAAAATAATGCAAGAGAATGGAGAAATTAGATTATGAAGTGTCGCTTTCACTGTTTACCTTGTGCATACTTAAAATTGAAACAAGGTTATGTCAGTTTAATATGTCAGCTTGATCCAGTTATAATCAAAGCCGCATTTTGGCCACTCAGTATTTTAAGAGCAGCAATGTTGCTGGTTTGCATGGTTCAAGGAGAAACAAGCCAGCAGGGACAATCTGGGCCAGTCTATTCTGTCACAATCCAAGCAGCAAAAACTTGCTAACCGTAACACATAACGCATAACCATGAGTTAACAAGTTTTATGGCCGTAGACTTACTTATCAAACAGTTTCATAGAGATGTATGTGGCCCCATTGCCAGTTCATTGAGACAGTTGCCACAGGGTCAACCCACTGAGGGACGAATAAAGGAATATCTTAACTCTGGTTGTCAGTGTTAGCAGAGATTCCATCTATGTATTTCCACATACTTCACTGCTAATTGCATGACATGATCACCAGCTAAAGTTAATTTCAGCTTCATTTCTCTCCCTATCTGAATGCACACACTTCCTGTTTCTGGTGTCAACAGGTCTATGTGCAGCTTCTGCTCATTGTTTTAGCTCAAAGACACTGAACATGTAGCAAGCCTGGGTCACTTAATTTTCAAAGGTGTTGGTGGACTGAATCAGAGTTGAATCATCAGTAAACACTGAACTCACAGTCAACGAGACAGAAAACTGCAACAGGCTGCATGTGTTAAGGAACTGTTTCACATCAGCCCAAAACAAAAACCCTGATAAGCTTTAAGAACAAGTTACCACTGCCCTTCACTGTTAAAAAAATTACTAAGTTCTATTTGCTGCAGGAATTCATATTTTAGTGTACACTATAGGCTTTCATTTCAATATAGTGTTCAGAAGAATCTGGTGTCACTGTGTCAGCCTGCTTTCCAAGACACAACATTTTCTTTCTACTACGGACCACACAAAGGGAGCACAGAAAACCAATTTACTTTGCCCATAAAATTGCTTTCAGATAATGAGGGTCGTCAGTCAAAATGAATCAAGGGTTGGCCCGCTGCAGGGAGCCTCTACAGGTAATAGCAACAGTTAACTGGGAAATACAGCTGCAGCACAGAACTGGAAGATAGCATCACATGAGGCTCTAAACCCCTCCTCCTCTCCAAACCTTCCTAGCAAGTTACAAATGTTTGACTACCAAGCAAGACTGGAATCAGATTAACTATCACATTTCATTACTAACTTTAAAGCAACAAGGAAGAGAAAAGGGAAGAGCAGGGGAATGATGGGACAGCTTCAGGAAAGTGATCAGGATTCTGAGAGCTGGTCATGTAACAACAAAGTGTGTCCCAAAGGTTTGAAGTTCATTTGTAGTGGTCTAAGCTCTGAAATCCAACACTTCAAACCAGCAGTAGATTTGAACTTTTGATTACAGAAATCCATGTTCCAATACAATCACACAAGAAGACATCATTTCAACAGGCTTTTTGATCAATCCGTAATTTCAACTGCATTTTGATGCAGATCTTTCTAAAGACATAAATAAAAAGAAAGAGGAAACTGTGCAGCAGGTAAAATTTTGTCTATACTGCCACACAAATAAATGTTATAGATGGGAAAGGTCTTCATTTTTGAGGAAAAAAAGTGTTCCAAAATTCAATTAAGAGTTGCTCGTCAATTGGTCGACATTAAAGTTATTAATTCATTAGTCTCTTAATGGCCATACAGCAGAGGTCCTTTATCTTGAGATATCAAATAATAGGATATTTTCATTGATTTCTGTGTAACTGTTACACATTGTGTTCTACTGGGCATGAAGAATGAAAATAAAATGTTCAATGTGAAAGAATGAATGATAGCCAGTGGAATGAATCATTCACATGTGAGTTACTATGAGTGGGGCTGGCAAAATTCCACTGTAACCCAACAGTTTGACTGAATATATGGATCCAACATATTTGCATTATTCACATTGGCATTGCTAGTAATATTTAGGGAAAATACTCATATTAAAGTAGGTCCAGAAATATGAATGGCAGTAAAAATAAGTCCATTAGTCCAAAAATTCTTAAATTGCCTTAAACAATGAAAAAACCAAATGATGAGGCTATGGACAGGATCGTATCTCAAAAGAAAATATATAATGTAAAGTCAAAGCGATGAACAGAACAGGAAGGCTTCACATGATGGCACACTCTCTGGATGACACCTTGCCCTGTAGGAGAAACAAAAAAGTTCAGATTGTCGTTTAAAAAAAAAACTTATTTGACATAACTTGATTCACTTTAAAAACAAGAATAATTTTAATAAGATTCATTAATGATTAAAGACCAGATGTTTTTGAAGTGCAATAAACATTTAACAACAATGTCAATCCCTATTTGTTTGTTATATTTTTCTAATAAAAATATGACACAAACATTTGGTAACTTTGGAAAAGGCAGTAGCTCAGTCTATTGGGACTTAGCTTGGGACCCAGAGAGCGGCCAGTGGTTCAGGATACAGAGTATGAACTGGTAGCTGGAGAAGTGCAATAAAGCCTAGCTTCATGAAGGTTTTAATATTCACTTTTGCTGAAACAAAGATGTTGATTTAACTTTTGATCATTTGGGAGAATGTGGTTTGAATAATGCAATTCAACTCAACAGCAGCACAGAGAGGGATTTACGTTATTTAGCCTAGCCTCATTGATATAAATGGGGTGGCCAAACTAAAATGATGAAAAAATAAATAAATAAATAAAATTTAAAAAAATCAACATTAGAACTTTCATGAAGGTGAGATTTACTGCAGGACTGTTGTATTAGACTGCATTAGTTATAGCTAGGTGTACCTAATAAAGTAGCAACTAACTAACCCTAACCCAGAGGCGGGACTATAGTCAAACAATAAAGTGAATAATCAAAGCTGAAGAGTAAACTTTGTTGTAAATGTCATTACAAATGATAATTGAAACCATAAAAAAACTGAAAGACATTGAGAATTAATCAAGATAAACAAGGTAGTAAATTGTATTTTAATAATAATATGTGTATTGTAGATACCTTTCTGTTCCTGAAAATGAAAGACAACAATACAAAATATCATAACAGCAGGTGTCATGAAGAAGAGATTCACAGACACAGGACATCTCGGACCATTAGGCATACAGTGTGACAGCATGTGAGCATAAAGCATGTTTTCATTAGATTTTATTCCCCTACCCACTAATTTTTAAAGGTGCGCATTTGACTTCAAACTATTATGCAGGAAGTTGAAAGATACTGAATTGTATTGATTTAATTGATTAATTAACTGAAAATGAAAGGTATGAAAAGGTTGAATACATGTAATAGTTGCCTAAATAAGTTGAAAGTGGGTGTAAATATTTGAGTGGCAAAATGTGCACAGAAAAATAACAAAGACCAAAAGGAAGCAAGAATGAAAGAATATGAGCGCCTTTCAAGGTACAGGTTTCACTTCTACAGCATAGGGTTATACAAGAAATGAACATCAATACAATCAAAAACAATCAAAACAACAACAGAACACACAAACTTGAAGTAAGTAAAAGCTGAACAAAGTAAGGAGACATAAATTAAATAGGGAAATAAAACTCCATGTTTGTATGCTTTTCACACAGGTAAATTTGGCAAGAAAAACAATAATACTCACTGTTTCTGCCACATCCTCCTCTTCCTCTCCATTCTCTACCTCTACCTGAGTCTTGGTTACATTCCTTCTGGCCACCTCCTGCAGGACAGTCAGTCAGCCCACATGACTCAAAACACAAACACCATACTGCAAAGCTCTAGTGCCCTCACCAAGAACAAATGAGAACAACATTCAATATATAATATGTGGTAGTCTGTGCCCCAAATCAACGACATGTAAATGAAGATAAAACTGGTCCAATTAGTCATGCATAGATGTCTTTACCTCGCCATCAGCGTTGATCAAAGTGGTAACCATATCGTTTCCTGTGCCCCAGGAAGCCTGGCTCTTCCACAACAAGTCAGATGGTGGACTGTGGGCCACACCAGCATCAGCAGACCACACCTACATACACACAGTGAATGTAAATACATCATACATTGTGCATAAAAATATAATACAAATTAACCCTCCTGCAGAAACAGAGAGAAACTGCAGAATTAAAAGTAGTCTCTTCAACATCAGATCCCTGTCATCTAAAGCTGTACTAGTAAATGATTTATAACAGATGACCACATTGATCTATTTTGTCTTACAGAAACCTGGCTGAGTCATAAAGAATATGTTAGCTTAAATGAAGCCACTCCACCCAGTCATATTAATACTCACATTCCTCAAGACTCTGGCCGAGGAGGTGGAGTTGCTGCCATATTTGACTCAAGCCTCTTAATTAAACCTAAACTCAATTATAACTCTATTGAAAACCTTGTTCTTAGTCTTTCACACCCAGTCTGGACACTGCAGCAAATCCTATTTGTTGTAGTGTATCGTGGTCCTGGTCCATACCGTGAATTTTTATCTGAATTCTCAGAGTTTTAATATCAAGTTTAGTTCTTAAAACAGATAAAGTAATTATTGCAGGTGATTTTAATATTCATATTGACACTGATAGTGATAGCCTCAGTACTGCATTTATGTCATTATTATAAGGCGTGTTCATAAAGCCACTCAATGTTTTAAACCACACCTCCGACCTTGTTCTGACTTACTCGATTTAATTTTATTTGTATAGAGCCAAATCACAACACAAGTTCTCTCAAGGCACTTTACATACAGAGCAGGTCTAGACCATACTCTTTATATTATTCATAGAGACTCAACAGTTCCCATCATGAGCAGCACTTTGCGACAGTGGCAAGGAAAAACTTCCTTTTAACAGGCAGAAATCTCAGGACCGGTTGGGTTGGGTCAGCCTGGCTAAACATACATATATACATATATATACATATACATATATATACACATATATATATATATACATACACATACATATGTATATATACATACACATACATATATATATATATATATATATATATATATATATACACATACATATACATATATATATATACATGTGTATATATATATACACATGTATATATATATATATAAAAAAGCTTATAGTTAGGGTTGTCCCTTTGTTATGCTGCTATAGGCCCAGACTGTTGGGGGACTTCCCATGATGCACTGAGTTTAACTCTCCTCTCTCTTCTCCACCTGTATTCCTTCACAACCCATCAGTGTATCTCACTAATGCAACTTCTGCCTTCCCTCATAGTTTTGTACTCTCATTTCTCTCCTCTCTCTTCCTGTTGTTTTCTTCAGGTACATGTGTCACTGGAGCTGCAGAGTCTGGACCCGTGCCTCTCTCGTCAAGACAGATGGTTGCCCATCTAGAGCATGGTTCTGTTTCAAGATTTCTGCCTGTTAAAAGCAAGTTTTTCCTTGCCGCTGTTGCCAAGTGCTTGCTCATGATGGGAACTGTTGGGTCTCTATAAGTAATATTATAAAGAGTATGGTCTAGACCTGCTCTGTATGTAAAGTGCCTTGAGATGACTTGTGTTGTGATTTGGTGCTTTACAAATAAAACTGAATTGATAATTGATAAAATCTTTAAAATACTACTACACATCACTTGTACAAAGTGTGAGAAAATATTTGTGTGTGTTTTGGATGAACTGAACCTTTAAGCCTGGATACAAAGTGATAAAAGGAAGACATAATAACAATATAACAAAAAATAATAATTTTCATTAAACATTTGAAAAACACAAGTTATCATTCACACTGAAGACAGGACACACATATTCTCTTCTACTTCATATTTCTCACCGTGACTGACTGCCCAGCTTTGAGGACAAACTTTGGGGAGAACTTGTAGATGACCTCATCCATGTTGTCAACCTGCCTCTTCAACCTCCAGTTGCCCAAGGGCTGATCCTGCAAAACACAAGAAGGAATAACATACAAGTACAGAAGCTTTTAACACCCAACCTAATGTTCCATATTTTTGCGGAACTCAGTGCAGGCCTCAGGAGGCTACGACCAGTTTTTAGCATACCTTACATGGACAGCATTTACTGTTATCATGGAATAAATTCAACCTTAACAACGCCTTTCATGTTCATTTTTTGTTGTTACTATGTGACACTATTCAACCATTTGTCATCTGCATAAACTGAGACTAGAACTACAAAACTTAGTCCAGTCTTACTCACCTCCTCAGTATTATTGCTCAGTGTGACTGCATTTCCATCCATGTCAGTGGGTGATATGGTGACTGCTCCACTAGCTGTGGCCTCTTCTGACACAAGTAGCTGCCCCTCTCCCCTTCCCCCTTCTGAGACATCCTTTGCCTCCACCCGCTTCCTCTTGGAAGAGCGGGAGGAGGAGGATCCTGTTATCCTAGAAACAGTGACCCGAGGTGATGGGCTTGGGGACAGCTTCAGTCTGAAAGAAACACACCTGTGAGTTAAAGCTATCCACCACTCCCACTGTCAGAGGTTAGCAGAAAGGACAGTCATTTTCTGCCATTCAAATGAGAAATTGAGAAATGCCACTATTAAAATGACAATACTAACAAAATATTTATGCAAGATTACTTTTTTATTCTTTCTATCTTTTACAGTTAAAATAACAAAACAGGAAAAGGACAGAAGAAAAACTTTGGGCACCCTGTATTGTCAGTATTTAGGAACACCCCCTTTGGCACGAATCACAGCTTTTAGATGCTTTCTATAGTCAGCTAAGAGCCTTCGGCTTTTGTTTGGGGGATCTTGGGCCATCTTGCATGCACTGCTCTTTTAAGGTCTATCCACAGATATTCGTGTTTACAGCTTGCACCTCTTGAGGTAGTCCATTGTTGATATTGAGGTGTGTTTAGGATCATTATCCTGTTGTAAAAGTCACCCTCTTTTCATCTTCATTTACAGACTTTGTGAGGTTTGCTTCCAGAATTTGCTGATACTTAATTGAATCCATTCTTCCTCTGCCAGTGAACCATTCCCCTTGCCACTGGCTGCAACACATGCCCAAAGCATGATCAATACACCCCCATGCTTAACAGCTGGAGGGGTGTTCTTTTCATGGAATTCTGTACCATGTTTGCCTTTCTAGCAATCCTATGAGTTTTTTTTGGTCTTCCAGACTTCAACTTGATCTCCACCGCTGCAGCCATTTCTTAATTACATTATGAACTGAGGAAACCTGAAGTTTCTGAGTGACCTGAAAACACTTCTACTATCACTTCTGCTATCTTCTTATAGCCTTCTACTGCTTTGTGGTAATCAATTATTACAATATAATTATAATATAAAGTGCCACGTAGCTGCAGAGTATTTCTAAAACTTTGAAATAACCTGCATCACTTGGCCTTTCCAATGATTGTAAAGAAACCTAACAAGCTAATTTAGGTCTGGGGTCTTGGTAAAACTTATCTTAGAGGTCAAATCTCTTTGGGTGCCAAAATTTTTGCATGGTGCTCCTTTCTTTTTTCACTCTAAAATTGTACAGAACAAAAATGACACAATAATCTTGCTTAAAATCTTGAAAACAATGTTTCACATTTATCTACATGCCTTTTGGAGATCAGATCATCTTCTACTTACGTACTTGAGTATTCACAGTAACAGAAATTTTGAGCAGGGGTGCACAAACCTTTCATGCCACTGTACAACCCTGATTCCACAAAAGTTGGAACATTGTGTAAAACAGAAATAGAAACAGAAAGCAATCAAAAGGTTTCGCAAAGCAGTAAACCTTGCCCCATCTTTGCTTGTGACTAAGGATGCCCTACTGAAGACACCCTTTTCATACCCAATCATAATACTATCACCTGTTACCTATTGTGGAATGTTCCAAACAGGCATTTTTTATATACTCCACTTCAACTTTCCCAGTCTTTTGTTGCTCCTGTCCCAACTTGTTTGAAATGTATTGCTGGCATCAGATTCAGAATAAGCAAATATTAACAAAAATCAATAAAGTTGGCGAAGTAAAACATTACATAAGATATTCCTTTAATCGTCTCTCAGTGGGGAAATTCACATTATCCAGCAGCAAAGACAATAGAGCAAAAGAAAGTAAAAAGCTCAACAATGAGCGAGAGCTGCTGTAACAGGCTGCCACCAGAGTGGCGCCATCTTGTGAAAAAGTGACATATATTGTCTTTGTACTGTTTAATTCAATATATGACAAAAAGGATTAATAAATTATCACATTCTGTTTTATTCGTTTGACACAGCATGTAAACTTTTTTTGGGAACCCAGGTTGCATTAGCATATATCCTTGGCCTGTAAGTATATGAGTGAGCAAGTGCGAGTGTGTGTGTAGTACCTGTGCTCCTCTCCCTCCAGCAGTTTCCTATACGCATTGATCTCCATATCTAGGGCAAGCTTCACGTCTAACAGCTCCTGGTATTCACTGAGCTGAGCGTTCATCCTCTCTCTCAATTCATTCATTTCTTGTTCTTTTCCCTCGATGGCACGGCGGTGCTTGTCTCGCTCGGCGGACAGAATTTCCTCCAGCTCTCTGATACGATCCTCTGAGGCAGCCACCTACAAAGACAAACAAAAATATACACAGCACAACTGTCAATGAGCATTACAATTCATGACAATGAATTGTGAATGAACCTGAACCTGTGAGAGTTGTGGAAGAGGTTCAGATTTGTGCACAGGTGATCATTAAGCAGTACCTGTTTCTGCAGGGCATTCAGCTGATATCCAAGGCTCTCTATTCTCATACGGGACTCTTGCAGCTCCTCCCTGGCTGTGCTTATTGCCTTATCATTCATCTCTGAGGACACCTTGGCATTATCCAACTAGAAAGAGACAGACTGTGTGAGAAAGTTCTCTTTGCATCTTCAGTAGTATACAACTCAATAACATCCAAACGGAAAAAGATTGGGGCACACTGGTAAATTTGCAGCCTTTTTTTATCCCTTGGAAGCCTAGGTGCGAGTGTCAAAAGACAAAACAAAAGATGATTTATCTCACCTTGGCCTGGAAGGTTTGCTCGAGTTCTTCCTTATAAAGAGAGACTTGCTCATCATGTTGTCTCCTTAGGTCCTGGTGGGAAACACACAAACCTGATTAATGCTAATCCTCAAATAAAGCTACACTGGGGGGTGCCTAAATAGCTCACTCTGTAAATTGCATATCTCCACTGCACACAGCACTTTCACAAATTTCCTGTGTTGGGGAACATGCCAGAACCATGTCATGGCTGCTGTCTGTCTCTCTGCTTGACAGAGATTTCTGAGTTCACATGGCATGTCTGCTCATATCAAACACGTTATTTTCATGTCCCCTTTAATATTCTTGATTTTGCTTATGACGACCATCAACTAATTTTCATTAAAAAAAGATTCATTTTATTAAAATTGAGACCTGATAAACTTAAATCTCAATGTAATGATTTACAGCCAGGTATTTGTTAAATTTAGTAATTAATAAATATAAGAATTGTAAGGACCTGCAGACAACCACACATTGTCACATTCACCCACAGTGAATGTGACAGCAATTCATGTGACAGGTTGACAGAATGCTTTTTTAACGGCCCAGTCAAGCATGACCATATTTTGTGGTAATATGCAATAAGATGATCATTGTTACATTTATGGTACCGTAACATGGCAAAGCACACTTTGGCAACATTGGTGAAAAGCAACACCCAAAAACAGGTTTAAAACTCCAAATTGCAAAACACTTTTGCAGCGTGCAGAGGGAAATTCATTGCTTTGCATCTATGACTGGTTGTTGCTATTGTCAATCAATCAACAGTGTATCGGAATTTCAGTCACATATTTACAATCTTTTCTAGTAATTACATATATATATTGTTTCTATTGCCAAGCTCTACCACAGAAATGACAGCTGCTGTAAATTCATCCCCTAACATACCTGTAAAGCTTGTGCCAGTTTGAACTCGTAGTCCTGTCTGACTCCAGAGTCCACCTCCACGATTCTCTGCTCTTGTCGACGCCGAGACTCACGCACCTCCTGACCACAAATGAAAGACGCCATTTGTAACAATACATGAAATAAACATTTTCTTTTGGGCAAAGGGGCAATTTGTCATTACTTTTTACAGAATTAACTGAAAAACTGCTACATTGTTATACATACATTAATCAATAATGGAAATAATGATTTGTAGCTGTCCTATGTACATGTCATTGCCTTTCACACACACACACACACACCTTACCTCTTCAAACATGCTTTTCCTGAACTCCAGCTCTTCACTCAGCGATTGACAGCGGTTCTCCAAGTCTACACGCATCAGTGTCTCTGACTCCAGCTGGCGCTTAGCAACAGCATGGCTGTCCTCTGCCTACACATCACCGTGCCATATGAAATATTAGCACATGGACACTTCAACAAGTCATCAAGCTTGAATGACTAACTCATTATACTTTGGTAGAAAAGCTGAAAAGATTTACATGTCAGTCAGTCCTCTCAGTAGGTCAGAAGGTATACAGTGGGGTGAACATGAATTTATTCTTGTATTCTAATAATAATACTACTCATGAAACTAGTATGTTACTGTCCCCTGTGTGATGTTTAAAGGAGGTACCACTTTTTTGTGTTAATCGTTGTAATCATGTGGACTACTAAATTAAATAATTACTGCCACACTGGCCAATTAGAACATGTAATACCTGACTAAATCAGGAGCCTCTTTCAGAGCTCTGAGCCCAAATTAATTAAGAATGCGCTGTCACCACTGCCATGTTGGACTATCCCTGCATCGTCTCACAGAGTAAAAATCAAAGCACCTGAGTGTGCTGGTGCAGATCAGCTTGCCAGGGTAGGTCAGTGGTTGGCACTGCTGCCTTACATTTGTGGGGTTCCTTATAGGGTTCCCACTTAGGGCCAACATACAGTGGAGGAAATAAGTATTCAATATGTCAACATTTTTTTCATTAAATATCCTTGTTCTAATTGGTACAGGTAGGAGGAACTAAATAGTGGAATTAGCTGAAACCCCCTCTTACTTTATGCCATCTAGTTTCTTTCTTACCTCTTTTTTACTGAACAGAAAACCTTGCGGTACACACCTTAGCCAGCAGGCTATTGGCATCAGCCAGTTCAGAAGTCAGTGCAGCATTCTGGCTCAGAGCTGTAGATAGAGCTGCTTCACTCTTATTCAGCTGGCCTTCCAAACCACTGGCCCTGGATATTGCTGCAGTAAGATCACTATCCTTCTTCTTTGCACTGGAACACAGAGGAGGGAGAACACATTTGTTGCCTCAAAACGGCTATAAACGGCTATTTACCTGATCCAGATATAATTAGCTACAATTTCATTTAGCAGTGACATACATTCACATGCGAATCTGATCTCAAATAATGTGGCATGGGTGATAATTAGGTGAAGTGCATATTACCTATATACATATATTACCTGCGCGTGGCTTCTTCAAGGTCAGCCTGAGCCTTGCCCAGGTCTATCTGGAGCCTGGCTCTTTCTTTAGCCGTTTCATCCAAAACCCGACGAGCATCAGCTAACTCTGCCTCATACAGAGCCTTCAGACCTGTCACCTAAAGAGGACAAACACTGGATTTGTAAGCACACAACCTACTCTACAGACATTATACTGCTCAGGTGACTGTGGCAATAACATTTTCACTACAACTTAGAGCAAACTCTGAGGACCTCACTGACCAACAGTAGATTACAATTAACTCTCTAATGCAACCTGAGGAAAACTAGAGGGACCTGGAACTTCACCAGTGATTATGACCAATGGAAGAAAGCAAGAGCTCAGGGGAAACTGTGGCCAGCTCAAACGGTTTTCACATATAGAGCTAAGGATTCAGTTCAGATAGAGTAAAAGATCATGTATGTTATATGTCATTAGGGGTATTCTGATTTGTACTTCATGCCAAGTTTAATTTTTGACGTCAGTTAACGTTTGAGCGGGATTTGTGAACATCACATTTCATTTTAATAGAACTATTCAAAATGAGAACCAACACAGTTCCAACGCGTTTTTTTCAAGGGAGGTTTTCCATCAGGCGTACAACCAAAACAGACGCGTGGGCGGTAGCAACATGACACGAAGCTTTAATTTTACGTTATTAAAATATGTTGTAATGCCTCAAGATAATGTAGTCAAGTGAAGTCCACACAATGAGAAGTCATAGGTCACATTCATAGATTGGCGCGCATAACAACCCGCTCAATCCCCGGAACTAGGCGGCGTTATGTTTCTAGCGAGGTTGGCAAATGCAGTAGCATAAAGTATTCTTCATGTAAACAAAGTTAAGTGAATATAACGGTCATTAGTGTTAGTTGGTGCATTTGGCCGTGGACACAATATCTGAGCAAATCCTTAGACAATGGTCAGTTGGCACCCATGATTAACTTTAAATAACCTACGTTAGTCGTTAATCATTAGTATTGCTATATAATCATTTTTATCACTGTGGGACGAATAAAGGTATATCTTGTCTTATCCATCCTTTTTCAGCGCCATGTGGACAGGCTGCTTAGCTTGATTCACGGCAGCCAAGACTCAAGTCAAGTGATCCGATGCTGTGAGGCTAATGTGAAAAGGTTTAAGCTGGTGTTTGACTCACCTCTCTAGTAGTCACCTCCTCCTTCTCAGACACTTTGACCATCAGCCGGTCGTTCTCTAGCTCCAATGCCCGGACACGGTCGATATACACGGCCAGCCTATCGTTCAGGTGTTGTAGATCTTGTTTCTCTTGTAAGCGAGAGATCCGTGTCGGTGAGAGAGGTGTAGAGGCCGCCGACCGGCCAGCTTCACGGCTTGGGGTAGCAGTCGCCATAATCGTTCTTTCAACAATCTAAAGTTTCCTTCAACACTCAGTAAGCAACAGAAAACAAACGTATCTGTTATCAACGTTAAATGAGAACGCAAAGACAGCGTATCTTCTTAATTAACGAAACGATATCAATCAATGAGTGGTAAGCTCATGTAATGTCTGCGAGAGTTGCCTGAAACAGTGATGTGATTCCCAAGATGGCCGACACCGCTACCTACCAGAACCGCGCCAAAAGTGGGGGACGCTTCCTGTCTCGCAATGGATGATGGGAGAATGGTGAAGCAAGAAAGAAATACAAATCTACGCCGTAGACCGTATAAACATGGACGCAACCTCCGTGACGTCACTCGCAGTTATATTTTTTTTATTTAAACCTTTATTTACATATTAAGGTACAATCACTTACTTATCGAAAATAGCGTCAGAAGTACCTTCTTGCTCTTAAGGCCTTCAATAGTTGTGCAATACTGTTTCAGTTCATGCAGAAAATGTTAAAAAAAAAAAAAAAAAAAAAGTCCTTTTCTTTTAAGTGGATTACTTGTCCAGTTGTTTCTGTTGATGTAATTTTGAACATCCATCCAGAATATTCCAGTGTATACACAATGATAAAACAGATGACAAATTGTTTCTTCCTCATTTCCACAAAAAACACAAGAATATTCAATATCAATCCTAAACCCTAAAGTTTTCTTTGCTGGATATATTTTATGCAATGTTTTAAAAGAGACCTCTTTAACTTTGTTATTCAGACAGAATTTCTCACCAACTAGCCACATTTTTTCCCAGTCAATTTCACCATAAAGTGAGGTCCAAAAGAATTTTGCTGAGGGCACAGATACAGTATGCATGAGATTCCTGATGAATTTATTTGAGCATTTATTCTTAGTTGTTTAACTAATACAATACCATTTTCAACCCACATTTTATAATAGAGTGATTTATTTTTATATTGAATATTCTTGTTGTTCCAGACGTAATATCTCCTTGGCAAGAAATTATGTATATACACCATTTTCCAGGACAGCAGTGCTTGTTCATGAAAGTTTCCTATTTTTACAGGTAACTTTTCAACCCTATAATCACATTTTAACAGTAAAGACCACCAACTGAGTTAAATATATGTTTAGGGAAAGCATTCCAAATATTGTCTTTTTCTTTAATCAGATTAGTTAACCATTTTACTTTGAAAGTACTATTTAATGTTTCAAAACTTACGACCTCAAGACCACCATCTCTTCTTGTATTACATATAATATCTTTTCTTAAATAATGACATTTGTTCCTCCAAATAAAATTGAATAAAGTTTTATCTAATTTTTGTATATTGCAGCAGGCATTCCAAGTGCTAAAGACACATAGACAGCTCGAGATATCCCCTCAGCTTTAGACAAGACCCGACATATTGAACTTTTTTGTTGTTTGTTCCACTGTAGTGTCAAATTTTAAGTTACTGTGAAGTTTTTCATTTTTATCAATGATATATCAACACCTAAATATGTAACCGTATTCTTCACAGGGATACCATTCACTTCAGATTGATCACAGTCCTTTAGTGGAAGATTTGTTCACATTCATTTTTAAACCTGACACAGCAGAGAACTCGTAAATACAATTAACAGCCTTGATCACCTCCTGCCTATTAAACAAAAAAACAGTGGCATCATCGGTCAGTTGTGCCAATTTAAATTCTCTATCTAAGGCCTTTATACCTTGAAATAAACCTTTTTTAATATGCACAGCCATAATTTGATTTACAAGAAGGAATAAAAGAGGACTCAGGGGACATCCTTGTCTTATGCCCTTACAGATGTCAAATCTAGGAGTAGTATTGTAGGCAAGCTTAACAGAGCTGCTACATCCACTATACAATGTTTTAACCGCCTTCAAAAAAGGCTTCCAAAACCAAAACATTTAGTATGTATGTTTAAAACAATAGTTTTAAACATACATTGGTGACCTATCATATCAAACGCTTTGTAAAAATCAACAAATAAAATAAAACTCTCATCCACTATATATTTATTATAATCAATATCTAATATTAACCGTACATTATTACATATGTTTCTTCCAGGCATAAAGCCAGACTGTTCTTCATCAATAATATCATCTAATCCTGATTTTAATCTTTTAGTAAAGATCATGGCAAATATCTTTGCATTGTTATTTAACAGACTAATTGGTCTCCAATTCTCAATACTTAATTGATCTTTTTTTGGTTTAGGGATCAATTTGATAAGACCTTCACACAGAGTTGGCGGAAGTTCTTCTTTTTCTATGGCTTCTTCAAATACAGCAACTAAAAATGGGGCTAATGTCTCACTAAAATCTTTATAGAATTCACATATTAACCCATCATTACCGAGAGATTTATTATCTTTTAGAGAGCCAATACATTTTTGTATCTCTGTTAAGCTAACCTCCAGGTCACACACAGTTTTAAAGTTGTCATCAATACATTTAATGTCCTTTTCAATATTTTTAAGAAATAAATCAATGTTGCCTTCATTTTCACTGTCAGCAGCATATCATTTCTGGTAGAAATGAGCTACATACTGGGATATATATCTTTCATCTTCACATACCTGGTTATTAATTTTAAGTTTACAGAGAGATGATAGCTCAACATTCCTTTTTTCCAAATTAAAAAAGTATTTAGTGCACTTTTCCCCTTGTTCTAGCCATTTCCTTCGAGACCAAACATTGGCCCCTCTGGCCTTTTCCTCATATTTTTTGTCCAATTCAAGTTGGAACGCTGACAAATCTTTCAGTTCTTCTCCAGACAGGCTTAATTTCTATGATAGTCTTACTATTTTTTTAATTATCTGATCCTCTCTTTCTCTATTTGCTTTTGCAATTTTTTCCCCAAATGCAATAGCTAACTTTCTAATGTTACATTAAATCAACTCCCAATAGTTTCCAAAACGGAATTTGCTCACCTCCAATATTTTTCAATTATTTTTTGGACTTCATTTTTAAATTGCTTTTTTGCAATAATATTCTATTCAATTTCTCATACTCTCTATTAGAGTTATATCTAGTAGCTGCCATATTGACCTTAATTGTAACAGCCTGATGATCTGTAAAAACTGTAGGTTCTCTTAGCACAGACTCCACCTTATCATCTACGTCTGAGCCAGACATCTGGATTGTTGAGATCTGTCCTTATAACTCCGGGTATATATTTTTGGATTTCTCTGCCTCCAGATATCAATAAGACCCATCCTGTCACAGATATTCTCTAATTCATTCATTGCTCTGTCCTTAGGAGGCCATCTATCCAGGTTTTCATCCATCACTGTATTAAAGTCTCCTCCCCATAATACTTTGGCTGTAGGAAATGTTTTGTTTTCTATTGTTAAGAATATAACAGCATTATTTTGTTTATTGTTGGAGCCATATATAGTTACATTGATAAACTGAGAATGGTCAACATCCACAAGAAGGATTATCCATCTACCATTTGTATCTGAGAAGTGATTGATAACATTACCTTTAAATTTTCCCTGTAATATAGCAACCCCTGCTGGCTGGTTACTGCTGAAGGAAAACCACTCATTTTCCCCCTACTGACTCCTCCAAAATGACACATCTGCTTCTGAAGCATGAGTTTCTTGGATAAAATAGAAATCTGCACTTTTATTCTGGCAATATAAAAACATTTTCTCTTCAGTTGATTTCTACCCTTACCCCTGGCATTGACAGAAAGAACACAAATTGACATCAAAAATAACTAAGAATGAAAAATAAAGACACCCAAAATCCTCTCTTAGGATTCGAGTAGTAGTAGGTGTCCATGTCGTTACACTTGTCACAGAGCACAATGTTCTCTTTCTCCAGGGTTTCAACTCTGGTTTGGAGAGTCTCAACTTGTTTGGTTACATCTTCTACCTTTTCCCCCAGGAATTCAAGAGAGTCTGTGACATTTTTGTCTTTAACTGTTGCTTCCACTGACTGGAGCCGTCTAAGAGACTCTTCTTGCATCTTTTCAATTCTTTCCATGACTGACAGCAGACGTGAATTAGTCACCAACTGCTCGTCCCGCTCCTCGGTCAGTGTCTTTGGTTTCTTACTTGGTCTCTTTGAAGTTTCTGGTGAAGACTCTGAGGATGGCTCTTGATTGAGTAGCTCATCCATGAGTTCCAGATGAGTTTAGCCGCTCAAAAATGTTATGAAAACTGTTCAAAAACGTAACCTCTGCTTGTCATGTTGCAGAGCTGCACGCTGCCGTCTCACCTGTGAAACGCCATGTCCATTCACTGTTGATGCAGGACGCGGAGCTGGACTCTCGGCGCTCATCACTCACAGATTTCTGAAAAGCGATTTTGAAGCCAATTGTAGGGCGCCACCATCTTGGCAGCGGGTGACGTCACCTAATGTCGGTAATCCAAATATGGACAAAGAGGTGGAGCTGAATGAAGCCTGTTTGATGCGACATATCCACCTATCTTGAAATGATCAAACTCGCTGACTTACCCAGTGGTACCGGCCCTCCTAATATAATAAAGCGTTACATTATATGTCAACATTTCAGCCTACAGCCGATCAGTCGGTTTCTGGAGTGTAATGAACTAACAATTTCTGTTTCAGTAATAATATTAATAAAAATAATAAAGTTGTGTTCAAGGGCCGTCAAATTTTACATTACTGTTAGCTTCAATAACCAACTCCAGCTTAACCAATAACAGCATCTGGATTAATGTTATTTCTGGAAACATTCAGAAATGAGACATTAATATTTTGAAGTTATACACACTTTATTGTATCTGCACAGTTTGACACTTTCTAATTTACCTTGACAAATCGAGCATAAATTGATGTTAACATTACATTGCCCTATGGCAAGTTTAAGATTATATAACGTTAGCTAAGTAACATGGCTGGCCTTTATTTTCCAACCTCACACAGAAGCCTTTTTTCAAAGGATTAGATACCTGCTGAACAGGAAGACCAGAAAAGAGAAATTGCATTGTGGTGTTTAGAGAACCAGTAGAGAACTGAGCAGGTATTTTGGCCAGTGACCAACTAATGATGGCTAACAGTGTGTTCACATCACAACATTGTAAAGTTTGCCATTAGGCTATAACAAAACTCCCACTGGTTGTCTAGTACTTACCCATAACATGAAACTAATGCATGATCGACTTGTGTCAGTTGTATCTCAGATGGTATTCTCCACTCCACTTTTTACAGTGCTGTACTGCAGGGGGAGAGAGAGGGGGGAGAGAGAGAGGCACAAAAGGGGTAGACTGGGAGAAAAATAATCTATTACTCTGTTGAGTTCTTTCAATTATCTGATTTTCTATACATTTACAATAACAGCCTAGTGGACCAATTAATTAAAATAGGCTACGAATTGATCCTGAGTATTCAGCAGGTATCTAATCTCAGAAGACATTGGTTTTAAATCATATACTTGACCTTTTATATGTACAGTTCACTTTATCAATTTGAACTTGCAAATTTTACAGCTTAGAAGTATTTACAGGTAGATAAATACCTGGAGAGGATATTAAATTTGAACACAACTAATCTTCTATTTATTACAAGTTGCTCATATTTACAGCATCATGACTTATATCACATCTTTTGATGAGGTTAACAGTAAGGCTATCAAGTAAAATTATAGATATTGTGTCCCGGAAGACAATTCCAGAAGAATTCGTAATTCATAATCATGAATTATAGTTAAGACAATAAGGCAATTAACTCCACCAAAGAGTTAACCCCACCACCAAACACATAGCTCAAGATTGGAACTTACTAAAATATATATGTGGACGACCACTTACTACTTGCCCTGAGGTGGCAAGGGCATGATTCATTACTGAAATCATAGCTGCTGGTCAAGCGAGGTAGTGTAGTTCAAAATATACTTATTAAACCAATTCCAAAGACTCACTAGTAGGTCAGGCAGGCAAGGGTCAAATACAGAAAAAGCTGTTCAAACAAATCCAAAACACTGGGAGAACACAATCTGATTGCTGACTGCTGATTCTTGACTTGACTGTACACTGAGCTCACACCTTTCTTCTTCCCATTTCAAACCTGTCATAACCAAGTGATGCACTGTACTTTAATAATAATCTGGATCCTTTCAGTTTGACATTTAATTTCATGTTGCATTTATTATCCCTGCTATAAACGGTAACCTTTCTTCTTCTTGACCCATGCATTTCTCTGATCTTGTTGCTCTTTTGCAGCAATTTGTCACAATTTATATCTGCCATAGTTCTGCTCTCACTCACCCTGCCTCACCTCACCTGCCAGGCAGTCCCACCTCAGCAAATCACCTGTGCTCCCAGCTACCACCTGAGCCGACCAGCCTGGGTGATTACCTTGCATTCCATTAATGTAGACTTGTACCTGAGTTTCCTTAAGACTGTGCTTCATCTAATCTTTGCTGTTCGTGGGAGTCATAATAAAGACTGTTGCCATCCTCTTCAGTGTGACTGTGTGCTGCAACTGAGTCTAATCACAAACCACCACACGATTTGTTCTTGTGTTTTTCTGTCTTCTCTGTTTTTCCTGTGTGGCCCTCTTGACTGCCTCTGCACAACAAACTTTTCCTTCCCTTCCTTCCTATCTGTTGCACCCACACCTTGTGTCTCCCACTTCACAGCAACAATAAACAACACTGATTACCTCCACCTCCTTAGCCGCATGCCAAAACTCTTGGCATTTATAACACCTCATAGGCTTTGGTATGTCTCTTACCCTGTATTTCACAAATCTAAAGCATTGCTCCTTTGGGAAAATCTTTGTTCTAAATTCTAACCAATATGCTTTCAGTCTCGTTTTACCGAGCTCCCTTTGATTTTTCCAACTCTGATCATTGTCTTCTATCCTTGCCTTCTCTCCTCTTCCCGTCTTCTCAACAGTGTATGTATGTATCAATCTGTCATCACTGGCACTGCCTAAAGTAAGTTTGACTTTGTTACACATTTCTCTAGGTTCAAGTTTTTTTACATGTTTGTAAAACTGTTAAAGGAACTGTTGTTTTTTTAGTTTTATTTGAGCCAGCACTAACAAACAGTAGTAAATGAATGCATATATCTGTGAAGGTTCTCAGTCATCCAGGTCATGGTACACAAATGCGAATTGAGTCAAAGGCAACTGGACTTGGTGTAGATTCTTGAAGATGTTTCACTTCTCATCCGAGAAGCTTCTTCAGTTCTGACTGACTGGTACGGAGACCCAGGTACTTAAACCTCTGTGGAGTTATTAACCAAGTCATTGATACCACTTAGTATGTGGGTGCTCCTGGGTGTTAAACGACGGTTGTTGAGAGGCGTTTGGGAGTCACCTGATGCCAAGTGAGAATGACCATTAACCCTGTCACATGAGGTCAAGTGGTTGTTTACTCTCCTGGGAAGAGATGAAAGAACAGCATTGTAGGTGGGAGACAGGTGATGTCTGAGGCCTCCTCCTCTGTTGAGTGATGGCTTCTCTACTCTGACGTAGATGGCCTCTTTCACTCCTCAAGAATCTACACCAAGTCCAGTTGCCTTCGACTCAACTCGCATTTGTGTAAATGAATGCATCATTTTTCACATGACCCAATGTTCAGAGCGGATTCAGACTGTCTTCAGTAGCACATTCAGTATGTTGCTTGCCCTTATGAGATGGGTATTGGTGGAACATAACGTACTACATAGGTAAATTTGCTTACATTATAATTATGGTACAAATTTGAGGTACTTAACTTAGGTTTTTACATTTTCCATGCTGTATTAGCCCATGCTTCAGTTAGTGTATGGTCTAATTTTTGGATGCTGTGTTAGTGTATATATTGGTATATTGGTATTGGTATATTGCTACTCCTTTAACTTATCCCAGTTAATTTTGCTATATTCTTTATCACAGCTGCTAATTATCTGCTATACATTTAACCCAGTTCTGATCAAGCACTCATACCTCTCTCTTTTAGCAACTTTCTCGTTAATCCCACATTTGTTTACATGCTATTGAGTTCAGTTATCTTACCCTTGCAGTTAGCAATGATTTATCTTTCTCACTCACTCTCCTGATCTCTCTCGTGTATTTAGTTATTCCTCTGCTACCTTTATTCATACTGGTACACGTGATAAATCTTAAATGGTCTTAAAACGTATAGGAAGGCCCTCTGCAATACCAGAACAGCCTATTACCAGTGGTGGGTAGTACCGCGTTACATTTACTCCGTTACATGTACTTGAGTATTTTTTTTGATAAATTGTACTTTTAAGAGTAGTTATTTTGCAGAATACTTTTACTCTTACTCGAGTAAATTTGTGAGAAAATATATGTACTTTTACTCCGTTACTTTGGGCTACATGCTTGTCGTTACATTAATTTATCTATAAATAAATTGAGATGAGCTCAGACGCAGCTCTGCGGCTCTCGGCTGAGGAACACATCCTTAACCAATCACAGCAGCAGCACCGCAGGTGGACGGAGGTGGGCCCCGCCCCTCCACGGCCCTCCTTCGCCTCACTGTAGCTCAACAACATGGCAGAAGATGGGACGCCGGCGTCTCACCGAGCTAGCCGGCTAACCCGGTGTTACCGGCCGGCTAACCCGCTAGTACCGGCCGGCTTCGGCGCCGGTTACGGTACTTTAATAAGCCGGCGTAATGTTATATGTGAACATTTCAGCCTCCAGCCGATCACAGTCAGTCAGCTAAAATTTCTGTTTTCGCAATAATGTAAATATAAATAATAACGTTTGAGATCATATACCGTCAAATTTGATGTTACTATTTAGGTTCAAGCTAAACTCCTTTGAGGAACAGGTCAATGTCTCAGCTGATGTCAGTGGAAACAGTTTTTGTTTTTGAAGTAATAAATTGCATCTGAAGTTTTTTACAAGGTACTTTTTTACTCTTACTCAAGTACCTATTTTTATGGGTACTTTTACTTCTAC
Organism: Holacanthus passer; assembly: GCA_025331565.1. Lineage (NCBI taxonomy): Eukaryota > Metazoa > Chordata > Actinopteri > Pomacanthidae > Holacanthus > Holacanthus passer. The sequence continues at coordinate 1,720,866 of JAFREQ010000059.1, forward strand.
TTGAGTCATTATATTATAAAGTAACAGTACTTTTACTTGAGTACCGTTGTTGTTTACTCTACCCACCACTGCCTATTACTCATCATAAAAAGAGGAAAATAAGAACAACCCCAGGTTTCTTTTCAGCACTGTAGCCAGGCTGACAGAGAGTCTTAACTCTATTGAGCCATATATTCTTATACCCAAAATAGTATTATAAAATACAACACATTTTTAAGTAAACACATCAAGTGGCTTGTGATGTGTTATATAAAATCAGTGTCCAGTTTGGGCCCACTATCTTGTCTGACATGTCAGTGACTTATTACAAAAATCGAAGATTAGGGAAAAGTCCAACGAATGAAAACAGATGTGTATCAGAATTTTGTTTTCTCTTCTGACCTCTTAAATGAATCATCTCATGACCTGACCCCTAAGATGTATCTTTCCCTTTAGAGGGGCCTGACCAGTGGGTTGGGAACCACTGGACTAAACTAGGTAACTAACTCTATATGAAATACTTAAGCTCCACCTCAACAATAAAATGTTGCTTACACATTGATGCATCAGTATTGACACAACAATTTAATAATGTCATATATAATAATAAATCAGTCATAGTTTTACAACATGTTTCAAAAAAGTTGGGACAGGGACAAAAAAAGACAACAAACCTGGAGGAACATCTCCCAATTAATTAGGTTAATTTGCAACAGGTTATTAACATGACGGGGTATAAAAAGAGCTGAGTCTCTCAGAAATAAAGATGGGAAGAGGTTCACCACTCTGTGAGAGACTGTGTGAGCAAATAGTTTAACAATTTCAAAATAATGTTCCTCAGCGTAAAACTGCAAATAATTTGGGAATTTCATCATCCATAGCACATATCATCAAAAGATTCAGAGAATCTGGAGAAATTTCTGTACAAAAGGGACAAGGCAGAAAACCAATACTGGATGCCCATGATCTTTAGGCCTTCAGGGTTAGGGTTGGCCCTAAATGAAAACCAGACATGACTCTGTAGTGGAAATCACTGCATGGACACTTTCAAAACCCATTTTTTTGTGAACACAGTTTGTTGCTGCATCCACAAAAGCAGGTTAAAATTGTACCATGCAAAGAGGAAACCATATATAAAAAGGATCTAGAAAACGATGGACTGAGGCGAAGTGGAAAACTGTCCTGTGGTCTGACGAGTCAAAATTTGACATTCTTTTTGGAAATCATGGACGCTGCGTCCTCCACTCTAAAGAGGAGAGAGACCACTCTGCTTGTTATCAGCACACAGTTCAAAAGCCAGCATCCATGATGTTATGGCGATGCATAAGTCTCCATGTCATGGGTAGCTTACAGATCCGGGAAGGCACACTAATGCTGAACAATATATACAGGTTTTGGAGCAACATATACAGGCAAGTAGACGTCGTCTATATTTCAGCAAAGACATTTACAGAGTGTTGTTAAAAGAAGTGGTGATGCAACACAATGGTAGACATGTTCTGTCCCAACTTCTTTGAAACGTGTTGCTGGCAATATAAAATGAGCATTATTTAGCACATATTTTTAATAAAACAATAAAAAAAAATCAGTTTCAACATTTGATATGTCATCTTTGCCCTAGTTTCAATTAAATATGGGGTTTAAATGATTTGGAAAACATCAAAATCTGATTTTATCAACATTTTACACAGTGTCCAAACTTTTTTGGAATTGGGGTTGTAAACTACCAGCATAACAATGTAAAAATACTCCATTACAAGTTAAAGTCCTGCATTTATACCCCTACCAAAGTAAAAATAAATAAGCTTTATCAGCAAAATGCACTGAAATTATCACTGTTGTGTGACATTTTGAGATGTGTGAATTAGGGTACGTAGGGTACGACAACCTGAAAAGTAACTAGTAGGCATAAACACAGCTGTCAGACAAAGGTAGTGAAGTAAAAAGTACAAAATATGCTTTTAAAATAAAGTGGAGGAGAAGTAAAAAGTTGCATGAACTGAGTGGAGTAAATGTAGTTGTACAGTATGTAGTACTGTGTTACATTGGGCCGCTGGACGTTAAATTCGTCAAATACAAAACCAGGCCTACACAAGCATTATTTATACTACTACTACTACCACTACTACTACTACTACTGCTAGTGGGTCCTTGGACCCCAAATTATCAGCAGTACCTATTCCAGCCCAGCAGGAGCACTGGTATGCCGACGTCGCAGAAATGTCTTCCGGGTCAAACCTTTCTTTTCCCCGTATCGCTCCTCGAACAGTCCTTCCGGCTTGATCGCCATCACAGACGGCAGGTAGGATTTCGCGTCGACAACTATCAGCGTAAATCCACGTAAAATCTCTGCCATCCAGCGATTTCTAACGAATACATTGACTTGCGTTAATTTTACTAACTTCACATAACATCTGTGTTCAGTATTGCAATACTACAACAAAGAAAACTAATGTAAATGTGTGTCAGAGACCAGGCACAGTCTCTGGTACTGTTCAGAAGACTACAGCTACTATGGAGCGCCTGAAATCCACGCAAACTATTATGTAAAACCACAGACAGCTTATTGTTTCTTTGATTGGATATTGGAGGGATATTGGAGATACCAGCAAAGTACAGTCGCGGTACAGATGAATGCCAGCACGAAACGTGTTCGGAGGGCGGGCATTGTCTTGTATGTTGCATAAAAGTACACAAATACATCTACGTATCTTGTTTGAACCCTTTCCATCCGCCACTGTATCACTGCCGTTTAGTCTTGTTGGTGAGATCAGACGAGTCTAATGTAACTGGTTGTGACTATCTCATATGTCAATAAAGTACATCTATATATCTAATGATCTCATCTTAAGTAGTCCATGGTACTTAATGTTTTATCAGTGTAGCATGACTGTTCAGCTGAAAGGTTTCTGCTGTTTGTCTTAACTTTTTTTTTTTTTGTTGAAGAAATGGCAGCATTCCATTTTCTATTCTAGGTTCAAAGGTAGTTGCGCCAAAGTAACAGTGTACAGATGCATTAATTACAAATAACAGCTTTAGCAGAGGCTGTTCTTCCCAATATGCAGCTTATAACGTGACCATTATAATGCAGTGCTGTCCAGTGTGTGCCACTGTTGATGGTTGAGTTTTAAGCCTGGTGAAAATCTGGGCATGCTGTAGGTTAGCAGCACCCAACAGTCTAAATGCATCTAATGGCTTGAAAGGGAATGTGATGTCCCCACTTAGTTCGTGATCAAGCAGCTTTTTAGAAACTGTTGTCTTTGCACTTGAAGTTATGTTTGTGTGTGATCCCCTACAGATATGGCTATTCGCTACCCCATGGCTGTTGGCCTTAACAAAGGCCATCCAGTCACCAAAAATGTAACTGCTCCCAAACACAGCCGCCGGCGTGGGGTGAGTATCTACTGCTGATTTACTTACTTTAGTAACAAGTAGTTTTCTAGTGCCACAGCTTTGCTTTATCCTTCCGTTTTCTTCTAGCCATTTTAAACATACACAGCTGGTCTCATGGCTGTAAACAACTCTACAATTTGCTGTAAATTGTGATATTCAAGGAACCAAGTTTGAGAGCAGCTGGTGTTCTGATTTTTATTGCGCCAACACGACACTAAATAATTTCACAAGTATCTTAAATTTTACAGTTTTGTGAAACTGAAATCCACAACTAGGTGTTCAGTTTTTCACTAGAGCTGAAGTTTTTGCGTTTTGTTAAATGCTTCACAGTTGCACCAGAGAAACATTTTACAGCCACATTTCAAGCCAGCAGATAATGTTACCATACTCCAATGATTTTACTTTGAGTATCACTTAAGTTTTTAGAACAAGTTTGGTGATACTTTTTCGCACTGCTGACAAATCCAAAGAAAAGACCAAAACCAAGTTAGTGTGTGTACTCAAAATCTGATGTCTTATACCTCTGTGCCCTAAAGCTTCATTGTTTTTTCAAAAACATAGGTGACATGTTCCTTAATGAAACACTTAGCTTAGAGCTGAAACATTAGTCGACTCACGGAAAACCACTTGGGAACTATTTTGGTAAATGATTACTAACTTATGCAAGCAAAATACCAAAGACATACTGATTTCAGTCTTTCAAATGTGAGTATTTACTTTTTTGTTTTGGTCTTCTTTGATATTAAACTAAATGTAGAATTGAAAAAAGCACCAATTTTTGAGTCTGGTTGGCTGATAAGAATCTGATAAGATCTGAAGTTCTGATAAGATAGTTCTGTTAAGAATCTGAAAAATGTTTTAAGAATATTTGTCTTAATATACCTTGTCATTTCCCTGCAGCGTTTGACCAAACACAGCAAGTTTGTTCGGGACATGATCCGTGAGGTGTGTGGTTTTGCTCCATATGAGAGACGAGCCATGGAGCTGCTGAAAGTGTCAAAGGACAAGAGAGCCCTCAAGTTTATCAAGAAGAGGGTGAGTTTTTATTTCTGTGTCAGAGCTCTCAAATGTGCTTACCAATGTAAATCTAAACTGCTTAACAGCCATTGTAGTATTTTTCCATCAATTTCTAACATCTCTGATAAATATGGTAGTGGAAACCTGACTGGTGCGCATGCACATGATTGCAGTGAGTCAGCTTTATACCGAACCATGTGTACTCACAGCTTTATAAATGTATAGTTCTGTGTTTGTGTGTATATAGTTGTACTCTTGTACCTATAGCTTTATACATCTGACCCCTACAGTGGTGTCACTGTATGAGGCTGCTGTCTGAGACTGTAGTATTATGCCAGTCCCCATAGCTCAGCAGAAAGAAAGCTCAGTTTACACACAGTGCTGAAGTGATTCGGTCAAATGTTGCTATTTCTTCCATAGATTGGCACTCACATTCGGGCCAAGAGAAAGAGAGAGGAGCTGAGCAACGTACTGGCTGCCATGAGGAAGGCTGCTGCCAAGAAAGACTAGCCTGTTGCTTAATAAATGTTTGTTAAACTATAAAATCCAGACTAATGGTCTTTCTTTTGGTGATTTGTCAGCAGTCATCAGGTTCATGTCCAATATATGTTAATCCCTGACCAGTCACAAATTCCACATTGACTCTGTTCTGTTGTTGTTTTTTTTGTTTGTTTTTTTTGTGAAAAATCACAATTAAATATACTTAAAAATACCAACATGTCACACTGCATGAGTGGTGTTAATGGATACTACTGTGTAGTAATACAAGTTTCAAATCCAGGATTAGCATGTCTCGCATGTCAATCAATTTACACAGTATATAGCATGTTGATCACTAGAAATGACAGTGTATCAAAAGCTTAGGCTATCCTAAGCAGACTATCCTTGTAGCTTGGCTTACTGTGACTGTGAAGAAAGCTAATTCAAAGCAGATTTGTCTACTGACAAAATATAAGCAAGACACATGATTACAGTGAAGCACAGAGATGAATACAAATTATGGTTCTTTCTTGAAGCATCTTTGCATTTAAGAACTGTGTAAAGAGAAGCTCCATCTGCTGTATGAAATCGTTTCGGCTGCGCTTTAATGGATTTTAGGATGTATTCATAAAATGGCTAAAACAAGCTCTGAACTGCATGAGTTGTGAGTAACTCCTCAAAAAGCCATTCCTAACTTTAGGACTTCAAATATTTTGAAGAATTAAAAGTATTTTAGCATAGCTGCAAGAAGTTGGTCACTGCCACTAATGATCATAGTTAACTCTTACCTGTAAGTTTTTATGAGCACCTATAACTTTTTATCAAAGAAGCAGAAATTGTCCAAAGCGGTTCTTGATCTTTTGTACTACTGCTTGAACCTAGAGTTTCATACCACTGCTGCATTATTAGAATAGTTTTAATTATGTAACCAGGCCAGAAGAGTACTCGGCTAATATGTATTACAGGTTAAATATGACCATGCCACCATGGGACTTTAATCCAGAGTACACCCACTCTTTTTAGGTCAAACTCAATTGCTCACTTTTCTCAAAACTAGGGGATTTTCACCAACACTCCACACTTATAATCCAAGACCTGGAATTTTTAGAGATTAAAATATAAACTGAACAATATTAGATATAAAATATCTATAAAACTACTAAAACACAGTTGAAAAAGAAAGTACTGGGCAAAACTTCAATAATACAATACATAAAAATAAACAACAGAACCGAAATTCACGCTGTCAAATTTTATAATACCGTATAGCCTCAATAACCAACTCCAGCTCAACCAATAGCGTATTGCAACATCTTTGAATGAAATGTGACAATATTTTGAAATTACACATACCATATGCTGTTTGTACACAGCACGCCACTTTTTAACGTACCTAGCCAAGTCTAGCATAAAGTTAAGTTAATGTACATTGTTCAAGAGTATTATCACCCTAACTTGTAGCACTTCTTTGTTATGTTTTGACTTTGGTACGTGTCAGTTTAATAACTGTGCTTAGCATTGTTAAATTAAATCATCCTCCACTGTCTCCCCCAGGAGAAACCCGTCATGGCATATTATTTGCCCAATATTTGCAAAAAATAAAAAGATCTAAAAGACACCAACACCACAAACAAGGCCAGGAGCTCAAGTTCAGTGACTCAAATTAACTGAGGTGACACTGAGGTGGTGCCTAGCAGATGAGCATTTTGAGCCCCTCAACACATTTTAGCTATCAGAATTAGTTTTACTCCAAATTAAGTCTTTCATAAAAATCTTTTTTAAATGTTTTACAGTTTATTATTGTCATCACACATACAACCAGGAAACCCAGTGTGAGTGTGTGATACACCATGTCATAAAAGGCAGGGTCTCATTTTATTAAAACTGGGCAAAATGGGATGTATTACACCACCATTAAACCAGGGCAAGAATAAACACTGTTGTTTGGACATAGATTGACAGGGAAAAAAAGAATAAAAAAAACATATTCAGACAACTCTATAGCTGATATTAGGACTGGTGCCTCACATGTGGTGTCTTGGTCTGTGCTGCTGCTCCCACACTGGACAAGAGTTATGAACTGGAACTTTCTCAGTGCCTCTGCCAAAAATATAGATAAAGTAAACATATTACAGGAAGATCTTAAAACTTGACTTACTGCTGTAGCTGCCTCAGTAACTCAAGTATTACCAAAAACTATTCTATTTAAACATCAACACTAATTAGTGACATTTATGTAACTGTTAGTTAAACTCCACTACATGTTAGCGCACCATAGCAAGCAAGTTGTAAATTTCATGTTTTAAACCTGATATTAATTCACTTGAATCGACAGCTTTAGCTATTAGTTGAACAAACCTGTAAAAACAGCTGAAGATGAATAGAGGGTGGCATCTATAACAGTATAATGATCCTGAACACACCTCAAAATATCCTCAAAATCCACAACGGACTATTTCAAGGCACAAGATGAAGATTTTGCCTTGGCCCTCACAGTCCATTAATCTAAACATCAAAAATCTGTGGATAGGGCAGTGCATGCATGATGGCCAAAAATCTCACAGAACTAGAAGTCTTTTGCAAGGAAGAATGGGTAAAAATACCCCAAACAAGAACTGAAAGACTCTTAGCTGGCTATAAAAAGTGTTTACAGGCTGTGATACTTGCCGGGGGGGTGTTATTAAGTAAAGCCCTTTCCTGGCTTCTTATTTTGAAACTGTAAAAGAAATGAAATCATCATAAAGTCATCTTTAACTTTATGCCGTTTGAAAATCAGGTCACCTTTACCTGCTTAACTATTCACAGTAACAGAAATTTTTGACCAGGAGGAGGAGGCATCTCCAAATCTTACAGAAAAAGACCTGTTTGACAGAGAGGAGATTAAACAATTCAGAGCCACATCACTGATGCCACACATTTTAGACAGTGGCTAGATGGGGGACCAGTCACAGAATTTATGGTTTTAAAAGGGATTCTGGAATTGTGCCTCTCTTTAGTGATCCGTTCAGAGAGATAGGTGTTCCTGGCTTTTGTGATTGTATACTGATAGGTGGACATTAGACCTTTAAGTGAAACAAGGGAGGCACTGTGTTTATCCTTTCTCTTTGTCTCTTTAAACTCCTTAATTCTCCATTAAACAATGGCAAAGAAGAAGGTTTCAGCTTTTTACATCTGACTGGAGCTATAGAATCTAAAATATTTGTACAAGAGAAGTAAAAATACTGACAACTTCCTCTATGGAGAGGCCATGTGGCTCATTTGTATTAAAAAGTGTTTGAGGCAGTAAAGGCTTTGCAGAAAGAGGAACAGAGAGTGAATTTAGGGGGAGGCAGGAGCGAATCAACATGGGGAGGGTTGGGGTCCAGAGAGAGGAGAGGAACCTGCAGCACTGCTTTGTGATCAGAGATGAAAAAAATCAATCGCATCATCTGCACAGAAACCATGAGAAAGTACAAGGTCAAATGTGTGCCCTTTGTCATGGCTGGGCTGCTTCACATGTTGGGTCAGATTAAAAGTATCTACAAATTTGATAAAGTCAGCAGTAAAGAAGTAGGAAGAGGGGCAACAAACGTGTATATAAAAATGATCAACTCTGTTATATTGTAACATATTGACTGAGAAAAGGTCAGAAAATTCCTGAATAAATACAGAGATAAGTATAGGGGGACAGTAGAATAAAACACATAAAATGGACAGCTTATTCTTTAAAATGAAACTAAGACTGTCAAAGGTAGAGAAGCAGCCAAGTGAGGACTTGAGAACCCACCCAGTGACGCCGTCTGGACAAGCTGCTTTCCTGGTGTTGACTTGCTTCAGTACCCTCCTGATGTCATGCTGTCATTAGACGAGTGGTTTCTCTGCTCGGTTGGTTGCTGGAACCGCAATTCCCCTCTGTCCTTGTTGGGAAAAAACTTTTAAAAATTGGATGGGAATTCATAAAACTATGTCCACAAACTCACTGATGTTGTTGGAGCTGGATTGGAACACATTCAGGTCTGTGTCACTCAGGGAAGTCAGAGTGTCCGAGACGTACAGCCTCAGATTTGATGATACAACCATAAAATCGATCAGTGATCTTTGGCCTAATGTGTTATGGTACAAAGTGCACTTAAGAAGGATCTGATACTCAAACATGGTGTTTGTTAAGGCCAATCCATGACTAGCACAGAAATCCAACAACAAAGAACTAAGATTAGGCAGGCTGTTTCACCCAATGACCCCCACTCCAGGTTTCTCCAACGTGAGCATTGAAATCCCCCGGCAGTATCCGTTCCAGGGCCCCACCTAGCGACTCCAAGAAAGCCAGGAACTCCAAACTGCTTTTCGGTGCCCAAGCACAAGCCAGTCAGAGTCGTCCTCTCAACAACTTGCAGTTGTATAGAGGCAACCCTCTTGTTCCCTGGGGGAAAAGTTCAACACAGCAGCACCCAACCCCTCTTCAGGAGTAAAGATGGTGTGTCTGTGTGGACCATCGGAGGGGAGTCAGTGAATGTTCAGTTTCAGAGAATAAATGCAGATTTTTGATTACCAGCAGCTGAGAATAGCAATGGGGTAAGAACTGAAATTACCTACAACTTCTTCTTATCTTCTTCTTCTTCCTTGTGCTCCCCTACCACAGTATGGAGAATGAAATAAGATTGTTTCAGATGCACCAGTCTGTTACACAAGTGTTTACAGTATTGTCACCATAATGTTCAAATATTGTCACCCCATAAAATATCCCACCAATCTGTTCTTAACTACTATATAAATCAAATAAATATTATAAATTGAGCTATAATCCATGATTTTCTGTTTATTGTTGAGTACACAGAATTAGTAAGAGCTCTACTGTGCACAAATGTTGTTAATAAGATGTTTCATCAACAATTACATAAATGTGACAATTAATCATGATATTGATTTTACATGATATTGACTAGCCCTTTAAACAGTGTGACTTAATAATCCTTTTTTTAAAAAATGTACAAAATATTTGGCTTTTTGCCAACTAATGCTTTTTGTTTTCCATTTCTGGGGACATGCAGGGGCTTCAGCTGGCCTTGTTGGTGGGAGTCAGATTGTTTAAAACATTTAAAAAAGATTTGTTAAAACTATATGAGTTTTATCTTTTTTTGCTCCATGCATAAAAAGAGTATTGTTGAATATGGAGATGATTGTAAAGCTAGCCAGTAAATATATTCTTATTCTTATTCTTTCAGGCAACCATTAGCTGGCAGTATAGTTAACTAGCTAGTTAAGCTAACATCAACGGCAGCTTCCGTATTTTAACAGATCCTGGGTTTCCTGTAAGGAACAAAAACAAGACGATTCCTAAAATGTCTTCCATACAGGCATTTTAATGTAAACATGTTATGCTAGACTTGGCTAGGTATGTTAAAAAGTGAAGGGAAGAAGTGAGAAGAAGAAGACGAGTGAAACAAAAATAATGTAAACAATAATGATGTTGTACTGTTGCAAGAGTAGAGGTTTCTGTTACAATGATTTGCAAAAAGGGTAAGCCACAGGTGGGTAACTCATATCTCCTCTCAACAGAATGAGTAAAAATGATGCCAAAGTCATGCTGATTGACTTGATGTGTTTGCTTACCTGAGAAATACGAGTTATGCAATATTTCTAATATACTATAATTTTTAATGTCCTGTCCACCCATCCATACCCATTTTTAGTACAATGCAACCCAAATTGGGCGGAAAAACGCCCAACCTGGCAACGCTGTGGCCCCAATCAGACTTCACTGTGTGTGGCGTTGCCCCTGGTGACGCGTCTCTATCCAATTTAGTCCCACCCATTCTTCTTATTTTCGGTCAATGATTGGCTTTTAGGAGTTAATTTGAGCCTTTGACTGGCTGAGATAGCTGTCTGTCAGGTAGCTGGGTATATTAAGCGGATTGTATTATCGGATCAGATTTAACCCGCAGTCCAACAATATACAGTTAAGTACATATAGTTCATGCTATTTTCAGGCAGCTATTAGCTGGCGGTGTAGTTAGCTAACTAGTTAAGCTAACATCAGCGGCAGCTTCCTTATTTCAACAGATCCTGGGTTTCCTGTAAGGAACGAAAAAGACGATTCCAAAAATGTCTTCAGACGAAGACAGGGCCAAGGAAATTTTGAAGGGCTTCAAACTGTATCCTTTTTGCTGTTGATTCAGTTTGGTGATGTTCTCCGAAGGGTAGACGCATAGTGATAGATTAGCTGTCTGTCCTGTTTATTACAAGAAAACGTCATCTAACATGAGCAAGATAGCACCAACATCTTGTCACTGTTGTTGAGTCTTATGGCACAGTAAGGTTAGCAGCTGTGGCTAACTTGTCAGTTTCATATCTCATTTGATAAGTCAGCTACATAGCTGATGTTTGTCTTCATTTGATGTGACAAAAGGAAACGTTTGTGTAGTTCCGAGCCTAGCTAGTTCACATGTGAATGACGGCCTGCCGGCTGAGTTGTCCTTGCCCTGTGGCTAACTGCTCAGTACGATTTGTGTGGCAGCTAAATACCACATATAGCAACAGTGCCATGCGAAGGAGATACTGGTAAGATTGATGCATGTTGTCAGATGCTAGTCGATCTTTGTCACACTTTTACCGTTAGTAAGCTCTTATCTAAAAGGTAAAAGGTGAAATGTCACAAGCGTTTCGTATGTAATTTGGCTTGTTTGCTGTACGTTACGATAGCTATGTACATATTGGAGGTTGTCAATCCCAGGTGCGTCCCTTTCTTGTATGGAAATCATATCACTGTTTAAAGATCATATCAGTGCACTATGATTGTGTTATTCCATTCACTAAAAGTCACGTATGCGCTGTCATACTTCGGATAATTTTCCCTTCAATCAAACCTGCGATGTTGTGTTTGTATAGTATGGTGACCACGAGATCATTAGAACGGCCTGGCACTTGTTTTCACTATGTTGTTTGCTGATGTTCAATCTAATTACGGCTGTTTATTAACGTTGTAGCAGTCAGTTGTTTTCACAGCACTCTGACTTGTCTGGTTGTGTTTTTCTATAGTTGGGTTTACAATAAGGGTAAGATCATTTTCAATACCTCTTGTTCAGTACTTTAATGTGTACAACCCACTGTATGTGCTCTGGAGGAAATGACAACAGAAAAAATGTCTTGCTGTTACAGACATCCATTAGCCATCTACTTTTTCCATCAAGCTGGTCACTTACTTATTTGGAACACTCCATGCATGTCTGTCACTGTGTCATTACTGCTTGTATTTCTTGAAAAGCAGGTAATTGAGCTTCGTGGTCCTCTGTGTTTGCAGCCAAACGCTTCAATTTGTTTGACACTGGAATGTTCATCTTCTAAATGAGCGATCTGGGCTTTGTTTCCCCGTAGCATCTTTAGATTAAGTTTATCATAGTCCCATTGTAAAATGATGGTTTAAGACCACCTTAGCCTTAAGCTGCTTTTAGAAAAGGGGGCCCTGGTAGGTCTTCTTGATAGGTGGCCATTTTACCTTTCTTGTCAGTAGACATCTTGCAGTTTATTGATGTAGAATGGCTTGATGTTCATGGCAGAGTAAACCAGTTGTGTCGTTGTTGCCAAGCACCACAAACAGTATAACTGTACTGCTATATCTAGTACATTGTAGTTCTAGTAGTTGCATCATTATCATTGTGGGGCATATAGATAGATAGATAGATAGATAGATAGATAGATAGATGTACTTTAATGATATACTGTTGCATTATATTTTAAAAAGCACAGAGGGAAGTAGAATAGAATAGAAAGGAATAGAATAGAATAAAATAGAATAGAATGACTCACTGGCTGCTGGCTCACACTTAGCTCACACTGCCACACTTCTGCACATACGTGTACTTGCACTATATTTAATATCACATACCCATACATGTTTATACTACTGTCCATACTATGTATATCTGATCTATAGTGTATTCATATTTATGCTACAATCTATACTCTACATATTGGATCCATAGTTTTTACACTGTATTTACATCATACCTTCACTTACAATAGCACTTAACTGTGTTTTGCACTTAGATGCTAAACTGCATTTCCTTGTCTCAGTGCTTGTACTCTGTGCAATGACAATAAAATTGAATCTAATCTAATGATAGCATATGGTAAAACCAAAAAATGTATTTCAAACAGAAAAAGACAACAGAAAATTTCAAAGACAAAGATGTAGGCTACAACCCTATTGTATATTGTTAGAGTTTGCAGAAGAAACCCTGCCTATCAGTAAATCAATGGCCTGGAGATCCCACGTTCCACATCTTGGACAGTGGTTGCAACATACTTAATCCCAAATGCTACTTGTATGGGTTCACGAGGGTCTGCATGACATATATTTTGTCATCAGTCCATGACCAAAATTTATGAACGTGCAGACCATATGTGCTGACAAACATGCATATATATAGACACCTAACATAGTTGAAGCAGGACCACGTGTGTACCAGATAGTCTATGCATGCATTTAAGAGTATATCCGGCCCCTTAAGCCAATCCATTTTAGCTGAACAGGAAAGCAGGAGGATGATACAGACTGCAGGCTGATCTACTGATAGTCTTAAAACTTCATCACACCTGAACATTTCATATTTTACACCAGTTAAGTTTTCAGTCCCCCTCAGCTTTGTTGTGTTCCAGATGCCTCCAGACAGTCACAACTTTTAGTTTAGCTAAAACAAAACTTTTTGTTTACCTATTTAACTACATATGAAACTCGTCCCCCTTACTTATCTCAGTCTATGCAAAAGATAAAGGTGTGAGCATTTGTATATGTTTGTTGGTAAGGTCAGGCCTCTTGCTGTAGTACTGTAATGCCTAAATCCACGATTTAGTGGAACAGGGATTTACTACCTTCTGTCCATACTGTACAGCCTTATTAAAGCCAGCTCAGAGGCCAAGCAGCACATAATTTTATTTGTTTCTTTTTTAGACTTAATTTATTTAGCCCTTTAAAAGTGGAGGTGTATTCTTCCATAAACTACCGCAAAGATAACAGACAGATAACACAAAAAACCCCACCCCTGTGTAAAAAAACTGCATATACATGCAGTGCTGTAAAAATTGTAATAATGTAGTGTGAAGTTGTCTCACTTTTTGGTCAGTGTTTCTCAGGAACAGAGCATAGAGAGCAGTAGCAGTTTTTTTTCATTCAATATGACATTGGAGAGATGGAAACGGAATGCAATAGTCAACACACAGGATGCTTATTTGACTTTCTAAATTCACTGAGCTAGACTGATTTCTGGGCAGAAATTGTTTGGATTCAGCCTGACTTCATTTACCTTGACCAGGGCTGATGTGGTTCTAAACTTCACTGGGGATATCCTCTGCTTTAGAGGTGATTAGATGTAAGCACAATTTCATTTAATAATGCATTTGCAAAAAATGGTTACAAATAAACGCATTTTTATGGTTCATTAGCTATAGGTCAGAGGCAAAATATAAATTACAAATTTACTACTATTGTAATCAATGTTAAAATAACCTGGTTTGAAAGAAACTGGTTTGACTACTTTCTAAAGCCTGTCTCTATTGAGTCTAACTTAGGATACCTTACTGAAATGTTTGTTTGACCATCTTCTCTGATATGATGTGATGTTAATGTAAAAAGATTTGTTAATTAACCAATTGACAGAAAAAAATGAATGCCATTTGTTTATTAATCATTTATCAAGTCAAAACTTTTATCTGTTCAGTAGGAGTGCATGTGGACTGTCGCAAAGGTCGGGGTTAGGAGGCTGCCTTGTTCTTTGAGCCATTAACGTGTCTTTAAAAATAAATGCAGACTAAACAGTGACAGCAGCTTTTCACTGGGGGCTCATTAGCTTGTGTGCGTTCTGACAGATGTATGCAGGCACCCTGGTGGTTTACACGTACACAACCTGCAGCCCGCCCTGAGGAGGCTATGGTACAATGTTGTTGGAGCTGTACAAGATTTTCTTTTGTTTAGTTTGTGAGGAAGTGATTTGATAAAGAATGAATGAAAAGGGCACATTATCAACTGAACAGTATATGATGTAATGCTTTTCCCTTCCTAAAGCTGAACAAGTTGGCCATTTGTTTTTTTTAATGTCATTGTAATTATGTATGTCCTTCTAAAATGTGTTCTTTTTTCCCTCTTTCTCCCTTTTTTTTTTACAGTTACAAATGTTTAGAGATTTAAGTTGTGTGTAATCTGTTGAAAGATTATCAATGATAAATACATTACAGTGTGGCCAGGATTATTCTGGAAGGTGTGGGGGATGATCAGTTAGATGTAAGAGATTGGATTTAGTCAGACTTGAGAGGATTAGAGAAACCATTCAATTCAGCACACCTAGAAAGCCAGAAGATTTGGGGGATGGTGGAGTTGGTAGAGCTCCACTGTTATTGGATCTGTCCCTTAAGGCCTCTGAAGGATGGATTGAATCTCTCAATAGGTGGTGTTAGATTAGTGTTTAACAAATGATATAATTTGGCAATTTTTATTCTCCTAAATTTGATTTTTGTATTATAAACTTAAGCTTTTTTCTAGAAAAGCCCTTAAAGCAGCACTTACTTGGAACCCCACTAATTAGTATTAGTATTAGTATTTTTAGGGTTTGTTGCATTATAAACCTCTACTTTAAGAAGAATTTGATATTTGATGAGATAAATGTGAAGACAATTAGGAAAGTTAAAGTTGGTAGTTTCACTAGCTCAGTAGTAGTTGGTGATTATTGATACATTTATACCAGTCCCACTCTGGAGGTCATCATACAAGCATTTTAAGAAAAGTAATTAAAATATTTAAAAAATAATACAAAAATGTCTTAGTTATTTGAGATAATAATGAAAACCTACCTACAAGACTTTTTTAGAGACATATATAACTGCATAACATTTTGGTGAAGATCCTGGTAATTATTACAGTGGTACTTGCTCATACTTTTCTTCAGCGTATCATATATCTTCTCCTTCTCCTTTTTATCATATCCTCATAAACTTTCTGACCAACTGGATTAACTAAATAGTGTGATCTTAGGAAGACTCCCTGAATGCAACAGGACCCACCTGAAAGCTGATGTGCAAAAGAAATTGTCATTTCAGTTTGCTATGTGCATTAGTAATCTGTATGCACCTTCATTCTACTCACTCATGTAACAGTATGCTATCATGATAAATCAGAGTCCTGGAGCTGTGCTTTAGCTTCAGAGGCTGTGTGTTTTGAGGCAGTTGATGGTGGTCATAAGGTGGGATGAAGGGCTTCCCAGATGGTGTAGAGTCGAATGTGTGTGACACTAAGTAGTATCTGAGTGTGACAGGATGTTAAGTGGAGAATCTTCTAGAACAAAGGGCTGTTATATCCAAAGATGAAATTTGCCTTTCTCAACTTTAGTTGATAGTGTCTTGACTACCACTAGCAGTCACCAAAGTCAAATATTTTCTAAATGCTAGTTATGCTTTAATGAATTTATGTAGGTGGTGGGTTATAAAAAATAAATAAATAATTTTTTTGTCTAATTGTATGTTGTAATGTGTTCCCTCCTCACTGCCTGTAGGCATAGGCCCTATCTAACTTGAACTTTGTTTTATGGCATTTATCCAGGTTGTTTTCTCCTGACTAGATCCTTGCTTGTGTTGTATTTATTCTCAGATGTATGTCGCTTTGGACAAAAGCGTCTGCTAAATGAAATTGTAGAATTGTAGAATTGTAGGTGGAAGTTGAACCTACAAACAGTTCCTCTGCAGAATTGCTGACTGATTTAAATGAAACAACACACAGTGCCAGAAAGGCATTACCTGATCATTTTTACAGTACTGCACAGACCTGAGATTTTATCCCTAGCCATTGGCCCGAAGTCATTGTTTGAATGTCAAAATGTGTCCACATGTGGTCAGTTTGAGTTGTCATCTTCTCTGTTTTGTGCCATATTGGAGTCACTTCAGTTGCTCAAACTATGTATACTTTGCACAAGAGATTACTTTTCCTGTTTTGCATGATTAGGGTTAGGGGTTAGGTGTGTGTGCATTGATAGATCAGTAGCAGTAATTTTGTGCATGCTGATGCATTGGTGCCCCCACAGACTTTTACTAAATATGTCTGTAGGTGTGTTGTTGAAATGACTTGAAGACACAGCATGAGAAACTGTAATGTACAGGGAATCACTGACGTGGTCCTCACAGGCTCTGTGACTGACAGTTGTATTGTGTTTATAGTGAGTATGGAGGTCAGGAACAGCTGACCAACTGACAGACTGATGGGACAGCTAGCAGCCAACATCATCTATACAAAGGCTTCTTTAGTTCCCTCTTACGCACTGTTATTTTACCTATAAACTGGGAATATTTCTTTTCATTCATCCTTGGCTGAAATTTGACCAATTAGGGTTTCTAAAGCATGATATTATTTGCTTGAATTGTGGGCCAGTGTTGTGCCTCCAGGTATCCAAGTCAAATATTAGTGTCTGGTTGACCTTGTTTGCTAATAACAGACCTTTGGTTGTTCTTTGTAACACAATCGTTGCCATTCAAATAAAACAGAATCTTGTCACAAATCTCTATTGGTAAAATAATGCTGTAGCATGAATATTGTATTTGAAATGAAACAGATGATGTATAATTACATTTTAATAAAGTGTGCATGTGTTGCTCAACTGGTTAGTTTATTAGGCCATGTTTCAGCACCTGGGGCTGTCAACAATACTTCCTCCCTCGGTGCAGAGTGTGTCTTGGTGTTGGGGTCTGGTCTGTCGATCTGGATTGATGTATCAATTCAGTGATCCAATATCATCTATGCAAAGTGAAAACATTGATCCATATCATCATCTTTAATATACACCTTTATTTTGAAATTCCAATGGCATGTCTGTGTCGTCCCTTTTTGTCCAAATGTACCTCCTCCTTACTAAACCTTCAAACAGTGCTAGCTTCAGGCAGATAACGGCAAGCAACCAAGAAAAAGATGATAGGGAAGAGAAAGAGAATGAGAATGGTGTGCTTGAGTCCTGTAGCAGTGAATTTTTGGAAATAGTGAAGCTATGTTGAGTGAATTGGAGAGAATGGACTGAAGTAAGACGGAAGAATACTGTATCCAGTCACAGTAAGTTGGAAACCCAGAATGAATCGAAGAAAGCAAGAGAGGGAATAAGAACAATCCAGTAAAAATTTACATCTAGTGATGCTCACAAAGGCTATTCATCTAGAAATTTGTCTGATTGAACAAGCAATATATGAAAAATTATTAATTATATTAATTAATTATATGAAAAAGAATTACTTGCCATATCAGTGTGGATTTAGAATAGGGTGCAATGCTGTATACCTATTAATATGCCTGGAATTTGAAATCAGGAAAACTCAATTATTTGGATTTGAATTGGAGTTCATTTTGGGAATTCATTTCCAGAGAAATATCCTGTCAAAAATGTAACCCCTGAAGGCCGTGTAATTAGTCCTCTGCTGTGTGTGATCATAATGAATCATATATACGAGCAAGTTAGTCCAGATATTGGGAAGTCTTTGGGAAGTTTTTGCAGATGGTGGAGCAATTTGTGAAAGAGGAAGGAATATACAACCCCAATTCCAAAAAAGTTGTTGTGTTATGTAAAATGTAAATAGAAACAGAATGCAATCACTTGCAAATGGACTGTGTTTACTGTCAACACTTTTATGAAGTGTTTCCAAGCCCATGTAGTAATATCCTTTATGCAGTTTTACAAAGTGGTGAACCTCGCCCCATCCTTGATTGTGAACCACTGAGCCTTTTGAGGATGTCCCTTTCATTCCCAATCATGATATCACCTGTTACCAATAGCCCAGTTAACCTGTAGAACATTCCAAACAGGTGTTTTTGAGCATTACACAGCTTTTCCAAGTCTTTCATTACCCCTGTCCCAACTTGTTTGAAATGAGTTGCTGGCATCAAATTCAGAATAAGCAGATATTTACAAAAATCAATAGAATTGATGAGGTAAAACATTAGACATATTGTGTTTGTACTGTTTTCAATTGACAATATGCCAGAAAGGTTTAGCAAGTGATAACATTTTGGTTTATTCATGTTTTACGCAGCATATCATCTTATTCGGAATCGGGGTTGTACAGTATATTGTAAAGAGGGTCCAGTGAAGTTGAAAACTGGTCTCTAATGTGGGGATTTGAATAGAAAAATCTGCATTTTTTTTTACAAGAAAGAAAGTAATTTACTATAGATTATTATTAAAGATTATGAAAACTTTCAGCTTTTTAGGATTATGGTTTGATGTGTTGCTCACATGGAAAAGTCATTGGCAAAATACAAAATAAATACAATAAAGCCTTGAATTTCATGAGTTCCTTGACAGGCACTGTTTGCAGATCTGATGGACTTGCTATAAAGAATTTTTATATTTCTTTAATTAGATCAATCCTTGACTATGGTTGCATTGTATTTGGATCAACTGCTTGGACATCTTTTTAAAAAAAGGCCAGGCTCAAGCATTGCAGTGTTGTGGTAGAGTCAAGTCTACGCCTTTGTCAGCACTTCAAGTGGAAGTTTCGGAAGTGCGTCTTCAGCGAAGAAGAAAACAATTAATGGCCAATTTTTTGGTAAATCTGCAAAGCCATAAGGATTTACATCCTACAAATAAGGTTATAAATGTGCTGGGAAAGCAGCAAAATCAAAAAGGAGAGCTGTTATACTATAATTTCAGACATAAGATAGAAGTCAATGATTTGGTTATCAGTTAGACTATTTTAATGCCAGCTATTGCACCATCAACCAATAATAGATTTCTCTGTATTGGAACAAGTATATTCATAAGGAGCCCCTAAAGGGACTAAAGGATGATCAGGTAAATGATCTCGTCATTAACGCGCTGTATGCAAAATATAGCAGGTCTGTGGTCTGTTATTCACTCCAGGTACTTTATGCGCACTCAATGGATCTGGTGCTCACGAGAACAACTGACCATGTACTGTATCAGTATATGCAGTTGACACGATGAATTTTTCTCATTTACAGTGGATAGAGGAAAGTGCAACCTTGGCTAGTCTCAAACATGCCTCTTCAAGATGCAGACAGGATGATCTCTGAAATTTTTATATAGAATTATTAGGCTATAAATTGATTTACGGTTTTTATGAGTTCCAGGTCAAGTAGGTGTCCAAGGGAATGAAACAGCAGACCATTTTGCCAATAACTGACTGAAAGCAAATCAAGCAGAGTTGGCAATGCCACTAAGTTGGGCAGAAACATATTTTCATATGGAACAAAATTGGGATGCAGTGGCAGAGGTTATGGCATAAAATACTAACTGCAGGCATTTGTATCAGATGTAGCAAGAAGTTGGAGAGGAAAAGTCATTGAAGAAAAGTAGGAAAGAAGAGTGCCTGATTATAAGGATTAGGCTGGGACACACTAAATTAAATTCATCTCTACACTACATGTGATGTCTGCAATCAAAGGGAGACATTTATTAATTACAAAGCAGTTATTAAACAACAAACTGGAACATAAAGGGATTAAGCACATGGACCTTAAAACAATCATCACAGATAGCTCTGGAAATTTGGTTTTAAAGCATCTCTTCAATGTAACATTACAGTTGATGACAATAATGCGCTGCCTGGTTGTAATTCCCCATTAAAAAGAAAAGGAAGAAGAAGAAAAAGACAACGAGGACATTTGCTGCCCTTTTGGGAATAAATCAGCAGTAATGTTGAATATTGAGCCAAATTTTATACTTTTCTTAAATGTTCTTGCTGTTAAGCCATGTTTTAATGTGTTTGTGGACTATTTATTATTTACAATTATTTCTTTTATAGCCAAAACCAGAAAACAAAGTGGTGGCAGCCTCTTCTGTAAATGATTTTGTTAAACAAGCGTATGATATTGTCTCATATTGATCACAAACCTCTGCATGGAATTGAATCAAAATTGTATCTTGTCAGAGAGATATCAGTAAATATCGTATTGTTCCATGAATCATTACAATATTGTATCATGATGAAACTTGTGATTTACATCCCTACTATGTGTTGCTCCACATGCCTCTATCAGTGAGGTTTCTAAAATACCATAGACAGATGTGATTACAAGATATACTACTAATTCAAAGTCAAAATAATTCATGTTATGTCTCTGTCATTGATAATTAGAGAAGAAGATAAGAAATTTACTCCAACTGCTGTTGTATATCAATTGTATGAATATATGTACATACTGCATATCTTCGCTTGAACTAAATGAATGTATACAACCACAGGTCTACATAGTTAGTTTATTAGTATGTTATACAGCCCTGCAGATGCTAAGAAAAGCATTGAAAACTTAGTTGATTTAAACTTACAGTACATAAGAAGGGATGCTGCGCTGGCTGAGAAGGTACAGACTGAAAAGGCTTGTAATATTCAGTCCCACCCCAGATGGGTTTTGATGTGATCATTATGGCACACAATGGCCAACATTTTAATGGATTAAAAATAGGAAATTTCCCCGTTGTGGGATTAATAAAGGAATATCTTATCTATCTTATATCTTATAAATCATCTTATCTTATGAATCTCATCTTATAAATCAATAAATCTTTATTATGACTCCCACGAACAGCGAAGATGAGATGAAACACAGTCTTAAGGAAACTCAGGTACGAGTCTATGTTAATAGAATGCAGGGTAATCACCCAGGCTGGCCGGCTCAGGTGGCGCGAGTTTGCAGTTGAAATACACACCTCCATCCTTATTTGTGTGGCAGGATTTTTATTGCATCAAACTACAGTAGTGTCTAACAATGCAAAAATGTGATGTTGAAGAACTTGTGGTTAGTTATGAAATACTTTCAGTAAGAGGTCCAGTAAAAGAAATCTATAGAAAGTTGTATCAGATACAGTATATGTGATTATATGTTTGGTGAGCATCACTGTAATAGCTGGTAGTCTGTGCGGATGACTAGGCAAAAAGTTAAAAAGTCATTAGTGACTGAATTTATGTTTTAATCCAGGCCATGTACTGTTCCCAACAAGCTCCAAGTTACCTTGAGCTATTATGTTTGGTATTGGTGGAGATGGAGGTAGAGAGTGACCTTTGATACAGGGAAATAGATTGCAGTTGTTGTCCTTAAAAGTTAACTGACCTGATTTGCTAGAATTTGCCAATAAATATCAACCGATACGTAGCTGTGTATCTTGATATAGGAGTATGGCAATATCACAATACCTTGTCGTTTGATTAACCTTTCAGCTGTTTAATTGTTGATGTGTTTTAATGATTGACTTTGTTTTACGTGTAAATGGTTGAAGTGTGTACATGTTGCTGTGTATGGCCTAAAAATGAGACTCATTTTAGAAGTTACTGTTCTATCTATTTGGTTAGTTTATAAAATGTGTCGAAAGTGAATGTTAGTACTTTCATAATGTAATTGACTTTGATATTTTGCTACACACATATCAATGTGTTGTAGATGACTGTCCAGCAAAATGTCCAATATTACAGAATCACTTGTATAGTGATGTCATTGTTATCATGGGAAGCATGAAGCAGAAGATAGTATTGGTTTGTTGGTGAACCTGTGATTTCCAGCCCTAATCTCTATCTTTTCCCTGTTTTAGCAGAGGTTCTTACCCTGCTTACTTCCTTACTTCCATCTGATCGACTGCAAGCTGAATAATACTCCACCACAGCCTCATCTTACCTGTTCCCAAGTCCTCTGTTACAATTATTTGTTTATCCACCTTATGTTTAGTCCATGCTTCCCTCAGACAGGCCTCACTTATCTGGAAAGGTACGGTGAACAGTTGTTTGGAATGCTTTAATAATACATATCCTATTGCTTTGTTTGAGGATTGATATCTGACTAGGACTATTTTATAGGTGAGGTAAAAGCAGCTTTAGAGATTGGATATGATGAAATTTGTTCATTTAATGTTAACTCTTAAAATGCCAGATTGATAGCATGTGAGTGGTAATAGATCTTGAAAGGTTATTATAAATTGTTAAAGACAAATATGTTTGTTATTCCCTCTAGTGTTATTATTCCATGGATATTTCAGTTCAGTTCATTTTGTATACCATTTAGTTTTGCTGTTGTCACTTAACCTTTTCCTGGCAGAAATTGGATGAATCTCCGAGATGCAGAAACAGGCAAAGTGCTGTGGCAGGGAACTGAGGACCTCTCGGTGCCAGGAGTAGAACATGAAGGTATATTCACACAACAAACTTAAAATTAGACACACATACAAAATATATATTGTAACAGAATGAGTTAAAGGGTTTTTAAAATCTTATTTTCACTATTTTGGCCATTATTTCCAGCAGTTCAGATAAAATTTGCCCATCAGCTGCATTGCATAGATCTGTGGATGTGGGGACTCTGCAAGACTGTTTTACACTGAGGTGCAGGGGGCAAGCCATCAAACACGTTTAATATGAGACCAGTTTACCTCTCTTTCTGGTTCATCTTTCAGCCACCATTCTTACTGTACAAAGGTTGAAGAATTCAAAGGTTTATTTGTACTGAATATTTGTCGTGAAATGAATTGTGGCATGTAGTTTTCACAATTTGAAGCCAAATTATACAATAAAATTTTGTACGCACTCAAATGCAAATGTGACAATGTGTAGGGCAATCAAAGGATTCACAGAGGACAACATGCCAGACAAGGCTGAATATGTACCTACAGAGGCCATGCACAAAGCTTTACTTTAAGATTAACATTTTGAGTACACGCACATATTTTTTACTTACAAATCAGTGGGTTAGATAGTTGGGTTAAACTTACTTATAAAACTGTGTAATGAGCAATGCTATATGTCAATGAGAAGCTGTTACTGGAGCTAAAACCTAATCATAACTGCTTGGAATAATGACCATAACTATGAATTTACAGTACATAAGTAGTTTATATGACAGATTTTAAGGAGAATACCAATTTTCATTGTTCATTGAAATTGTGCACATTATTTTACATGTTGTTAACAGAATAAATTATGGGAAATGCCCAGAGAAGTTATGTAAACAGGCTCTGATACCAGCATTTCTATTTTACGTTTTACAATACAATGCAGTTGGCTATAAGAAGTTAATTAACAGGCCCTCTGAGAAAAAAATGGGGATACTCTGCAATGTTTGAAAATGCAATTTTGTGAGTTGTTAGGATATAATGTTGATTATTGCTTATTTTAATAATGCAGCTAATGCTAATTTTTAGGATTTGGAGATGGAATGGATTTAAGAATGATGTAAATAGATACTGTACAGTCACAGGCCTCTTTTAGTAATTGGAGCCACATATTTTCTCAGTTTAATGGAAGCCTACAAAGCTTAAAGAGGACAATGTCACCTAAAAACAAAGTGGTTTGTGTTTCAAAGCTGTGATTGCTATTAGTCACATTTTGTAACTGAAGAAGTTGCAAGTCTTGAATCCATAGCTCTGCTGGTGAACCTCTATTGTACACTTTTTAAAACTAATTTGGTCTCATCGTTAGCACAATTAATAACAGTTTCCTTTAACTGTGTTTCCAGCTCGCGTCCCAAAGAAGATCCTGAAGTGTAAAGCAGTGTCCAGAGAACTGAACTTTTCCTCCTCAGAAAAACTGGAGAAGTTCAGACTGGAGCAGAAAGTTTTCTTCAAAGGACAGTGTCTAGAAGGTAATCAGCCAAAACATTGAATTGCGTACAGTGGCAAGAACCGAGTTTTAGGTTCTTGCCCCTGTATGCAATTCAATCATTTAAATCTGTTAAAGATCGTTCTGGAGTTTTGAGCACTATTAGCACTATGGATCAATGGTTGTTTGCAAATTTTCCCACTGTGGGACGAATAAAGGTTTATCTTATCTTATCTTTTCATGAGCACAGGTGATACATTCCTGCCAATGGTTTAACTCTATTCAACTCATCATCTCGTAACAGTAACGTGCCAAGAAATGAAGCAATGCACCAACAAAGGCAGGGAAGAAGATTGCTAGCAAGTTAATATGGATATAAACACTGTATGTTTCAAAACTGTCAAAAAGCCAGCTTTACAAATGTTGTATGAGGAAGGAAGTGCATTTACCTCATTTGTTATACCTTAAGGACGCACAGAGTGTGTTTTGGTGAGAAAGATTGAATGTCCATATAACTTTTTTTTGTTCATTGACTCTAAAAGCTGTCTTTTTATAGGTCTTAGAGTCGCTTGTCTAAAAGGCCAATGTCAAGGGAAATGGGAGATCCAGTGGTGACTTCAAAAGCATGTCAGAATCTTATGAAGGGACGACATTAGTTGATCTCCTGTTAATATATCACTTTTTGGGATATTCTATGGGTATCCAGGGTTGTCCAGCAAAAAAGTTGAATCTGACTATTTCATATAGTCACGGTATTATAAACCACTGTGTAGTGTTTTGGCTGATAAGCCTTAAAACTCATGGATTACTGAAACTGGACTCTGGACTGAATGTATTTCATCTTCTCAGCACTTGTAGAGACACAATGCAGACCCTTGCATTTTGGTTCACTTCCTACAACAGCCAAATGATCTGCAATACATAATCTGCAATATAAGCATTCTTGAGAGAACTGCAGGAATGTTAAAACTCTTCACGCACTTCTGCAAGGAACTGTCTTCCATTGTTACTTTGCAAGACAGTTACTGAAAATTTGCATGGGAGTAGAGCGGAATGAAGGGAAGACAATATGCAGGTTCCGGAATACCAGCGATGTAAAATGTCAATTTCAAAGTGAAAATGCCATCAAAAGAATTCAGAACGTGACCACCACCTACATTGTCCCTAGTTGAAACAATATTCCAAAGTGAAGCAGCTGTTTGTGACTTGAGCCCCCTACCAGCTGGTTAAGAGGAGTGAGGATTTGTCAGTGGGGGTATAAAACAGCAGTTTTTCAAAAATTGTGAATCACCATAACCACATTCCTCTACTGACCTTTTAAGCAAACTGTGAATGGTCATATTTAATTTCTGTCTGCTGCAATACCTAAATTCATTTTTCAAAGCATTTCATAACTAAGAAACTATGGGCAACAGGTTCAAAACTGTTCAGATCTTAGGGTGTGCTGACCTTAGCCAGTGGAGCAATTGTTTAATGCTGCCATATATGAGGAAATAGCTGACAATTAAGAGACTATTTTTTTAAAATCTAATTTCTAATCTCAGTGTTTTTTAAAATTCCTTAACTAGCCTTCATTTAAAGGCTCTATACTTGTTGTACAATGGGGTTTTTAAATCTTTAGAAATCCAAGGTTTATTATTTGGAAATAACCTAATTTCCTGAATAAAATTACACAGTCAGAGCAAAAAGAAACATAATCACAGACCCCCTCAGTGAGTTCATCAATACTGACTGCACTTTTACCCTCTTTAGCAAGGGTTTGTATATGGGGGGAATGTGTCAAGATGTGAAGATCATAACTCTGTATCATTTAAAGCCTGACAAAGATGAAAAAGTGTATCACCTTGTTTAATCTCTGAGGCTCCTGAGTTAATCAGAAAGCATTCACTTTTTTGCATTTTAAGGTTGTATCTGTAACATGAACCAAAATGCTGAGAATTTTGGTATTGTGGCTATTAGATTGAATACCTAAAGAAGTAACAGGGGAAAGAGGGTGCTTCTAAACTAAAGAAAATAATAAAGATTGTTGTTTAGCCCAAGTGATGTTAAGACTGCAAATGATAGAGAATGGGTGTCAGTCCTTAACAAAGCCTGTCTGTTCATCTGAAGTGATTTTAGGAATAACCTCTTCCAGTTAAGTGGCTAATACCTTGGACACAACACTTTGACATCAGCATTAAGCAGACTAAGGGAAGGGAGTTGTGTTTCTATGGAGCAATTTCTGCTGAGATTGAGCTTTTTTTTTATGTCTTCACCACTGACTTCAGTAGCATGTCACAATCAAGAGGTTTTAAGTGTAGAAGCTTAGACATTATGATAAAGGTAGCCAAGATTCTTTGTGCTCAGTTCCCTAAAATGTGTTGTAAGATACAGCCTTCAAATCTTCAGTATTCTGCCCCACCTTACTGTTAATATTTTAAAGCACACCCAAATCCGAGTTATTATGGGAAAGTTAGAGAAGAACAGGAGCATCATCTCCAGTTTCAAACAGACAACTCAGTTAGCTGTGATCTTTTGCAAATTGTTATCAGTGTTGTCACTTCTCTGTCACTGTGTGTTTGGAGTGTTGTCCCTGGGGCATTGCTGTTCAGAGGTGAGGTTGCAGAGAGCTCCAGGGGACAACACACAATCCACACCAACACAACATGTTTATGTTGCTGAAATTTCTCTGGAACAGTATTTGGACAATTATGGTAAACTAACACACTGTATAAACACAGGAATCCTAGTAATGATATTGTGTTGTTAAGTCAGCACTAAACTATTTGTCTGTTCATCTCTCTCTGTCCAGAATGGTTCTTTGAGTTTGGTTTTGTTATCCCAAACTCCACCAACACATGGCAATCTCTGATAGAAGCAGCTCCAGAGTCCCAGATGATGCCAGCCAATATTTTAACGTGAGTCTCAACTCAGATGATGTTAATTTCTCTGTTTTATGTTTCTGTACTTTTGACATATGCAGTATATCTTATTTCTCATGCCTGCAATTTGATCCCATACAGCTGCGCTTCAATTTTAATCAAACTAAGCAACATACAGGGACCAAATCAAGTGTATATATACATGTTAGTTACAGGTTATTTCTTACAGATATACATGTTAGAAATAACCTGTTGAATGATGACTCAATACACTACACTAATACTCAATTTTATGATTGTGATTTGATGATATAATGTTTTAAAGAAATGGGAATGCTCAAAGGATAATTTTGATTTGTTATAACTTGGGTCTTATTTTCTTATTTTCATAGTCTTGTCCATAATTTTTTTTAGCAATAATACATTGGGAAAAATAAAGAATTGTCTTATCTTTTCTTTAGTGCTGTCAAACGATTAAAATTTTTAATCAGATTAATCACAGGGTTGCTGTGGATTAATTTCGATTAATCACAATTAAATATCATTCATTTTTAATCTATATTAATCGCGTTTCATTTTGCATGAGCAAACAGTCTCAAGAAAGAAGGGAATATATATGCACTTAACGTGTTTATTAAACACCTTTAACAGTTCATGTTAACAAAAACTTGTCTCTTTTTCAAAACAAACATTTATCCACATTAATGTGGCCCTGTTACTCCTTTTTCAGCCAGCTACTAAGACAAACTAACTTGTTGATGTACTGGATCAACTGCCCATTTGCGCATGCGTGGCGGCATGCGTGGCGGCATGCGTGGCGGCATGCGTGACGGTATCTCTACTTGGACAAACTGCCCGAAATGCGTTGCCAGAGACGTTTTAGGGATTTTGAGTCATTCTGTGCTGCAGATGGGTTAATTGCATTAAAATTTTTAATCAGATTAATCATTATGATGGACTAATCCGCCTTAACGCGTCAATTTTGACAGCCCTACTTTTCTTATATTATTGTATTCACCAATTTAATAGCTGACATCTGGGAACACAGTGGCATTGCCACAGAGAAGTCAGGCAGCTCAAGAAACACAAGCAGTCAGACAATCAGACTGGTTGGGAACAAAAAAACACATTATTATCCAAACTTATTTGGAAGAGAAAACAAAAATGAAGTGTGAAATTATTGCCACAGCTGTTTGTTGTTAACATTACAGTTCACGGACCCATTTCCTGATTCAGCTTTGACGTAATGTACATGCTGTAGTTGTGTGCACTCAGTTTTTACTTTGAAATAATAATAATCGTCAGTTGGTTTCCAACCTGTTGGATAATGTGACTGGTTGAGTTTCTTGATCTATCAGATTTAATTTAAGTAATATAACAATGTTCTTAGACCTCTTATGATATAAGATAATTCTTTATTGATCCTCCCCTAGGGGAAATTTGAGTGTTGCAACAGCACAAGACAGTGGCACACAAAAGAATACAATAGATAAAAGTATAAAAGTATATGTATATATATATATATATATATATATGTGTGTGTGTGTGTGTGTGTGTGTATATATATAAAGAAAAAAAAGTATGTACAACTAAAGTTCAAGTGGCAAATCTAAAGTGACATAGTGATGTGACAAAGTGACAAATTTCCCCATTGAGGGACGAATAAAGGTTTATCTTATCATTCCAATTACATCAGCAATTGTTGTTATTGTAAATAGTGCAGTATGAATAGTGCAGCATAATGATGAAAACCGACATAATTATTAGAGGAGAGTCCTGAGTCCTGATAACTTATATAGTAAGTACAGTGTTATAATCACTGACAGGAATGAAAACTGCAAGATTACAAGCTACAAGATTTTTTTTGTATGTCAGTGATAGTAGTGGAATTGACTAAGAGATTTGATACCTCAGCTAAAGTTTACTTTTGTCTTTGTGTTCCAGTGGTAATGTGATCATAGAGACCAAGTTCTACGATGATGACCTCCATGTCAGTACCTCCAGGGTACGACTTTTCTACGTCTGACCTCTGACCTCTTACTCCACCTTCCAATATGCTGATGTCCTGCCAAGGTCTATAAATTACCAAGGTTAGCTACAATTTGCAGCAGTAAACAACTCATTGCTGACTTGGGATCAGCACATATGGGTGAAACCCAGCTGTGGTCCCACAGTCAGTGAAGTGAGCTTTGTGTTTGGTTGTTCTCTTTTTTGTGTCGACCTGAAAGCTTCTTCTAGACCCTGGGAGGAGAGGAGAGAGGCAGAGAGATCACTCTGTTGTTTCCTCTGTTCCAAGATCATCTCTCTCTCTGCATTTTCCCCTTTCAGACTGTTCCACTGTAAATACATTATCACAGATTTCAAGTCCACCAGGGAGCCACTCTGAAATGAAACAAATTGTGCTTTTTTAAAATTCTGCCCTCTCTCACTCCAAGGTTGCATTTACTCAGGAACTGAACACCAGACTTGTAACCTGTCTGATCTGATCTTCTCCTTTCTGTCCGAACATGGAGACACTGCTCTCCATGTGTGGTCTGTTTAAACACAAGCTGCACGTCAGTGTCAAGGAAGGATACAGCTCAGTGTCTCTCCTGAGCTATGCTCAAAAAGTCTTCATCATAAAATGCTAGATAAAATTTCCTCTACCTGTGTCCCATCCCAGAGGCTCCCTCCTGTGAAGTCCATATTTCCTGAGTATATCGTCATGGGCAAATAAGGCTGTCCTGTTCCAAAGGCCCAGAGAAATGCAGCCTCATTTTCTGTACATTTGAAGAGCAAAACAGGTTTATTGCTTGTAGTCCTCAATATCCCCAAATCCTTTGCACTGGTCAGTTTTTGTCTACATGTAGAGTCATAAAAATATTTCTGTCTATTATCAGAGAAATGTAAGTTTTATGTATTTACTTTGTCAGCCAACAACTCAACTCCGAAATTTTACGAGTTGATGAGGACTGCCTGAATGCAGGCACTATTAATGATGGTCTCTGTGAGGCCAAGTATGGAACTGCTGATGTAGCTTTAATCCTCTGAAGGACACACCTTTGCAGGCAGCCTCTGAAGTGGGACACAGAAAACAGGAAAGGTTTAGTTCGTAGGTGATTACGTGAACTAGGGTAGAGCAGTGTTTTTCACTGTAGTGTGATGGAGGACCAAGCACCTGTTTTAACTGGATTACCTCTGTGTATTGTCTGTAGTGTTTGAAATGAAAACCTGTTTCATGTCATGATGACACATGTTTGAAAAGCACTGTGTTTGAGAGACTTTCAGCAGCAAACAAGGTATACATCCAGAATATTCAACAATTAGCTGAATCAGGTGTAGCAGGTGTCGACCGAGACAAGCATTATTTATTCTCAGTAGTTCACCTGTGTACAATTTTCTCCCAACTAGACCCAGATGTTAACAGGATGCTTGAGGTCTTAACGAAGCTCTGCTCTGTACAGTTTGGCTAGATTTTTAACTTTGACTTTCCCATCCAAGTCACTACGTTCATGTCATTGTTTGTTTTTTCTTAGCTCTTAACTGAGGTGTCTAAAATAGACGTGTGTTTTAATATGACCGGAGTTGTGGATTAAAGTCATCCAATGTTGTAATAACATGATGTGTGTGATCTTTATTGTGTTACCTTTCAACTAAGGTAATATGCACCTGTGTGTGTTTATCATGTTTGACCCCACAAAACCCTTTAACTTAGTGACAAAAATATATTCATCCAGTAAAAACAGTTTTTTTCTGAAAACCAGACATTTTGGAAGCACAAAGCAGCTGTT
The DNA here is from genome assembly GCA_025331565.1 of Holacanthus passer. Taxonomy (NCBI): domain Eukaryota; kingdom Metazoa; phylum Chordata; class Actinopteri; family Pomacanthidae; genus Holacanthus; species Holacanthus passer. The sequence goes on from JAFREQ010000059.1 coordinate 1,751,905, forward strand.
GTTCTGTCACATAATATTTGATTAGCATAGCAGAGTATAAAAGTATGTAGAGTATGCACTGTCAGAATCTGCCTAGGCTCATTGTATCTATTTGTACTGTTGATATTAACTGAATAAGTAACATAACTAATTAAGTAATTAATTGAGTAGGTAGCCACCCCTGTGGTTTAGCCTAGATGATTATTCAGTACATTTGGACCTATTTGAACTAATTAATAATAATAATAATGAACTTTATTTATATGGCACCTTGCAAACACAGTGAAAAAGTGGTTTACATTAAAAAACAACATTTAAAATACAAAGAGAATAACTAAAAGCCATAAATACTAAACACATCATAAAACACAAAGGGAGTAATACAAACTAAAACTTCATAAAACAAATCATCAAAAAGCAACTTTTAAAAAGTGTTTTTTTAAATATATTTTTCATGGCTCATTAATTAACACATATTTTTTTGAGTAATTATTTATGGCTCAATTATGGTTAATTAGATGATAATGACCACCTATAGTAGAAGTGAGGGGTGTGACAGAGTTTACATGAGCAAGCATATAAGAAATGTGTGTAGAAGGGGACGGTCTTTAACTAAAGGTTAGAGTCTGCAGTTTTCCCATGATTTTTGTTTGTTTAAAGTGAAAATAAATGTAACAATTGTAACACTATTTTTAAATGGTGGTATTAATACTTACAGGAGCCCAGTAATTCAGTCGCAGTTGCTTTTTAATGCTAATTTAAGTCAAATATTAGAGCTACATTGCAACAAACAGCATCAGTCATGTCTGGTGCTGGCAAAAGAATAAGCAATGCCCTGTTACTGATACTAATTAAGTGCCTGTATAACCACTGTCCATACTGTATATATCTGCCCTGTAGCGTATTCACATTTTTACTATTGTCCATATGGTACATATCTGGCCTAGTGTGTAGTGTATATACAATATTCATATCCAGCTGCTTATTCAGTTTATAATGTCTACTACTGGCACTACTCATTCTTACACCCATACTGTACGTTTAAACTTATACTTGTAATTGCCTTTTAGTGTATTAATTTAACTCTGTTCATATCATACTCTTAATACTGTTCATACTGTATTTACCTTAGCATATTCTTATATATACCCCTCACAGTTATTTTTACTGGATATCTCAATACATATTTACGTTACTCTGCACTTCACTGTTTTTGCACTTCTCATTAGGTACTAAACTGAATTTTGTTGTCTCAGTACTTGTACTCTGCAATGGTGAATCTAATTTAATCTAAATTTAATTTGGTGTGTGCTGCCTTCAGGAAATAGCCATATGCTTGCCCTGTAAAGTCCAACATGACAAAAGCTCTCAGCACATCCACTTACTAGCTTTTATTTGTTACCGTATGAGTACTGTGTGACAAAGTTTAGCTTGCTTCAGGCAGTGTGGATGGTGACAGACTGATATATGAGTATCCCCTGGGGGCTTGCTGTAGCGGTTTGCGCTCACTGTACTGAGACCGTCCAGTACTACGAACCTGTATATTCAAATAAACTTGACCTGCCCTTGGCACTTCCTGTACTTCAACTTCCTGTGAGGCCATTATTGTAGCAAATCTATTCACAAATGTGAGTGGAGAGTTGTGTAATTGTATCTGGGTGCGCATAATCAGATTAGTAAATATATAAAAGAATCTCTAAATGTGTACTGAGATGAATATGGAATCTGCAAATGTGTATTCAGATATGCATAATCAGATGTGTGAAAAGTATTTTGCTCCAAGAGCTGGAAATACAGACAAGTTATCAGTTACAACTCAGGCAGGCCTCTTAATTGGCTGTCTTTGTACATGTGACTTTTCCTACACCTCTAATGCCATTTAGGTCAACAAGACACATCAGCTGAATTTACAACCATGGGCTACAAGAAAAGAATATTTTCCTCACCTCTCTGCAGTGGTATCCAACCATCCCATTTTTTTCTGTCTCTGAGATGCCTGCCTCCAACTCTAAGAGAATGGAAATAAATATAATTTTTGCAGTGCTCACAGCATTGAAAATAACTTTTTATTTTTTTTTCTCCTCTGGATAATTCTCAGAACAAGCTGTCAACACTTTCCATTAAAATTAAATCTTTAGTAGGAAGTAGTTCCAATGAACAGTCTGTGGATCACAAGCTGTTACTCAGCATCATTCCTGAAGGTTGTGTGGTAGTTTCATAACGATAAAACTGCTATTATCTTATGTCTTTCTGACAGGTCATAGACTGCTTTTATTAGTAAAGTGCTTCTTTAATAGAGAGTTGGCTCTGTGATGACCTTGATATGAATTCACGTGTTGACATCCCCCTTCAAGTTTTCAAGGCGGCTCTTTCAGAACCTACCAGTAGTCATGACTGTTCCTGGTCTGTGAAATAACTGACTAATCAAAAGTCAGATGAATGTATGAGATTGCCATCAAATTCTGGATGTCACAGATTGGTGGAGAAGCAGTGCATTAACATGTTAGCTGGTTGAGGGCCTCACTAATAGTGATTGCTGTAGCCATATATTAATGCAGCAACAATACAATGCAATAATGCAGCTTTTACTCCCTTCTCCTAAATGTCTGTGAAGGTTCTCAGTGATCCAGGTCATGGTATGAATCAAATCATGAGTCAATCATCCTTTAACATTTGATTATCCATTCCTCTATACATTTCTTTACTTTGTCAATAATTTTGTTACATATTTTAGTTTTATATACCTCTATTATTTATTCCTTATTCTCTGTACTTATCTGTACTTATTTTTGTCATTGTGCCAATTTACTTGCTGGGGATAAATAAAGGTTTATCTTATCTTATCCTATCTTAATTAAGCCGCTAACCAGACCACATTAATGGCCACCACCCCAGCCCTCCATATTACTCTTTCCCATCTGGAGTAGAGGAACACGTGTGAGAATGCTGTTTATTGACTATATTTCAGCATTCAGTAATACCGTGCCCTTCGAGCTTGTCCTATGTGACTGGATCCTGAACTTCCCAACAGGCAGAGCCCCGGCTGTGTAGATAGGCACCACCACACCCTGCTGCGTGATCAGCCTTCGTACACTCCCTATTCAGGCACAACTGCCGGCCTGTGCTGTCGAACAGCATTTCCCAGTAGACCTTGCGGTCCACGAGGAGGGGATTGTCTCGACCTTGGAGTTTGACGTACAGCAGGATGGCGAGCAAGGAGCCGAACGTAAGTGTTATAAGTGCTAAATCTTTTTAATGAACGGGTTTCTGACGGTGCTAAGTGTGGAAACTATGTCACATATTCATCTACCACTAAAGTAACTAATAGTCTGTTAATGAGTTAACGTTTACTCTATTAACCAGTTAGCGGTCAGTACGGAAAACGTCGGTGTTAGCAGGTCAGGTCGGTTAGCATGTCGCATTAGTTAACTGTTATGCTTAATCACGCATCGCTAAACTTCGCAAACAGCTGTCGTTCTTAGCAAGGTCTTATTGTGTGACCTGACGTCACTGTTTATGGCTATTAGCACACGGAAATTTTATACTGATATGAAGAGAATGGAACTGGTCAGTGGGCCTTAATTTATTCATTCAATTTGGTCAAACATCTGTTTAGTTTAAGGTGAGTCCAGACTGGTTAATATTCCGGACACATACGGTGCTTATTGGTCTTATTGGTCTGTCACGGCGCATGCGTTGGTGTTGAGTCTGTCCGTCTGAAGATCTGGCACAAGCTGGAACCAGTAAATGTTAAAACATTTTTGCTTAAAATGTAACTAAAAGTTTAATTGATATTGAAAAAATGTGGTGATTATTTTTTTGGTTGACTTGTTGATTAATCGACTAATCAGTATGGCTCTACCCTGCAACAGGTTCAAATAACTGTCAAAATAATAATCTGATCCTCTTGCATACCTAAGTGAAATTTCTGCAAAACAGTCAAATTTCCTGCAGGACAGTGACACTTAAACATTGACATAATCTCTTGACAATGTAAGAGTCTCTGAGTCTCCATTTTTTTTCTTTGTCTCCTGAACTGACCCCCCGCAATACACACACATCAGCGCTTCGTCCAGCACCTGAGGGATCTGGCAGGTCGTATGTCTTCTTCCGGTGGAAAAGGGGTCGGATTAGGACTGAAGCTGCTGCTTGGAGCTGGTGCTTTGGCATATGGCGTCAAAGAAGCCACCTACACAGGTAAGAACACACTAGCTCTAAATATGTGACAGATGCATGCAGATTGTTAATGTCCCCATGTGAAGCTGAGAGTGCACAAAAACTACCAGGAAATTAGGATGAGTAGAAGACACTACTGACCGCTGGCTGTTGTATGTGGTTCCCCTTGCAGATTTCTACCTACTGGGTTGCAGTAGTTCAATTTGTTTAGAGGACAAGCCATTAATCGTAAGGTTGTCAACATGCCAAACTCTTTGAGCAAGACACTGACCTAGATAATGGCTGAGAGATATCAAAGTTCTGTAGCATACAACATAAGCAAATACAGCCACAAGCTGCAATTCGCCGGTTCAACTCTTTTTGCGCTGAACAGAATGAAGCAGCTCAGTTGGCAAAATTAAATCTGCAAGCCGTAACTAGTGGCTTTCAGGCTTCACATAGGAGCAAAGTCTCTTCACCTAGTTTAATTCTCTTTCTTCAAGGAGTGAGCCCAATTGTTGTTGCCTGCAGCATTTAAATAAAGTTCAGACATTTGTCGCCCCTTTATTGAATTTGAATGAAATTCTGTGTGTAAGTTATGAAAGCAATGAATGAAAAGAAATGAAAATAACTTCATCACAGACACAGCCCTCACAGACACAGTGGTTAACATTCTTTGCTCATTTGACCACCATTGATGGGTAGTGATCAGAGTATGTCTTTCTTACAGGGCTGTTGTGTTTAAACTTTTCGACTTTTGTCTTCTTCTGTACATTCCGTGTGTCTCAGAGTTTGTGTGGATTGATATATTTTATAATAATGAAGTGTATCTGTTCTGTTACTCAGGTGAGTGATGGATGTCGCTGTTTTTATTCATGGCGTATTTAGCAGTTCTCAGACTAAAAAAACAACCAACATGGTACACTATTTTTTGTGGAGGTTCTGTCCTGGAGACTTTTGGAAATGTCATGTTTATAATCAATTAGCGGTTAATCCTGCTTGTATTTTTTTTTTTTTATAAAAGCTGTCATTTCTGTGTGTGTGTGTGTGTGTGTGTGTGTGTGTGTGTGTGAGAGCAGTAGAGGGTGGTCACAGAGCTGTCATCTTCAACAGGATTGGAGGGATGCAGATGGATACTATTCTGGCTGAGGGGCTGCATTTCAGGTAAGATTTTGATGAACCTCAAGTGTTACATAGTATGAGCAGGTTTGAGAGTAGACATGAGGAGAAAGACAGTAGGGGAATGCATGAGAGTGGTGTGCTGCAAATGGAATTTTTGTATATTATATTTATTCAGCTGATGCTTTTATCCAAGCATCTTACAATAAGTGCATTGAGCTGTTTCAAATGCCACATTTGAAGAGAATGAGATTTCAGTTTGCGATGGAAGATGTGTGAGTTTCTGCTGTCCATATATCAATGAGGAGCTTGTTCTACAATTGTGGAGCCAGGACAGGAAACGCTCTGGATTTTGTTGAGCAGTAGGTGGTTGGCATTAGTAGGTGGAGCATAGTGGATGGGCTGAGGTGTATGGCTTCACCATGTCCTAGGATGAGCTTCAGCCATTCGCAGCATGGTAGGTCGGCAGGTACCAGAGATTTGAATCAGATTTTACGATTGGTGTAGTGTGGCAGAGTCATAGTCATAGTCTGCTGTATTCTGGATGACCTGCAGATGTCAGATGGCACATGCAGGCACACCAGCCGGGAGCGAGTTGTCCAGGCATGAGCCGAGAAGAGCAGGGACCACAACCTGTGCTGCCTCCCAAATGTAACGTGTGTATTCTCCTGATGTTATGGAACATGAACCCTAAGGAGCACAATGTAGCGGTGATTTTGGCAGCGGAAGACGGCTGATCATCCAGTCTTGTAGTCTGAGCTGGAGACACTACCGAGTTCTCAATTTTAATGGAGAAGTCATGGGAACAAGATGACTTGCCTGGAAGGAGGAGCAGCCCGGTCTTGTCAAGATTGAGCGTCAAGTGGTGTGCAGACATCTACTAAGAGATGCCACCTGAGTTTCAGTCCAGAGAAAGACAGAATTGGTTTGGATTGAGGGAGTCATTAGTTAGCCACCTCTGTTTTTTTCGAGTTAATAGTTGGTGAGACTGTGAATATCATGGAGAAACAACATGGAGAATCTTATCTGAATTTGTGAAGGAAACAGGAAGAAGCACCAGGCTGTTGGCTGAATTCATGTAATGCTTGTGCTTACCAAAAAATGTAACACCTTATTTTACTGGACAGCCAGACAACTGGTTTTATAGAGTTGCCAAGATGGCGTTGCCTCAGTACTGCGCTTTTTTGTGCTTTTTGTGTTTTCATCTGTTTGTTTTGTTTTCTCCTGCCCCTCTCTGGTCACCTACACCAGAGAGGAACTCTTAAACATAGGACATTCAGTTGGTCAAACTTTTTCACGTCCCGGATAGCGCACTCCATCTGCCCGGCTTCCAGCTCCTCCGTGGAGATCGCACGGAGCTATTGGGGAAAACGAGGGGCGGAGGACTCTGTTTCTATCTAAATGAAGGTTGGTGCACAGATGTCACAGTGTTGAAGAAATCATGCAGCCCAAACTTAAAGAATCTCTTCATAAACTGCAAACCTTTTTATTCACCACGGGATTTTTCCTCGTTTATTCTGGTCGCTGCTTACATCCCGCCTCAGGCCTGTGTCAGCGAGGCGTTACAACACCTGGCTGACCAGATAACCAACGTGGAACTAAAACATCCTGACTCCCTGCTCATTGTTTTGGGGGCTTTCAACAGAGCAAACCTCAGTCATGAACTTCCAAAATACTGACAACATATTAAGTGTCCCACCAGGGATGCTAACATCCTGGACCACTGCTATACAACCTTAAAAGATAGCTCTGTTCCCCGGGCAGTACACACTGACAAAGGAGATCAGAGTAGCAAAGAGGAGCTACACAGAAAAGCTGCAAAAGAGCTTTTCAAATGACCCAGCATCATGTGGAGGGGCCTGAGAGACATTACCAACTACAGGAGACCATCCCCCACACTGTGGAGAACCATCAACTGGCTGAGACCTGAATGTGTTCTATTGCAGGTTTGACAACCTCACATTCACACCCCTCACCCACTCTGACTCTGACTTCAATCAACCACCTTAAATGACTACAGGCCCATCACCCTGACGTCTGTGGTTATGAAAACCTTTGAGAGACTGGTGTTAGCCCATCTCAAGGACATCACAGGCCCCCTACTGGACCCCCTGCAGTTTGCCTACTGGGCGAACAGGTTGGTGGATGATGCAGTCAACATGGGACTGCACTACATCCTGCAACACCTAGACTCTCCAGGGACATATGTGAGGATCCTGTTTGTGGCCTTCAGTTCGGCATTCAACACCATCATCCCAGACATCCTGTGCACTAAACTCACCCAGCTCACTGTGCTGGCCCCCACCTGTCAGTGAATTACAAACTTCCTGACGGACAGGAAGCAGCAGGTGAGACTGGGGAGCATCACATCCAGCACCTGGACAATCAGCACTGGCACCCCCAGGGGTGTGTGCTCTCACCACTGCTCTTCTCTCTTTATACCAACGACTGCACCTCAAGGGACCCATCTGTCAAACTCCTGAAGTTTGCAGACAACACAATGGTCATCTGCCTCATTCGGGGCGGTGGCGAGTCAGCATACAGACGGGAGGTGGAACATCTGGCCCTCTGGTGCAGTCAGAACAACCTGGAACTGAACAAGCTCAAAACGGTGGCGATGACAGTGGACTTCAGGAGGAGCCCTCCCGCTCTGCACCCCCTCTCCGTTCTGAACAGCATGGTGTCTACTGTGGAAACCTTCAGGTTTCTGGGATCCACAATCTCCCAGGACTTAAAATGGGAATCCAACATAGACATCATCAGGAAAAAGGCCCAGCAGAGGATGTACTTTCTGCGCCAGCTTAGGAAGTTCAACCTACCTAAGGACTTGCTGATACAATTTTATACTGCCACTGTTCAGTCTGTTCTCTGCACATCTATCATGGTGTGGTTTGGATCAGCTACCAAACAAGATAGAGAAAGACTACAACAGACAGTCAGGACCTCAGAAGAATCATCGGTGTAGAACTGCCCTCCATTCAGGACCTATACAGGTCCAGAGTCAGGAATCGGGCAGGAAACATCGCTGTAGATCCAACACACCCTGGACACAATATATTCCAACTTCTCCCCTCTGGTAGGCCCTACAGAGCACTACACGCCAAAACAACCAGACGCATGAATGGTTTCCTCCCTCAGGCTGTCACTCTGATGAACACTTATCCAGTGAAATAACCCAGTAACAATCATTCACCTGTAATAATGTATTCTTATATTATTACATACCTCATTGTTTATATACACACCATGGTTACAATGTAAATATCATCTGCCTGCACAAACCATGCATACTATGTATACTTCCATATCCGCCTACCTCTTGTCCTGTATATACTGTATATTGTATTTATCTGCACATACTCTGTATACTATATATATATATATATATTATAGCCGAGTGCAAAATATGCATATATATATATATATTTGCACTACATCTCAGGTTTTAGGAAAATGCCTATGTTGTCCTAGTCTTGTTAGTCTACTATTTGTTGTCAGTCTACTGTATGTAAGTACGGAGATCAAAGTGAAACCGGAGTCAAATGTGTTCGCATACCTGGCGAATAAAGTTGATTCTGATTCTGATGGTTTGACAAAAGGCCCAATGATAAAGGTAGCTGAGAAAACAGAGCCCGGTGTCTTCCACTGCCTGAGTGTGGCAGTTTCTTACCCAGCCAGTCCAGGCAAGGTGCTTCCAGCTGGTCATCAGGGCCTACTGCCTCTAAAAGTAGGCTTTGCTACCACTATTTTAAAAAATTTGTCCATAAAAAGAGCAGTTGCCCAAAGATAGATTACAGGCATGGTCCAGCTAAGGGTGCTGGACTGGGGAAAAGTGTAAGATTGTCATCATACAACTGTGTTTCATAGAGCTGTCTTAGCCATTTTTTTTTCTTTATTGGGAAAAGGAATGTCACAGTCATATGTTGTCATTTGTCAGTTTTGATCTTGCCAACCTCAAGAGGGTGAGTCTTAAGTAATATGACTTGTCTGAGGACAGACACCCAGGGGAAGGAGAGGAGAGAATGGGCCATGAGTGATGCACTGTGATTGGCCAGCAGCCTTCCGTTGAGACCATGATCGACAATAAGTGATAACCCACATCCCTAAAGTATTTTTGGTTTAGTTTGTGTTTGTGTCTATTTCTTAACCTAAATGAACTGAAACCAAAAAGCCAAGCATTATTGGTGTCCAAAGAAGTGGATCGGAGCAGGCAGATTTAGGTGTGTCCATTTTTGCATTGCCAATCAAGGCATTTGGTTTATGTTAGGGCCTATTACTAGCTGGTAAAGTCAAAAGACTCAATGATAATTCAATCTGGTAGACCTAAAACAAATTGTTTTGCCAGTACTACCCGTGCTGTAACTTCAGTATCTGTGTTGTAGGATCCCATGGTTCCAGTACCCCATCATATATGATATCAGAGCCAAACCCAGGAAGATCTCCTCTTTGACGGGCAGCAAAGGTAACAAACACTGGAGACTAACACACACACCTATGCATACACTCTGACTTAACTGTAACTTTTGTTTTTTATGATTAGCTTAATGTAACTATTTGAAATGTTAATGTGATGCTGCCATGTGGATGAAGTCATCTGAATGTGTCATTGTGACAACAAGATAAGAAAGCATGTTGTAGCTCACATGCATGGGAAATTTCCCTAATAACTACAGTAACCTGTAGGGATGAAAACTGTTTGAGTGACACAATGAGATCTTTTTGAATGACATATTTCATTTGCATTTTTAAGGTTAGGAATAACCTGATTTTTTTGCTCCTAATCCAGATCTAGTCTAATAGTCTAATATATAGATTTTTATTTATTTGGTGATACACACAGATGTGTTTTAGGTGCAGTTTAGATCATCTTGTGTAGTTTGGAGTAGTCAGAGATGGTATAGATTATCCAACCTTGACAGTGAAGGGGGATGTATTAATATCAAAGTATTTAATATTGCCTACATGGAGGTCACTAGGTGATGACACATCCACATCCCCTCTATCCATGCAAAGTGGTAGGAGGGTGGTTTTGGACCTCTTCACAGAGTAGATTGAAATTTCTTTGGTTTTATGAGTATAGATATAAATAGTATAAATAACAACACATCTCTCATGTAAAAACTGATGTTGTACTTAATTTTATCTGTCCATACACCTTTTTAATGTTTTTCTGCAGCAAATGTTGACATTTGAGTTTCAGATACTGAAAAAAATATTTATGGCCTATACTGTATTACTTTTTGGTGAGTTTGGAGACAGTTATGCCCACTCTTTCCTTAAAAACCTGTCAAAGTACGCTATATTGCCAAAAGTATTCACTCACCCATCCAAATAATTGAAATCAGGTGTTCCAATCACTTCCATGACCACATGTCGCCAACTTTCTGCAGAGTCAATCGCTACAGACCTCCAACTTCATGTAGCCTTCAGATTAGCTCAAGAACAGTGCGTAGAGAGTTCCATGGAATGGGTTTCCATGGCCAAGCGGCTGCATCCAAGCCATACATCACCAAGTGCAATGCAAAGCGTTGGATCCAGTGGTGTAAAGCATGCCGCCACTGGACTCTAGACCAGTGGAGACGCATTCTCTAGAGTGACGAATCGCGCTTCACCATCTGGCGACCTGATGGACGAGTCTGGATTTGGCAGTTGCCAGGAGAACGGTACTTGTCTGAATGCATTGTGCCAAGTATAAAGTTTGGTGGAGGGGGGATTATGGTGTGGGGTTGTTTTTCAGGAGCTGGGCTTGGCCCCTTAGTTCCAGTGAGGATCTCCGAATGCTTCAGCATACCAAGAGATTTTGGACAATTCCATGCTCCCAACTTTGTGGGAACAGTTTGGGGATGGCCCCTTCCTGTTCCAACATGACTGCGCACCAGTGCACAAAGCAAGGTCCATAAAGACATGGATGAGAGAGTTTGGTGTGGATGAACTTGACTGGCCTGCACAGAGTCCTGACCTCAACCCGATAGAACACCTTTGGGACGAATTAGAGCGGAGACTGAGAGCCAGGCCTTCTTGTCCAATATCAGTGTGTGACCTCACAAATGCGCTTCTGGAAGAATGGTCAAAAATTCCCATAAACACACTCCTAAACCTCGTGGAAAGCCTTCCCAGAAGAGTTGAAGCTGTTATAGCTGCAAAGGGTGGGCTGACGTCATATTAAACCCAATGGATTAAGAATGGGATGTCACTTAAGTTCATATGTGAGTCAAGGCAGTGAGCCAATACTTTTGGCAATTTAGTGTATGTGTCTTTCAGCAGTGAGATGTTGAAGGACAATCTGGAGAGTTGTTTATAATATTGCTTGCTATGGAGATATAAGGCGATAGGAGCATAACTTTTTACAGTTATGGACTGAGACATCTGTAGCTGTTAATAATGAGAAAGAAGTCTATACAAGAGAATGAATGATTTATTGTTGAGAAAATCTGAAAATCCTTTTGCTGTTGGATTAATTAGTCACCAACCTTCCTCAAGGTATATATTTCTTATGATCCCGATCCAAACTTCTGTGTGCGGCACCAAGAGCCAGGAGAGAGAGCAATGTCCCAGGAAGGCTAATGCTAATGGTCCAGCATCAGGGTTCAATTCGAATCAATAGTAAGCAAAATGTTATTTACCACTTTAGTAAGTGCAGTTTCAGTGGAATTACTTGCTGAAATATTCCTAAAAATAACTGTTAGTTACGTGGGCCAAAAATTGCTGAGACCCTTTCTAATACTTTTGTAAAGAATGGAAGATTACTGGTCTGTAATTTTTCACAGGTCCTGGATCAAGGTGTGGTTTCTTACAGTAATAATCTCAGAGTTGCATTTAAATTAGGGCTGGCAAACGATTAAAAAAATTAACTTGATTCATCGCAACATTATTCTGTGATTAATCGCGATTAAAATACTAATATTATTTGTACTTTGGTGGAGAGATAAAACAAGTATGTGGTGTTAGAAATAAAGAAATGACAAACTAGTCTGAGAAATCTATTTCTCTTATTTAATTATTACACAGTTAGTCCTTCAACCAACATATTATTGTACCTTGTACCATTACAGAGACAAAATGAACAGTCCCATTTTACGGTTTACGGTTTTATGGTTAAACCGGTTATTTTAACTTGTTGGACATGACTTCCAGCTAGCTCTGTGCTGCTGCTCCTGCTAGCACTAGCATACATGAAGTGCTTGGCCTTGAGGTGATATTTAAGGCTCGTTGTGCTTCGGTGATACGATAAAACGTCACCACAGTATTTACAGACAACTCTGGTCTTGTCTAAATCCCCACCTGGAGTTTTTATGAACAGAAACTGATTGTGTATAATGCCTATCTCCTCCTCAGCCATCCTTCTCTGTCGCTGCCAGGCTGCGCATGTGTGTGGCAACACAGAACATGATCTAAGTCACATGATGCAATTAATTGTGCGTTAATCTTTCATTAATGCGTTATTGTTTAATTGTTTAATTGGTTAAAGCGTAATTTTGACAGCCCTAATTTAAATATTTATTTGTTAAGTCTCTATCTATTGCTGAATGAGGTAACACAATGGTGATTGGGCCTATGGCGCACTGATGAAAGCCCTTGCATTTGAAGTATTACGTACCTGGTGTCCCTGGAAAAATGATAAACGCCACGCAATTAGTGAAGCTTTTTCTATCTCAACAGTTTTTGGTCCACCAGAGAGTAGTCAGTGAAGCTATCGCAGCAGACTCACTCTTCAACTCACTTCTGCGTGGAGAGCCATACTGGGGTTTTTTTTTTCAGTTTCCACTAGGATTGCAAGTAAACTGTTACTGTGGCCCAACAGAAAAAGAAAAGATCAAGGACTACAGACTGCCAACTGACTGTCGTCACACAGGCGACACTTAGGGCATCTTCAGGAAGTGAAATACAAAAACGCACCTGCAATTATCGCATGTTCCAATAGGTGCTGCCAAAGAGAACGAAATACAGATCTTAGAGATTATCACTTTAAGTTCAGCTTTGACCACAACAGTCTTATAGCTAGTAGAGACAGTGCCAGTCACAGGTGGTAAATTGACAACATTTAGAATTCTAGGTCATAGATATGGCCAGTAATACACTCTCTTGCCATATAAAGTAGAAAACTTGTAGTTTTGATTTACATTCTAATCTCCAGAGCACTTATTTCCTCTTTAAACCAGGGTGTAAAACAGTTTCTTCCCTCAGGCTGTCACTCTGATGAACACTTATCCAGCAAAATAACCCAGTAACAATCATTCACCTGTAATAATGTATTCTCATATTATTACATACCTCATTGCTTATATTCACACCATGGTTACAATGTAAATATCATCTGCCAGTGTAGCAGCTGCAGAGTGGTTGCTTGTAGGTTGAAAGACAACACTCACACCAGAGTTCAGGATCTGCACATTTAATCTATAAAAAGTAGCACAGGGCACAGTTAAAACGCACACAGTGGCAGGCCCTCTCTCAGTCCTCAGTACAAAAGCCATCCATGCTTTTTCTGGATTTTACATATAAGCAAATAATACATTGAATAAAATATATCCACATAAAAATGCATGCTCTTACAGGGGTGACAAGTATACTTTAAATTAGAAATCATCATATAAGGAAAAAAGAAATTAATCAATGAATAACATTGATCTAGGTGTCTCACCCTCCTGTTTGCATCTAAACATAAATATCTCTTTGGGAAAAAAGGAAATATACATAAAATAATAAGTTCACTTTCATGTAGTCAAGCCACTCAACTAATGCAGTCCTTCCTTAAATTGCACAAAGGAACATTACAAACAATCTTTTTAAACATCATTACATACCTATAAAAAGTAGCACAGGGCACAGTTAAAACGCACACAGTGGCAGGCCCTCTCTCAGTCCTCTGCAGCAAGTCGGAAAATACGCAAATGAGGAAAAACTCCGATAGATTTAGCAGCAATAAAACACATTTTTTACCATGCAGAGGCAATAAAACAAACTCAGGAACACATTAACAATGACTTATTACATTTTCATGCAATTTAAACTGCTAAAAATTACTACTAAATGCGCTAGCTTAAATAGAGGAGGGAGAGGATCGCGACACGTCTTACCAGTACAAAAGCCATCCATGCCTTGCCTGGATTTTGCCACGGCGCAGTTTTGTGCGTCGCTAATTAGAGCCCCACCCGCTGCAACAGGTAACACAGAACTATAAAAACATTTAAATTATTAAATCAATGCAAAGATAATACAAAAGTAAAATTAGAGTTACAACACATTGTATTGTGTACACAATTTTTTTATGACAGAGGATATAACAAACAGGTTTTGAGAATGTTCACTAAAATAAATGTACATTAAAATGTCATATTGACTCAGCTACACCAGCACAAACCATGCATACTATGTATACTGTGTATACTGCCATATCACCTACCTCTTGTCCTGTATATACTGTATATTGTATTTATCTGCACGTATTTCTGAATACTTTGCAATATTTCTCCATATTTTGCACTCGGCTATATATATATATATATTTGCACTACATCTCAAGTTTTTTAGGAAAATGCCTATGTTCTCCTAGTCTTGTTAGTCTACTATTTGTTGTCAGTCTACTATATGTAAGTACGGAGATCAAAGTGAAACCAGACTCAAATTCCTTGTATGTGTTCACATACCTGGTGAATAAAGCTGATTCTGATTCTGATTCTGAAATGTCTGACTGTCTAGTTTTGGTAGAAAGATGGTGCAACTAAACCCAGGAGGGTAGTGTTTCATGGTCTTGGCACTGATTGCAGATGGATTTCTCAACTCTTGAATGTTCCTATGAGCACCATTGTCGCCATTTGGGCAGTGGGTGGCTTGCACAGATGAGAGATGTCACATATTCAATGTATGTATGTTCTAAAAGTGAAATGTTTTTTAAGTGAGAATTGTCTGTCGCAGATTGATTGAAAATTTTTGACATGACTTTTAAGTTTATGGAATGGTTGGATAGGTGGGTCCCTGAAAAGAACTGAAAAGCTATATTGACCTCATAAACCATATAATCCTGTGTGTGTCTCTGTGTCTCTCTCTCTCTCTCTCTCTCTCTCTCTCTCTCTCTCTCTCTCTCTCTCTCCCCTCTCCCTCTCTGTGTCTAGATCTGCAAATGGTGAACATAGCGGTGCGGGTGTTGTCTAGGCCCTTAGCGTCCAACCTTCCAATCATGTACCAGCAGCTGGGGAAGGACTACGATGAGAGAGTCTTGCCGTCCATTGTCAACGAGGTCCTCAAGTCTGTAGTGGCAAAGTTTAATGCCTCACAGCTCATCACGCAGAGAGCACAGGTACTGTTGTTGCTACTGCCTAACAACTCTGTCCACTCTGCTGGGATGATAGCAACCTGTGACATTTGTTTTATTCCAGTTCATAATTCTATGTAAGTTTTCTCTTGATCACCTAATGCAATAATCAACTTTTCTTCACTACCTGCAACAATTAGCTTATTATGTTCCCTTTTTTAAGACTGTCTCAGGTGACTAAAAACCTCAGAATATAATGCAATTTAATTAGGCTACAAACCCTTGTCTCAAGACTCCCTCAGAGTCCAGTCCATACCTGTGTGATATTGTCAGGCTAGTGTTGAATACTATAGGTCTGTATTGTTGTCTAGGTGTCCCTGCTGGTGCGCAGGGAGCTGTTTGAGAGAGCCAAAGACTTCAACATCATTCTTGATGATGTGTCCATCACTGAGCTGAGCTTCAGCAGCCAGTACACTGCTGCTGTGGAGGCCAAGCAAGTTGGTAAGGCTCAGTATGCCACACTCAGGCAGCAAAAGGGCTCCTGCTGACTAAAAATATCTTTATGTTACTCAACAGCACTGTTAATCTCAGAGTATTTTCCTTTGAGCTTCAAATTGAACATATTAGAAATGTTAATTGCATGTAAAGCCAATCTGTTCATTGTCACAGCTCACTCAAATTTAAAAGGGTTCTTGTATAGAGCCCAAATCATCTTTACATTGGCAGTATTCAGATAAGTTTGTCTTGATTGACAAACACTTTGTGATGAAAAGTACTGTAAAATCAAACTGATAACAATTATGATCATTAAAACCATTGTGTGCACAAAGATGCACATGGCTGCAGGAATTCTCATGTGGTGCACTGTGAACATTTGTCTTTAAATGGAATTTATTTCACTGTACATGATATCATTGGCGAGCAAAAGAATAACACAAATAACCATCCATTTAAATGCACTAATTGTCAAAATTTTCCAACTGAAAGGAAAGTCTAAGTGCAAAGTAAGCAAAAAGTAGTCTGAGTCCATTGAGTCAACTGATGCTAGTACTCTTTTACAGCTTTTCTACAGCTTTTGCATTGGCTGTAATAAATAGCAAATGTTCACAGAAAGGTGCAGGATATACAATACAATGTTTATTCCTTTTTTAAAAGAACTGTTTCTTGGCTCAGAAATTGCATTTATTTTTCTTATTTTCTTAGGTGTTGAAGAAATCTTGAAATTCACTGTGTACTAAGAAGAACATTATCAATAATGATGCATGTGTGGGTGTGTTTTTAGCCCAGCAAGAGGCCCAGAGAGCCCAGTTCTATGTAGAGAAAGCCAAACAGGATCAGAGACAGAAGATCATCCAGGCTGAAGGAGAGGCTGAAGCTGCCAAAATGGTGACTGACTGACAGGTCTACAAATGTGGTTCTCACTGTTATAGTGGAAACAGCTCTGCTCAATGTCAGGAGTTTTATCCTACTGAGAAATTAACTAATGTGAAATAACAGTTTTTGATATAAACTTGACTCAGTGAAACAAACTTGTTAGTACTTTAAATGTCGAAAGACATTTGACAAGACTATGAAAAGTAATTTGTGTCATTGTCTGCTTTGCATTACATTTATGGTCATGTTGCATGAATGGTAATATACTGACTAAATGTAAAAAGTGTCCGTGTGTGTGTGTGTCAGCTGGGCCTAGCCGTTACTAAGAACCCAGGCTACCTGAAGCTGAGGCGAATCAGAGCAGCACAGAACATTGCAAAGACGGTCAGTACTATTGTTTATCTCCTGTAACTCCATCGCTCTGTTCCACTTTGATTTTATTGTAATTTTGAACACAACACACAAGATATAATTTGTGTCGCTATTGGATCTCAGAATGAGCAGCTAAAAAAGTAATTTGTTGCAGCATTAGTGGTGGTGATAATGATTGATGATGATGACTGTTGTCTGCTTTCAGGTGGCTTCATCTCAGAACAAGGTGTACCTTAATGCTGATAGTTTGGTCCTGAACCTACAAGACCAGACATTTTTTAACAAGTAGGTTTGCACACTATTCAAAGCATCATTCAAGTGTTTTCACATGTTTTAGGCCCATATCTAGTTTTGTATAGTTTACATTGCAGTTGTATGTAAAAAAAAAAAGCAGATCTAGGCACTGACTAATTTGAAATGCTGGCACAAACATGATTTTAAATCTGATACTTAGAAAATACACAGCATAATAATATGTGAGCTTTTTTTTTTGATGACAAAAACATGTTCAATGTTCATTCATTCATGTTCATTAACCTTGTAAAGAGTAGATTGACAAAAGAAAAACTGTTGAACTTTCAACAGTATCTCATGGTCTTCTGAAATGGATGGGGTGTACTGAGTTGTTGTGGAAAAGGCAACATACTTTTTGCTCATTTCAGCCTGATTGAATCAGTTGTCTATACTTAACTTTATTCATTCCGACAGAAGAAACTAGTTTGGTTGCTCATGCAAAATTAGGAAAGATACATAATTTCTCACCAGTTTGATTTTGCCTCTGGTCCACAATATTTAGTATGACGCTTATGAAGGCAGAATCATCACAAACTTTTTTGAAGATGACAATGCCTGGTTATGCCAACGATTGGCTGTGTTTATGGTGAATAAAAAGGGTCTTCAAACCATTTCCTGGTGAAGCTCAGTTTTACTAAAAATGACATTGTAGTTTCACTCTTGACATACTGAGGTTTGAGGTGCTCTTTCCACCGCTTGACAGTATTCCGAGTCCGGGTCAGTTCTCCAGCCTGGCTGAACACAGCCTGAACCAAGCCCTGCTTTCCCTTTCTGAGTCATGAAATAGTTTGCCAGAACTTGAGGCCAACTGAAGGTCCTTCTCCATAGCCCCTCCAAACTCCTCCCGCCTGGCTTTTGCTTCCGCATCTGCTGAAGCTGCACAACAGTGCAGAGCCTTCCCCTTTACTGACCTACATTTACATAGATACAACTCCCTCACTCTCTGGTTAGAACACAGTGACACTCAGCCAGGGGCTTTTGAATATTTTTTTTGTGTCACAATCCTGTCTCTGACCTCTGTGGGCAATTCCATCTGCCTCATGGCTTGGGTTTTGCTCGGATATGCATGTCAGCTGTGAGACCTTAAATAGACAGCTGTGTGCCTTTCCAAATCACGTCCAATCAATCAAGTTAACCACTGGGGGGAGACTTCAATAGAGGTGTAGAAACATCTTAAAGATGATCAAGAGAAATGAAACATTTCAAATGTTGTAGCAAAAGATCTGATTACATATGTCAATGTATTTCAGGGATTTTTTAAAAATACATTTGTAAAAAAAAATCAAAAATCCTGTTTTTGCTTTGTCATGAGATTTTAAGTGTAGAGTGATAAGGGGAAAATGAATTACATTTTTTTTACACTAGGCTGCAACATGACTGTGAAAAAGTCTAAATATTTTCAGAATGCACTGTATACCTTCCATTTTCTGTTTATATTCCCTGTTCCCCTTTTAGCTCTCCTGTGCAATTTTATTCAAATCATTGTGCCTACTGGCAACTACTGTTTTCTACCTGTTAAAAGCAGTTGTGCATCCTCTTAAACCCCTCTTAATGGTCACTTAAGAACATATCTGTGCATTTGTGAGGTCTAATGTGCCTAATTTTTTTTAAGGACCTGGCCATTTGGTAGGATGAAGAGATGGAACTAAAGAACTGCAAACTTGATCACAGTGTCTTTTTTAGAATTGGCCTCCAGTCTCTTAATGCTACATTCAGTATTACTATTACCTAACATTACCTCCACATTAATGTACAAGTTTCTTGAAATTACTTTGAAATCGCTGACCTCAAGAAATGCTAAGTTAAGCACATGTACAGAAAAGGCCTCTCTGTTACAGTAGCAAGAACAAATATGACTTTCTACCTTGTACAGAAGTGACAGTGCTTCTTAACGAAGTGTGCTGTTGTTTTTCAGCATGTCACTGGGCCAAAAGAAGTAACGAAGAGGACATGAAGAGAGGCAATAGAAATGTCCCTGTCATCATCTTCATCTATCTTCACAGTTTGTTTGTGGCATAGAGAATCACCAGGCATGACTCTGGACAAGTTTGAATGAGGACAACAAGAAAAAAGTGATTTATTTTTGTTTTTGTTATGTTTGTTACCTCTCTCTGAAATGGGAGTGGTCTGTATTAAGTTTGTCAATGGATTCTTTTTGTGGAATCAGCTTCACATTTAGCAAATACTTTGTTTGTTAAATAGTACAAGATCAACAAACCGTCAGGATGGGCACCTATCCAGTTGATTTTCAGTAGAATACATAGTCATGCAAGGGTTTTTTGTGAGTTAATGCACCAATAATTCAAAATAATTTAGATGATCAGTGCCTTCTGTCAGGAGGGGCCGATAGGTCTTAGGTCCAAAACGTTAAATGAGACAACAATGCAGCACTGTCCCAAGTATCATGTGCTGAAAGACAGAATGTACTGCTCTGTTCATCTCCTATAGTTACTCCAAATCTGGCTGCCAATCTTTTCTAGGCTCTACACACATCTCATCAAAAAATGTTCCAGTTTTTCTAATGGTCTTTACAGGTTTAATATGGACATGTTTGTCATGGCACCATATCTCTACCTAGGTGGAACTGGCTTTACAGTGTGTAGTGTTTGTTGATTAATGCAGTGAAGCTGACAGTACAGCCATCAGAGTGTCTCTTAATAAACTTTTATTCTACATACCCTTTTTCATGTCATGCATTAATAGGAATTTACTTTCAGCTGATTTTCTTGAAGTTCCAAATATTTGACACAATTGACACAATCAAAAGTATAAAGTCACTGTGTATGTCAGCCCATTCACGGTAACACTCTCAGTTCCTTTATCCATTTATAGAAGTTGTTTATATTTTTCCAGAAGAGTGTAATTATTCTTGTAAACTGCCCCAGTGCCAGTTGCCACTTCATTAACTAAAGACATCGCTCTCTGAAGTCAAGAGACTTTGGAATCTCTTCACCAAACACATAGGATATACGGATGGGTAACAAAAAAAGGAAAAAATGGAATAGGTAAATAGTATACTAAAACTCCACTACATGGAGTATATTAGTACACTAATATACTACATGAATATATATGCTTCCATATAGGACACATGCAGTCCATGAATGGTTTGAGTATGGCAATCATGTGAAGTGTTTGCTGTGGTTGTTAGTCACCAAGTTGTAACTGAATCTAGCGCCTATGGAAGATCTTGTTAGACAATGCTCTCCTCATCAAAACACCAAATGAGAGAATATCTGTTTGAGGAAAGTTTCTCCACTGGAGCTCCACACACTTGGAAAATCTACTGCAAGGAGTCCTGAAGGTCTTGGTTTTTCCCTTTGTCACCCACCTGTACTTTTGACGATACTCTTCTTAGTTTCAATGAAATAAAATCAATGCAACAGAATACGTACGTATTTTCAGACAATTGTGTTATTCCAACTTTGTGCCAACAGTTTCTGTTTAGTCCTTTCCTTTTTTAATGCAACAGTGCCTACATGCACAAAGCCAACTCCATAAAGAAATGGTTTTCACAGTTTGGTATTGAAGAACTTGACTGGCCTGCCTAGAGCCTTGACCATAACCCAATCCAACACCTGTGCAATGAGCATTGACTGCAAGTCAGGCCTTATCAATCTTATCAGTGTGGGTTCTTACTAATGCTCTTGTGACACTGAGACCAGTTGACATAGACCAATAGTTGGGGGACAGCTTCTTGGTGGCAAGCTTTAAAAGTGGCATACTCTCGACGGGTCACGTGTCTATTATGTCTATCATGTACTGGTCTATTATTTCACTGCTTGCTGTATGCACTGTTGTTTGGGGCCACAAATTTAAGGACAGGCCTGCTGTAGGTTGGGTTTGCAATGGCTTCAAGTGAAGTTGTAGGAGCACACTTGGCAAGGACTTGTTACCATGCAGCTAATTTTCAAGCATGCTAACCACAAATAGAAAAGTTGAAAATAACTCAAATTTTTATACCATGTTATAATCTCACAAATTCAGATCATCATCAGATCATACTGATCCATTTTCATTGATTACATAAATATATATATTCTGAACTGCCTTAATTAGTGTTGTGCTGTATATTCTGGCTACATTTTAATGAAATAAACAAATTGCAGACCAAGGAACCACTTGATTTCTTGTACCTTCTGGAAGAAAAAAAAACCCGAACATTGTACCGACAACAGTAACTGATGACAGTAGCAATAACAGAAACAACCTCCCATTTCAAAGAGGTTACTGTGATTTCTAAAACCAAGTTGCTTTCTTATTGTCATTCCAAAGGTTTGTTAGTTACTGCTAATTGAGCTGGGTCTTGCTCAGCATTAATCTTTGTGGAAGCAGGTCCAGGTGCTCCTTTAGAGTGAAGTAAGAGAGAGAGAGAGATTTTGCATTTCAACTGCCATGTTTTCATGGCAAAGGTGACATGGATTAGGATTCAGTAATGCCATACTGACAAGGCATGACATCAGAGCAGGTGGTCGACTTTTTATTGTTTAAGTGCAAACTCATAGTAACTTTAAAAATGAATAGACTCAAACCGTTAAAAGACATTATTTTAAATGCAAAATTTCCTTTTTGCCTTTTTGCAAGTGAATCCACGGATGTCAGATACTCCATTGAACTGAAGTCTGAGACTTTGCTGTTTTAATGCTGGCATAACTGAGCCCTACAGTAACTCACACTCTGTTCATTCAAAACACTTTGTCATAATTATACTTGCTTCACTGTGTGACGTGACGTGTTTGATAGATGTTAAGGCCAAGGCTGGGGACTGCTTCTAGTATTCACTTGCAGTAGTACTGAGGGTGTTCAGACAAACTATTCAGGTTTGCTAACAGAACTGTCCACAGTTTTTCATGCTGGTTTGTAGTTAAGGGCTGAGTGTAGAGTTCTTAGTTAGGCACTCACGCATTGTAATGAACCATTACAGCCACCCAATGAGAACAACATAGCTAACTTCATTAATTCTTCTGCTGCATGCTATGTGCAACTTGGCAGTCCATTGAATGATACCTCCATAAAAATCTTAAAATACATTTAGGCACATCAACAAACAAAGGACTTTAATTTGCAAAAATAAAAAAAAGCCTCCAATCAGTCCCTTCAGCAACATTTTTCCAAAAGATTTTGCCGATTTTGTCCAAATTTGTGTCTTGATTATGGTGGCGGTGAGTGCTGTCTATCAAATTCTCCCACTGATATTCAGGTGAATTGAGATCTGGTTACCATGAAAGCCATAGTTAGCATCAACAAAGACAAAAGATCAGAATCTGAAACAATTTCATGTAAATGTAATGTTTCATCAAAATGCAAAAGTTGGATGGAGAGAGTCCTTATCAGGGGAAACTGGGAACACAGCAAGTTGATGTAAAAAAGACTCAGACGTACACTTAACTCTACGATATAATGATAATAATAATGATAATGATCAGATCAGACACCAAGAAGACAGAATAGCTCATTGTGGACTTCAGAGAGACTTAAAACAGCACACACACTCCTTTCAGTATCAATGTGACAATGGATGAGCATATTGCAAGCTTCAAGTTTCTGAGATGTCTCTTGGACCCAAGACACTTTCGACCCTGGTCAAGAAGGCTGAAGAAAGACCCCTGGATATCCCTAGCTGTTTATTATGAAAATAATGTTGTCTCAGTATTGCCATTACTTGTACGTATACCTGCTCTACCTGTCTTTTTGTTCATACTGTGTATATCTTTGTGTATTTTTTCACACTGCTCATACTGTATATGTTGTATTCATATCTACCCCATACTGTTTATTCTATACATATGCACATTACTCTGCATTTTACTGCTTTTTGCACTTCTGGTTAGATGCTAAACTGCATTTCATTGTCTCAGTGCCTGTACTCTTTACATTAACAGTGAAGTTGACTCTAGTCGTTTCCCTAAATGTTCAATATCCATTCATGCCAACTTCTTGCAGTATGAATTACTCGTCTTAGAGGCAAGAGAGCACAAAACTATGAGAAAGAAGATGTTGAGGTATCAGCATGAATTGATGGGATATGATGGGATGGGATAGGAATGCATACATAGGAATGCATACAGACGGAGAGAGAGAAGGAGAGTTAAGCTCAGTGCATCATGGGAAGTCCCCCAGCAGTCTAGGCCTATAGCAGCATAACTAAGGGATGGCTCAGGGCTCACCTGGGCCAACCCTAACTATAAGCTTTATGAAAGAGAAAGGTTTTAAGCCTATTCTTAAATATGGAAAGTACATCTGCCTCCCAAACCCAGACTGGGATCTGGTTCCACAGGAGAGGAGCTTGATAGCTAAATGACTCTGACTCCCATTCTTCTTTTGCAGATTCTAGGAACCAAAAGAAATGCAGCATTCTGGGAGCATAGTGCTGTATTAGGATAATGCTTGGGACTTGGTACAAAGTACTATAACTTTAGTTTTGTCTGAGTTTAACTGCAGAAAATTGCTGGTCATCCAGGTTTTGTTTTTATGGCACATCAGAAATTGTTTAGCTGTTTGTACGTTTCCCATATTTGAGGACAAATCGTTGTTTGATGGGAGGAGGGGATGAATTTTGTTTCTAATATTTAGAATCTTTCATGAAGAGGTTCATGAAGTCGTTACTATTGAGGCCAATAGGAATACATGACACAATAGAGCTATGGCTCTCTGTCAGCCTGGCTACAGTGCTGAAAAGAAACCTGGGGTTGTTCTTATTTTCCTCTGTTAATTTGAGTAATAGGCTGCCCTGGCGCTGTGAAGGGCCTTCCTATATGTTTTAAGACTATCTTGTCAGACTAAATGAGGTTCTTCCAGATTGGAACACCATTTCAAGTTTTCGCAATTTCTGCTTGAATTTCTGAGTTTGCTGGCTATACCATGGAGCTAACCTCCTTTGCTTTATTATCTTTTTTTTAAAAGGGGCAATGGAGTTGAGAGTCATTCGCATTGAGCCTGTAGCACTATCCACGAGATGATCAATTTGGGAGGGACTAAATTTACCATAGGAGTTCTCAGGTAAATTGAGATGTGGCATTGAATTAAATGCCAATGGAATTGCTTCCTTAAATTTAGTGACAGCACTATCCGATAAACATCTGGTATACAAATGTTTGCGTAATGGTGTATAGTCCTGTAGTAGGAATTCAAAAGTTAATAAATAATAAGTCAGAACAAGGTCGCAGGTGTGGTTAAAACAGTGAGTGGCTTTATGAACACTCTGATGGAAGCCAATTGAATCTAATAATGACATAAATGCAGTACTAAGGCTATCATTATCACCATTCATCCACATGAATATTAAAATCACCTACAATAATTACTTTATCTGTTTTAAGAACTAAACTTAAAAACTAAAAACTCTGAGAATTCAAATAAAAATTCAGAGTATGGACCAGGAGCACAATACACTATGCCAAATAATATTGGCTGCAGTGTTGTCCAGCTTTGGTGCGAAAGACTAAGAATAAGACTTTCGAATGAGATATAATTGAGTAAATGATAATATATTATTAAATCTTATAATACTAATTCAGCTTTAGATGAGGGACGCATTATGTTTAAGAGTCCACATGAGACGAGGAGTGGGGAAGGACTCAAGTGCAAACACCCGGATTGACGAAAAATACGTCTTTTAATAGAAAGGCAAACAAAATCTCGATTAACAAAAACTCACAACAGGGTTATGTCCAGTAATGTCCAAACAGGTCTCATCAAAGAAAAACAGGTACAAGTCCAAAAAAAACTGATGAGCATCGATGAATATAACATGAGGAAAAGAAAGGAACAATCCGGCAAAGGCTGAGTGCAGCTGGGAGTAGGGGCGTGTGATGAGATGGGAGTGGCAGGTAGGTAAGGTGAGGCAGAGTGAGTATGGCAGGTGAGGAGTGACAACTATAACAGGTAAACCAAGACAGAACTAAGGCAGGCTGAACTAAAACATAACAGGGCTGTAACAGACAGAACTAAGACATAGAACACAGACAGAAAACCAAGACAGAAAACTACAACATAGAACTAAGAAACAACTAGGACACACAACATGACAGCAGAGGTAAGGAACGAATACCAAGACAATGAACTAAGACAAGACTGGACTAGGACAGGACTACAACGTAACAAGACTACGACATGACAAGACTACGACAAGACAAGACTACGACATGACAAGGACCATAACTAACAGAACTAAGACAAGACTGACAGGATAAGAACAGAGACTGAAACTAAGGCAGAGAGGCTGAAACACTGGACAGAACTGTGGCAGGTAAGAAGGTGATATGGCAAAAAACTAAGGCTGAACAAAAACTAAAGGCTAAACAGAGGGCTAGCAGGCAGAACTGTAACACCACATTTAATTCATTTAATTGTCCTGTTTTGTTGTACTATTGTTGTAGAGGTGTTACATTTTTTTTATTAAGTTTATTATTAAGGGGGGAGGCACAGTCACTATGGGGAGTAACTGCTCTAATGGAAGCACAGAGAAGCATGTAGGACTGCAGCTCTGCCTCCTGGTCTCAACTCTGGACTTTCACGGTTTTGGGCTTTCCACTGATATGCACATATAGAGAGCTATCAGACAGACAAATATGAGAGCTGCTCCATCCAAAGTGGAATTGATCTCTCTTCTAATCAGGCCAGGTCTTCCCCAGAAAGTTGACCAATTATCTATGAATGACATTGTTTGCTGGACAACATCTCGGCAGCCAGTAGTTGTATGATGATATGCAGCATGTCATCATTGGTCAGATTATTATTATTATTATTAGAAAAACTTATTAGATCATGAAGCCGTACACATCAGCTCTGGTACAAAATTATATACAGGCTGCAACAGGTTGGCTTCACAGGATTTAAGCAGACATGTTGAAATATTTTGAACTGAATTTTGAGTCTGGCTGGCTGTTACTAGGAATAAAGGGTATTTCCTAACAATAAGGAGGCTGCTGATACTTGCATAAAGTTGATCAAAACACAGTATCTCGTCATCAAGCAGCAACCTCACCTGGAGCTGAAAAATGAAGCCAACTTGGAAGTGCCAAAAAACCATTAACCCCCATATTTAAATGACTGATATACTGATTTTCAGATTTGCGGATACAATGTGTGTAAGTTTTGTGTTTAAAGAATCCAAGTTCATCCTTCAGCATTCAAATCAAAGTTGTGAATATACTTGTTCTAACCATACAGGTGCAGCTACTGACTGTGTGTTCGCCGCCTACTCTCATGTAACCTGTCCAGTAAATCCAGTTACTCTTTGTACTGCAGCTCCACTCCAGGTTTTCTGTGCAGCTACTCTGCAGCTACTTTGATTCTCCACTCTCAACTCTCCTCCATTTCAAACAGCCACCTGCAGTCTGTCCTGTCATGGAGGAAGAAGGAGATGGGCTCTGTTGACATAAGAACAGAGGAGAGAGGGAGGGAATGGAAAGAGATGGATCAGACAGCAGCACAATCACCAAGCTCCAAAGAAAAGCAAAGTTTTATTGGCAGAATTTTGTTTTTCAGAGTCAAAGTTGTAAAGTTTGATACAATTTCATTTTCATTTTAACAAAAAAACAGGAAGACAAACAAATCAAGTTAGTGAATTTATCGCAGAACCACAGGAAAATGCTGAAAAACATGACATGACAAAAACATTTTGACATGAAAATGTCAACAAATTACAACTCTACTACTACTGTACTGTACTGTACTACTGTAGTCTTAAAAATATTCTAACAAATGTTTCAATACATTCCCCAGAACTTAATAAAGTATTACTTAAAACATAAAGGAAAATGTTTAAATAATCAATATTACATGACTACATTTGAATCCCAGAGGAGACCTTGGTTCTCCCTCATTTCCTGTCATCTCTCCCTAATTGCTCAAAAAGAATTTTAAAAAAGGTGAAAGATGTTGCTGGAAGTGACAAATGTTGGTGGTGATCTTGGTGGTACTGATGGTGATCTTGTTTTAACCAAGATTGGGTAGGATGAAACTGGCTGGATTGCTAAAGTGGTTATTAGGACATCAGTCCCATTTTCAAACGTGTCAAAATTAAATGCAATTACCTATACACACTTATTTGCATTTCAGAAATACAGGCATAGTTTACTTTGCAAGATAGTTGGTTGGGTACATCTAAAGTTAGTAGCCACCCAACCAATCCAGTTATTTAGCCTTATGGCTAAAGCCACTAGCTAGTCACAAGTCACAAGTTAGTCATGACTTGTGATAGAGGGTCATTGCAGTCCAGGCAGAGAGCAACCAGGAAGTAAACTTTGAGAAACTTACAGATTCCTTTTGAAGTCTTGCAGACAGATGTTAAGGTACCATAGATATGAAACTCCTACACATTATTATCACTATTATTACAGTTTCACCTGGACTCGTATTGCTTTCAATGCATTGAGTTTAAAAAATACAGCTATTACCATGCTGGCAGGTTCCATTTGTGTGTGGCTTTATATGTTCTCTAAATTAAGTAAGTTTATGCCCCTTAAAGGTAAATGGCAGCAGTTTAGAATCTAGTGTGGTGTTGAGTGGAGAAATATAATTTTTTCTGAGGAAGGACCCCCATGCCCCTGCTCTAATTGTGAAACCTGGGAATTTTGTTCTTATGTAGATAATGTAAGATGAGATTTATTTTTGTGCAGATATATTCAGTAGATTGTCTTATTTTTCATTTCATTACATTGAATCCACATAATTTAATTAATTCTTACTATATTTAGGATTATTGTATTCTGCTGTTTGAGTTTCATTAGGAACTATATAATATGGCGCACTTTACGTTCAGGTGAGGCGAGTTATGATTAAGATGGGCGGAGTGATCTGTCAGAGGGGAGAGGTCATTTTGGGTTGTGAGAATTAAGTTGTCCTATGCTGGTTCGGACATTAAAGTGGATCAAGCTAACCTTCACGTTGTCCCCGTGCTCATGCTTTACCCACAGCCCTCCGTTTAAGCAAGCAATATGTAAGGCAATAGTTTTAACCTCCAAAACCCTGTCTTACAATAATAACAGTAATATTTCTATAATATAAGACATTCCTTTATTAGTCCCAAAAACGGGGAAATTTGCAATATAATACTTAAGATTAACTTAACTTTTGTAAATAGTTTTCATTTATATTCTTTTTAATTACTTAAAATGCCTGCAAGGATATAATTTTGTTTATAATTTTGAAAATAAATAAAGAATTTAAAGAAAGAATTATAACAAACACTAAGGTTGACAGATTAATTAAATTTCCGGCAGGCTCCACAATTCTGTTTTCAATTACATTTCCAGTGAAATATTAACATTTTGCTAATTTACAATTTGTCACACATTATGTTCAAATAAATGATGTATTATGTAGTGCATGGCACGTGCCACCAGGGGTCAGTCTCTACTGGTGGACCAGACATCAGAGCTGAGAAAGATGGCAACTGCAAGTAGTGGAGATAACCTTACAGGACTGCAACAAAGAAAAATGCCTCTGTTCATACGTCATCAGTATATGACAGCCTCTGCCCCTGTTTGGGAGTATTTTGGGTGTATGTCCTGATAGTAAAAGTGAACCAGCAATCTGCCACCACCCTAAGCACATCATCTCCATTCAGCCCACTGATGTGTCAGATCAGAGGCAACAAGTGGCACCCAGTCCTCTGGCAAGAAGCTACAGAACGTGGGCACTTATTTCCTATCTATTTATCATTCTATGGACCATGAATATTTAAACAAGGCAAGTCTTGTCTAAGTAGACTAATTGACTAATTGCAGATAAGACACATAGCATTGTAGGTTTAACACACTTCATACATGCTACAGTGGCTTCTATTCAATTTCAATTCAGTTTTATTTATATACTACCAAATCACAAGTCATCTCAAAGCACTTTTCACACAGAGCAGGTCTAGACCATACTCTTAAAATATTATTTATAGAGACGCAACAATTCCCATCATGAGCAAGCACTTGGCGAGAGCGGAGAGGAAAAACTGCCTTTTAACAGGCAGAAACCTCAAACAGAGCCAAGCTTTAGATGGGCGGCCATCTGTCTTGACCAGTTGGGTTGAGAGAGAGAGAGAGAGAGAGAGAGAGATGGGGCAGGGGGAGGGAGGGAGAGAACATGGAGTTGCACAATCCACAAATATATTATTATTATAAAATAATAATAATTATTAGCAGTGTTAAACAGAGGCATGTGGGCAGTGGGTGGCTTGTAAACACGGGTCCAAAAAGCGACAGGAAGAGAGAAGAGAGAAACGAGCGAACACAAAAGTACGAAAGCGTGAAGATGCTGCATTAGTAACATGCATTGCTGGTTTGAGAAGGAGAGTTAAGCTCAATGCATCCTGGGAAGTCCCCCCGCAGTCTAGTCCTATAGCAGCATAGTCATAACTGTCATAGCTATATGTTTTGTCGAAGAGAAAGGTTTTAAGTCTCCTCCTAAATATGGAAAGAGTGTCTAAACCTAAACTGGGACCTGATTCCACTTCTATCACCAGCATCTTAGCTAGCTTTGCTTTTTCTTTTTTTTTTTTACACCAGTGATATGTAGGTATGAAAAAGTAGACACAGGATACTGGGGAAAGCCTTTGCTGCACGCTTATACAAGAGATGTTAAACAATACAAATGGCATTGAAAAAGAAAGAAAGAAAGCTGCTTTCTGAATCTTGTGTGAGATGAAACGAATGAAAGAGAAGAAATTAGAAATTAGACATTCCTTTATTAGTGCCACAACTAAAGATATAATGAAAACAAAGAGTGAGAGTGAAAGTTAAAAAGCCCAGTAGAAGGTAAACAAAAGTTGCAACAGTAGCCCATGCTGTTTCAAAGTAGTCCCATCATTTATTCATTAACAACATCTGCTGTCTCAAACTATCAGTATTTGTCATGCAAATCATAACCATAGCTGTAAAGGGATGGAGGCAGGATACAGGAGAAATAATGCTTGGATTTTGTATGTGATCCTCTCATCAGCAGAAACATGTAACCGATGCACTGGTTACTTTTTCCTGACAGCTTCTCAGTAGTACAGAGCAGTGTGTTCCTCAACATACAATCTCAGGTGTGGGCTTCCGTCAGTCTGCCACTGTCCGTCCACTGCTGCCCCCTGCTGTCGAATTTTCATATCTACACATAATGCCGTTTAAATGGACCCATAATGAAGCAGGTAACTAGAAAACAACTGCTAATATTAATCACATAGATGGAAACACAAGGAATGCATTTTCCTTCATTGTTATTATCATTCTTCATTATCATTATTTTAATGAAGATCCAGCTTTGGTGTCATATTTCTGTTTCTTCACAAATCTTTAAGATGCTGTGTAGTTTTGTTGTAGTCTTTTTGTGTATGACGAGAAGACAAATCTCATTACCCCAGAGATGTGGATGAGATCAATAAGATTATAATTAAAAGTGAAATATCTGATAAAGTAGTTTTGTTTCCAAGTGTTCTTTATCACAACACAAAAATGAATTAGCATTTTAAATTAGAAGTTTAAGTTTGACCTTAAGTACAAGTATACAGACTGAGACAAATATCTCAATCATCAAAAGATCATGGCTCTCCTACACAGGGCACAGCATTGTTGTCAATAAGGAGGGACAAGAGTGGGAGGTAAGATAAGATAATCCTTCATTGATCCTCAAGAGGGGAAATTCAGGTTTTATCGCAGCACTGCCTTACGCTGCAGGCATGAAATTACTGTACTGGTTGCAGCTTATATTTCACAGTAGCAGGAGTTAGTTGGGCAGATGGATGGATGGAATGGATGGATGATGTGCCGAGAAAGCTTTTAGCCTGTCTGGTCCCATGTGGTGTGAGACGGCAATTCATTACCTGGAGCACAATAGGCTAGGGGAGGGGACCAACAAATCAACTCCAAAACACACCAGAAAACAGAAATGGTGGAAGGTTGGGCTTGGGCTAGCAACCACAACCTGTAAAATATACATGTTACAGAAACATTGATGAAAACCAAGAAAACAGAAAGGAAGACCCTTGAGTTTCCCAAGCTAAAGAGAATATGACTAATTACATGGAAAACTGCCAGGAGACAGTGCCTCTGAATCTTCTGACACCTACATGTGGAATATCAGGACCATGCATATAGGAGAACAGACAGCAGTAATAGTGGAGGAAATGAGGAGGTACAGAATATCTCTCCTTGGCCTGTGTGAAAGCAGATGGCAGCAGTGAGGACAGATTAAACTGGCTAGTCATGAGTCCATACTTTACTCATGCATTGACATGGGACCCACGAGGCACGAGAAACAGAGGCAGACCTAGAACCACCTGTAGAAGAAGCACAGAACAAAAGACCAAGACCAGAGAGGATGGAGGCTTTCCTTGATGGCCTATGTTCCTTACGGAATAAAGAGGCATAAGTAAGCAGCACAAGGACAGGAATAAGTACAGATAAATAATGAAACTTAAAAATATAAATAACTATAAGTGTATGAATTTCAAAACATCTATATATGTATGAATATATATATATATATATATATATATATAATATGTAAGAGTAATATGATACTGTCAGATATAACAGTGATTGTGTAATAAAGAGTTATCTGTCTTAATATCAAGATATGATAGTATTGTGTGTATGTGTGTGTGTGTGTTTTATGCATATGTACATACTATTATAACATGATAGATGCAGTAGGTCCTGAGTGGACAATGAGAATCCCACCCCATCTGCAGGATGGACACGGCTAAATCAGCAGGAATCACTGTAGGACTACCTTACACAGCTGGACTGTGAACATCTAACAAGAGTCTTGAAGTGACAGGACTTACTGAAAACCATTCAAGACACAGGATTCAGACAGAAAACAGCCATGCATCAGCACAACGTTGGGGGCTGCTTTGATGGGAGTGTGTTATTTAAGTTACCAGGAAGACAATAAAATGTTATCTCTGAAGTCTAGTTGGAGTAACACATTATGTGTTAATAGACTTGCCAGACTGCAAACCACACAACGGTTTGTATATATATATATATTAGAGATCTATCTATCTGTCTATCTATCTCCAGTTGCAACAATCGCCAGGTAAAAACTTAAATTCTACCATTAATGTCACAAAGTAATCTACCAGGAAAAGGTGCCTGTTCGTATTTGATTGTCCAACACAGCGCCTTGCCAGAAGACGCTAGATTGTCTGCTTTATTTTATTTTAAAAATCAGGGTTGTGAGAATATTTGCCCTGCTTTGGAACAGTCAGTCCGTTCTTACTCTGATTTGTTCCTGCCGTTACCTGCAGCCAAATACCCACTTTCCAAATCCTGCTGCCGCAGATTGACAGCTGTATCAGCCATTCATCGGGCGCAAAGCGTCAGCTTTACGTTCACTCCAGTTCACTGGCCAATCAGTTGAAATGTTCAACAATCGCGACGCCATACGGACGCCACAGGCCGCCATATTGGTGAGGGTAGACAAACCACAGCGCTGTTCGCGCTCCTTCTAATAGCCCTGAAACTACAGAGAAGAGCTGTCTTAATCCGCTATATAGTAGAAATCTCGATTAATTCAAAACGTTTTTTTTTTATGTTTGTTAATTTATATTTTGTGTGACCTGTGCCTTTTTGACATTATTTATTAGTTTCGTATTGGAGTATGTGGATGCCACACACAATAAAGATGTCATCTAGAACAGTAAACCAATAAATCAGGCACTGCTATGATTGTTGAGAATTTATGTCTGAACATCATTCTGTGTTGTCTGCTACAGCTTCACAGTAACATGATTTAAATTTTTCCAAGTCCATGCGCACTTCCTCCCCATTTCCGTCTCGACTCCTCCCACTTGTCTCTCCTCCTTTTATTTCTCAGCCACTCTGTCACCCTTTCTTCCTCCTCTCCCTCCTTGCTCCCTCACCTGTCACTCCCCAGTCTCCCTTCCTGCTTTTCTCTTTCTCTGTCCCTGTCTCCATCCATCTCTTGTGCTCTTTCCCCTCCATCTCCCTGTCCCTCTCCCTTTCTCCCTCCCTCTGTCTCATTCTATATCTATGGTCTTATCTATATCTTCGAAGACTTGCACAGCAAATAATCAGTAACGCTATGGCCAATTAGGAAAATAACATAAAAGCAGCAAATCTTTACTAAGTCAACCAGGTGTTTTAGGCCATGTAGCCTAGACCATGTAGCCTAGTTAACCAGTAGTCATCATACCAGTGGTAGTTGTGCTAGTTGTAGAGGCAACAGTCTTAAGGGAGCAGTGGCTGCAAAAGTAATAATGACGACTACTACTATTATTACAGTAATACTGTAACAGTAAAACAGCAATAGTAATAGAAGTAATAATACAAGAAGCAGTCTTAGTAGTAGCTGCAGGAGCATTGTAACAATCATTCACCTGTATAATGTATTCTCATATTATTACATACCTCATTGCTTATATACACACCATAGTTACAATGTAGATATCATCTGTCAGCACAAACCATGCATACTATGTATACTGTGCATACTTCCTGTGTAGACTTCCATATCTACTTTGCAATATTTCTGCATATTTTGCACTCGGCTATAGATACCTGAGATGTAGTGCATATATATAGATATATATATAAATATATATATATATATATATATATATATTTGCACTACATCTCAGGTTTTTTAGGAAAATGCATATGTTCTCCTAGTCTTGTTAGTCTACTATTTGTTGTTAGTCTACTATATGTAAGTACAGAGATCAAAGTGAAACCGGAGTCAAATTCCTTGTATGTGTACGCATACCTGGCGAATAAAGCTGATTCTGATTCTGATTGTAGTACAGGTATAGTAGCAGTTCTAGTATAGTTGCAGAAGTTTATGCAGTAGTAGCAATGGTATATCAGTTGAAGTATCAGCACCAGGTTAAGTGGAATAATTACACAAAATGCAAAATAAAGATTCTACACTTACAGTAGCCAAAAACATATGATAAACTCAAAATATTCTGCATTGATTGAATATGAAAATTGGTAGATCCAGGTACTACAGGCAGTATTTCAAATAGAGCAGCACCTGAAAGGAGTCATTTTGCATAATAAATACTTTTACTTTTGAAAAGTGCAATTTGTTGCTATAGTGGGTCAGTTTAGCCAATAGTAAACTGATAACATGACAGTATTCAGGATTGCACAAGCACAGTGAGTTTGTCTGTGTTAGCAACCCAGGGCATTTGTAAAATTTATGGTGTGCGCATGTATATATGGGTGTTTATCACAAAGAATGACAAATTAAAGATTAGAAACTTGTGTGGACAAAATTTGCTCCTTACGGAGGTAATACACACGTTTGTATCACTGTCCCTGTGGGGACACTCCATTCATGTAATGTATTACGTAGCCTCTTACCCTAACCTTAACCATTACACCTGAATGCCTAACCCTAATCCTAACCTTAAAAACAAGTTTTAACCCCCAAAAAGCAGGTCCCCATGGGTTGGTGTGCAGTCAATTTAAGTCTCCACCGGGACAGAAAAACAATACACACACACACAGTCTTTACTTATGTCACTTTTGGGGAATTTACATAGACTTATATTCATTTCCTGGAAATTAACCTGAAGGACTACCTGACCTTAACCTAACCATAACCCTAACCTTGACTGAACCTAAAAAAGTTTTCCAAATTGAGGACACCACTTTTTGTCCCCAATTGCACCGCTGTCCCGAATCAACTGGCCTTGAGTCTAGTGTATATCCCCAATTTGGACATAAGCGAACTGACACACACACACACACACACACACACACACACACACACACACACACACACACACACACACACGGATTGTTGTACACACGCACGCACACAAATACGAGGGCGGGTTGTCTATTGTTTCTTTCTGGCCAATTGCAGGCCGAATATTTTCAACCCTAATCCACCAATCCGCGTGTACTTCCAGCCTACCTTTCTCCTCCCACTGCTCTATAAAAACAGGAGCTCCAGCTGGCGGGCACGCCGCTGGCCTGAGAAGCGATTTCTTCTACGCCATCTGGAATAAAACCATACGTGTTGTATTTTTTTTTTTAAATTTTGCCATACTCTGACTGGATATTAAATATTTTTCTATATCTAAAATGGCGGATAGTAAAGTGGAAAGCAGCGGAGAATTGAGCGCCAAGGTAAGGACAAGAAGAGACAGAGACACAATGCTTTTTCTAACTCCTGCCTCCATTTATAACTGTATTACTAATTTGCCCATTTTAAGTACAGTGCCGAATATAAAGCTCTCAGTTTGTTAAATACTATCTACTACACTTTCATTACCTTATAAATGAATATAATTTTGACGTTAAACTCTGTACTATTGTCCATTTAAGTGCCTATGTGAAGCAGCTGTGTGTATTGATAAGGACACAGGCTGGTTAAGGTTTAGGAAAAGAAAATACATCAGCATCCTCAATGGCTTTAAGTCTATACCGTCTCCTCGTTAACTTACACGCAATCAGACATTAAGAGACTATAGCTATCCCTTATTTTACGAACTGGATTAACGGTATGCACAGTTGCTCCATCCAGGTTGCTTTCTGTGTAACATTAGATGGTACTCCTGCCAATCTATCGCCAAAGTCACTGAAAGATTTGCCAATTGATGCGCTATAGTATAGATACGTGATAGTTACGTTTAATAACCTATTAAATGTTACTTTAAACAGGAGCATCTATAACCACCGTTAATCAAAGCAGCGCTTTAATTGAAATAAAGACTTACTAATTTGTGAACTACTGCCGCCCACCGCTAAGTGTTTCCATTTAAAACTGTTGGAATAACAACGAATCTTGTCTCGGGTAATAAAAACTTAATGTTTAAATAACAGCTGTTTGCTCCATTTTTAAACATTAATATTGGGCCATATTAAAGATATGACTGCTGTTATTGCAAATTTGTTATTTAATGGGTGATTGTTGACATTTATATTCACACAAATTGACATTGACATTCGTTTTTTCATGACAAAAGTGGATAGTGAAATAACGTGGGCTTCTAAAACATAGCCTAACCTTAGTATACATGGTTAATAACTAATACTTGTCCAGCATAGTCAAGCCAGGATGTAAATCGGTGACGTGACTGAACAATAAGCAGTTTATTCCTCTCGAGAGCGCGCAAGGTTCTATCTGTATTAGTATTTTGTTATTATTGTGGAGGGACCGGGATCACCAGAGGCTAGAATCTCGCTCCTCCCAGCGGTCCCGACTGTTTTCTTTTAAAAACTGATGCGGTTTCCAGAACCCTGCCGTCCTCTTGTACCTTGTGGTTGTGGTGAGCGGGGTGCCGAGGCAGTGATGTTGATTCCCGCTAGCCCCCTGTTTCTGAGCTGCCGTCATTCAAAATGAAGTCTGTCTCCTTAAGATTTGAGGCTGCGTGTGATGCTTGAGAAGGAAGTGATCGCAAGTATATGCTACTCTAACTAGTTTAGTCCACATATATATATATGTATACCACAAAGTATGTGCTCTCCTCAGTCAGTTACTTCTAGCAGCTGGTGCGCGGGGGACAGGGTCGTGGCCGTCTCACTGAGCCGCGCGTGTAGCACTGCAAGCCGCAGGAGGGCACGAGGGAAACGTAGGGCTTTCAGAAACAGAGCACAATGTCAGACTGTCGAGTACAGAAATAAACAAAGAAAGACAGAGTTTAAAAGAGCAGTGCATGCTCTAACGTAGTTGTATTTCACAAGTCTGCAAAACAGCCACACAGTTGTTTTAAGTTCTAATGGTGGATACCTACTATTCGTTTAACATGAAAGGCAGGTAGATGGTTGATTGATGGATGAGTATGTGGATTCCTCTGTATGATGAGGTAGACACGCCGTATGTGTAGGTCACATATAGAAAAGTGGCTACGGTGAAGACAGGGAATTGGAGATAGCAACAAGGATGCCCTGGGGGCGTTTCTTAATATAGTAATATAATGTTGTAACACGAATACGTAATGCAGTGTACTTAGATACATAGTGTTGTTCGGGTAACATCCAAACTTGAAGTCTACTACTACGAGTTGTTTGAGGAGCTTTGTCAAAAGAAAAACATTTGCTTGCTTTGGCACCTGCTCTGATTAGCTGTCATAAGAAGAATAAGCAGCTGCTATGCCGCTGGGAGTTGTAGTCTGCAGTGGTGTGTGTGCGGTTTCCCTCCCAGGCTCTGCTCAGAATAAACTGCAGTAGAGAAGATAGTGTTAAATTTCAGCCAGCCAGTAGGAGATGGGAGGGACTTAATAAGAACTGACCAATAGAATGTCTGACTTCAAAGCACTACCTGTCTGTAAAAGGCAGCTTGCAGGACAGCTTCCTCTAAGTGAGAAGGATGGAGAGGAAAGCACTTCAGAGTTTCCCCCTCATTCAACAGGATACACTTGTGTCTGCTACCAATCAGAAATGCCAGTTTGATTAACTATGAGGACTGGATCGAGCACCACACCCACTGTTTTCCAACTGGAACTGGAGCACACATTTTCGAGTATTAAATGTTTGGTATAGCTAGGGATACATGAAATGAAACTTTGTTAAATTTGATTGTCTAATAATGTCCATGGTAAGTTTAGCCATTACTGCTCAGGATGTCTTCCTTTTCAATGTATTACTTTTTGCCTATTTTGTGTCACACTGTGTGGCAACTGCTCACGTTCATCACCACGGAACATTTTTCAAGTGCCACAGAGAGTTAGATCTATTCAAACAGGATAATGTAAATAAATGTATATGTACAAGTGATATCACTTGTATGTACCTAATTAATCATCTCTATTTCCAGACAATAAGAGAAAATCAAAATAGTAAACTCGGCATGTACTGTATTTGGTATAATATATGGACACTAAGTCTGCTTTAGGAAAATGCATCATTTCCTGCTCTATGCAAAAGATAAATAGAATGCAGCCACAGTGGCAAGACAGTTTGACCATAGGGCCACCAAAGTGAGACACAAACACAATACAAAGCTTAGAAAACACCAAAGCATGTTAAACTTCAATTGTTTTTAATGCAGAAAGCTGAATGGTGATGTTGAAAACAAAAACTGTCATGCATTGTCAGGTTTGGTCATTAGGCAATTCTTTTGTCCTTGTGTTATTCCCACAATGCTACATTCATAAAACTGGATATGTGTGTGTCTAAGAACATGTTTGCTTTCAGGAGCTAAAGGAGAAAAAACAGACTGAAGAGACAGAGAACGGAGAGGATGCAGCTGCCAATGGCAAAACTGTAAGAACAGCTCTTATTGTTCCTCTCTCAGCTTTTTGAACATGAATGATCCTTGTTGTTGTTCTTCTTCTAATGACCGATATAACCCTGTCTCACCCTGTCAGGATGAAGAGAATGGTGAGCAGGAGAACGAGCTAGAGGATGACGAGGAGGATGTGGGAGAAGAGGAAGAGGAGGAGGATGGAGACGGTGGGTGTCTTCATGGCATGCTGAACAAAATGGGAAAAGAAACAACAGAAAGACACTAAAGGTCTGTGCTACCTTGTCAGTGAACCACTGACTTTGCAATACTGGAAGGCCACATTAAGAAATCAGAATACTATCCAGATTGATGGTTGTTAATTTGGAGAGTATGCAAAATTAACAATCACTTTCATTATTTATGCAACTGCATATTTATAACAGGAATCCAAATAATTGACACTATAGCAGCTCCTAGACAAAACTTGTTTCACAGACGCGTGGTTTGTAGAAGCAGGTAGGTGTTGCCTTCAGTGCAGGAGCCCAGTCCAACCCTCACTCTGAGTAGGATACAAATAAGCCTGATAATGTTAAACAGTACAGGATTTCAAAGGAATATTTCTCTGGGATACGTCATGCAGCCAAACACAATTCAGGATTCTGTGAACCTAACTTGCCCTTCCTTTAATTTAATTACAGTATTCTATAGTTTGCAAATAAAAAGGAAGCAAGCAAAGTTACCATTTTTCCAACTCAAACTGTGTGCAGTGTAATGTAAATATGTAAACATTGAGCAGTTACAGAAACAGAATTTCACATTCAATGTCTGAGCTATGTCAGCTAATTTCACTTAATTACGCACTTATCAGTTAAAGGGTCTGGTCTGCCACCTTGTGGCCAGAGTGTGCGAGTGCAGGATGTACTTCAGACTGCACCCACATCACTTTAATTGAATTAATCAATATTTGAGTAAGTTCATTTAAATCTAATTAAATTCAGTAGCCATTTGGGAAGATAAACATTCTAAGCACTTGGAAACATAAATTAAAACATGCAAGTAAGGCAAAGCATGGGTCAAACATTGACCCTGATCATAAATCATTATAGCACAACACAACAATCAATCAATAAAGCAAGTTCACGTTGTTCAGAATAATTCAGGCTGGGAGACGATTTTCATAGTGAGTAACCATTTAACCTGCTGGGATTAGATAGTCCAAAATAACCAGTTTACATGTAGCATTTTCAGAGCCATCTCCATATTTGATGCTGGATCATTATTTAATGTTCTAACCCAGCTGTATCTCTTCATACCACACTGCTGTGTCTGGCTAATCTCTACTTTGTGCTGTTTACACAGACCCTGTGCTTCAGTGCTTCTCCAACCAGATACTATACTCACAGTATTTCACACTGGTCACTTTCTGAAAGGTTTATTGCAGTAATATGCACCTTACATTCATGTTTAAGTATCATAGATTGAGCAGAACAGAAATGATTATCTTGTGATAACTCTTTAGTAACCACATAGTAATGGGATGGGAGCAGTGTTATCCAGTTTAGGTAATACATGCAAACCTGTGTCAGTCTAATAGGCTGTGATTGTCTATGTGTATTCAGGTGACGAAGAAGATGATGAAGAAGATGACCTTGATGTGCCAACAGGGAAGAGAGCAGCTGAGGATGATGATGATGATGATGAAGAGGTGAGGAAGAGTTACCGTGAAACATGCTTTCAGTTCAAGAAAGAGCAGCAACCAAGAAGAACATGCAACAGTTCCAAATGACAGTAGATCCCTACAGTATTTAAAGCCTTCACCCTTCAGCTGAGCAGACTCTCAACCAGAAGAAGATGGGTACTAAAGCACAGCCTTAAACCATAGAATAATTTAAGCTCACACCAGATGGAAAGAGTCAGCAATATCAGAAAATACAGAGCTGGGGGGTGGGGGGTGATGGTGGCAAGACTTTAGGTGAACACGACATGTATCTTATGTATAAAAGGAGTATGGCCACATTATGGTTCTGGGAGTCTCTGAGAATCTGAAAAATTCTGTTAAAAGATTCTGACTTTTTCTCTCAACATTGAGTTCAGACAAATTCCAAAAACATGTTTTCTTTTATGTGTTTGCATCTACAACCCTGATTCCAAAAAAGTTGGGATAGAATTTGCTAATCCTTTTTGACTCATAATCGTAAACAGTACAAAGACAATATATTTAATGTTTTACCTCATCATTTGTTTTTCAGATTAACACATTTCATAGGGATTATTCATTTGGCAGAAAATAGTTGTAGTGTGTATGTTCAGTGAAACAAGGGCCATGTCTAAAAATGTGACATTTATCTGCGTTGAACCTTCAAAATTTTCAATAATGGAACAAAAAGTGGTGCATGGTCACCCATGGCATGTACGCTATTTTCTGCTAACAATCCCACAATGCAACACGTTGTATTTAGATAGATAACAGTGATGGAGCTGTACAGCTGTTTGGTGGTGACTCAAGATTATGTGTCTGAAATCTCAACTGCTCACTGTATAGGTAATCACTGACTATCTCTTAAACATGGAGTAATGAATGATTGAATGAGGAAGCTTTTTGACACAGATGGGGAGGTTGTTTCTGGAAAACTTGCTGTTGCTTTTAAATGTAATTCTCACAGCTGTGAGCACCAGAAAATAAAATTACATACAGGTCTATTTCACTGAAGTGCAGGCAGAAATCTCAGAGACAGATTTCCCTAAATCTTCTCTATGTTAAATAAGGCTAAAGCTAGATTCTGTGCCACTAGGGGTCAAGGAGAAGGATGACATTTGAATCTCAAAAGTCAAATAATGTAATGTAATGCGTTGAGTGTTTTTAATTTGTTAACCCTGAAGCTTGCATCTGTCACAGAAAATGACTTGATTATAAGACAGATCCCAGTTTTCCAATTAAAACAACTCACGTAGTATGGACAGTGATCTAGGCTGATGGCAATTAGAAAGAAGAAGAGAGGATCATCTGTGCAGCTGAGATATTTAAATTGTCACTAACAGGATGGACACTCAATGGAAATTAATATCAGTGTTCATCAGAGCAGGCGAGCAGAGACTGAATAGCATTCAGTCAGTGATAATAAAATATATTAACATAATATATAAATACATAATATTGAATCACGTTTTCTGTTGTGTTATTGACTTAAAAGACACTCAGTTTTGATACAAGTATAGCTTTGGGGCAGCTGTGGCCCAGGAGGTAGAGTGATTGTCCACCAATTGGAAGGTGGGTGGTTTAATCCCTGGCCCCTGCAGTCTGGATGTTGGAGGATACTTGGGCAAGATACTGAACCCCGAATTGCTTCCAATGGCTGTCTGAATGTGTGAATGTGGAATGCTGTCTTGGTTTGTGAAAATGCTTTGGGTGGTCTAATAAGACTAGAAAAGTGCTATATAAATGCAGTCCATTTACCATTTTGTCACAGTAGAGACATGGTTGTGAGCATGTAAATATCCCCAAACTGAATGCAACCTTTTAATAGGTTAATTCAACAGAAATACAGGCAACTGACAAGTTTAATGGAAACGCACTTTGCTGTCCTACAAGCTACTGAAGTAATAACTGTACAGATATCATTGTATCATCTAAATCTTTTCACATCATCTTTATGATACACAGACAGGCCAGTGAATTTCACTCAACAATGCAATGCCATTTTGTAGTTCAGTTATGAAAGAATAAATCTTCAGATGCATGTTACTTTATTCTTGCCAATGTGGAGAAGGCTTGGTAATGGCATTTAGACTGGCATGTTGGGAAATAAAACAGCAACACTTTATTTTAGAGGGCTGCAATTTCCTTATGGAAATGGAATTTCTCCAGATCTCTGAGGAGGGAAGATGAAATCTGTGATTACGTCATACTGTTATATTTACTTAAGATGGCAGCTCTCATTGTGTTCTTCCTTATTTCCAGGATGAAGTTGAAACCAAGAAACAGAAGACAGATGAGTAGAGTCTGCAGTGCCAGCTCTGCCTGGAGGACGACATCATCAAGAGACAGCCAGCTTTCCAGCAAACCTTCAACACCTCAGTCCTCCCTTCTTAACAAAAGTTTTAAAAAGAGAATTTGTTTGTATTTTTATTTACATTTTATATTTTTGTAAATATTGTAAGGAGGTTGGCATTTTGCAACAGTGATCTTTCTGGGTATCAAGTGGTGCTTTTAGACTTTTAGATTCATCATTCCGTCCACACATACACACACACAGCTCCAACACACTGCACCCTTCCCCACACCCTGGCTTAGGACTCTACGGTCAGTAGGATCAAGGTGTGTGTTGACCTGCCATCATATGGGAGCATTACAGTGACTCAAAACCTTTCAGAGTGTATTTGTGGTAGTTTGTGTGAGATTTCAAGGTTGTAGTTTCTGCTGTCTGTCTGTCTCTGTTTGTCTTGTCTGTCATGGATGGCTTTTAATATGTTTATGTCTGCTCTTTTTGTTGAAGAATAAACAGTCATTTGATTTTGTTTGTTTGTAACAGTGTTAGTTTCTACCTGTCAGATGTTATATCTACTTGCAGTAAAAAGAAAGAAGAGAATCAGTTATCAGTGATGTGTGATCTTTTCAACAGGGAGAAGTACTCAGATGTGACTCTCACTGACTGCATGTCCACACTTGAAAAATAAAAATCAGATTACAGCTGATTTCTCTGTTTGTAAAGCCAGGAAATCCGATTTGTAAAGTTCCTGGATGTTGTGCTCCTGGGTTAAAGTTGGTATGTTTTTTTAGATAACTGATAACTTAATTCTTTTCTTTTGAAATATGTTCATTTTGTTGGGTTGGGTTTCAATTACATTTGGTCATGTATTTTATACCATTTTAGAATCTTCTCAGACTGCACCATCCAACTCAATTGTAGCAGTGAGTGATATGAATAAACAGCAGCGACTGAGGATTCTATAGATGTCAGCTTTAAACTGCTGTTGAAGTGGCTGTCACAGAAGCCTCATTTTGTCTTAACATGGAGAAGAGCAGGTAGATGATCAAGATGAATAAATCAAGCTGACAGTATTCCAGTGTCCCTTCAAGTCTCTTCACCTTCCTCAGGAGTAATGCATATTGGTGTGTAGAATTTCAGTACAAATGAATGATTACATGTTCATTATGAAGCGCAAGTGCCGTCTTTCTGTATGACTGTAATTTTCGAATGTGTTCTTGATTCAAGAACAGATAAAAATACAAACCATTATTTATTTGGTTTACTTAATTTAGTTATTAATCTCCAAATACGAAGACCTGGGTAACAATTATGGCAAGTGTGAACAGGCAGCTGGGAAATGAGGTCTCAGGTTTAAATTTCCAACTGCCATTTGCCCATTCAAAATGTTGTGCGATAGAGAAGGCACATTTATAGAGATATTAACCAGAATTGGAAGAAAAACTGATAAAAATGTGAACAAACTATAGAAGAGGTGAAAGTTTTAATTTGTCTTACACTCTCTGAAGAGTGATGGACGAGAATTTCTACCTGGTGTCAGTGTGAGACTCTCTTTCACTCATATCTGTGTCAGAATTACAAAGCTGTAGCAGCCAGGCAGCTGGTTTAGTTTTATATACTGATAGATAAATAAAGAATGACAAGAAAAAGAAGCATTAACCATATAGTGCAACAGTGTCAATCCTCCAGTTTGACTCAAACATGGGAAATGACGGGTAGTAATTTTGTTTATTGTACTGTGTATACACAACTTCAGAGGGAAGCTCTGGCTTATGATTTGCTTCTCATTATCTGATGACATTCCAACTGTCAAATTGCAAGCCCCAAAAAAGAAGAAGAAAAAAGTTGATCATTTTGGTAGAACTGTCTCAGCTGAGGTCAGGGGTCACGTAGGTATGCGGCTGCGGAGATACTCCAAGACTGCATCTGTTCCTCTGGCCACAATGGATGCTCTGGGTGTGCGGAAAGGATTCCCCACCAGACTGAGACACCTGTTGGACAGCATAGTCTTCAATTTCTAATCTCAGATCCCAGATTTTTAAAAAATTCAAAATAAAGACATACATTTCTAGAAAACCTTATGTATTGAGCCCTAACCACACCAGTACTGTATAGTCTTCGC
Organism: Holacanthus passer; assembly: GCA_025331565.1. NCBI lineage: Eukaryota > Metazoa > Chordata > Actinopteri > Pomacanthidae > Holacanthus > Holacanthus passer. Next base: position 1,796,684 of record JAFREQ010000059.1, read on the forward strand.
TCAGCCTTTTCACTCTTGATGTGCTGTAATAAGTAAATTTCCCTGATGTGGGATCAATAAAGTTTATCTTATCTTCTCATATCCTACATTAACAAGACAGCTTGTACTTAGAGTAGGGATTCTCTCCACTTAAAATGCAACTCAATGTCATTCTATTTTTTGATGGCTTTCTGAGTGGAAACCTAAGAAACTATCAACTTAAATACAAGTAATGCAGTTTGAGTAAACATGGGGGCCATTCACATCTCATGATCATAATATGATTCCACAAATGCAGTGGACATCACAGGGAAAATGCTGAAGAGCACCAGTGTCATTTTTCTCTATCCCATAAACACTGGAGACACATGGGAGAAGGGACAGGACAGTGTGCAGTTTTGTTTCTTTGCTCAGGTGTGCTCCATACCTGAGGCTGGTACACAGGCCCAGTTCAGGGGGGATGTTCAGCAGGTCATTGTTTGACAGATCCAGTGTTGACAGATTAACCAACTTTATCAGACGACAAGGGTCCACCCCGTTCACCTGGTTGTTACACAGCAACACCGTCTCCAAGGAAACTATCTGATAGAGAACTTCAGGGAAGGACTTGAACCTGTGATCAGAGTGATCAGAACAAAGATTGTGAGTGGACAAACTGTATGAGACAGTCAAGCTGACTGATTTACACTAGGTGACTAGATTTCCATTCAGCTCATTCTGCATCCTTTTATCTCCACTCCTCCGGCCACTGACCTGGAACTCAATTGAGGTCTATCAACACCAAGGATGTTCCAATCTCTTGAATGCATTTCAGAGAAGACAAGGAGTCCCAATAATAAAACCAATCATTAATTATCTATTGGTATGATTTCGATCAGTCATGTTCTACACATTTCTACACATTCTGGGACAGTTGATTCATATGTCACAAATTGCTAGCTGCTTTTCATTTCATTTGGTGAATGCAACTCCTGCATCAGTATCTCCTCCTCATCTCTCTCTAACATCCCCTTTAGGAGGAGGTAAGATGAGAGGAAGACATACGAGTGAGAGAAGCAAGAAGCTATATTAGACAATAACAGCTGCATTACAGTTATTTTTAGGATTTATTTTGGCAGTGATCTGGTCCTGAAACTTTGGTTACCTGTTGTAGCTGAGGATAATTGAGCGTAGTTTAGTGATGTTCTTCATTTCAGGTGGTAAATCACTCAGCTGGTTATTCCTGAAAGAAAAAAAGCAGGACATAAATGCTATATTAACCCCTTTTACTGGTGATTCTGTATTTAAATCCCAGTCCTATCCTGCTCCTTTTCCCCCTTTTCATGGAATCTGTTTTATTTCTGGCTTGATCTATCTGTTAAAGCAATGGCTTTTTATCATTCAAACAATATTTCCTTTATGTAAATCTCCATAGCCTATTTAATGATCATCATGACTGTGAGGGACACTAATGTCAATTGCACTTCTCACTAGTCTTATCAATTCTGCAGGTCCTCTTAAACAGTATAAAATCAATGTCATCATTTAATATATAAAACCTAATATAGAATTCTCCTACCTGTTTCATATAATGTGATAATATCTAAGCAAAAATAAAAAAACATTAGGTTGGGAATCATTTAATTCTTATTTGCTTACATGCTAGATGTAAAGAGCTTTGTTGGATATTCAAAATTCAAACTGCATACAGCAGCAAAGTAAAAATTTGATCTAATGGTCTGATGATTATTGTGGTATCAGATCACTGAAGACATCACTTTGAACTTGAATATTACAGTGCATTAATGAGTTCTATGGAGCAGTCTTAAAATGTAATTACACTGTAAATCCATGTGTGTTAATCTGTGTTTGTGTATGTGTACCTGAGGTCGATGTGTGTCAGCTGCATTAACTTGCAGATGTCAGGAGAACAGCACATCAGTCTGTTGAAACCCAGATTGATATCTGCCAGTGAGGATTGGAACTCAACCAGTCTGCACACACAACACATGTGTAGTTAGTTTGGGAATCATTCATGTTCAAATAACCTTTTGTTCTGATACCATGTTTGGTCTTTACCAGACAGTGTCAGCACCACAAGCGTTAAGTCTGGATGTGTCTGTGATTACATGTATAGTTGTGTGTTGTGTATGTGTACCTAGAAGGTATGGAGGTCAGCTGATTCTTGCTGAAGTTAACAGTGGTAACACCTTGATCTGCTGCAGCATCAAACAGCTCATCTGGAATATTAGATGCCTGCTTCTCACTAAACACAAAAACATACAAAGTTACAATCTAACTCTACAAGTTAGTTACTCTATTAGAGTGAACCTTAAGAAAGATTTTGATATAAACACTGAATCAACATACTCTGTAAGGCAAAGTGTAAACTACTAACCTGTACTCTAATAACTTGAGAGTTTTAATGTTATGTACGTTGACCATGGCCTGGCTGGGTAATGTCATGGCTATAGGTCCTTCATCTGCTCTCTCAGGCTCCTCTGCAAATGCACACACGCACACAAAAATTAAAACTTTAGTTCACACCACATCATTTTGTGCATGGAAAATAATTAAACATGGATCCTTAAGGGTTTCACTGTTTTGCTGTTCATTTAGTATACTGGGTGCTCAAGGTGTTGAACAGCCGACACCACGGGATTTGTAGGATCTGGTTATATGTTCTGATAGTCCTGCTGTGTAAGGGAGTCCCACAGAGGAATGCTTCCGGACATTACTGTTTATTCAACAGTGTGTGTCTGGTTGCATTCACTGATGAAGACCTTGAAATGTGGCAAAAAGCTCAAAAGCTAATGAAATGTTTTCTTTTTCTGCTGCTGTCACCATGTGACATGAATGACCTGATGTTGCAGTAATTTTCTGCGAAAGACACTGACTGGAGATTTGGAGCATCATTCCGACAAATCATTCTTATTTGGTGGGTTTGCTGAAACCATTAGAACACAAACTTAATTGTGCATCGCAAGGCAATGGAAACTTGTCTTTGACATGGCTCACACAGAGTCAATGGTGGCAGCATTGTACAGGTTTTTGATGAAATTGTTTCAGCCCTTTCAGGTTCAGTGGTCAAGCTGTTTCAAGTCAGCAAAAAAGTAAACTGTACCTTTAAGTCTTCCTCTTAAATATTTCAGGAGCTCGTTGGTTCCTTTCTGATGAGGACAACAGAGGAGTATAATCAGTTAAATACTGAACAAAACCATCTCTAGTGTAAACACGTCATACAACATACACTAAAATGCAATGTGCATTGTGTGTCTGAACTGATGTGATTTGTAACAATCAGTGCATTTTAAAACTGTCAAATACTGCACTTTTCTTATAAATGGGCATCTGTATGAAGGAGCCATTCCTAGAAGATTGACTTTACAACAGACTTTACTGGCAAATATAAATGGCTGATATGTCTTGCATGGAGGTTAGGACACAAACTGTCTAGTCTATAACCAGTAAAAAGAAAAATTTTTAGCAATTATAGTTTGATAATACTATGATTTCAGATAGCATTTATACATGTTTGACTACCACTGCATTATCTTCCTTCCTTCTCCGAACTGTTTCCTGTGTAAGCTCTGTGTTTGTGCCCTCAGTGTTTCACCTACAGTGAGCAGGTCTCTCCTGATTCCTCGCAGAGGGTTTCCCTCCAACAGTAACACTTTCAGATTGGGCAGTAGGCTCAGAGACGCTGGAAGACTAATAGAAATATATACAATTCACTTGACAATAACAGAAACTGAGGTGATGACAGTGTACTGACAGTATCTATTGGTAAATATTTTCTCAAGTGTGTGCAGTAGTGCATGTGTACATAAATGTGTGCATATGGCTGCCTCTCAAGTTCACCTGGTCAAATCACAGTGTGTGAACTGGTGCAAAGACTAGTGGTGATATTTGTTACTGACTGGATATTTCGATCATGTGTTCAGTTTGGCTCATGGACACAAACTTAACTACTTTAGATGTCATGTGTTATGATGCCAGTCACCTACATGGTAATGTCATTGTTGGTGAGGTCAAGGCGTGTGAGTGAGCTCAGGCAAGTGATCTGTTCAGGGAGGGTTTTGATCTTATTGTCTCTGAGTTCGAGAAGAGAGATGGTTGTCAGGCAGGCCAGCTGCTCCGTCTCCAACTGCTCAATCTGGTTGTTCCCAACATATAAATCCTACACACACACACACACACACACTTAAAGCAACGTTGATATAAGTTATGCATTCTCTGTAAGAATCTGTTTTCAGTTTGCTGCTGACTCTGATAGTCAGCACCTCAGATGACATAACTGCCAGGCTGCTGTACCTTTACAATTATTAACATATTTGTCTCCAAGAGCAGAGTGTATCAGAAACAACAAACAGAAAGCTCAGTAAATCTGGTCATGAATGTAATGCTACCAACATCGTTCACACCGCATGAGCTTTCCAAGTGGGTAAACTCTCAGCCTACTATAGTTACCTTGAGCACAGGTCCAGGGAGCTTTGGGAGGAGGCGGAGCTTGTTGTGTCTGAGGTAGAGCTGCTCCATAGCGAGCATCTCTGATAGGCTCTCAGGAATGCCAGTCAGCTGATTATTGCTGCAGTCCAACAGCTTAACATCTGTCAAATCAAGTCACAACTCAAGAAAACAGATACTCTTACATGGCTGGGCAGAAAGACATGTTGTCCTATTTTTTAATAGAACAATGTACCACACTTGTCAGCTCCTCAAATGTGCAAGTGTTTCAGGGACTCAGTATGCTTCAAACTAAGTGAAAGAAATTTTTGTAATGATTGACCAGGTGCACAGAGGTGTGGAAATAGGTGCAGTTTGAACTCCTCTTTCATTCTTATCTTATTCTTCCGTTTCCCTGTTGAGATTACAAAGACACACAAAAGACTTTCTTCATTCCTTGAGAGAGATCACGGTGATAGTGAAATGCTATGTCAGCAGGCTTTTCACCAGAACACTGAAATACTGGAAAAATACTATGGCTGAACAGGGACAAACTGGTACTACGCCATTAGGGTTTTGGTTTGCACCCACTTGCAACAAGTAGAAAAACTTTGACTTAGATGTGGTTGGACACATGATGACACCATGCACCAAATAGTTTGTCTTAGGCATTTAGAATGTTTTCAACCCTGCATGAAGAAACCATAGACTATATAGAAGAAGTCGGCATAGCTCCCAGGTCTGAAAAGTGAAGCCAATGTGTAAATTTCTTTCTAATGGCCAGCATGGCCACTGTTTGCAAAAAGAAGTGTTAAGATAAGATAAGATAAACCTTTATTCGTCCCACAGTGGGGAAATTTGCAAATTTGCAAAAATTTAAAATAGATGATGAAGCAGGGTATTCTTTAGGGCAGTGTTTTTCGACCTTTTTTGAGCCAAGGTGAATTTTTTTCATTGAAAAAAATCACACCACCAACCAAAAATGTTAAAAAATGAAACTCTGTAGCCTATATTAACAATATAAAGTCATTCTTGTCAAAGGAATCAAATAAACACAAAGAAAAAGGTCTTTTATGATCTAATAAGATATTATTTATGATAAAAAATGTTTTTTAGACCAATTAGGTGAAATTGGATAATTTCCCATGGCACACCTGACGATCTCTCATGGCACACTAGTGTGTCGCGGCACAGTGGTTGAAAAACACTGCTTTAGGGCGTGGCTACCTTGTGACAGACAAAATGTAACTATGGCAACCTTTCAATCAGGATAGAGGCGTAGCAATGTATATCCACCCTCTCATGCTCGTCTGTCAGTCAGTCTGAATCTCCACATAGTGTTGCCTTAAAACCAAATATTGTGTTAACACAAAAACATTGCCAAAATATATATTTTTTGCATAATGTAATAAGTGTTATTTATAAAGGCATTTTAAAATGTACAACAAACAAACAAAAAAATCCTAAAAACTAAAAACCTAAAAACTGGCCATGTAAAGATGCAGAAAAGGTGACATACAGTACAACCAGTCTTACTTGCGAGCTGGCTCAAGTTGTCAGGCAGACAGCTAAGCTTGTTGTGAGACAGGTTCAATTTCTGCAGACAGGTTAGATGGCCCACACTGGAGGGCAGGCCCTTCAGATGGTTGCTGGACAGGTCCTTAAACCAATCACAGGACCGGACAATTCCATCAGCCAAACACACAACATAATAGGAAGAGCCTGGTGGGAGTGTAACACAATACACACACATATGTGTAGTACCAGCTCGGTCAGATTCTCCAGTTGTCCCAGTTCCTCTGGCAGGCTCTCTAGCAGGTTCTGCTGGAGTGTGAGGCTACGTAGGTTCTTTAGAGTACACACCTCCACTGGCAGCGATCTCAACTGGTTATGACTGGCCCCACAGCAGGAGAAACACATGTTAAATTTGTTTTATGTTGTTTTGTTGCAATCATTGTTTGTCCAGTTTCATTTACACTTCTGTCTTACAATTTTTACTGTAGTTCTGTAGTTTGGTTATGATTCTAAAATTGAGCAACAAAGTGTCACTGCCTCATAATGTCATATTCATCTAGCATTATGCTTGATGAGGCAGCATAATTCAAATTTCTCAAAGTTCTTCTTGGTTTTGTTTTCTCCGGTCCCTCTCTGGTCACCTACGCCAGAGAGGAACTCTTAAACATAGGACATTCAGTTGGTCAAACTTTTTCCCTGGTTCCATTGACTGTGAGACTGTTTCTGAACTTTTTGTGGGAGCAGCAGCAGCTCTCTATGGGATACACCGGACATGCAGACAAAGGAAGCGAGTGGGAGCGCTCGTTAAGCTGAGACAGCAGGGACTGCGGACTGCACTCCTGTCAATACACCTGGCCAGTGTCCGCTCTCTCCAACTCTCTTTATCATTATTATTTATCATTATTATTATTATTAATAACTGTAAACCTTTTTATTCACTACGGGAGTTTTCTTCATTTATTCTGGTCGGTGTTTACATCCCGCCTCAGGCCAGTGTCAGTGAGGCATTACAACACCTGGCTAACCAGATAGAGAACGTGGAAATAAAACATCCAGACTCCCTGCTCATTGTTTTTGGGGATTTTAACAGAGCAAACCTCAGCCATGAACTTCCTAAATACAGGCAGCATATTAAATGTCCCACCAGGGATGCAAACATCCTGGACCACTGCTACACAACCTTAAAGGACGCCAATCGCTCTGTTCCCCGGGCAGCTTTGGGACTCTCTGATCACTGTCTGGTTCATCTCATCCTGACCTACAGGCAGAAACTAAAATCTGCTAAGCCTGTGGTCAAGTCTGTGAGGAAATGGCCCGATGAGGCAAAGCTGGAGCTACAGGCCTGCTTTGACTGCACTGGTTGGAGTGTTTTTGAAGCTGCAGCTACAGACCTGGATGACCTCACTGACACTGTGACATCTTAAATCAGCTTTTGTCAGGACATGTGTGTGCCAACCAAAATCTTCTGCACACACAACAATAACAAACCCTGGTTTACTGCAAAGCTCAGGTAGGCCAGGAACACACTGACAAAGGAGATCAGATTAGCAAAGAGGAGCTACACTGAAAAGCTTTTTCAACTGACCCAGCGTCAAGGTGGAGGGGCCTGAGAGACATTACCAACTACAGGAGACCATCCCCCCACACTGTGGAGAACCATTAACTGGCGAACAACCTGAATGTGTTCCACTGCAGATTTGACAACCTCACATTCACACCCCTCACCCACTCTGACATCAAACAACCACCTACACCCCCAGCCACCTCATCACAGCTGCCCACTGACCCCTCACCTACACTGAGGATCTGTGAAGAGAATGTGCGTCAGCATTTTCAGAGACAGAAGATCAGGAAGGCACCAGGATCAGGCGGCGTGTCTGCCTCCTGCCTGAAAGTCTGGCGCCCATCTTCACACAGATCTTCAACAGATCTCTGGAGATATGTGAAGTCCCCTCTTGCCTCAAATGCTCCACCATCATCCCACTCCCCAAGAATCCCTCCATCACAGAATTAAATGACTACAGGCCCATCACCCTGATGTCTGTGGTTATGAAAACCTTTGAGAGAGCGGTGTTAGCCCATCTCAAGGACATCACAGGCCCCCTACTGGACCCCCTGCAGTTTGCCTACTGGGCGAACAGGTTGGTGGATGATGCAGTCAACATGGGACTGCACTACATCCTGCAACACCTAGACTCTCCAGGGACATACGTGAGGATCCTGTTTGTGGCCTTCAGTTCGGCATTCAAGACCATCATCGAGACATCCTGTGCTCCAAACGCAAAAAGTTTGCAGACAACACAACAGTCATCGGCCTCATCCGGGACGGTGACAAGTCAGCATACAGACGGGAGGCGGAACATCTGGCCCTCTGGTGCAGTCGGAACAACCTGGAGGTGAACACGCTCAAAATGAGGAGCCTCCCGCTCTGCACCCCCTCTCCATTCTGAACAGCACGGTGTCCACTGTGGAAACCTTCAGATTGAATTTCCCCACTGTGGGACCAATAAAGGTTTATCTTATCTCTTATCCACAATCTCGCAGGACTTAAAGTGGGAATCCAACATAGACATCAGGACATCAGGAAAATGGCCCAGCAGAGGATGTACTTCCTACGCCAGCTCAGGAAGTTCAACCTGCCTAAGGAGCTGCTGACGCAATTTTACACTGCCACTATTCAGTCTGTTCTCTGTACATCTATCACAGTGTGTTTTGGGTCAGCCACCAAACAGGACAGAGACAGACTACAACGGGCAGTCAGGACCTCAGAAAGAATTATCCGTGAGGAACTGCCCTCCATTCAGGACCTATACAGGGTCCAGAGTCAGGACTCGGGCAGGAAACATCGCTGCAGATCCAACAAACCCTGGACACAATGTATTCCAACTTCTCCCCTCTGGTAGGCGCTACAGAGCACTACACGCCAAAACAACCAGACACATGAACAGTTTCTTCCCTCAGGCTGTCACTTTGATGAACACTTATCCAGTGCAAAATCCAGTAACAATTATCCATCTGTAATCATGTATTTTCATATTATTACATACATCATTGTTTATATACACACCATAGTTACAATGTAATTATCATCTGCCTGCACAAACCATGCATACTATGTATACTTCCATATCCGCCTACCTCTTGTCTTGTAGATATATATATATATGCACTATTGTCTCAGGGTTTAGGAAAAATGCTTATGTTCACCTAGTCTTGTTGGTCTACTATATGTAAGTACAGAGATCAAAGTGAATCTGGAGTCAAATTCCTTGTATGTGTATGCATACCTGGCCAATAAAACTGATTCTGATTCTTTAAATTAAATTAAGGGAACATTTCCTAATGTATATACTCTTGGATGCATCAAATTTGAGGTCTGCACCGTGTGTGTGTTTCAGTGTTTTTGTTGTGTGTGTATGTTTACCTGAGTCGAAGTTGCTGGAGCTCTTGCAATTCTCCCAAAGCACTGGGCAAACTGCACAGCTGGTTGTCATGGAGCTACCAGAGCAAAAATAACAATTTAAGTTTACATCTAGAATTAAAATGACAACATCACTTTGATAAATGCTACTGATGTCTCACAGTACTAATACTTTTGTCAATATCTTCAAATAATAGACAAAACAAGTGGAAAATGCATGCATTTATTCAGTGGATAAGTAAATAGCAGATCTTAGAGTTAGAAAGTTCATGTCTTAGGCTCGGACCACATTACATGAGCTCTGGGTCACTTTATCCCAGATTAATATCATTTTGGATCTGACAATTAAAATTAGTTTGCCTGTTTAGACTATTTCAATTTCTTTTGTTTTTCAGTTTTGTTCTCATTTAGTTTAATTTGCTCTGTTAGTTTTAGTTTTATTCTAGAAAGCAATTTTCTCAAAATAGAAGCTGAGGTAACTTGACAAAGAAATGTTGGACACTTTGCTGAACTTTTGAACCAGCTTTTACTAAGGCAAGACAGAAGCAGACATAACAACAACTAGCATACAAGCACCAGAAGAGGGAAGCCCAAACTGGTGGGACAAAACAATGTACTGTGATCCCACGTGTGGCAGGGAAAAATAAATCAGTAAATATTATAATAATATTGGTATTTGCAAACAAAGTGCAGAGTTGGTTTGCCACCATTATAATATCTATAACTGAAGCCAAGTGTTGTTTTACCTCCTTTAAAAACGTAAAGATAAACCATATACTGCATTTTGAATTTCTGCAATGAAGTCCAACTGGTTTAGCATATAACACATCTCAGAATATCAGATTCTATGTGCGTTTTTCTGTTGACATATTCATGATGCATGTAGATTTTGTGTATTATTTGGTGGACATGTCAGGCTTCTTACCGACCGAATTGGTGTTACTTACATCCAGGGTAGTGAGTACAGGCAGCAGTCTGATGTCATCAGAAAGTTGTGTAATCTGATTGGATGACAGCAGCAGTTTGGTGAGGTCAGTCTGTTCCCACCAGCGATCAGACTCTCCAAAGGACACATTCTGCTCGGCCTCCTCTGGTGTGTCAGTGTTTAAACGATATACTTTCTGAGGGACTGAGACACGCGTTAATATGGTTGTTCCACAAACAAACAAACACACACACACACACAAACATACACACACACACACACGTTTAACTGGTTTAAAGGAAACAATTATGATTTTGGTAAATGGACTGCATTTATATATCACTTTTCTGGTCTTATTAAAACCACTCAAAGCGCTTTCACAAAGCAAGCCATTCACACACATTCATACATGGTGACTGATTGGAATATGCCACAACCATTAACCATGCACACACATTCACACACCGATGGAACAGCCAAACATTTAGAGTGCCAAAAGTGGTTTAAACTGATCAAGGCACCAATTTCAAGTCTACAGTTTTTGGCCAGGTACTTTAAACATTAGGCATAAGCCCTGTAACATCTAGTTACTACCATTGTGAAAGCCAGGGTGTGCTAGACAGATTTCATCAGACCACAAAATTTATGTTACTTGAACACCGCCATGACTCACAGAAGGATCAGGAATGATGGTCTTCCAGTTGTTTTGTTTTCCACCCATGAAGATATATAGGAATCATTAGATTTCATTTCCAGTTGGATTTGCAGTGCCATTTTCTAGTCTAGTTTAAGTCCAAGGTTATGTACTGACTTCAGCAAGGTGAATGCTGTAATTGTCCCAGAAGCACATCCAACTCTTTTTTGTTGATGACTGCCAGTAAACTGGACATGTTAAAGGGATATTGGGAAGTTGCTTTAACTCTACAAGACAATGGTAGAGGTTGACGTATTCAAAATTTACCACTCCATGTATGAAAATAAAACTAAAAGGCGAGAAAAAGGCGAAATTTGACGTTTTTGTCAACATTTGTCGTTCCATTAGTGTGCCACGTGTGGCTGCCAGCTCAGGACGTCAGGACTCAGCAAACCCCATAAGCATTTGTATTCAAATAGGTAGACACTTACGACTAGACTTATAGAGACTCGACTTATTTAATATATGATGTGCAATATAATGTAGTTTGCGTTTGGTACGTAAAACGTAAAAATTGCCGATGTGCGAGTCCTCCTCCGTCCTTTTGGTGGCATCATTTTTGACTTGGTGTACCGGTAACGTAAGTCCATGTATAAAAGCGCATCAAATACAAACATCGGCTCATATGACAGGGTTTGGCAAACTCTTACGAGACGAGCCACTACCTATTACGTGAAAATTACCTTCTGTCAGACCTCGGCCGGACAGGTTGAGCAGGCCGGTTTTCCTGGCTGCCTTCAGGAGACCATAAGGAACGGTCGGTTCAGTCTTTTCTGTCCTGAAGCCCGCCAGAGAGTCCACCTTATCCGCTCTTTTGAATCGAGACATTATCAGTATGTTTTGTTAAATGAGTCCTCTTAGCCCGGTTTAACTCCACACCCAAACGTCCGTGTTCTGTCTGCCAGCAGGAAAACCTCTTCCGTCCTGATTCCTTCAGAATAAAACCGTTACGTACCTCCTCAATCCAAACTACTAAATTTAAGATTCGCATTCTGCATGATTGACAGCTCGCATATTAGAAAATGTTATGGGAATATCAATATATTCAAATAAAATGCTTACAAACCTCCTCTGATTATTAATTGCACATTGGTTGGCTATAAACTAACCCTTAGCTTTGAAACATCAAAGGCATAGATTTAATTACCAACAAACTTGATCATCAGAACATAGTGCATTGTCATTATGAATGAAGCAATCTTTGGTCTGCAATTTACCATGAACACACATGAAAAATTATCTAATAAGAACACACCAAAAACTGGTGCAATAATATCCATCAGGTCAGTTGGAGTACTACTCTCTGGAGTACTACATAACGAGTACAAATGCAGGAGAAACCTTAATGCACTCTTAATTTCAGTGTATATTGTGCGTTAGCACAACACCAAACAAATCATTAGCCTACTGAAGAAAATTATAGTGAAAATTACCACTTTTCACACAATTACCACACAACAATCCTGGGGTTGTCAGGTGCCAACTTTGCCCAGTTGGTGATCCAGGCTTGTGCAGTATTATGAACCACTTTGCCAGAGAGGACACAAATGTTGAAAGTATATTTTAAATAATTGCTAATGACTGAATCATTATCATATCATTACCATATGAGCTGATTCAGAGCTAAGGCTAAGAGTAGGAACTAATCGATACATAATGATAAACATAGCATCTGGAAGTTTATTCTCATGTGCCTTATGGCATTATTTACTATAGGCCTATAGTTCTCCAATTCATTTATTCTCAGGTTGTTCCTGATTTCTTTCTCAGTCATTCCTTAACAAATACAGAAAATGTTCTGTGCTGTATTATATTGAGTCTGTAGGGATAGGACCTATCCGGCTGATTAGTACTGCCCTTCAACTGATCAGGTATCTGCCATGACATGATCAACCTACAATAAATACAGCTTCTTTGTTAATATCATCAATGTTTCTGCTATTAATCACATTCGTTTAGTTAAGGTAGGTCCCAAAATGACTTTATAGCACCTCATGACTCCCCTGGCTACGTACTACCTTAAATGAAAATGATCCCAATGCCTTCCATGGTGTGAGGTATATAGATTTTACATTTGAAAAAAGAGAGCACTGGCATAGGATTAGTACCCTGTGTCTGCAGGAACCCTGAGTTGAGGTGTCAGATGTAAGGAGAGGAAAAGTTAGATGTCATGTTTTTAGTATTTCTGTATTCCAGTGCATACAAGTCAACTGGGTAAGATGGGCGACTCTCTCTTGACACCAGACGCTCTCTCTCTCTCTCTCTCTCTCTATACATCCATTATCTGTACATCTGTACACCGCTTAATCCTCTGCAGGGTCGTGGGGGGGCTGGAGCCTATCCCAGCTGACTTAGGGCGAAGGCAGGGGACACCCTGGACAGGTCCTCTATATATATATATATATATATATATATATATGAAATACCCACCAACTTTAACTGAAATGGAAATGAATGGGAAAATGAGACAGTAAGAGCTTGTATTCTTGTATTCGTCTTCATGTTTATGTAGCATGTGGTATACAGGAACTGGCTAAAAATTGTTGATGAGTAACATAGCAGATAACACACACCCAGATTGCTGGGATAACCTCCCTTTGGACTGTGAACTTTGGCCACAATTAGAGTAAGATGCGTGTGAGCTGAAGGTTCAGTCCTGGTACATTTACTGTGTTGAGTTGACTTGAGTCTGTTATATTCAGGATGAATCGTTCCTTTATTGTGTTGTATGCACTACTGTCTGCCGCCAGCTGCTCAGCTAACAAAGGTAAAACTTTTCTGTTCTGATCCATCTCTGATTATATAAATATGGTGTTATATGTGTATGTATGTGTGCAAAGATGGCAAAATCATTCTGTGAACCCAACAAGAAATAATGTGCCCTAATAACATTTTATGTTTATTTTTGTTGTTAAGCTGCCATGGTGTCTTAGTATCACTTAAAAGATCTCAAAACAAGTGTCATCATTCTCAAAATTATATTATTTTGTTTCAGAAGATTACAATATTTTCTTCTCTCAAGTATAACAACTTTTCCTCTGAAAATTTAGAGCTTTGTACATTGTTTTTCTCCTGCAACTTTCCTCAAAATCACTGCTAATGCTAAAAGTGGCCCATGGTTTGTTTCAAATTTAGATTCAGAAGAGCTCACTGTCCATCATCATATGACTGAGTCTTCAACATGGCTTAAAAAGGAAAAGTACATTCATCTCAAATATGACGGTGCAGTTATTTGCTGTCAGATAAATAGTATAGTGTCAGTTTCCACTTCATTATACAGTGAATCAGTTTTAAACTCCAGCAGTCATGGCACCTAAAACCAAATTCCAATTCTTCTGGACTTTAATGGTGTGTTCAGGTGTGCAGACTGGCATGCGAGTAGCAGCAGGATCTCAGTCAGTGACTCCTCAGCCCTGGTTAGTGGGTCTGACAGCTGTAGTTGGTTTCCTCTTCATCATCTTCACCATCCTGATCCTTCACAGACTACTCAGGAAGAACAGGTCAGGGGCACACACACATAATCTCACACAAATAATTCATAATGGTTAGTTTAGTTAAGATAAGATAAGATAAGACAGCTTTTATTGCATTTTTACTGCATTTTACACAACCACTAAATTAAAAATGTGTTTGCAATTTTCTAAACTGTTGTTATATGTTGTATATGTTATAATATGCTGTTCTCATTAATTATGTAAGAAAATATATGTGTTTTGCTGTTCAATTACTACAATGGACTTGTGAATCAACTACCCACCTGGTTTGATAGAAGATGATGTAAATGCAGAAGTTTGTATTACATTTGTTTCACACGTGATTTTTTTTTTTATTTTAAGACATTTTATTTTAAGAAATATATTATGTGAGCTGATACTTCAGAGATACAGAGTGACATTATGGCATGACTTCTGATATCAGTGTAAATATTGATGGCCACGCTCAATTGCTAATAATCTGACATACAGTATGTACTGTATAATTCAATGCAGTACCTTCACAAAACAGCTAAGTCAACTCCTCTCTGACACAATCTGGGTATATACCAAAAGCTTCACAACACTAATATGGGAGGGTATTACACTAATGGGAAAGAAACTGTACAATGTAAATTTTATTACGCTATAATACAAACAACACTACAACTTTCCACAGATCTGTACAACCTGCCTTTCCTTGCTCACCTGCATTTACACACGGGAGGTGGAGATAATATTGATAACAGATCTACATTACAGCTTTGCTCACTCTCAGATTAATTGCTTTAGTACATTATGGTCATGCTCATGTGTCATATGCTCATTATGATTGGTTGGCAACTGTCCATTAAAACTGTACATCTGGAGATGAGAAAATTATTGTTCAGAGTTTAATCACAGAAGGTGTTCTTGTGGCCAAGACATTCAAACTGGAAGCAAAAATTTCCCCCAACAAAATTTATGTTTAATTGCTGTTTATTCACTGTTCTAAGCAGCGGCGGAGTACTCAGATCCTTTACTCATTAATTGGCAAAACCACAAACTGTGATGATTCACAAAGTGGTGAACCTTGCCCCATCCTTGCTTATAAATGACTGAGCCTTTCAAGGACGCCCCTTTCATACCCAGTCATGACACTATCATCTGTTAGCATTGAACCTATTTACCTGTGGAATTTTCCAAAGGTATTTTATACAGGTATTTTTGAGCATTCCATAACTTGTGGAATAGTTTTGAATAAGCATATATTTACAAAAATTTGTGTTGATGAGGTAAAGAATAGAATATAGCAAAACAATATTTGTATTGTCAAAACGACATTTGTATTATTTTGAGTATATGTCAAAAATATGAGCAAGTTATCACATTCACATTGTGGTGTTCACCTCCACCACATCTATTATACTCTCATATCAGTACACATTTTCATGCATTATGTCTTACTTTGACTCTTTGATAACTGGATGTAAAACTGGTGAAAACATGAATAGCTAATCTGTCGACTTGTTGTTTTATTGTGTTGCAGGGAGGATGAAGCGGGATGGGGTTATGAGAACAAGGCTGTAGAACTGGATGGAGGTGATACTAAACAAACGAGTCTGTAGAAACCCAACTGAAGAGCACCACCACAACACGCTGCTGTCAAATCAAAGTTGCTCACTTCTGACAGGTCTATCAGTGTTTTTTTCACTGAAGAATATGGCTGCATTAAATTCACTTCTGTTATGAAAATTAAATCGAAGTGGCCTGAGCTACATTTATTGATTTGGTCACCTGTCTTTTTGTCTGCTTTTTTCTTTAAGAGAAAGAAATGGAAAAAGAAAGTTATATTTTATTCTAAAAAAGTCCATTTTCTTGGTTTCAATTGTCAGAAATAACAATTTAAATTATAGTGGAGATCCCTAGGTTTCTGGGGATTCCAAATCTGTCTGGCTGAATTTTGTGAAAATGTATGAAAAATGTTCCACAAAATGTAGAATATTTCCATTTTATGGAGTGCTTCAGCCATAAAGGACATGGAGTCTTGGGTTTGAATATTTCATTCAGTGTGAGTATGGAAAGTGTTTGTCCTTCTTCCATACTGTTCTCCACATAAATTAACTGCTCTACTTTTCTGTCACCACCAGAGGGGCCCATAACACAGATGAACAACAATAAAAAAATAATGAACACTACAGAAATTACATAATGACTTACATCACTGCTCCAGCGGCAGAACACAGTATTTACTTGGAGCTACCTTGATATGACAGTGCTACAAAGAACGTTTGTGACTCTCTACTTGAGTGTGAAGGTTTATTCTTGACTTTAGGAACATAGTTAAATTTAATTGAAGGTCGACTTAAACCTTTCAACTGCATTTCATTGCCTTTATTAGCAGTATTCAACGTACTAATAAGGGTCTCTTGAATCTTTGGTTTTGGTTTATTGGTTTTGTTTATCTTTTTTATTTTTAGTTCAATCAAGTGTTGTTGTTGTGTCCCACCCTCTGCTCTATTAACTCGTATAAGCTTTTCAATAAGCTTTTTTGGCAGATGGGTTCATTTGTGACTGAGTGGTCATTACTGTTTGCACTTTTGCAATATTAAAATTGAAGTGGACACATTTTAAGTAACTCTTTGCTGCCTTGAGTTTTACACTATTAAGGCTTTGCTGAGATTCTCAACCTTGAAGGATATTCCTTGTAGATTAACCCCCCCAAAAATGATAATTGTGACGTCAGGGAACGTTAAGATTCAGAATTTAGGTTTAGCTAGTGGAATAACTCACAGTGAAATAGACAATTAAGTTTTCAAATTTCTGAACCAGTTTGGATCTGTAGTTAGATTAAATGATCTGCTTTCTATTGATAAAGAAATAAAGATGAAAGTTGCGTTTCAACATGAAGCTACATCAGCTCACTGACTGAACTTAAAGACATAGCTAAGCTGAATAGCGGGACATTGTTGGAAGGGATGCCTAAGCTATGTCAAGGTTCAAGGTTTGATGTTTCTTTGTTAGTATCCAAGGGTAAATTTGTCGTGCAGAAAGGAGATCTCCAGAGTTAAAGACTGATTGAATAAGAGTCTGATAAAATAAGGTCATAGTTCATGGTTTTATCAATGTTTTCTGAGACAAAACAAATGCTGATGAGCCTTTTTATACACTGCCTCAAAGTTCTTCCCAAAGGTCAATTTAGAGTCTATGATTGTCCCAATATACTTTAGCTTTCTACAAAGTCACTAGCCTGGTCTTAAATGATTATAGTCCAAAAGATCAAAGCCACTGCCCCTAACACATGAACCTCAGGTTTTGTCTCCTAACTCCTCTGCCTGTGAAAAAAAGGACTGCATTTACATAGCACTTTTCAAGTTTTACTAAGTACTCAAAGTGCTTCACAAGATAGTCAGCATTCACACACTGGTGTAAAGGAGAGCTGATTAAAAGCACACTAGGTGCAACATGTTGTTGTGGAACACATTGTTAAAAGCAGTGAGATAATGTCTCAGCCTAATTTGGCTTACAAACTGAAGCCTTTCTCTGGGAGACTCCCCTACCCTGCATGGTTCAGCAATTCTGCCTAAATGATTCCATGATCTCAGAAACACGAGTTTGTTTTTGTTTTTTTAACTCATTTTTTATTTCAACCTCAGCAATCCATACAAGCAACGCTATTTTCACATAATTTCACTTTGATCAGTGTCTATACTTAAATTCAGCATTCAGAAATACATTCATGTTTGAGATGAGTATGGTGAAGAACTCAAATATAGTGGGGTGTCAAAAGAAAAAAAGGATAGATACCAATAATAATGATAAATAAACAAATTTGTGTATGCATGTGTACAGACATACTTGTTTAACTACATGTACACTCGTAAATAAAATTGAAAGAGAGAAAAGAGAGGGAGAAGGTAAACAGGAAGGAAAAGAGAGAGAGGAAGCAAAAAAGGGCATAGATAGATAATTAAGTGAAATTGGGAATACAAGAGTGAGGTAGAGGTAGAAAGGGATATAGCTTTTGGAGATCACTCATTGCATTATCTAACTCATTACCGGACCCCACCTCTTTAGAAATTTTGGTCTTTGCGACCTTAATGCATATGTGATTTGTTCCATCTCGTACAGTTCCCATATTTTTTTAATCCAGAAGTTATATGTTGGTGGTTCAGGATTCAACCACCTCATTGTAATACATTTAATTGCAGCTCCCAAGAGGATTTATAGTAGATACATTTTTGCCCTTCCCTCAATCCCTTCAGGGGTTCCTCCGAGGAGAATCACCCTTGGATCTTTAGGGATGTTTCGATGGAACACTGCACTCAGGGCATCTAACACATCCTTCCAAAAGTTGCTTAACTTTGGGCAGGACCAAAAAATATGAGTGTGGTTTCCAATTTGTTGTCCACATTTTCTCCAACACTAAGCCCATTTCACTGTTACTTGTGGGGTCTTGAGTATCTTGTAATGACTTTCAATTTAAACTCTCGCCAAGTATTAGAATTAGTCGTCAAATGTGCCTCACTACAAACCTCCCTCCAGGCATCTACTGAAACATCTGGGTTCATTTCGATCTCCCATTTCTCCTTTATTTGAAAACTATTGTATGCAGTCATTGATAGGAGGATTGAATAAATCTTTGCAATTACTTTTTTAACTTCATTCCCAGCTTGGATTTCTGTGAGGAACTGTTCTATCAGGGTTGGTCTTTTCACCTTTTCCCATTCCTTGTGCTTCATGAGAAAGTGTCTAAGTTGTAAATATCTGAAAAATTCAGACCTTGGGAGTGTAAATTCCTGTTTTACTTGTTCAAATGATTTAAGCTCTCCATTGTGGAGGATTTGATGCAAATGATTAAGTCTGTGTTCAGTCCATTTTTTGAAGCTCGTATCTGTAAGTGCTGGTATAAAACCGTTAAGATAGCCTATACTAGCCCCTGAAGAGATTTGCTTTGGTAGACAAAAAGCAGTTTGGATAGCCCCTCAGATTTTTATGGCTACTCCAGTCCACTCTCCCATTTGAGCATTTTTTAGGGAAACATCTAGAAAGGGTAGAACCGTAAGAGGTATCTGGCATAGACTGATCTCTATGTTTAGCCATTGTGTATATGATAAACCCTTAATCTAAGACATTACGGTTCTCAGATGTGCAGCCCAGAAATAAAACTTAAAGTTTGGAAGTCCCACCCCCCCATCTGATTTGCCCGACTGTAGTGTTTTTAATTTTATTCGGGGCCGTTTTCTTTGCCAAATGAATTTTGAGACCATTTTGTTCAGTTACAAATGTAGATGATGGGACCTCCAGAGGTAGCATCTGAAACATATAAAGTAACCTGGATCTGGAGCTCTTTTAGATACGGTATTCTTCTTGCGGGTTCCATTAGAAGCACAAGTTTTGAGGAAAATAACTAAAATCCTCTCACATTAAGCAGCAAACATGACATCACTTGGTCCAAAAGCTCTCCGCAAAGCTTACCTGAAACTGCTTAATTCAGCCTATGCCACTACAGAAGGTGATGAGCTGTTTCCCCACTTCTTGAACACCAACGAAAATTTAGGGGACACAGCTTCCAGTTACCTGTAAAGGCTCCACACTGCTTTGAGTTCAGATATTAGCAGCGAGGGGATTACCTCTGGTGATGTTGATCAATTCAAAATATCTTCATATCTAACCTCAAGTTTGAACACCTCAAACAAAAGCTTCTATGTTTTGCTGAGCTTTTTCTTATGCATACTGAAGAGAATAAGCAGGCCAGTAAAACAACAAGGAAGAAACAACACCTTTATCACCAAAACAAAGGCTCACATTTACAGACCACATGCAAGCCATGCATGCATGGACAGTTTTGCCCCAGTCTCATATTGTGATGATGCTTCTTTTGGTGCCACTAATGATCTCAAAAAGCTGATTGCAGATCTACAGGCTCAATTAACATAACTCAGAGCCTACAGCACGAAACCGAAAAAAAAGAAATTCAACAAATTACAGCAAGGTTGCCAAAGCACAAGCCGTGGTATTGTTTCAGGTGTGGTGAAGATTGTCAGATTCCCCAGCTGCAATAATGACACAAACCCAGCAAACTGAAGGTAGGATTGAACCTTGTCCCACCTTTGCAAAAGTTATGCTAAGGCTAGAAACTTAAAAATATTTTTTTCCAGCAACAGCAGATTTTCAAGCCGACTTGTGAGGAAAAAATATTCCCTGAGAGCCAGAGCGAAATCTTCACTCAGACATTGAGGGGGACCAACTGGGGGTGTACTGATTATGTAGTTTGTAACGTAGTGATTAGCAACCCACCTCTTACGCTCGTAACTGGAAACCCCAGTGTTAACAGAGGCAGGTGATGACCAGCCTTATGATATGATAGATGTTTATCAAAGATCACAAATGTTAGTATTCGTGAAGCAAGTAACCTAAAGAGAGACAGAGACCTCAGGACAACAGCTAGCATTATGGAGGTTCTATCTTTTCATTAATGGGTGGACAGATATATATATATATATAGATAGATCCACTCCCACTCCTAAGGAATACAAGACTCCAATCAGCAAAGGTACTGTCGAAAGAAGGTTGTTTTGTAGTGGTCTCATAGAACAAGTAGCAGTTTCTAAACCTCTTCTCAGGAGAGGAAACAAGGCCAAATGCTTGAGGTGGGCTAAGAAATACCAGTATTTCACAATGGATGACTGGAAAGTCATATTTGAAAGTCAAATGTCATATTATTGATAAATCTAAGTTTAAGATATATGGCAGTAACAGAAGGGTGTATGTACCGCAGCATGTCATTTAACAGTACTTTTGCTAATTGGGTCTTGTCTTGTGCTCTTTACTACCACTACTTTTTACTTCAGAGAGCCTCTGATGAGTAACAAATGCAGCTTGGAAATCTGACCTTTTGGACAAAGGAGTTAAGTTGATCAATGACACAAATTTGCATAAATTCGATTGCTGACCTCAAAATAGCGTAAATTCTTAAATATTTTATCTGCATTTTACATGTGATAACTCCTCTGTGTGTGTGTGTGTGTGTGTGTGTATGTGTGCAGGGGTGTGTCTGTATGTGTGCATGTCTGTGTGTGTGTGTGTCTGTATGTGTGCGTGTATTCTGTCCTGTAATTTTATCTCTTTATGTCCTGTTGTTCTTCCAGACCAACACTGTGATTGGTTTAGGGATGCTGTGTTTAAGCCTGATTGACTGGATGTTTACACCTCTGAGGGAGGTTAATTGACTAATTAACTGAGGGGGTGGGAGCCAGGAGTTGATTGATAGGACTACTAATTACAAGATTGTGTTTTAGTTTATGTGCATGTGTGTGGTGGGACGTGGGCAGTTTCACATTGCTAAACACTTAAGTTTCAGTTTCAAGCCTCTCCTCCACTGCAGCAGTAAATATAATGTAAAATTCCACTGAAAAGGACAATGAAGAGTAATGCTACCATAAATAATGATGCCAGCTAAAGGCAAGCCTAAAACAGCAGTGTGACATTTGGTCCTGGAGTGGAGTCCTGACCTTCTCCACAGTGGGCTGTGGTTGGTCTGATCCAGAGACCTCAAGCCCTCAGATATAAGGCTCAAACTCTGTGGGCTGACATAGACACTAACCCGACCACACTGTCACCACACCCTGAAAACCACCAGTCCTCTACACAAGGGTTCTCTGCTGAGGGTAAAGGCGCTGTAAATTGGTTGATTTACAAAGAACTGTTAAGCAAGACGTAACTTTTCCTTATGCAATACTTAAATGATCCATATCAGAGGGTTTCTTTTGGATCTGATGACTTGACGGGACAATAGTTTGCCAGTGTCTTCCAAAACTGATACAATTCACTGTTACAAAAAGAATTAAACGAAACATTTTCTGATCCGCCACTGCTATGGTGAACGTTTGGTTAGATTAAGAGAAAGTACTCGATTAAGGTTAGGTAAAGATTGTGGTTTGGGTTGAAATAACTATTGCTAAGGTTAGGGAGCATGGGCCATCATGGATAAGAATTGCTTGGTTAAGGTTTGCAGCCACTTTTGATAAAGGATGGAATAGATGGTATAGCTGTGCATTTGTAGTTGTGTTTTTTTTTAAAAGTTGACAAGCAAACTACCTTGCTCGTTATGTAGATTGGTAGCTATTGTTGAGTACACCTTATAAATACAATACAAAAGAAATACAAAGAAATCTTTGGGTGCCAGGTTCTGGTGTAACAGAGCTTCAATATTTCTGGCTCTTAAAGTCTTATAAAGTCACCCATGAGTCTAAACCCCAGCAGTATTCAGAAGGATTCCATTGTGATCGTAGGCTCCCACTGGATTTGACTTTCAGGAGGCTCAAACTTTTCATGGGAAATGGTAGAGAAAAACATATGTGAAATTACAGAAGGCCCATTCTATAACGCTTGAACATTTGGACTTTAAAAAGTGTTTCATAGATCCAAATTTTATTATATTTTGCCTATTATAAGCCAGGGTGGTAACAATTACTCACTTGCCTACACAAAGGAAGCAAAAAACTAAACATCTAAATTTAAAGTGGTTACTGAACAGCTTGACTGTCTAAAAATGCATTAAGCATTTTCTGGTTCTTTCAACCCAATCACACTTTCTTCATCAGAGAATAAGTTTGCTCAGTTGTCATGGAGTCACGTGATGACAAATAAACCATCTCAATGACAACTAAACAACTCTAGTGGCTGATGAAGGCTGTGGGATATGGTTGAAAGCTCCAGAAACAGCTAGTAAGGGGACCTTAAGTTAAAGTAACATTTTTGGGAATATGCATGTTTACTTTCTTGTTTGTGTATGGATTAAACAAATTAAATATATCATGCTAATTAGTGAGCTTTACAGGTGTTGTAATTTTAACTTTTAACAGCTGTTTCCGCCTACTTGCAGTGTTTAGGCTAAGATCCTGACTCCAGCTCTGTACATAGACATAAGATTGATAGCCAATTTTTCAGCTCACTCTTGAAAAGGAAGACATTAAGCATACCTTCCAAAATGTTGAACTATTCCTTTGAGATTATTTTGTCAAAATTGTCCATTCCATGGTCAATGATGATAATTCATGCACACTTGGATTTTTACAAATGTAATCTGGAATAATCTGAAAGTCCTTAAGATAAAAAGGGAGATCTGAATTAAATGTTAGACCTCTAAAACACATTTTGTGTGTTCCTGGCAGTGTATTACTGGATAATCCAGCATTATGAAAATCATTTAAAACGTATCATGCTTTCTTGACAGGTTCTCAATCGCACCCTGAAGGTCTTTTATCACCCAAAGTCACAGAAACATTTGAGGTCCCCTGTAGAACCCATTTCTTTCAGAGGGTGTGAGGGAGATGGGAAGAGGGAGCAAGAGCAAATGAGAGGCAAACAGAGAAAGGTCATTGCCATTATTTTAAAATGGGCAGAGTCACAGTGGACAGACATGCAGACAGACCCATAAAAACAGTTTTGACTTTGTTTGTGTTTTAACCATATATGATATAACTCTTTTGAAACAACATGTTGTATATGTGTGTGTTTATACAGATGGCAAGAAGCCTTTTGTGTGTGTGCGTGTGTGTGTGTGTGTCTACTAGTTCCTAATCCGCCTCTTCAGAATGACTGCCCACTCAGTGGAATCAAGAAAGGGGGTGGCTGGCTGGCTGGTTGGTTTGGTTAGTGGCTGGTGCTTTTTTCCACTTTAAATATTACAGAGGGACTGAAACTTCATTGGTCTTTTTTAACTGGGAGTCCCTATGTAAAGACACTGTTGAACTTAGACAGGTGCTCAGAGGAGCTGGAGAAACAACACTGGAATCTATTCAGGACTTACAGAGAACTAGGATAGTGGTTGAGAGCCATATTTGGGGATGATCAGAGAAGGCCTAATTAACAAAAGCTGTATATCATGGTTTGCTCGAATTGAAATAGAGCCATCCAGGTGACTTTTATTTAAGCTGTATGTATGAATCTTTTGCAGCATTTTTTTCTGTGCTGTGCAGAGGATTTACTTAAAGCTGTGGGAGACAGGAGGACCACCGCTTAGAGTGGCAGTGTATTAAGAAAGAATTGCAAGAAGTGGACAACTGCAACCGGAACACAGAGTGGACTGGGACTTGTGAAAGTCTTTACCTGGTAGTATTTTGATTGAGTGGGAGTCCAGCAAGACTGAGAAGAGAAACAGCTGGATCTGACAGGATGGCTCTGTAGTTCAAATGTGTATTTTTTTAAAGTTGTGTAGGCTCTGTGGTTAAAATCTCTGTGAGTGAATGACTTATTTTTGGAGTTTCTAAGACCGGATTAATGTTTCAAACCAGGAGGACTTCATATTCAAGGAGCACAGACTGTCTACAGATTTCAGATGCATCTTTAAATATTTGCTTAAATAACAGAATCTATGTTAATCTCTTTTATTTTACTGAAAGCAAAACATAGGACACCATAGTTTTATTGAGGTTGAAGTTCTTAGTGATTAACTTGTCGATTGTTCCGTTTGGAGGCAAAATCCATCTCTAAACAACTTCCTCTTTGTGTAAGGAATCAGAGCCAAACTACAGCTGGGATCTACAGGGAATGGAACTGAACTCACTCAGGACAGGAACAGAAAAACTGGAAAAAAGGCTGGGAAATACTGAGGAAACTAGCAAAAGCACAACAGCGTTTTGCTACGAAAGTCCTCTAGTCTCTTGCTTTTATCACGAATCCTGTTTTTTTCTCCAACGTCATGGTTGTTTGACATTTTGACAGCACCCCTTTGTTGTCATGGCAATGTCAGCTACACCAGGAGGCTGCAGTGAGGCGGACAGCTCGGTGAAGTGGCAACTGTGTTACGATGTCACTGCCAAAACATGGTGGATGGTGAGTTTGACTTTTGACTCTTAACTTCTTTAGGGCTCAAAAAATCTGGGTGACAGATCTTGACTGCATCCTTGCCATACAATCAATCAGTTAGCTGATTAAACTGCTGTGTTTTATTAATATTGTTATAAAATAAAATTCACCTTAACAAGAACAAGAATAGTCACACTGGGAATCAACAGCCCAGGTTGCAGCTCTGTGCAACTTTCAGTGGCATTTAGCTCACTGAGTATGTTGTCTGGTTGAATCTCACTTGCTCCCACTGCCACTGAGAGGTGTAAGTGTGCGTTCAGATTGTTGAAGGATTATTTGCACAGATGTGACAACTGGACTGGACTGTTTGTACAGTTCAAGTTCATTTTTATCAGTGTACTAACAGTTTAGATACTGCACATTAACTCTACAGCTAGCTAGGAACATAGACACCTACATGTAAGTGTGTACAGAGAGTGCCTGTGTATGTGTTTATAAAACAGCTCAGACTCCCATCTCAAAGCTTAAAACTTAACAAGGAATTCCACTTCGTCCTTTCATTTTCCTCCAGTATCTCTCACTGTTCCTCTTATTTCTGTACTTTTATGAAGTAAGTTGTAAACTTCAGAATAAGAGCAGCTTTTCCCCTCAAGCTGAGGGACAACTCACATGGGCTTCAATGCGTGCCCTCCACAAATACTGTATTCATTCACACCCCCTGTTTAAGAAAAACTTCTGTTTATTACAACTTTGTTATTTTGTAGCTCTGGCCATCATTTCAATCAGTAATAACAACATTGTACTCACTAAGTTAATTGCTGAGTTCTGGGAACACAGTGACATCCTAAATGAGGTCAGACACGGTAAGTAACACGAGCAGGCAGACAAAGACTAAACTTTTAGCCAAACTTATTTGGCCATGTACAAAACTCAAACATACCTCCTGCTTCAGTTTTGACATACTGTACTCACTGTAATTGTGCAGTTTTCTTTTGCAATGAGGGATTATTAGTGACATTTTAGCTGACCTCCAAATAAAGTGGTTAAATACTTCAATGATTATTACATGGATTGCTAATTGTTATTTGAATGGAATAGCCAACATGCAGTATTTTGTTGAGAAAGAGAGTGGGCAAGTGAGAAAGGCAGCTGAGAAACCAAGGAGGAGAGACAGAAGCCTCTACTGATTGATTATGACTTCATGAAAGCACCAGGAGATCCATATTGTCCGCAGCTATGTGAAAAATGAAATAGAACCAACAAGTATGGCTGCTCAATCATTAAAAAATAATGAAAAATTAAAAAAAAAAAAAAAAAAAAAAAATTAAAAATTTTAATTAAAAAAAAACAACTAGGTTAAATATGAAAAAATAAAATTAAAAAGCACGGTACTTGTCTGCCAAGTCAGAGTGCAGTACATAGTTGTAGTGATAATAAAGTTTTCAGACTCGTTGGAAAACTGTAAAACAGATACAAAGGCTAGGCTGATTATTTTACCCAAAACGTAATTGCCATAGAACCCACACAATACATAAAATGCAGATACTGCACTCTGCCACTGGATAATCTATACAGAATGCTCAGAGAATATGCAGTATCTACCAGCATATATTCTTATTTTTTTTAATCCATTTTGGATAGAGAAGAGACACTCCTTCGAATGCAACAACATACACATTTTGGATAGAGAGGAGAGATGGTTTGAAAGAGCAGTGAAGGAAACCATCCCTCAATGTAGGAGAAGGTCTACGACACCTCTTATCCCACACCTACAATACTGTGATTTCATCCCTTCCCAGAATATTGAACAACCATTCAACTCATGTGCCTCATGTGACAGTTGACTTCTACACTTGGCCTTAGGTGACTATCCTCACAACAGCCTGATGCACCAACGAACCAGGCAGGGTCAGTGACACCATAGAGGTCAAATACCTCCCAGTCAGTTAGAACAGAAGAAGACCCATGAGAGGTGAAATGCTCAAGTATCTACAACCAAATCCGAGAGCCCCAGTTTCAACTCTCAATATCTTTTTTCTCAGTATAATATTACAGGGACTGACACTTTGTCATCCTATGAAGGCTTTGATGGAGAAGAGATTTGTTTTTCTGTGGTCTGTCACAGAATACTCTCAAAGTTGAACAGTGTACAGTAAATGATAGCCAAATAAGAAATAACAGTCAGCAGTCAGTTTGATATTTTTAACAACATGTGTGGGCTCTGCACAGGGACATCATCTGTCAATGAGGCATATCACTTATCTATACATGTGACAGAATGTGTTTTTATGTATTATGGTTGTGTGCTGCTTTCATTTTGTTTTATTTTGTGTGCTTATGCGTAATTATTATGTGTGGATTTGGTCAAATTAGATCAGTGATTATAATCATTATAAAGGTCAGCAATGCAACACTGAACTGCACAGCATTGGCTATGCTGCACAACTACAGCATTGTTACTGCAGAACTAGTGGAAACCCTGGAACTTTTTGTTTGTTCATTTATTATTCTATGCAATGACATCAAGACCATGATAATTATAGTATTTATTCATCTATTTATTCTGTTTTATTCAGTTGTTTTTTTTTTTGTTTTTTTTTTTACAAAAGGCCCAGTGCCTCCTTAACTCCAGTCACATCAAAATTAGGGATTTAACTTAAACAACTCACTGGGTGGCTAGTGATGTGTAGGAGGGCAGCAGGCAGTAATGATCTTTATAATGAAGGGAGAAGAGTAGGGGTCAAAGAGAGAGGGAGACAAATACATCCGGAGGGGATGAGGAACTGAAAGACTAAAAAAACAGTGAGAGAAGCCTCTCATTATCAGCATAAAGAGAAAAAGCAGCACTGACCCACATACACTGGAGAGAGACAGATAAACAAAATTGGGTTTCTTTATGTTTATACATGATACAACACCATTGTTTCAGTCCATCATGAAATTTTCCATAAAATGTGCTTGAGGCCCTAAGAAATCCTTTCTCAAACGATTTCATATTATTGCAGGCTTTTAAGAATAAGTAGCTAGTAGACACACTGGAGGGGTGATAAACCTGTGAGTTATGTGCATACTCAATCTATAACAGTTATTCCATGTGGCTGGCCTCTGAGAAGCCAGGCAGCATAGTCCTATCTCCATCTCCTGGTTATATCTCTCAGTCTGCCCATAGTTGTTTGACCCTAAACAACAGGGTCAAACAACCAGGAAGAGTTTGGAGTTTGATGTTCTTAGAGCCTGGCTGATAAGAAAGGGAAAAATTGAATCAATTAAAGAACAGCAGAACAAAACCACTATTTTAGGGTCTAGGTTCCACACCTGGGTTCCACCGTAAACTGGTTTCTGGAGATGTGAGAGCATGAAGAGGAGCAGCAATGGAACTGTACTTGTGATTGAAGTGTCTATAAAAAATCCTGTGTGGGGTGCTCTCACCGCTGAGATCTGGGTTCAATTCCCGGCCAGGGTATACTCACGCACCTGCATGAGCGTGTTGGCGCAGTGTAGTGGCAGCCCGAAAAGAAATTTCCCCCTTGTGGGACAAATAAAGGGATTAAAAAAATTTAAAAATATTGGCAAATCCTAAGAAACGCTGTAACTATTTGTGAGAACTGGACTGAGGCCACTGAGAGACCGCACTCACCTTAGAGGGGTCCATGTGAGTACTGCCTGCCACCACAGTGAAGCCCAAGAAGGACACCTTTGCTACACAGAACTCGCAATTCTCAACTTTAATAAACATGGAACACAAGGGCTTGAAAAAGCTGGGTAAGGCCAAATGCATTACCAGATACTCATAGTGACGTGTGTTAAAAGTGTTTTTCTACTCATCCTACTCCCTAATTCAAACCAGATCAGGTTTGGTGAAGTTCAGGTTCAAATGCAGAAGAGAATAAAGGAAGGGGTATCTGTTCTTAATGGTGACCTCAATGAGCCCTCAGTAGTGGCATGTCCTTCTTGTCCACAAAGAAGAAGCCTGCACCAGCTGGGGAGGAAGATGGCCAGGTAAACGCTGCAGCTAGAGAGCTCTGGATGCTAGAGAGCCACACTCTCTGGAGCTGAGAGTGAGTATAGATGCCCTCTGGATGATGAAATTCCTTGGAGGAGATCAATAATGCAGTAGTAGGAAAGATGCAGTGGCAGAGAAGTAACTTGGGCCTTGTTGAAGATCTCCTTGAGATCCAGGTAATCAGGAGGAGAGATCTGGGAACTTGGACAGAGGCTAAATGGACTCTGATATGGCCGTGGTTAGACAAGTTGTGGGTCGGGAGACTGGAGGATCCAAAAGGGCTTGAATTACCAGTAACCTCCTACCTACTGATGAGCCCTGTCTTTTAACAGGCAATGAGCTGGAAACTGTCCAAGATGGTCACAGTGGATGCACTTCCCCCCTCTGACTCAACATTGGCGCTCCCCTAGTGAGAACTGAGTGTGTCTCAGCTGCATTTCAGGTCGATGCTGCCGTAGGATGAATCAGTCTCTGTGAGCATGCTCTCCTTCTCTGCAACAGACAATTATCTATTTTAACAGCCAGGGCAATCGGGAGATCAAGGTTGGCAGGGAGAACAGGAAGAGCAAGGTGGTCTTTAATGTCCTCTGATATCCGTGGAGAAAAGCATCAACAAAAGAGTTGTAATTCCAGCCATTATAGGGTGCAGAATTATATGGCGTAATCCATAACTCTAGCACTGCCTTAACAGAGGTTACCCCTAGCTATTTCATGTGCCATGGTGAAACACCTGCCAGGGAAGGTCAGAAAAGTCTTTGCTATGTGCAACAAATAACAGACTCTCTTGCCCTTTCAGCTGTGGGCCACTCTGCCAGACACCCTGCCAGTCAGGTGAGAAATAATAGTAGCCACTTATGCTCGCTCAGTATCCCTCTAGGCTGAGCCAGGAAAGTGAAAGTCATACATGCACAGAGGGTTACACACACTGTTTTGCCTCCTCCCTGGTGACATGATTAGATGTAATTGTGTATAACATGGGACATACTGTATCGAGCTGTAATGTTACATTGGTAGGAATTGTGTCCACATATGCAAGCTGTGCCAAGATCTTCTCTGATGCTAGATCTGCATCAAAATAAACCATGTACGCAAGTCAGGACAAGTTGGGATGTTTTTATTCTTCTATTCATCAAAGTACAACTGCAGATGTAGGTCTAGCTGAATAACATGGTCTTTCATTTGCTTTAAAAACACCTTAAAGACTTAAAGAAAGAACTTTAGTGAGTGGCATTTGAAATGTAAAGGGTTTAAGCCTTCTTTATACTGTAGTGTACTAGTGTCTCACAAATTTCCTCTTCTTCTTGGAGTTGAACAGTTAATCTGTAAATGTCACAGACACTCTTAAGATTGAATAGAAGCCATTTGTTCCCTACCTTCCGACTGTTCTCCTTAACCCTATCAACAACTCCCATTTCTGCAGGGAGGCATTTTGCAATTGTGTACTGATATAAATTAACAAGACATGGAAATATTCAAGTAAAATGCAAGTTAACTCAAATTTGTATGTTATATTACATTTCACCTCTGACAGCCAGACAAATTGCGAATGTGAGCCTCACACTGACATTAGGCAGTAATGTCAATCAGTGCTGTCCAGCTGATTGGGACATCAGATCAGAAAATGCTGAGTTATGAGCTATTTTGCTTTTTGTTTTTGTTAACTTCTCACCTTGCTGCAGTGATGCTGGAGGGAAGTCAGGGTGTGGCCCGCACACAGTGATATCAGTGTTGGGTGTGGTATAGAGTAGTCAGAGGTGGAATAACAACAACAACAAGTGGTCAGTGAAATAATTATGACTGGATTGGTATCCAGTTATAGTTTGTAAAATTACACATGACAGCGACTTTCTTTTCATGCTTTCATTCACCCTTCTATTGCTTTAACTGTCTCTCATGGACAAAGACATCCAAGTAGAAAAGACATCCAACTGTAAGTTTGTTACAGATGTAGTTGTCATAGAACATCTCATCAAAAATTAGTAATGTTGTGATGTGTAGATCAAACAGAAAGAGGGTGAGCTTTGTAATCCCAGCTGATCAGTTATAAGTAGATCATTCCAGCACCATCATCCTTCCTCTGGATGCACAGTTCTGCCCTAGTCCTGACCTCCATCCTCTCCATCCCATCTTTATCACAGCCCCAGAAGGTTAGACAGAGGGTACACTCAGTGCAAAGCGCTGCTTTCATTGACAACAAATAATGAAAGGATGCCCTCTAGTGGCAAAAATGAAAAAGCTGAAAAAGAAAAAAGCATGCCACTTTTGTGTGGGGGACTTGTTTACCTCTAAGTTTAACTCAGCACTGCCCAAATTTCATGTGGAATAAAAGGGTGGATTTTATTGTCTGAGCCTTGTTGTGAGGAGAGTTTCCATTTTTGTGGGCTTTTGTGTGTTCTCATTCACGTTGTCTGCACTGGAAGCAAGTGTATTTATGTTGTCTAATGGTTTCCCTGGCCTGAAGAGCGCCACTTTGATACAAGGCATCCTTTATAGCGGTTTAATTGAGACTAAAAGTTGGTGAGTTTGTTTACCTTAAAAACAGCAGTTGACAGAAAATCTCACTATAAAGTTGATTTTGTAGCTGTTCGGGAGCTTCTGATTGTAATCACATGGGCTGTGCCCGAAATCATTCCTAGTTACCTTATAGTGCACTATATCTACCCTCTATACTATATTTGCATTTCACTTGACTTTCTGATAACAATCTCGCAAAGCAATGTGTCCCTTTTTCAAAATACGAAATGAATGACTATTCTACACCTGTAATGATGACAAAATGATGATGATTTTTTAGTGTTGGAAATTTCAATTTACTGCTGACTGTAGGGTAAGGTACTGTGGGCCATATTTACAAAGAAATTACAAACAAATTACAACATATTTTATATGTACATTCCACCTTTTTAATGGACCAAAAGAAATTGGACAAACTAACATAATCATAAATCAAATTGTCACTTTTGATATTTGGGTGCAAATCCTTTGCAGTCCATGACAGCCTGAAGTCTCAAACCCATAGACATCACCAGACGCTGGGTTTCGTCCCTTGTGATGCTCTGCCAGGCCTCTACTGCAGCGGTTCCTGCTTGTTCTTGGGGCATTTCCCTTCAGTCTTGTCTTCAGCAAGTGAAATGCATGCTCAATTGGATTCATGTCAGGTGATTGACTTGGCCATTGCAGAACATTCCACTTCTTTGCCTTAAAAAACTCTTTGGTTGCTTTCGCAGTTTGCTTCGGGTCATTGTCCATCTGCACTGTGAAGGACTGTCCAATGAGTTCTGAAGCATTTGGCTGAATATGAGCAGATAATATTGTCCAAAACACTTCAGAATTTATCCTGCTGCTTTTGTCAGCAGTCACATCATCAATAAATATAAGAGAACCAGTGCACTTAAAGCACATCTTGATTGTTTAATTTCGGTGGTGTACAGAGCCGAAATGCTGAAAATTGTGTCAATGTCAATGTGTCAATATTTATGGACCTGACTGTATATGTAATGAGAACAAGTTATATAAGATAAGATAAGATATTCCTTTATTAGTCCCACAACGGAGACATTTGCATATATTACATATACAGGTATGCACATAAATATCTATACTGTGTGATAAACAGCTTATGCACAAGTAGCAAAAACAGGCCAAATAGTAAGTAACCAGGTAAGTAAGCAGGTGGGGCCAGCAGTACAATATAAATTATATATTATATTATATAAAAATACACCAGTAAATTGACATCAATTTGGTGGAAATGTCATAGTAACAAGCTACAGAGCTCAAGATTTTAACAACAGTCTTATGGCCTATGGGTTGAAGCTGTCCCTGAGTCTGCTGGTGCGGGATCAAATGTGTTGGTACCATCTGCTGGACGGCTGCAGGCAGAACAGTTTGTGCTGATGATACGCTCTGCAGTTACCACCACCCTCCGTAGTGCCTCATGGTAATGCAGCCAGTCAGGATACTCTCAATGGTGCACCTGTAGAAGTTGCAGAGTATCCTGGAGTCCAGGCCAGGTCAACCCAGAGGAACCTGAAGCTGCTGACTCTTTCTACCATAGTTCCATTGCTGAAGATGGGGGTGTGTCCTTCTCCCTGATGCTTTTTTTCTGTTGTCCACAATCAGCCCACAATCAGCACCAAGATGTCAGGGCTCTGACCTCCTCTCTGTAGTCCAACAGTGCCAGTGATCAAGCGATGAGACATGTGTCGTTAGAAAACTTGATGATGGCGTTGGATATTTGGCTGGCTATGCAGTTGTCTGTGAACAGGGAGTACAGGAAAGGCCTGAGCATGCAGCCCTGAGAGACGGTGGTGTTGTGAGTCAGGGTGGAGGACGTGGTGGTGCCTCACTGCCCTGCTCAGGCTCTGCCCATCAGGAAGTTCAGGATCCAGTCATATATCATAGTATCGAGCCCCAGGTCTCTGAGCTTGATGACAAACTTGGAGGGCACAGAGGTAAATTGAATGCTAAAGTATAATCAATGAGCAATGCTCTCACATATGTATTCCTCTGGTCCAGGTGGGAGAGGGCAGTGTGGAGGGCTAGGGTGATGGTGTCATCCTCAGCCAGGACGTTGTTCTCAAAGCAAGCATAGGTGGGAGAGACATAGACATTACCTCAGCACTGCTGGTTTTTCTTTTGTAGTCTGTGATAGTTTTTGTAAATTTCCCCACTGTGGGACGAATAAAGGTTTATCTTATCTTAAAGGTTTATCTTATCTTATCTTAGTTCTTTGTAAAGACCACATGTTCCTGGTATTTGGGCCCTTGTAGTAAGACTCCACTTTGTTCTGTGTTTTTTCTTGGCACTGCTGATAGCTCTCCAGAGCATGTATCTGGACTGCCTATATCAGTCCATGTTTTAAATTTGGCATGAACTTCCCCATTAAACCAGGGTTTCTGATTTGGGAATGTTCATACAGTAGTCCTCGGTACATTAAGCCAATGACCATGTCTGATTCTGTGTCATTGTTGTTGTCCTGAAACACATACCACTCCCGGTGGTGAATGGATATTCCCTCTGGAACAATAGCTGAGTTGAGGAAGGATCGAGTCAAGTCTTCATGAAAACCACGACGTTATAGTTCGTAGTGTCACGTTGAAAAGCCATCCTGATCCTAGGTTCGTCCAACTTATTATCCAGTGATGGTACATTTGCTGAAAGAATACTTGGCAGGGGAGACCTATTTGCACATGTCCTAACCTAGACCGTAGCCAGAAACTCAAGTGAAAAAGTGTTGTCCACCAACAATCTAATATGCAAATTGGTATTATCAAATTGATATTGTCAAAAGAACATTCCTTGGCAGATTGAACTGCTCATCTGTCATGGAATTATTATTACTACTGCTACTACTATCATTACTGAGACTTCCGTGTTGTGCAGTTGGTACTTTAGACAGCAGACAACCCCGTCCAGGGTTAGACCGAATGCACTGTTCCTGTGCATTTACAATAGCCATGAGAATGCAACTGTAGAGGATGTTTTGAACTATAAAGTTCATTATTACATGACTGACCTCAGCCTTCTACATTACTTTCAGTGTTCCACACCCGTACCTGTTCACACAGCAGTCATGCAGAGCCAGCCTGAAACAGGCTGAAACATCTTATTCTGTCTGCTGACTCCATGGAATTATAAACTGCCCTGGGGATAAAACAAAGATTAGCTTTCCTCTCTGCTTTGTGTTACTATTATCATTCTTATTCTCAGCACTGCAACCACTTTTTAAATGTTTTCTGTCGAAAGGGCTTGGCAGTGAGTGTGTGTCTGAGTATGAGTGAACATGCAGGCTTCCAGGGGGAGTCACTATGCAGATTGAAGGAGGCTGAGTCAGCAACTGCTCCTCTTTTGTTCTAGGACACACACACACACACACACACACACACACACACACACACACACACAACTGTAGATACAGAGGAGGAGGCTGCTGTGTACAACAGTGTTGTTGATAATTCAACATATATTTTGATTCCAACTGTCTAAAGCCCTTAGCATATTAATTAATTGATTAATCAATATTAATTATTTAATTTTGTTGCCCATGATTACTTCTTGTTTGGATTATTTCATGTGTGTAAAAGTGAACAAATGTTGAAAAAAATCTTAGTGGTGTTGTTAATGGAGTGAATATTAGTAATTATTTTAAAGACAGGAACATTGCTGAGAAGTCAAATGGTATGATGTCAACTATGGTCTGAGATGACTACTTTTGGTAATGAATTAATGTGTAATTTAACTGATATATTCTTATAGACACAAAAAGATAAATGTATAGAATGTATGTGAGGGACACAAATTATATTAGAAATTTTCCTACAAAAACACTGGTAATAACTAGGACAAAACAAGTAATACCAAAGTACAACACTATATAAGTCACAGGTGGTTTGAATTTATTTTCCTTAATACTCTGTCAGTTAAATGAATACAACTGTGTTGATTTAACTTATATAAAAGTTCATTAAAATATAATGAATAATTATTCTTTCTGAGGCTTCTGACCTGAAGAAGCTTCTTGGATGAGAAGTGGAATGTGTTCAGGAACCTACAAGCAAGTCCAGTTGCCATTGATTTAACCCTTATTTGAATTAATTCTAATTAATTTAGAACAAATGTCTTATTTTCCGAAGATCACAGATTTATTTAAAAATGTTGGGTGTGAGGCCTGGAGATTAAATATGGAACTGATTGTCTTTTCATTCCTGTGTTTGTACATGTGTCCCAGTGGGAGTCCTTTGTAATATAACAAAAACAATGCAATTTGATGGTTTGCAAATCATTTAAACCGTATATTTGATTGAAAAGAGTGCAAAGGCAACATATCAAATGTTGAAAAATCTTATTGTTTAATAAAAAAAATATGCTCATTTTTAAATTTATGTCAGCAACATGTTTCAAAGAAGTTGGGACAGGAGCATGTTTACCATTGTGTTGCATCATCTCTCCTTTTAACAACACTCTGTAAAAGAGACCAGTTTCTGGAGTTTTGAAGGTGAAATGTTGTCCCATTCTTGCCTGATATAGGATTTCAGCTGCTCAACTGTTCAAGGTCACCTTTGCTGTTTGGTTTCATGATGGGCCAAATGACAGGTCGGGACTGCAGGCAGGCCAGTTCTATCTATCATTACTTTATTGATCCCCTTGGGGAAATTCCTTCTCTGCATTTCACCTTTCGAGTCCCCAGACTATTCATAGTTAGCCTTTTAACTATACATACTATACTAGGAGCAGAGGGCTGCCGCAGGGCAGTGCCCGGGGAGCAGTCAGGGGTTGGGGGCCTTGCTCAGGGGCCCACAGTGGTGGTGACTGGGACAAACTCTCAACCTCTTGCCAGTCTGGGGACTCGAACCGGCGACCCACCGGTTGCAAGTTCGCTTCACAAACCACGAGGCCCACTTAAGTTTAGCACCCAGACTCAGCATGGCTCTACTATGGAGAAAGATGACATCTACTTGGCAGCATATGTTTCTCCAAAACCTGTATATATTCTTCAGCATTAATGATGCCTTCCCAGATGTGTAAGCTACCCATGCCATGGGCACTGATCATCCTAACCCATCATCTCCATACCATCACAGATGCTGCCTTTTGAACTGTGCGCTGATAACAAGCCGGGTGGTCCCTCTCTTCTTTAACATAAGATAAGATAAGATAAGCTTCATTGATCCCCCACAGGGGAAATTTACTGGTGGCAAAATATGACAATGTAAATAATAACAATAACAAAAATAATAGTAATTAGACAACTATTTACACTATGTACATGTTTTTCCTTGTCAAACCAGAATGAAAAACATTGCTGTAATATTGCACAGTAGCAGAAAAAGTTGCACATAATTATTGCACAGTGCGATGAACTATGTATGCACAGGAGAATATGTATAATTGTAGCATAAATATTGGATAATAGTTACAGTTCATTTATTACACTATAATGAGGTGTTATAGAGTCTGACAGCAGTGGGTATGAAGGACCTGCAGTAGCACTTAGTCTTAGTCTTAGTCAAGTGTTTAGAGCAGCAGCATCAATGATTTCCAAAAAGAAAGAAAATTTCTTAATAAATAAATTTTGATTTGTCAGACCACAGGACAGTTCCACTTTGCCTCAGTCCATCTTAAATGGGCTCTGGTCCAGAGAAGTCGCCAGCATTTCTGGATCATGTTTCTATATGGTTTCCTCTTTGCATGGTACAATTTTAACCTGCATTTGTGGATGTAGCGACAAACTGTGTTAACAGAAAATGGTTTTTGGAAGTGATTGTGTGCCCATGCAGTGATTTCCACTACAGAGTCATGTGTCATGTTATATTTTTAATGAAGTGCCGCCTGAGGGTCTGAAGATCATGGCCATCCACTATTGGCTTTGGGCCTTGTCTCGTTTGTAGAGAGATTTCTCCAGATTCTCTGAATCTGTTAATGATATTATGGACTGTAGACACTGAAATCCCCAAATCCTTTGCAATTTTATCCTGAGGTACATTATTCTGAAATTGTTGAACTGTTTTCTCACGCAGTCTCTCACAGAGTGGTGAAACTCTTCCCATCTTTACTTCTGAGAGACTCAGCCTCTCTGGAGTGCTCTTTTTATACCCAGTCATGTTACTAACATTTTGCAAATTAACCTAAGGAGAGATGTTCCTCCAGGTGTGTTTTTTTTTAGCAATACACAACTTTTCCAGTGTTTTGTTGTGCCCGTCCCAACTTTTTTGAAATGTGTCATTGTCATTAGCGTACATTTTTCAGTTTCAAAATTTGATATGTTGTCTTTGCACTATTTCCAATAAAATATAGGGTTTAAATAATTTGCAAAGCATCAAAATCCGTTTTTATCAACATTTTACACAGCCTCCCAACTTTTTG
The DNA here is from genome assembly GCA_025331565.1 of Holacanthus passer. Classification (NCBI taxonomy): domain Eukaryota; kingdom Metazoa; phylum Chordata; class Actinopteri; family Pomacanthidae; genus Holacanthus; species Holacanthus passer. The sequence goes on from JAFREQ010000059.1 coordinate 1,834,775, forward strand.
GGAATTTACAGTCTTTTGGAAACATTTATGTCCCATCATATCATCAGATCACAAACATATAAAGAGCCAGATACATATACTCTCATTGACAAACAACTTCATTGAAGTTTTTTGTACACTATACTGTATGAAGAATGTCATGGCAAGCTATTTATCAATCAAAAACATGCTATTTTCCCCCTCTATATTTTCTTACCACCTTTTTAAATGGGCATGATGAATTTCAGCTGAAATAATCATGTAATTTTTTTGTGACAGTATACTATCATCAGGACAAAGCACTGAAAATATGTAAGAAAGCACCCTTGTTCCAGTGTAAGAGCATATATAATAATACAGCAATCTCTTGTTCAACCCTTTGTCCCTGTAATTACAGTATAGTTACAGGGTATATGGACTGTAAAATAAAGCTGTCCCTTGTCCTGCACTTTTTCAATGTAATTACAAAGTAAATATTGGTTATGCAGGTTGTGTAGCATTCCTTATTTAGGTATAATTATACCACAATAAATACTTCTAAACAGAGAACTAAAGTCTTCCTCATCAGTGTTGAAAAAATGTGAAATATTAACAGTGTTTGTTCATTTATTGTTTATCATTATGCAATGATTTTCCTGCAGACAGTATCTTATGCTTTGAAGTTAGCTTGTACAGCAGATTTGAGCATTGATGCAGACAAAAGCATGGGATTGTATATGTGAAAACATTGTGAGGGTATCAAGAAACATCAAAATTCTGATAAAAATCAATAAGTTTTTAATTATTGTTGAATTATTAATTAATAATAATTCTTATTATATAATTATTATTATTATTGGTAGTAGTTGTTGTTGTAGTAGTAGTGATAGAATTATGTTATATATAAGAGTCACTGGATATGTTCACCAGAATGTGACAATGTTAATATAAATATTCAATAAAATACTTATTAAAAAACAGTATGCAGAATAGCCAAAATTTGTTTGTTTGCCTGAAGATCTCTGACTCTGAACCCAAGCTGCAAATCTCTAGATAAGACTGAATAAGCCTGGCTAATTGGTTAGCCAGTTGGCATGATTTCTCAGTTATCTAGTTCTGCAGTTTAATCTGTCTACTGTTTCTTTTTTTCTCCAGTGACAAAAGAATAACACAAGCTGCCAAACCTTGGACTTGAAAATAAAAGTTTATATAGAACATTAATGCTCAATGTATGTTCATAGTCATAAACAAAATAATAATAGTCTTGACTTTATTGTCATATTTTGCTTTTCTGCCTACTGCTTCTATGGTAGTTACAGCAATGCAATAGTATAGAGGTTTTCAAAATGGGAGGTGAGACTTCCAGGGTGACATCAAACAGTTTCTGGGGAGGCTCAGTGAATAGAAACGAAAAAATATTTCATTAGCTATTACATTATTTATCAATAGGAGATCACATAGAATAGCCAATTACATGCGATTTGGTTAAAGAAGGTTCAGAGATACAATAGTTTTGTTTTTCCCAATTTCCCAGAGTGAGAAACTAATAAATGCCGTTTAGCTTTTATATATTTATTTGGTGTCGTCTGAATTTATATTAAACAGTCTTTATAATCTGATAGCCTAATCATAATCCTACGGGCATGGGGGAAGGGAGCTTTTCCAAGTTCTGTTTCAGGAAAGGTAACAATCTCAGACTCTGAAAACACCTGCAATAGTACATATAAAAAATGGCAACAGCCTACCATGCCATCTTGCTATCAACTGCACCTTTATTGTCGCGTTCACACCTGCTGAACTGGTGGAGTAGAGCTGGCGATGGCTAATAGCTGATTCTAGATCTAATTTAATATTTACTTGAGATTGAAGTAGAGTGGCTAAAAGACCATTGCAGTTTCAATTATTGATAGTGCAAGAGATATCAACAGAGACAGCCTCTCTTGTGTGGCCTCTTGATTGGCCACTCCGCCAGTCACTCATGAATCCCATTGTTTTGTTTGTTTGACACTGTCTTCTGTGCCCTTTTAACAAAAAAGTTTTCATGGTTCCACGATGGGCAGCCCACTGCACATGCACATTAGTGTTTCTCCCACTGGTTCCACCCATGCTAACCGCACACTGGATGTATGGCATTGGGATGATGTCACATGCATAAAAATTGCTTCCAGGCTTTTGGAAGGTTTTATAAATATAAAGCCTTTGTGGATTAAGAATTGAGGTGCCTTGTAAACAGTTTTACAGACACTTCTTTAAAATGGTAGTTGATGGAGAAACAACATATGTAGCATCCTCAAACCCAGAATGTAATATTTTCTTTTTTGCATGACATCTATCAGTTATCAAGTACCAGTATTTTTGGTTATGTTGTTATTGCTGAAAATATTTTTGTAGCTATGATAATTTAGCACTTTTTGGATGTGTATACATTGATCACTTGTTATTTTAAAGTTTACTATATATATGTGTGTGTGTACTTCACAGCCTCCATACTCTGTACTGCACTATACTATAATTACATTGAAAAGGGGGCTATACTGCCTGCATACCCCAGACTTACACTGCAATAATTTGGAACAAGGAACAACAACAAAGAAAACTTCAAAAGCAGAAGAGAGGTAACATATATTAGACAGTCCAAGTAAGGTGAGCTAAAGTGCAAATCTTTTACAAGAATAACGCACTGATGCCATGATTAGTGCAATGGGGCAATAATATCCATTATCCAAGATGGCGAACATGGAAAACTGCATCCTGTCTGCCTTGCCATTACACATTGGTAACAGCACTCTTTCATACTGATCCAGGAGAGTGCCCTGCTCTCCAGCTCCATGACATCCTACTGGAGTGCTTTAAAGGTGTACTTGAGTTCTGGATGGTAGTTTAGGCTTAAACAAAATTGCAGCCACAATGCAGTTCTCTGTAATCTTGCCCTTGTGGACAGTCCTGATGTCTGCTGGTTTATATGCTGGCATCCTGGTCTTTGATAACATGTATCTCCACTGTGGTCTCTTCAATGGATACCTGGATGAGAGTTTCATGATCTGTGACCTGTAGAATGCACATTCACAAAATAAAACAAGATAACATCAAATGTCTGCATTCAACAATAAATTCTGATAAAGTCAAGAAAGAGTAAAATGAGAGGATGGGGTCTAAACGGAGCCACTTCAAGAAACTCTTTCATAAACATAACATGAAACACACCCAAATACCATTAACAGGATGAAAGAGTTGTGGGTGTGTGTAATCATTCCTCCTGTCCATACAGTCGGTAAAGTGATCCCTTCTTAACAGGACTTCACTGTATGACATGGAGGACTAAATCTACAGACCTCTTTCTGAGGTTCAGATGAAGATGTTTTTTTCAGTTACCGTTTTTTAGTACCAAATCTCTTTTTGACATTGTTTCCTTGCTAAATCATGGTGAATGGATACATTCTTGTGGTCACATGTAAATTTGGCAGTGGGCAGCTATTTATTGGAAACGCCCGGGGAGCAGATCTTTGGGGGAGTAAGATGCCTTGCTCAGGGGCACTCAGACGGTGGGAAGGGGAAAGGAGTGTCCATGTTGCTCCTCTTGGGCTTGCAAGGGCTGGTCTGGTCCATCTGGTCCGTAATATATATATCAGATATAGCTTATATTGAGCCAACACAATGGGGACATTGTCCCTTTACATCTCTTACCTTGTAGTCATGTTAGGAAGAGATCTCTTCACTGCCAAAAGGAATGATTACATACACCAACAACTCTTTCAAGCTAAATATGTCATTTGAGTGTTGTGCTAACATGGACTTTAAAATATATGAATCTATCTTTTAAGGCATTTAATCCCTAATGATGCAAATTAAGTTCAACTACTTACCTTGTAAATAAAGATTCACATCGGAATCTCAAGTCACATAAAAGATGAATGATTTGAAAATCAAAGTTCTTGCACCCTGAAAGACTATTGCAAGAACTTACCCATTTTGACTGGTTGACTGTTTTTTATGCGGTGTGATTTTATTTTATTTTAAGATAAAAAATTGTAAAAAAGATATAATAACCTTAATAAATTAAACTCACCACATAATGCAGGTATCACTGAGTCCCATGCCTCCTGTACTAAATCAACATTGTCATCCCGGCCAAGATGATTTTGGATGGAATCCTTATTTCTCACTCATATGTTACCAACAGAAGAGTGTTTTTTTTTTTTCAAAATGCACACTTACTTTATCCATGGCTGCCAATGCTCTATAGTGCTTCGCCTCTCTACGAATATCTTCAGCAGCTCGTGAGGTTGTACATCTGGAGTGCAGGGCATGATGGTAATACACAAATTTGGCGTTTATCTGAAACAAGAATAATAACAGTCATACGAATACTGTACAGCAGCAATTTAGTGTAAAATTAAAAATGTGAAACACCACTTAGGCTATTATTAATCAGCTGAAGTGAAATTGGTAGGTATTGATTGGTACAGCGGCCAAATAATTTCACTGATTTTCTTTTGTCTTTATTACTGGCATACTTTATTTTATGAAACTAATTCATGAGGATATTTCCCACCTGTATGAATCTATAATCCATTTTAAAGCAATGTGAATACTGCTCACCACTGCCACAGAGCCTCTGGAGGACCACTCATTGTAAAGCACAAGTTATGCCCCATGGCTGGATGAACACCAAATATAATAATAATACAATAACAAAATTACTGCAAAATCCCATACCCAACTAGCAAATCTCTTCCTAACCACTCATAACCTCAGTTTGAGAAAATGTCTAACTCAAGGTCTTTATACTGGCTTTTTGCTGGTACTTTCAACTGCACTTTGTGGTGCAATTAACTCAGTTGCCATCATATGACAAAAGTGTCGAAGCTGTGTTGAACTGGGGGAGAGATGTCTGTGTTGTCATCAGGGAGGAATGGGGAGACAGTGAGTAGGACAAAGTGAAAAATCAAAGTAAAAAAAAAATAAATGAAAGGAGAGAGAGGGACAGGAATAGAAGGCAGTACAGAGGCCATATAATAGGCTAACAGTGTAAGAGGAGGACGGGGCCAGTGAAAGGCAAAGTCTCAGACAAAGCTGGGAACAACAGACGTAGACATTGGATGTAGCGCTATTCTATTCTGCCGCAGACTACCGTGGGGGGGAGGGGGTGTTACTGCCGTTGAGCCCGAATCGTAACGCGGGACGTTTCTGGTCTCGAGCACCGCGGATATACTCCACCTGGCACGCGCACGATGATGGAAATGAATATGGAATGATAGCGACCGACAGCACAAGATGGGCAGGCGTTGAGATCAGCTTTAACTTCCCCCGGTGGCGGCTCGGCTTCGAAATGGTAGGACTAAACCTGTTCCGGTACAATAACGTAGTACAGTGTCCCTTCGTATTGGTGTGCTGTTCCGTGTTTTCCAAAAAGACGCAATGCGAGGAGTTGAACGAGTAACGTTAACTGCGCAGCTGAAAGTGGAGCATAATGTCAGCAAGTCTCTTTTCTCTATTTCCCTGTGTCTTTTAATTTGTAGCAGCTTCCGAACATTACACTGTAGTCCGATACGTGACGTTTGCCAATGGAGAGAATCTGTCGCTAAATTTCATTCAAAAATCTGGCAAATAAAATATCCCTTGCGCGCCTGCAAATATACACACCTGACCCAACACAACTTGAGGATAATATTGAATTGTCAGGACCCACCCTTAAATTCGGCAAACACACTATAGGCGAAACATGACATACTTTAATAAAATCTTAACTTTTAGAATCGGTTTCGCCCGTTCGTCCAGTTGCCGTCTTCCGTCAAGCACAACGTGCAGGGCGGAAGCCAGCTGTGCGGAGTGATTATAAAACGTGATGTTTTGTTGACATAACGCTCTTTTTGAGTATTATACATACGCCGAATCTGCCACAATGCCATCAAAGAGGAGATGATTTTATATCTCACAATAGACGATTAGTATGTCTGACATGAAACAAGTTAAATTAAAACTCTTACAGTTTTTGGATGAAGTTAGGATTAAGGCGTATTGGCGTTGTACAGGCTTTATCCCACTGGCAAATGTGGTTTCCGACTCCTGGCGGCGCATGAGTACGCGGACAACATGCCTTGGTGTGTATTATCAGCGCGTGCAGTCGTGGGTGGAAGTTACTGAGTTTGGTGCTTTTAAAGAGGACGCGGCAGGCCCGTCTGCCCCCGTTGCCGTTCGTCACGCGGGACGGCGGAAGGCCAAGTTGAAGTTCACTTCAAGCCTCCTTCTCTCGGTTTGAGTGTGTGTGTGTGTGTGCGCGCGCGCGCGTGTGTTAGTCAGCAGAAAATGGCCGCAGTTAGAGCCAGCGGACTGAGTTAGTATGACAGGCCGACAGAGGGCTTCCTGTCCCAGTATACAGCTGAGGCTGAGAGCCGCTAGCAAAAATGCAGAGCTGCAACTGATGGAGGTAGCCCTCCTGTATCCGCAGTCCCCTTGGACACACTCACTGGAAGACTCGAATTTAAGCTAGGAGACACTTGACAAAAGCTCGGATGCCACGGTAGACAAAGAAAGTAAAGAAAAGTGAAATGTTACCTGACACAGATTAAGCAGACTGTATTTAATTGATTACTGCCGGTAAATCCTCCTCAATGCCCACAAGGCTGAAATAAAAATAGATTACTCTTGATGTGACTGTGTTTGTTCGTTTATTAGTAGTTTATCCCGGTCCAGTTGAAGAGTAATACAAGACAAATATTTAAGAAAAAAGTAGCCTTAAATGTGGACAATAAGAGTGATCATGGTGACTTGCTAGTGACAACATTTTATAAGGATATGGCCGAACCCCCCCCCCCACACACACACAATTTTTAAAGATTAAATATTTTCTATCTGGTTTTATTGAAAAAATTGTATAGGGCTTTTTTAAGTATTTTAAGTATTTATCCTCTTAAAACTTGCCAGTGTATAAACACCTGCAAAGCCTGCCATAATAAGCAAGTGGTGGGATTATATCAAATGGTCAGTTAATGAGGTGTAAGTGTCAACATCAGGGTCTGAAAGAAAGCAATGTCATAGATTAAACTGTCCACCAGTATATAAAGTAGAATTAGCGCCACCTCCAACAGCTACAATATTAAGGAACTGTTCACATGTAGATACATCCATAATAATAATGCATTAATTTATATAATAATAAAATATAATTAATTCTGCATAATGGAGTCATTATCGACCAAGTAGCATCTATTGGTTCCATAATGGACATGGTTACATTAGTGACATATCAGCTGTGTGCTCATATATTTATATATGTATATATTTGTTTGTTTGTTTTGGACATACCACAATCACATTCCCTCTCCATATATCACCCCAGTGGATTTCATCATTCATTCTATAGATTAATTCCTTTTAATATGTCTATGGCTATGGACTTTATACTGTTTGAACTATCAGATACAAAACAATGTTTTAGTGTAATGGTGGAAATGGTAAAAGTTGAATCTGATCCAGTACTGAAACAAAATATCAGTTTTTAGCAGTGGTGGAGAAAGCATTCAGATCTTTTACTTAAGTAAAATTAGCTCTACAAAACTGCAAGAATACTTCTGTTACAAGTAAAAGTTCTGTATTGAAATTATTACTCATGTAAAAATACACAAGTAATATTAGCAAAATGTACTTAAAGTAAAAACACAGAAGTATTCAGAGAATAAAAAAGCACCCTAATGTTACATATTTATATTATAAATTATTATTAATGATGCATTGATGCATATTATTTTTGTGTTTCAGTTGGTAGAGGTGGAGCCAGTTATAATGAATAATTGACATACTGTTGAGTAGTTTAATCCAAACAATGCATCATATTTCATAGATTCTAAATCTTTTTTATATGTAAACTGTAATTTGTTAAGTAGTCCAACTATTTCTGTTTTAATGTAGTGCAGTAAAAAGTACAACATTTCACTCTATACTGTAGTGAAGTAGCAATATAAAGTTGCATAAATAAATACTCAAAAAATACTCAAGCAAAGCACAAATAGGACTTACCTCACATTTGTATTTAAGTACAGTACTTGAGTGAATTTACTTAGTTACATTCAACTACTGGCTTTTAGATCCACATCATAACTCTCCACCCAGTGAGTAACACTGTGGCAGTAATGACCACCTTATGTCTTCAAGTGGAAATGATGTGCTGCTTTGTTTTTAGGGCAGAAGATGGATCTTTTTCATTGTGAAAAAGCACGTTAAGTCATGCTCTGTGAAGACTTTCTATGTTTACTGGTGTTATGTTTGGCGTCATTGTCTCACCACTCAGCTGAACGGGGCAAATCAGGACCGTGAACATCGTTTGTGTTGCTACCTTGTGTATTAAGTGTCCTCTGTATGTGCACAGTTCGAATCCAAGATGTTTTACAAGACAGTATTACTGACTCTAATTTACTATATTGAATGTAAAGCTGATCCTGAGATGAACTGTAGAGTGTGTTATAAGGCCAGTTTGGGGAGGCAGAGTACAACAGCTGCTGCGGCTTTAAGCTCGTCGTTTGGGATGGGCTGAATTCATAACGTCATATCAGTTCTCTTTCTTTTATTCTTCGACCCCTCATCTTCTTCCCTCTATAAATGACACAGTCCCCGGTGCTCCATTAACACCTCGGGCCATATTCTCACAAGAATGATTATTCCGAACTTTCTCAGTGTTTTTCATGCTGCGAGGCATTTTTCCGGGGCCTCAACTTTTCTGGTGTGTCATCATTTCTAGAGTTAACGCGGCAGAGTCATTCGAGGCGACCAAAGCTCTCTCTCGTGTCTGGATTCTGAAAAAAAAAGCGTTTTCTCTGTGCCGGAGGTACTGCTGCTAACTGAATCAGTGGGGAAGAACATGTAGAAATCTGCAAAAACAAATGACGACGCTATGGAAATTAAAGATTTTAGCCGAAGGATGTTTACGTTACCGCAAATCCTGGTCTGATTCAGTTCCTTCTCATCAAAATGATGTTTTCTCCTCGCTCCCTGTCTCAGGTAAAACTGCACTGTGCTTCTCTCTCCTGATAACTTTCACTGCTAGAGGAGCGCCTACTCTACATGGAAGTAAAGGGATCGTGTAGTTAGCTAATTATCCATGACACAGAATACATTTGATAATGTAGTGTGTATGACAAAAACATTCAATGGCAAATGCCATTCATTTAAACAATTTCAAGAATTCCTTGAACTTAAATTAACATGTGGCTATTAGTTTGAACTTGCTGTAAGGAGTGTATGAAAGATGTATTATTCTTTATAGAATTGTTAGCTTGTCTGCTTACAATATGCTTTGGGTGTGCATGTTCAGCCAATGAATGCTGGTGTTGTTAATATCACTATGACTGCTACTACTTTTTTGGCTACAGGGCCAAACTCAAACAACGTTATCATAACCCTGAGTGGAGTTTTAATATGACATGAGATAAAACAGTGATAGCCACATGGAAATTAGGTTACTGTGGCTAAAAGTGTTATTGATTGGGGTGAAATTTATAGCCTACACATTATGTACACACCTAGAATAAAATATGAAACAGTGGGTAAAATATCAAATACCAAAAGTGAGGCTAATTAAATGTTTTTAGATATTTCCAGCATTTTCTGCATTCTCAGTAGTCTAAAAGAATATCCATTGTGACATTTTAGTTTTCTTTTGTCTCCTGTCTCCTAAAGTATTATGAATAAGTGATACTCTTGACACCGAGACAGACTAACCAAATCACTAGTATCATATCATCAGCATCACATCATGTGCCATCAAGAATCTATGCGATTATGTGTATATAGTGTGGAGCTTCTCCTAAGGAGAGTTGGACACAAGTGGCAACCTCTGGGGCTGAAAAATGAAGCCAACATGGAAGTGCCAAAAACTGGAGTTCCAAGAATGACCACTTGAGGCTGGCTCCAAAAGGGACTCAATTGCTTTTGACCCCCATGTTAAAATGCCCAACTTTAGAGCAGAGGTAAACATGTTTGTAGCATATTATTAAACATGGAGCTCATTCAGTCACTGAATTTTGGCTGTGTTGGTGATGTTTTTTGCCTTTCGGGTAATTTTTCATGCAAATACTGGATAAATAACGTGGTTTATTGTACTAACTCCCGTACACTCCCATTTTTTTGTTGCCCGGCTTTGGGTTGTCTTGGTGCAAGACATCTGTGTTGTGTTCTTGGTGTGTTTGTTCTGGTGTTTGTGGAGCTCCATGTTGGCTGGAGTTTGATTGTGCTGCTGTGTTGACTGTGTTTCTCTTGGGTGTCCAGTGACAGTGAAGGTTGATCTAAGCTAACGATGCTAACAGGAGCGTCTGATAGCCACAGTTATTAAACCTGCTGCACCAAAGTCAAAATGTGATAGAGAAGTGTTATAATTTAGGGTGATAGGTTGGAAAATAAAAGTCCAGTCTGTTAGGTAACTAATGTTAACTAATGTAATCTTAAACTTGCCACACAGGTAATGCAATGTTAATACTATGATGGACTTGTCAAGGTAAATCAAAAAGTGAGTGTGCAAATACAATAAAGTGTGTGTAAATTTAAAATAACAATGTCACGTTTCAGCATGTTTCCAGAAATAACATTCACCCAGATGTTGTTATTGGTTAAGCTGGAGTTGGTTATTGAAGCTAAACAGTAATGTCAAGTTTCATGGTCCTCAACTCGAACTTTATTATCTTTATTTAATGTCATTGCTAAAACAGAAATTTTAGTTTATTACACTCCAGAAACTGACTGATTGTGATCGACTGTTGATAAATAGATAGATGTATATTATTTGTCCCAAGCTGGGAAATTCTTTAATATCTCTATACATCGTTATGCCTGCATTTCAGGAGAAATAGTGCAAAGTAATGTAACCAGTGCCAAAGTGGGACAGTACCACATTGCTAGTCAGCGAGCTTGGTAGTTTCGATCTAGGAGTATTTCATCAAACAGGCTTCATTCAGCTCCACCCTCGCTCCACCTCTGTGCCCATATTTGGATTAAGTGGAGTTAGGCAATGACCTACAAGGGGCCTCAAAATTGCTCTTCTGAAACCTATGGGTGATGTCACAGAGATTACGTCCATGTTTTATACAGTCTATAGTTGGACATTGGGTAGCCTTCCTGCCAATTTGTCATAGTAGCCACTCACAGTATTGCAACAAAAGCACTGTAGCTGCCATGAGGTTCCCAAGAAATGGACCTCTTTAACTTTTACAGCCTGCTCTTTTTATGCAGTTTTTATGAATTGCAGAAATTTTTTAAATAGTATTATCTGTGTGTATCAAGTCTTAGGACAACCAAAATAAAATAGGTTGTTAAAAATAAGCGAGTCAAGTCAAAGAGCACTCGGTTTCCATGCCAACCAGCATGCTAGAATCCACTTACAGAGTCTCCCATGAATGCCATAGTTTGTGGCTATTTTTCAAAGATCAGACTGCATTTTTGGTTGGATTAGTTGGTTGATTTTACAAGGCAACTACTAGACTGCCTTTTCTCCTGTTGTTTTACAGTACATAGTTTTTTAAAGACTGCTTATGACTGTTCCCCATCTGCTCAGTCAGTCTGTCAATGAGAATTTTGGTATTCAGTAAATTGCTTATTAGTAATTTAGATAATAAAATAAACAATGATGAAAAATGATAAACTAATCTGAAGTCTTAAGCGTTGCAGTTGTGACATTCCAAGTGTACTGGTTCTTCCTATAATCATAATTTCAATATGTAAAATCATAGATGATATAATACAATTTGAAAGGGCTTTGAACCCAGAAGTGTTATATGACCCTCTGTTACTGTGACACCACATGGGTAAGATTCTATGCAAACACAGGAAACAGTTGGTCAGTTGTCTTGTGTTAAGTTACTTCATGTTAATACTATATGGCAGGGGAGGAAAGCAGGTGGGTATTTGCTAGAACATGTTGGCACTGATTCCTGGCATGCTGCTCAATCAGGCCAGAAGATTTGGGCCATGTTAGAGCACAGTAGGGAACAGTAGAGGTCTGGATGAGTAGTTCCACCAAGCTGATGTGTGCTGTTATGCGCCATTTAAGTAGGAGACATTGTACTAAGTATGCGGGCTATTACTCAGACATAAAATAAAACGAAAGTTACATGCTCTTCTTGCAGTGCAGTGACTCTTATTTGAAACCAATGTCTCAGTAACATTCCTTTGAGAAAACAATGCAGATGAAACATACGGTGGCCGTGAGAGCTCAATCCACTGTAAATACAGAAAACACAACCAAATACACAAACGCACTGCAAAAACAGAAAACACAACCAAATATGCAAAAGAACTGCATATATAGACAACACAACCAAATACCTGTGTTCCTTGTAGCGCATTTGTATATTTGATGTTCCTATTTACAGCATGTATTTGGTTGTGTTTCTGTATGCAACGTGTTTTCTAAATGCTGCACACTTGTTGTCAAATTGATGAAGATGTTTTGTTCATTTGCTTGTGTTTTGTGTATTTACATACTTTTTCATCTCATTCAGTCTCTAGCACTTTGTCCTCCAGTGGTATTAATGACATTATTTATTTTATAAACCATACCATAGTATTCCCTTTCTTCCTTCACAGAATTCAGAAGAAAAGTGACAGAAACCAATTAGAGAAATTTGTTTTGCTGTATGTATGAGATGTAAGCTGTTCTGGCAAAAGTAGACCTTGCGTGTAAAGGTAAAGATAGCAGAGAAGAAAAAAAAGAGCAGCCAAGGAGACCTTGGCACATTGGCTAGAATCGCAGCAGATCATCTTTGCCAGTGGTGATAGATACTGCTGTATCACTCATGTATGTGAATATTGGACCATGGTGGACAAAATGTGCAAGTGTTCCAACTCCCTCCACACCAAAGGAAGCTACCTAAGCAGTGTAAGAAAACACCCTAGATTACTTCACTTACTTTCTTCATCTTTCACCAAAAAAAGTCATTGAAGAGAATACAATGCATGGAAAAATTGTAATTTCCTCTGAATTCAGAGGAAGGCACATGCTACCGCAGACTAGAAAAATAGAATTTCGAGTGGAGGGCAACTGCAGGATGTGTGTAAGGCAAAATACTATTTGAGTGAATATTTTTATGACATGGCTTATTTGCTAAAAAAAATTCTGCAGCTTTCAACCACATCTCATTGCCATCATCAGTGGTTAGAATAGCATCTGTGATGGAAGTAGTTCAGCTATCATCATGTGACTTAGAGAGGAACGCCACACTAAATACTGGCTTTGCACTGTACGCGTAATCAGATTCTTGTTGTCTTGCACACACAGTAGCTGCTGGTTCCTGTTAGCATTAGCAAGCATGATGTCTGCTGGCTGTACATTGAAGAGATTTATTTTTCTGCAGTGGTGGTAAACATTACACATGGACACACCAATAACTGTGCTATATTCAGAGCTTAACAAGATATTTAGGCCTGACAAACAGTAATGTTTGAAACCGCTTGAAACAGCAGGGCTATGACTGTGTGCTGACACTGCCCTACAGACACACATACAGAAAGAGCATTTTATAGTTGAGCTGCTAGCCGGTTTGCACACAGTTACTCTCTCAAAGGGCTATAAATGTGCTTCTAGTGACTGTCAAAGCTGCACAAGTCTCCTTAGTCCGACAGTAGCTTCTCATGGCTGGTTAGCTTTCACTACCAGCTCTATGCTGTCCATGCACACCGAATGGTGGTCAGTCAGTCTCTCTTTTGTTTCCCCTGATCGTCCACATCACAGGCCATGTAGCTACAAGATCATGCCTCCTACAGTTGTTGCTCTCTCTGCATTTTTGGAATATGCTGGAAGGGAGGGTTGTAGCAGAATTTGAGGGTGTACAGTCTCTGGTGTCAGATGTGGATATGTCCCTTGATCCTTCTAGATAAGATAAGATGAGATAAACCTTTATTCGTCCCTCAGTGGGGAAATTTGCAATTTCTATGGTTGTCCACTGACTCCTGTTCGATGACCTTTGTCCCTTTCCGCTCGATGCTGTGAGCCGTTTTGGTGTCTGGTGTTCACAGACAGCTGGGGCTGTTTAAATTATGTGTACAAACAAAAAATATGCACACACCATTTACCACACACAAAGTGGTTCTTTATAAAAGGAGAATATGCACACCACATGGATACTTCAGACCTGGACCCAGATGCATAAAATCCTTGTGTAGAACCCTGATTCCCAAAAAGTGTGTAACAAAACTGTGTAAAACATAAATTAAAACAAGACATTTTATGTTCATATTAATAAACTTGATGTTTTTTTGGAAATATACCCTCATTCTGAATTTGATGCCTACAACATGTTCCAAAAAAGTTGGGACAGCTGCATGGAAATTCAGAGTGAGTGTATATTTACTGAAAACAGTGAAGTTTAAGTGAACATGAATTATTTTGACTTTGTACTGTATTCAATTGAATATACGTCAGAAAGGATTTGCAGATCATTGTGTTCTCTTCTTATTTACATTTTACACTGCGTCTGAACTTTTTTGGGATTGAGGTTGTAGATTCACAACTAAATCTGTGCACACACAAAGTCAGAAGTGTGCATTTGCATTCCATTTGTCTTATAAATGACTTAAAAAGCTGTGTGTATGCATTGATTCTGTTTTATAAATTAATCATTGTGATTATTTTACCTGGGATGGTAATTTTTGCGTTTCAGTTTTATTGGAAAAAACATTTGGTGCTCTAGTGAGTATTTTTATGGCAGCGGGATGGTAATGGCAAGTAATTGTTTTGGTGCTTTGTTTTCCTTGTCTACTCTAAAATGTTCATTAGAATCTTAAGATTTATTTACTACTGACAGTGTTTATTGAAAAGCAACATTTGAGGGGACAAAAGGCTACAGCAAAGATGCATTTTCATAATTGCTGATTTTAATCACCACGTAATGTCTCTACAGGCTCAAAGTTAAAATTATAAAATTATTACAAATTATACAAGGACTGAAATTTTAAGAATTTTAACTTTGAAGAAGTTTCAAGGAGTTGAGTATATCTATCAGTCTAGTTGAGTTTTATTGGTGTCAGGAAGTACGAATGGGAACATGACTTGTAATGGAACAGCTCCCTTTAGCCACACGCGCCAGACGGACTGACTGAAAATTGAGGGTCAGTTCTTCAAGTCTTCAAGTCCTTCTACTTAGAAAACCCAGACAAATCACTATTACTTGTTCTCCGGTTGTTGGTAGTTTTCAGTTTTTGTTTGTCTTTCTGCTTGTGATCAAAGTGTAGAGTTTGTTGTTGGCCTATTTAAAACACAATCCACTCCTACATTTAACACCTGTTTACATGTACATGTTTTCCATACATCTATTACTGCTTGAGGAGTAATCTAATAATTTATGCTATAATTATTAATATAATGCTGAATCATGGAAACCATGTTGTTTCAAATGTTGCTACAAATAGATACATTTTCAGTCAAAAATGAAGGCAGATGGCTGTATGGAGTAATAATAGTCATGTTTCAAAATTTCCTAAAAAGATGCTTCCAACATTTTGTGAAATACATCAGAGTGAGATGAGCAGATGCATATCACTGTCATGCCCGTGTGTTAAGTACAGAGTCATGGTCAGGATGAGGTTTGCCTAGCTCAGCATAACCAAAACAAAAATCTGATATAGCCTATCACCACATATGGAAATTCCATGTCCAGTGGAATGTATTGAACATACATGCCGTTTACGCCAAATATATTTCAGCTTTTAATCATCATGTAAGAGTACAGACACACTTCAGTGTAATACATACAGATTTCTCCCACTCTGTGCACAAAACAGCGGTGCAATACATTGTTTCCCGTATGTATGTTTCTTTACACAAATGCTGTTATATGATGGGGTAGCTGTCATTCAACAGGTAGAGCAAGTAGTGTCCCTGATTGACTGCAGTTCAGAATCGAAAGGCCCACTGAGTGGTTTTATTTTTGTTGTTTTTTTATTTTGACTGTGTCAGAACAAATCTTTATCCTAAATAATGGTAGCCAACGTTAACCTGCTAAGTTACACAATGATTCATGTGAAATGCTGAGGGGATATTTTATATGCCTTGGGGATGTTGATGTAGAAAGTTGCGTTACAATTTACTGAAAATAGTTGCCCCAGACTATGACTAAGCATTATTTTCATTATCGATTGATTGATTAATAGTTTTTTTCATTTAAAAAAATTGTCATCATAATTATGTGATTAAGATAAACCTTTATTTGTCCCTCAGTCATTATATCTTCAAATGCGCTGTATGTATTATGTATTATGTATGTATAATAAGATGCCACCATTCTTGCCATCCTATAAGGAAATTATTGGGTAAATAATGACAAAATGTAGACTAAAAACTAATAATATAACTTAATACTAAGTGTGAAAATGCATTCTTGAAAAATAGTTTCAAACTTTTTGTTATTTATTCATTATATTGTTACGTTATCATGTATCATTATTATTACATTATACACTATGACTAAATATTCCAGTGCTCAGAATAATGGACACCTTAAACGTGTACAGTTCCATGACAACTGAGCAAGTCCCATTTGCTGATTAGATTAATGTGGTGTGTAAAACCTTAGAACTGTGAGATCTGCAAGCTCAGCCTCTGTACTGCTGTGTAGGTTACCTCAGTTTTGGATCTGCTTCGAGGGGAACACATAATCCCTGTATAATGATGTGCATAAATATGAAAAGAATACACTTAAAGCCTAAAAATACACTTTGCTTTGCTGTTAAGTGCACAAAGAGTGAGAGAAATCTGTATGTATTACACTGTAGTACTCTTATATGATTAAAAGCTGAAACATATCTGATGTAAACAGCATGCTACCGCACTGCCCCTTCTGTCCCTTCTTTTCTCATATGATATCAGTAGGTATGATATTAGTATGATTTCACTGGGACTTTCAGTATGTGCGTCCTGTCTAGATGGGTAGCAATTGTCTGTCAGTGAAAACAAAGCTCTGCTGTGTTGTTGCCTGTTTATGTTGGTATACTGTTGTGAAATTAGAGCCAATGTTACATGTCCTAACTGAGGAAGATAACTCTGCATGTACCATCTGATGTGTATTGAAATGTATCTGTCTGTCTGTCATGTAGGATGAGTTCCATCCGTTCATTGAGGCTCTGCTGCCCCAGGTCCGTGCCTTTGCCTACACATGGTTCAACCTCCAAGCCAGGAAAAGGAAGTACTTCAAAAAACATGAGAAAAGGATGACTAAAGAAGAAGAGAGAGCTGTCAAAGATGAACTGTTGGGGGAGAAGGCAGAGGTGGGATGAATAAATTGAGTGGTGGATACTAAAATTAACATTTTTATTTAGTTTTACACATCAAATAGTTAAACCAGTTAAACATTAATATAATTAAATTTAAAAACTGAAGACATTTAATTATAGTCAAACCAATGTTTTACACTATATAAAACACATAGAACACACTTTATACATTCCCAAAACACAGTAACTGGTCTTAAAACTATTTTTTAATATGCTGTACAGTACATTATTCAATATGTTCATAGACATATTTCTCTTTACAATATCAATGTGTTCCTAGGTGAAACAGAAGTGGGCAAGCCGTCTGCTGGCCAAGCTAAGAAAGGACATTAGACCTGAATGCAGAGAAGACTTTGTCCTGTCAGTCACTGGGAAGAAAGCTGCATGCTGCGTTCTATCAAACCCAGACCAGAAAGGCAAAATGAGACGCATAGATTGTCTCCGACAAGCTGACAAGGTAAATTCAATTCTGCGTAATAGTCCATATAAATTTCCAGCCGTTCTGTTCTGTTTGCATCAGCAGGACAGGATAATAAGTAAATGGTGATGATTTCTAGAGTTTAACCAACTAACCAAAAATTATCTGAAAGAGTGGATGGTCTTCATGTGAATGTAAATGAGTGTGCATAATTTTTTGTTTGTTTTTGGTTGAAGAGAGAGTAGATTGATAGTGAGATTGATAGTATTTATTTTTTTACAAGATCTAAGGACACGGTAAGGACAACAGTCATGTCTGCATTATAAAAACCTTGGCAGTCAGGCAGACTGGCCAGGGCAGAGCAGAGCAGAGCAGGAGACCTGCGGTCCACACAGATGGGTGGAGCAGGTCTGGAGGGCAAAAAAAGTACAACAGGAAATAACTAAATTAATAACCCAAAACCATAACATAACAAATTCATGTGGTCATTGAATTGAGTAGTAATTGAACATTATATCTCCATTTCTCTCACTAACCTATGGCAGCTCCCACCCTCGCATTTTTCTGCATCCTAAAGAAAAGCAGAACAACAGTTGAGTAAAATGTGTCATTTAAAGTTTACAGCATAATGTAATTCTAGTTTAGCATCACACATTGGCAGCTACTTCTTTTTGACTTCTTTTTATGTTGTGGATATTAACTTTTTAGAGCTTTCACACGATCTGTTTAGTTCTGCACACACATTCTTCACAGTTCTCTAATTCACAAATTAGTCTGAACACATGCACACAGACTTTATCATCTTTATCATCTATCATCTTCTTCTACAGTTAGCAGAGCTTTCATCAAGACATTTTGAGGTTTTTCTTACAGTCATCATGGTGTGTGTGAAAATCAGTTGTGTGCAAAACCTTACCAGTATGAAGACCTGTGAACTTTAACCATTCATCAATAGCAACACATGTTAAGTGTGTTTTCATAAGTATGAAGACAGCTGACTAGACAACAGTCCCTTCTGAGTCTCCATGAGATGTTCTTATTTTTCTCAGACATCATGTAATTGGTTTAGTTACTGTATAAAGTAAATGTTAATGGAAAAAACATAATTTTCTTTTTAGCATCAGAAAAGTTGGCTTGGTTAACAAGTAATGAAATTATAAATTACAGTTATAATTTTGGCCAGTATAGATGACTTGAAACTATTCAATGAAGCAGTATCACATATACACATGTACATGAAGTGCAACACTGTCGCAGTGATTCCACATAGCATATTGAGGCAGATCTATGTTGTTTTCAGTCAGTAATGACTGTGTTTTGTCTTTTCTAAGGTGTGGAGATTGGACCTTGTAATGGTCATCCTGTTTAAAGGAATTCCATTGGAAAGCACAGACGGAGAGCGGCTGGTGAAGGGAGGCCAGTGCTCCAATCCAGTCCTTTGTGTCCAGCCTCGACACATCTCTGTCTCTGTCAAAGAGCTCGACCTCTACCTCGCTTACTATGTACAAGAAAGAGGTGTGTACTAACAGACACTTTAATGTTGCTCTTTGATGTGCAACATTAAAGTGTGCTATCTATGTTATCCTTCATTTGTGAATTGGTATACAGTAAACTTTAGGTAAAATTTAGGTACTGACTTACTACATTGGGATGTTGTGCTGAATTATTGAAAGACACAACTGACAGGGAGTGTGAGAGATGGTGGATTTAACTGTCACTATTATGCAACCTAGAGGATTATTAAACACACGCGCACGCACACACACACACATGCACACACACACATATTAGTTTTCTCTGAAAAGACACATCCTGAAGTGGGTGTGCAGACCTGCCATAGGAAATTAAATTGAAAGGCAAGAATACAGCAAAATTAATTTTTTTTTCTCTTCAGTTTTTCCAAAGTTTTTATGTTGGCTTAGAATTTACTTTAAGTTTAAAGCATCGCCCGATATTTTCAGAAAATGTCTACATTTACAAGAATATGGTCAGAAAGTCTTTGGGAACATTAGCTAATCGCCAAATGTCATTATTTTCCACCACATGCAAGTAGTGGCGTAGTATCAGCAGTCGCTTTACTCATCAACATTACCTATATCTTTTAACTAAATGAATCAGAACACAAAACTGTCACCAAAACAGATAAGATGCTGTCAAGGCTGAACCTGTGCTCAAAGGATGTGAGAACTGTTCCTTCAAAAACACACCAGGAGGAAGCAAATAGAAGAAAAACAAAAGCACATATGGTGTACAATGATAACACAACAGATTTAAGAAAGAGGCATCACATGTATTTCCTGTTTTCCCCAACTTCAAGACCATCCTTCGTGTGTGTTCACTGTAGATTTGTCCATAATGACCAATACAATGATTTAAGGATGCAAGGATGAGTGTGCACACACAGATGGAAAGTGACTTGGTCCAGGACCCAATATCTATATGATAGTTGAAATTAAGATTTCTAGATGAGGTAATAAAAGCCTGACTTTTTAAAATTTGGTTTAACAGTAATGTGGTTATGTTGCATACACTATTAATGTAAAGAAATATGTCAAAATTATGTCACTCCCATTTGTCTACTTGCGATATTGTCACAGCATGCACAAGTTTCCTAAACAGAGGAAAAAGGAGAAAAATGTTGTATGCCTTGGTCAATGTCAGACTCATCATTATTCAAGATAAAAGAATATTACTGTAAGCTGAAATAGTACAAACTAATTCAAACAGAGACATGCAATATATACTGTGGAGTCATTTTTTTTTATTATGGGCATGGGGAGACACTTTCCAAAGAAAAAATATTTTAATGGCAGGATGGCAGTGAAACATTTATCTGTGTGTATGTATGTGTGTGTGTGTCAGTCTGTGTCAATAGTGTGTGTTGATGTCGGTTCCCATGTTATTTTTAGCTTTGCTGCATCTCTCAGACCAGGGAATGTGATAAAGACCTAGTTCTGATTTTCTAACTAGGCTAACTGTAAGGAAGCTAGCATATATGATTTTCTTTTTAGTAAGAAAAGCCATGCTGTTTGGCTTTATGTGACAAAACAGTAAAAATGCATTCTGAAAATACACTATCGCCATTACCATCACTACTTAACTAAATCACTCCTCTATACCTTGTGAATTTCCCCATTGTGGGATGAATAAGGCAATATCTTATCTTACCTTACCTCCTGTCTTACCTGAATATTGCAGTGATTACTATTGTGATAATTGGCAGTTGGTAAAGCACACCAGAGGTGCATTCATATTATCTGCTGTTACTGCTGTGAAACTATGAGCCGGTATGTACCAGGGTATGATTTTTTAAAAAGTTCAAATTATCTATGGGGGGATTTAACAAAGATGATTATATGCCATATGATTGTTGCATCTACCTTGTTAGCCACCACACAGCCACAGTCTTTAACACAGTCATCTTTAAATACAGTAAATGTTAACTGTATTTGGTTAAAGATTAAAAAAATAAGGGTAGGTGTAACCAGAGTTAACATTTATTAACAAATAGTTTAATTAATTTAATTTTCCACTGTGGAACAAAAAGTCAAAGAGTTAGCCTTTCAGAGCTTTCAAACCCATCCCATAGTTTTCATTGACAAATGACCAAAGTATGGAACATCCTTCGTGTGATAGCATGTGGGAGTAGATGGTAACCCCTTTCTCTGTTTTCAGATGACCTCTTAGTTTCAGATTTGAATGTCCTTCTTGATCTATCTCCTGTCATCCCCTGACTCTTGCTCAATGACATTTGACCTCTTCCCAGTCGATGCTGTGAGCAGTGCTCAAAAAATGTGCAGAGGTCACTATGACAGTCACATTTTTGGATGATTGCAAACAGGGTGATACTTATAATGTTAAGACTTAAGGGTGTGTACATTTAACAATTCCTTTTGTTCCATTTATTTTTCTATCAGTAGCATTATTGATCGATTAGAATCCAAGACCACTGGTTTAAGGATTTTAGAAAACTCAGAATAAATCACCTTTGTTCACCTAGACTCAGCCCTGTTAGTTGGAAATGTAATAGTGGTTGCCTTATTGCCTAAGGAAGAAGGGCAGTATAGGAACAACTGAAAATGAAAGAGAAAACACAGTACATATCAGAATCCAAATAGCTTCATGCTGAAATCAAATGTATACCAAATGGCTGAAACTCATTGCAATAAAAAAGCTTGAGACAAAGTATAATACAATGTATATTGCAATTATTGAATGAAGGCCATTTTAAGATACATAGTTTGGGCAGTTGAGAGGAAAAACAAGAACAAAGACAACAGAGCACATGAGAGGAGGAGTACAAAAAGAAATGAGGAGAAGGGGGGAAAGAAGACAAGTGGAAGATCAAAAGAGGCAGTAGGACACCTTTTAAGAGAATTCACAGAAATGTTTAAAGAAGTTTCCTTGACCTGAGGAGACAAGGATGGAAAACTATTCATACTGCAGAAGGGGCAAGATTTAGTTATTATTTTTAAGAAAATATCTCAGGAACACCTTAAGTGAATTTCTTCAAATTTGGCACAAACCTCCATTTGGACTCAAGGATGAACTGATTAGAATTTAGTGGTCAAAAGGTCAAAGATCAAGGTCAGTGTGACCTAACAAAACAGGTTTTTGGCCAGAACTCAAGAATTCATATTCTAATTATTTCACAAAAGTGTCTAAAGTGTAAAATGGTGACGTGATGACATTTTATATCCAAAAGATCAAAGGTCTACTTCACATCATAATATTTTGCAAAGACATTTTTCTGGCCATTATTCAAACAGCCATAACTGGCAATAACTCAGGAACAGAAGGGGAGATTGTGGTCTTATTTCACAGCTGGTTGGACACTAAATTGAAATATACTGAAAACAGCATGTTTCTCCCAAGCGGCAACCTCCGGTGCTGAAAAATGAAGCTAACACGGAAGTGCCAAAAGCTGCATTTCCTCTAATAAACACTAGGGGCAGGCTCCAAAAGGGAGTCAATTACATTTGACCCCCATGTTAAAATGTCCAACTTTATGGCAGAAGAAAACGTGTTTGCAGCTTGGTACAAAAAATGGCTTTGGTCTCTTTAGCTGATTTTCCACTTCATACAGGGATGATTTTTTTTATAACACGCCTGTTTCAAATCTGAAATTATGCATAATGAAGAGTGGCGTCACTTTGATTGACAGCTGCCTGCTGGCTGCCGGCTCCAAACACGGAGCTCATTCAGTCACTGAACTTCGTCTGTGTTTGTGATGTTTTTGCCTTTCGGATATTTTTTCATGTAAATACTGGATAAATAACACAGCTTGCTGAGCAGAACCGATTGTCCAAATGTCGGTGCTCCCGTTTTTTTGTTTACTAGTAAATATCCAGCTAATTAATTAGCATCGGGCTCCAGCTAGCTGCTGCAGGCTGTATGGTGTCTTTATCCGAGACGTCTGTGCTGTTTTCTCAGTGTGTTTGTTCTGGTGTTTGTGGAGCTGCTTGTTGGCTGGAGTTTGACAGCGCTGCCGTGTTCACTGTGTTTCTCTCGGGTGTCCAGGAGGAGTTTCTCCGGGGGGAGACGGTGGAGGTTGAGCTAAGCTAACAATGCTAATGGGAGCGTCTGGTAGCCTCAGTTATTAAACCTGCTGAAGTCAAAATGTAATAACCAGTGTTATAATTTATGGTGTTAATACTTTTGAATAAAAGGCGTCTGTGTGAGGTTGTAAAATAAAAACCCTCCATGTTTGTTAACTAACGTTATGTGATCTTAACCTGAACTGTGTGCAAATACAATAAAGTTTTTGTAACTTCAAAATATTAATGTCTCATTTCTGAAAGTTTCCAGAAATAACGTTAACCCAGATGTTGTTATTGGTTAAGCTGGAGTTGGTTATTGAAGCTAAAAGTAACATAAAATTTGATGGTCCACAAACTCAAACGTTATTATTTATTTATATTTATATTCGCGCTAAAACAGAAATTTTAGGTTTATTATACTCCAGAAACTGACTGATTGTGATCGGCTGGAGGCTGAAGGTCGTGCAAGAAGAAAGTTGATGTGTTCATTAAAGGATCCATTGTTTGTGGAGAAGAATAAACACAAATTTACTCTGGGTGTAGCAAACTGAGGCAATAATGCATATGAGACCTTACTGAACCATAGGCATATGGATTGGTTCTGTCTTTGAAAGAGTGTTCAATCACATTCCCTGATTACTGCACTACTTACTTTACGACGTGGTG
Organism: Holacanthus passer; assembly: GCA_025331565.1. Taxonomy (NCBI): domain Eukaryota; kingdom Metazoa; phylum Chordata; class Actinopteri; family Pomacanthidae; genus Holacanthus; species Holacanthus passer. The sequence continues at coordinate 1,858,607 of JAFREQ010000059.1, forward strand.
ATTCAGTGGTAGTGAAACCAGTATACTCAATGCTCATCTCATGACAAGCTACACATAATCTTTCTGCAGGATTTGCAAATTTGAGTTTCCTGCTGTCCTAAGCTTGCTTGGTAGTTAGACCACTTGTTTTGCATATTAGTGACACAAGCTACTAACACACTAGTAATGTACTGTTGGAGACATACATTTGATTCACATCTTCTCATAAATTTCTCACAGCACACATAACCAGAAGAATACAACTGAAACTAGTTGCATTAAAGATGGCTTCTGTTCCATTCTAGTGCACAAATAAGACACCAGTGAGCAAGCATGCTCATAACTTGATACACCTTAATAGAAAGTAGTCATTCTTAATGTTAACAGTAACCCCTGTGTGACAAGTCAAAATGTCTGACATGATGATACATATAGTAGCAAAATCCGTTACAATGCTCTGCCATCTACTGGCAAAATTTGTAATTTTGTAAAACATTTTACTAGCAGGGCAGAACCTGGAAGACATAAACAGGCAATATCAGACAAGATTCCCAAATGCCATTACCACTAGGGTTTTATCTACTCATCGGCTTCGTCTTCATCAACTCAAAGCTGCTGCTGTCACTGTTGCCACTCGTTAACTGCTAATTGGCTGCTGCTATTGATTGGCCAGTTGGTATCTGGTTGTGTTGTAGAAGCAGTTCCTGATTTCATTTCTTTCACTCTTTTTCCTTTCTTGCACTTGCTAGGGTGGGACAAATTCCACTTTTATTGTTCTTATTTAAACATGCATATTTCCTGCATAGCTCCACACAGCTTCAGCCGGAGCACAGGTCTAATCAGTCTGAATAAGTGATAACATTTGTGACCCAAGTTGTAATAAATTAAAATGATCCTTTAATCTTAGTGAACCATAATAGCCTCAACATTTAGCATTACAATTAATGTGAAGTGTACTGTATACTTTTACAAATACACCGGATATTATCCAATTACTTAGTGTTACTTAATTAGCCATCACAATTTTGTGCAGGAAAGAGCTGTAGTAGTAGAGCTTCAAAAATAGTAAGCTTGTCGACAGTGAGGAAGTGTTCTTCATCTTTGCTTGCCAGTTTACATCTATCAGCTGAAATCAGGAATTATTTTCTGTCTGTCTGTCTCTCTCTCTTTCTTTCTTTCTTTCTTTCTTTCTCTCTCTCTCTCTCTCTCTCTCTCTTTCTGTGTTCTGTGACTGATCTGGTAACCATGACTTGTTTGATGTGACTTGTGGATGTGTTTTTAAAAAATGATCTCTCTCTCCCTCTCCCTCTCCCGCTCTCCAGAGGCAGAGCAGAGCAGCAGTCCCAGTCGTACAGGAGTGGGCTCTGATCAGGAGGACAGTCGAACTGCCACCATGGGTAATGTAAAGGATCTTCCATTATAGAGCAATTTTTAGGCTTTCAAAACATAAATTCCAGTCCATATTGCGCATAGTGTGCTGATATTCCTTTTTTGAGAGACTGCGTATGATAAAAAAAACCTCATAGCTTTGTACAGGGGAAATACAGTGTACACAAGCATACCTAAAGGCATGAACCATTTAGGCAATGGTGTGCTGTACATCCGCATACTTTTAATTAAGTGAATGAACATCCTACCTACCATCCTAATTTTAGGGGATCAGTCGACATTTGAATTTATTCACATGAGCTAACTGATACTGTACTAGACTCTCACACTCACACATGGTATTACTGTATAACTGCTGTTGTCTTTCTACAGATGGTCCAGAGTTCCAGGAGAGTTTTATGACATCAGGAGTTTTCAGCGTCACTGAGCTGGTCCAGGTCTCGAGAAGTAAGTCTACTCTACCACGAGCTTTAGACTTGACCTAACTTTACTAACACCATTCATGTAACACCAAACCCTTATTTATAAGCTTGAATTACAACGTTCAGCATGTCACATCATTTGTAAACTCAAGATGTTTGATGGACCATGTGACACTTACGTATACTGTGCATTGACAACACTATATCCATATAATTTGGAAAACATAAGTTTCCCAGGTGTAATTATGACTTATATGTTCATGTGAAGGCTATTTGCAAGTCATTATTACCATTTATTTTTTGACAGCATGAAATTGAAAGCCCATGTGCATAAGATAAGATAAGATAAACCTTTATTCGTCCCACAGTGGGGAAATTCACTGTGCATGACACATCAGAAGTCAGACGTTAGGGCTTGACATCTGATTTTTGTTAGGACTTGACATCTGCATAAGAAGTTGAGTCCCAAGTCCTAAACATTTCGAGTCACAAACAAGCCATTGTGGAGCCTTTACCCAATTTAATGCAATATGAAGTGTTTAAACAGGGAAACAGTAATATAGTGAACCTGCAAAAATAATAAAACCTTTAGAAATTTTTGCTTTATTTCAATTAAACCATATGATATTTAAAAGGAGACTAATCAGGTGTCTGTGTCAGTGTGTTCTGAACTGAGAACTTTCCCAAACTGGGAAATTCTTGTATGTTTTTTTTTTTTTGTTTATTTTTGACCATAGCTGAATCTTTACATCTGAATGTCATAATCTGAGGTATCATCTGTTTACTGTCTGCTGCTCTGAACTAAACTCTGAACACACCTTTTACCTACTGCTGTACAATCTGATTGGCTGCTGTTGGATTTATGAAGTATATGAGTTGTCAAGATAGTAAAACATTGATTTGCTTCACAGTGTTACTAAATGGGAGAAAATAAAGAAAATCTTCTTTTTTCCAGCTAGTTAGAATATCTCTTAGGCTTCCTGTGTTATATTAATATATTATGTATATTTTTCACTAAAGTGGCTGAAAGGTAGAAACACAAGTATGAGAGGTTGTTAAATTTTCAACATTTAGGTCATTACCACAGTTTTCTCCTTGTGTGTGTAGCTCCAGTAGTCACAGGAGTAGGCCCTAGTTTCTCTATGGGGGAGCTCCAGGGTCATTTGGCCTATGACCTCAACCAGTCTGTCAACCAGCCAGTCACCCTCAGAAGATCACTGGCCAGCACCTCATCCAGCGGGTAATCACAAAAAACACACACACACAGTAAATTCCTATGCATCTACATTGACGACCTTGCACTAAGCTTTGCCATCAGAACATTCAGACACAAGCATTGACCAAAAGGACTAAACACTAGGAACTGTGCTGGACGCTTGACACATGGTACACAGACAAACTGGCCCTGAGCGAAGGGAACACACACACTAAAGACACCAGAGGGGAGCATAACGAGGGAGAGGTGAACATAATAAGGCCGGGGCAGACAATCAAACAGGTTGGAATCACACAAGGGCAGGAAATAAAGTAAACTTACACACTTGAGGAAATACTCTTTTAACATAAAACTGGAAATAGCTAGACTAAACCCTAAACTAAATCCAGAACCATGACACTGGTTTTCTCTCACAATCCAAAGACATGCAGGCTCAGTTCAACTGGTTGCTCTAAGTAACCTATCGGTGTGAATGTTTTTATGTGTCAGCCCTGCAATAGACTGGTAATTTGTTTAGATGTACCCTGCCTTACAACCAGCGAGTGCTGGTTGTAAGCTCCAGCCCCCTTTAGCTCTGGACAGGATGAAGTGTGTATATATGGTGGGTAGATGGATAGGATATATGGGATTCACTTCAAATCAATTGAACTGAATAAAACTGCAGAAAAAGCATGGTTGTGCACAAGGATGTCGTGTACCTACTTTTTTTTTTTTTTTTAACCAAAAGTACATTGTGGTTCAATAAAAGATATTACAGCTTTCAATAATGTTTGCTACCACTGGCAATTTGTTTAGAGAGGCACTTGACTACTGGTCAAGCTGGAGGAACTTTGTCAAGTCTGAGAAAATAATCCCAGATGATGTCAACATGGGCTATCACTGATTGGACTTGAGACCAAAAATTTATAGCAGTCTGTGTTACAAACTGACATTGTGAAGTTTAAACGATGTGAGCAGTTACCACGGAGTGGAAGTGTCTAATGAAAAGATGATCACATTATGGGAATTGTAGGGTCTAGTTTTTGTATTTTATTGGTTTTTTGTTCTTTGATGACCTTCTTGACCTATACTAGGGACTAAGAGTCAGGAAATTTTGCCCTCTGCTACTTGAATTTTTGACCATTCTTGTTCAAAATATGTCTTTAGTGAGTACCCCAACTTTATGGAATTGTAAAAAAGAAAATTCTGGAGGATTTCTTCAAAAATATATGTCATAGGTTACACAATTCTGGAGATCTATTTATGGACAATTGATCTCTCTGCAGAGTTGTAAGCTATTAATAATAAAACATCTGTATGAACTGAAGACCTTAGTTCACTCTTTATCCTCCAACCTTTTGCTTGTACTATAGTTACTGAAGCACTTTTGGCCATTTACCTCAACAAAACTACTTCAGAAGAAACTTACCCTGTATTTTCCCAACCTTTCTGCTTTCATCACTTGTCAAGTCAAGTCAAATCAGTTTAATTTATATAGCCTAAAATTAGCTTTGCAATCTGTGCAGCATACAGTTTCGATAAGGACCAAAATAGTAAAATTACAGTATGGACAATAATGATGTGAAGCCTGAGGGAAAAGTGAGGACAAGGAGAAGAAAATCAAAAGAGATAGAGGGGGAAGAGAGACAATATTACGGCAGGTACTTTTTTATATCTTTAGTCTCTCTTTCAAACTCTGTTGTTCCCATTGTTCCCAGACTGTAAAAAACAATAATTTCCAATGTCCAGAATTCCAACGTGTGTCAAAGCATTGTGCTGCAAAAAGTTAGTGTCTGCCTGGGTGTCTTGTTTACATCACTGCCAAATTGAGCTACATACCTGTGACTACTGCAGAGTCATTTGATTCTAGAATTCTATCCTTTTCCACTGAAGACAAAAGTCAGATGCTAGTGTGCGTAGTGGGTTACTGGGTTCTTGTCCAATGTGAAAGGGGTTTTAGAGAGATGCAGTGGCTTTCAGAAAGTTTACAGCAAACAAGGACTATACGTACGAGACTTAACAGATTAATTAAGACTGAGACTGACATAATCAAAGAGTAAGTACCTTACTGATAGTTAGGTAGGTGGTGAAAAGATTAGATTTAGGTGTAGATTTAAAGCCTTTAAAGGAATGAGACTGTCTGATGTCTGATGGAAGGTTATTGCAGAGGAAGGAGGCACGATAGGAAAAGGCCTTCCAGTCAGGTGGCTTCTTTTTAACTCTAGGGACAGACATGAACCCTGTGAGAGCAGAAAGCACAGGATGAAATGTAAGGTTTAAGAGATCAGACAGGTATGATTATAACTGATTTAATTATAATAATATATATATATCATGTTTATATTTTATATATTATTTTGTTAATTATATTTATATTTATTGTTTTATATTAATTCGTTCAAGAAATATGGTCAGAACACGTTAAATGTAATACAGGAGAAGATATTAAAGCATTAGAACTGTTTTAAAGTACCTTTAGTATCAAAAACAAACTTTATGAAATTAGCTATTTCCTTCACGTTTGCTACAGGTCACACCACCATTCTTGGGGAAGTCATTTCACACCACCGTCACATCAGGATGTTTAGTATATGTTGCTTAGGGACTTAATGAGTTAAGGTCAAGCATAAAGCTGTGTAAGGAAGAGTTTAGGGCATTCAAAGTGTTTGTTACATCCGTGTGACCATGGGTTCTTATGGGTTAATGTGCTGATCAAAAACAGGGTAGGATAAAATGTAACACCAAGGTTCTTGACTGTCAAACACTGAGAAATCTCATTGTCGAAAGTTACTGTTACTTGATCAAACTGGTTTGTTGTTTGTTGAGCAGAGCCTAAGACCAGCAGACCACGACAAGGATATCACCTGACATCCAGTTTTTCATAGCAGACAAGCAGGCCTCTCATTTAATAATTTGGAAATGATTGTCTGTCTTTATTGGAAATTAAGATAAGATAAGATAAGACAAGATAAACCTTTATTCGTCCCACAGTGGGGAAATTCACAAATTACAGCAGCAAAGTGGATAGAGCAATTAAATAGTACAAAGAGCAGTTTAAACAGGCTAAAAAGATGATATGAACAAATTTACATTAGAAATTCACTCGAGGCTTGCATTATTGGATTAAATGTGAGATGTGAAATATTAAATACTAAAATACAAAATGTTGCACATGGACTAGAATGAAGTGAAATATGAAATATTACATCCTAAATACAAAATATTGCACCTTGAATAGAATGAAGTGAAATATGAAATACTAAACACAAAATATTGCACACTGACTACAATGAAGTGAAATATGAAATACTAGACACAAAAATAGTGCACACTGACTACAATGAAGTGAAATATGAAATACTAAACACAAAAATATTGCACACTGACTACAATGAGGTGAAATATGAAATACTAAATTCAAATATTGCACATTCGATAGAATGAAGTATTGTACAGTGAATGGAGCTGACATAAAAAAAAGTATTGCACAAATGTAAAGACATATTGTGTAGTCTATTGAGATCAGTGCTGGTTGTGCAGTCTGACAGCTGCAGGAAGAAAAGACCTGTGATATCGCTCCTTCACACACTTCGGGTGAAGCGGTCTATCGCTGAAGGAGCTCTCCAGTGCTGTTAACGTGTCTTGTAGGGGTGGGAGTCATTCTCCAACATGGATGACAGCTTAGCCATCAGCCTCCTCTCTCCCACCACCTCCACTGGGTCAAGGGGGCAACCCAGTGCAGAGCTGGCCTTCTTGATAAGTTTGTCCAGTGTATTCCTGTCCGCAGCCGAAATGCTGCTGCCCCAGCAAGTTACTCCATGGAAAATGGCTGATGCCACAACAGAGTCGAGAAGGTCTTCAGGAGTGCCCCTTGCACTCCAAAAGACCTCAGTCTCCTGAGCAGATAGAGTCTGCTCTGACCTTTCCTGTAAAGTGCAGCAGTGTTGAGAGTCCACTCTGTTGTTGAGGTGAACACCCAGGTACAGGTAAGATGTCACCATCTCAATGTCCATTCCCTGGATGTTCACTGGTGGGGAGTGAATGTGCCTGCGGAAATCCACCACCAGTTCCTTGGTTTTCCCCACGTTAATTTGGAGGCGGTTCCGCTGGCACCAGTCCATAAAGTCCTGTGTCAGTTCTCTGTATTCCCTGTCATCCCCATCTGTGATGAGGCCGACAATGGCAGAGTCATCAGAGAACTTCTGGTGACAGGTTGGTGAGTTGTATGAAAAGTCTGCAGTCCAGAACCCAGGATGTGAGGTGCAGGTCCACCCCTGTGTTCTCCAGCTTGTCCCTCAGAAGTGCTGGCTGGATGGTGTTGAACGCACTGGAAAAGAACATGATTCTCACCGTGCTCCCAGGTTTCTCCAGGTGAGAGAGGGCTCTGTGCTGGAGGAAGATGACGGCGTCGTCCACCCCGATGCCAGGTTCAGCCCAGGGGGCTGTTAATTCATTCCATAACTGTGTAAAATCTGGCCAAGAGTTGAAATATTAAGGAGAAAAAAGCAGAGGACAAAATACAGAGCCCTGAGATTGCACTTCAAACAATTTTGATGTAGTATCATTATAGGAAAAACACTGTGTTCTTTCAGATAGGTAAGACTTACCACATGAGAGCCAAGCCAGAAATGTCAAATTTATTTTGGTCGGTCAAGGATACAATGATCCTTGTCATCAAACGCCACAGAGATCCAATAATACTATATATAGTCCAGTAGAAACACAGAGGTGGAATCTGAATCCATTGTGATCAAAAAATCAGTTGCTACTTTAATAGGTGTAGTTTCAGTGGTGTGAAAAGGTTAAAAAAAGATTACTATTGAATATGTGGGCCACAACTCAATGAGACACAACTCTTTCAAGTATTTTTGAAAAGAATGGCGGTTTTAGACTGGTTGATAATTATTCAGACATGGTGGATCAAGGTGTGGTTTCTCAAATAAGTTGCAAAAAAACAGTATTCAGTGTTGTAAGTCTAGAAGATGACCAGAGATCTTTAAAAGGTTTAGCTGGTTGGGGGTCAAAGAGGGTCACATGGTTGTTTAAGCAGTACCAGCAACACCAGCTTACATATCTTAAAACATTTAAAAACAGAGACCTACTGGAATTCAACAGATATTAGACAAGTAGTTTGAGATGAAGAGCTTATTTTGTATCTAATCTCAGCTATTTTTATACAGAAAAAAAGGATTATTTATTTTATTATTTAACAAATGAAAGAGCAGCTAACAGACAGATGTTTTTGAGTAGGTTTGGCAACAGCATCAAAAAGAAATTTAGGATTGTGTTTATTATTACTGATTACAATAGAGAAGTCGGCTGCTTTGGCAGCAGACAGCACACTTGTAACACAGTGCACCATGAAACCATGAGCCTTAATGTCTGAGTGTCTGTGTGTGTCTGTCTACATGTGTGCAGGAGTAAGCGTCATAAGTCTGGCTCTATGGAGGAAGACGCTGACAGTCCAGGAGGGGAATTTTACCACTCACCTTCTTCTCCTGCCAGCAGCTCCAGGAACTGGACTGATGACATGGAAGGAGGTAACAGAAAAAGAATATGAACAAGAATAAGACTTACGTATAGTGTCCAGTGTCTGTTCTAGCAGACACAAATAGAATTTATCATTAAAGCACTTAAATACTGAAATAATTACAGTCAGCTTTGTTTAACACACAGCAATTTTGTTGTTGTCTTTTATTCACCATTGATTCTGTTATTCACTGTTGATGTCACAGTTCTGCTTGTCACAGCTCCGCATTGTCACAGTACTTTTCCACTCACCCCACCTCTGCCTCACCTCACCTGCCAGCTACTCCCACCTCATCAACTCACCTGTGTTCCCAGCTGCAGTTAATCACTAATCAGCCCAGTATAGAGATTGTTTCTTCATGTCATGCAAGATCTGCTACTCTCTCGGATTGACTGCCTGTTGCCGACTCTGCCTGCTTTTGATCAACCTGCCTTGTCATAATCCCAGAACTCACCTCAGCCTTCTGTTCCTGTTCTGCCTTAGCATTTCTAGTTTTTGTCTGCCTGTTTCCATGGCTGTTTGGCATTTCCCAATGTGAGTCATTCTCTGTCTCCTTACCTGTGGTTTCCTGTGGTTTAGCAACTCTATCTGTGTTGCCTTACCCATCCCATTCACCTGTTTGATTCTTAGTCATCTTACCTGTGGCTAAAAGACTCTCCGTGTTTCATTACCCGTTCCTTTGATAGTTCACCTGTTTGATCCCTAGTCATCTTACCCGTGGCTAAGAGACTCTCTCCATGTTGCATTACCTATCACTCTGTGAGTTCGTAGTATCCACCTGTTGCTTCGTCTCTGTGTTGTCCACCTGTCACTCTGAAAGTTTGGCGTATACTTACCAGTTGGAATTGTATGCTACAAATAAAAGTCTTTACCGACTATCTCTGGTATCCAAGTGTTGCAATTGAGTCCTACCACACCCCGTTACAGTACAGTCTGGCCAGAAATGGACTCAGCACACACCTTTTCGCCATTAGATCGCATCAGGAGGATAGAGGCCCTGCTCTTGCAAGCTTCCTCTTGCATGATGAAGAGCTCAGGCGGTCATTGGCAACCCAATGGGCAAAAGCGGCGCTGACGGCCCAGGTTCAGCGGGTAGTCAGAGTCTTGACTCCATTTGCACCAGCACCTGAGTCAGCAAGCCACAGGCCTGCTAGCCTCCAGCCCAGTTACCAGTGGGCTAGCGCAGAACCGGACATTCCTGATACTGCCCCAGAGCCTCAGCCCATGCTCCAGCAGTCTTGCTACCAGCCCAAGTTGCAGTCCCAGGTTTCCAGTTACCAGCCCAAGCAACAGCTGCAGCTTCAGGTTCCCAGCCTTCAACCCCCTCTGGTACCTCTGGAGCAGGTGTGCTCCTGGCTGCAGTCAATCACCAATCAGCCCAGTATATAAGCCATTCCAGTTCACTCACCCATTGCCAGATTGTTTCTTTATGTCATACAAGACCCTGCCTGACTGGTAGAACATCCCCTTCTTACATACAGCTTCAGCATTGGTCTTCCAGTCTAGTTTGTTGTCAGTGTGGACGCCAATGTACTTGTAGTCCTCCACCATGTCCACATCATCTCCCAGGATACACCACCATAATACCACTCCTCAAAATCATCCACTAGTGAATTTTACTCCCTCTCCTGGCCATTACTTATACAACCAACCACTGCAGAGTCATCAGAGAACTTCTACAAGTGGCATGACCCAGTGTTGTACTGGAAATCAGAGGTGTACAGGGTGAACAGAAATGGAGACAGCACAGTCCCCTGTGGAACTCCTCCCAACTCATGTTGTACAAATGACACAGGATAGTAGACAGCTGCAGAGGTCCTCAGAACCCTGGGGCTATACCATCAGGGTCTGCAGCCTTGCCTTGATGAAGTCTTTCCAGCTGTCTCTTAACCTGGCCAGTCTTCACAGTCTGGCGGGGAAGGGCCAGACTGTGATCACCTTAAACCTGGTGATCTCCTTCATTCCAGTTCACACATCAGTTGTGTTCTGCTGGAGGTTAGCCTCCAGTTTCCTCCTGTAGGAGTCCTTGCACTCCCTCAGCTTCATCCTCAGGTCTTGCTGTACCCTCCTCAGTTCTTCCCTGTCCTCAGACCTGGAGGCTCTCTTCTTCTTGTTCAGAAGGACTTTTGGGTCACTCATAATCTATGGTTTGTTGTCAGCAACATACAGTCCGGGCCGGCAGTATAATGTCTGGGATTACACCACCTCTCACTCATAAACTGAAATAGAAAAAAATACTGAGATGATGATGTTTAGGATAGACCTGTATTAAATTAACACAATCACAAACCAAACTAACAATATATTCATTTTCTTTAGACAGCACAAAACAAACTTTATTAGCATTTATTAACAATTAATTTGTGTAACTGTGGACACAACAGGAGGTGCAACAAGCATTATTGGGCTACAGAAATTAAACAAAATGCCGCTTCTTATAGAATTAACTGCAGAATAAAACATCACCAAGGCAGGTAACATGGACATTTATAAACATTAGAAATTCCACAGAATGTGCAAAGCTGTCATCAAAGCAAAAGGTGGCTATTTTGAAGAATCTAAAATATGAAACGTATTTTGGTTTGTTAAACATTTTTTTTGTTTACTACATAGTTCCATATGTGCTCCTTCATAGCTTTGATGTCTTTAATATTAATCTACAATGTAGAAAATAATAAAAATAAAGAAAAACCATTGAATGAGAAGGTGTGTCCAAACTTTTTACTGATACTGTACACTCTGTTGCGGGTGTCGTGGCTCACCTGCTATGTTGCAAGGCTGCGTCTTACCACAGACCGTGTTTCGAATCCACCCTTTCCTGCATGTTGTCCCCTGTTTTTCTGGTCTATCATTCAGCTATCATTGTCTTAATAAAGCAGAATTACCAAAAATATAAACTCTTAAAATATATGTACCCTCTTGATTTGTACCAGCATAACATTACTATTACTTACAACTACTTCCTAAATGAATTATATATGATAATAAACTTTCTCTAATGTTTTTTCACACTATTTTAACATGTTTTACTATTTCAATATTACATTATTAATATTATACATTTTTTTAATGTTGTCTGAGGCAAAAGTCAAGGTTAATTTTTCATTCGAAGTCAGAGGCATCTAGTTTCAAAGTGGTAAATTGGCATAAAAGTCCAAAATTAGAGCTGCTGATTAGTTTCTTTTTAAACCAACAAGTTAACAAATAATGTTAACCAATGTGTATGTGTATTTTTTGCATGCATTTAAGGTCTGTCTCCACCCGTGAAGAAGGCAGAACTAGACAGTCCCTCTCCCCAGGAAGACTCACCAAGACTGGGCTCCTTCACACAGCACCACAGGCCAGTCATAGCCGTTCACAGTGGTCAGTAACACACACACACACACACACAATTTACTCCTATAAGGGGAACACAAAATGCCATTTAGTGTATTGTTTCATCTCTCCTCTCTGCGCTCATCTCTCCCTCCGTCCAGGTCTGTCTCGAAGTCCCCACCCCTCCTCATCTCTTCATTTCCCATCCTCCTCCTACTTCCCCCATGGAGCAATCCGCTATCCTCCTCACCTGGCCCAGGACCCCCTAAAAGATCTGGTCTCATTGGCCTGCGACCCTGCCAATCAAACCCCCAGCTCAGTAAGTATCACCAGTCAAAAGGTCAGCTCTAAGATAAGTACATCACAAGGTTCCAAGTGTTTCCTTTTCTAACACCTCTAATCTAGGTTTCTAGTAATAGTGCCATAGTGCCAGCAGTTTCACACCTGTAGTTTTGGGGAAAGAAGAATAATACCAGCAGCAGTTTAAAGCTGCAGATGTAGACACCAATGTGTGTAATCTACAAAGAAAGTAAAATCTGCTACAATTTTGATAGAAGCCAAAGCATCATAATAAACTTTAACCATGTAGGTTAAAGGTTGGGTTTGGTGCTGAATAGCTGAATTATCAACTTATATTGAACTCATATTTTGATTCATATTCATATTTATGATTTTGACTTGCAAAGCTTACTTTGATCTTATATTTTTTCATACTATGTTTAATGCCATGCACCTATATACCAAGGTAAATTCCTTGTATGTGAAAACATACTTTGTAATAAATCTATATCTGATTCTGTTTCTGATTGAAAACTGACATACGAGCTGTTAATTGGTAGAACAGACTGACAGATACTAACTGGAAAAAAACTCTTGTTTCATGTGCCTAACAAAACCTGATGTTTGCTAGAAAGTGAAAGAAATCACAAATTCGCTCGCAAAAATCTTAAAAATTGGAAAATTTACGTTTTGCAACCAAAAACTGAATTGTATTTCTGTTTGAGTATTATTGACTATCTGTACTGAGGTTAGTCTGGAGGTTAGTGTGGCACAACAATTTGTATTTTTAATATTTTATTAGCTAACAGATGGTACAAGTTTTAAAACTGTAAACAAACAAACATGCACACACACACAAACAAACAAAGAAAGAGAGAGAGGGAGAGTGAAGAAACGGCAATGCTTAGAACTAAGAAACTGTGAACAATATCTGCAGCAGCTAATACTTGACTGTTGAGACAACATCAAAATGTCAGCTGGCACTTACAGACCTAGTCAGACAAAGACCAAACAGCTCTCCCTTGTAGAGAATCTGAAGTCTGCTAAAGGGGAATTACTGTTTGTGACAAGTCATTATATACATAATGTGCTAGTCAGTAGCACCTACTTTTTTAACACACTGGATGTGCACAGTGCGATGCATGTGTTACCATTCCCCGTCAGTTCCTGTCTACACATAACTATAGTTTTATGTTTGCGTTAGAGTTGCAAAAATGATAAAAGGCTTTTAGCCTCGGAGTACAAATACATAAAAAACATGTTCGACTACACTGAACAACTGTATAGTTAAAGGCATGGCAGCATTGCAGCACATGTTAAATATGAGCATATTTAGTTGTCTGCCTTTCTGATATTTCCAGCTGAATGGCAGCAACCAGGTGAAAGTGCCCAGTCATTACATCTCATCTCAGATGCTGGCACCCCCTGGACCAGCAGCCTCCCTTGCTCCCCCCCAGTCCTCCCTCCCCAGGCCGACACTGCCTGCAGAGTCAAAGGCCACTACCACCTCCTCTGATGGAGGAGCGAACTCTCCCACTTCACCCAGTAAGTGGTCAAACGCTAACAAAGTGCCATTGACAGTATTATTTTGTGACATGACACATACATATTTACATAACCTTCCAATGAAATGGAGGTCCAGAAGAAAGATAACACAAACCCACACTGGTGGGTATTCCAGACTAACAGTTTCAGATACTGTGTATATAAAATGTGAACAAAGACATTAACAACAGAAGGTCGAGGGCAATAGTATTAGAAAACTGCCAACATATGTGTGTATTGCCTTGATTACTCATTTAACACTGGAAGAGGAGTATTATTAGTGTTATTGTCAACAAATCACATGAAGCCCTAATCAACCCAACAATGAATTGGTCCTACTAACAGGTATTGTGTCTGTATCCACAGTTTGATATATAGTTAATAGCATAGAAATCAATTGTTGTCCACAAACTATTAAAAGCATACACAAGCCATACCAATGCTCTGGGTGGCATGTTAACATGTGACATATTGTACTGTGTTTTTCCTCTCAGCTCAACAAACTAAGAAATTAGTGTCAACACAGAACTACATCCCAGAGTATGTTCTTGTGACATCTGCCTTACACACTCTACACGGATGTAAACTGTAGTTGTGGAGTGGTTTCAAAATAAAGTATGCCCTTTGATTGTCACAGCCACCAATTTAGTGATGAACTTTTTATGTAAATCTTTTCTATCTGCACCAAGTCTGTAAAGGACTCATTTAATGATTGACTGTATACACAGTAAATTGACTGTATACACAGTAAATCATTACTGGCAAGATTTACTTAGAAACTGGCTTACCACAAATATGTGCTATGGTCAGCTTTGGAATTGGTCCACATTAGAAAATATGTCTCGAAATTATAATATTACAATTGAATAGACAAGAAGTTAAAAACAAACCTTTATGGGAAATTAAAAAAGATATGGATTAAGATGCTTCTTATACCTTTGTGCGAAGTGCAAATGTCCGAATTTCCCCACTGAGGGATGAATAAAGGTATATCTTATCTTATACCTTTGAAACTGAGCCCAGGTTGCAATCACATTAAAATATCCCTAATAATCTAGATGTCGTTACCATGCATTTAGTTGACTACTATTATGGTATAGACTGATACAGTATAGACTGAGTGAAAAATATACAAGATAAATAATTGTTGATTGTGAAGTGAACTTATTTCCCACCAGTGATCATATGGAGAGCAGAGTTAGAGTTGTACAGTTATTTCAGAAAGGATAAACCAGTGACTCATTCAGGACAATTTGATGCTTTTTGTAGCTCCTTAGTGATATGGAAAGATGTTGACAGATTTTGTTAATAGTGCTGCCGCATGCAACTTTACAAATAACATGGAATTATGATAGACATTATGAGACTGATGTTGTCACCGCAAACACCCTCAGCATACTCGGCCCCTGGGACTCCCCCTACCAATCGCACCTCCTTCGTTGGAGTCACCCCTCGAGACCCAGGTGGACTCTACCAAGCCCAGGTTAGTATTCATTTGACGTTGTCAAGCTAAATTTAGTTTAGATTCAGTTGACCCTACAAAACCCAGATTATTGGAGGGTTGTGAGCCTTCAGGATCCGTTAAGAAAACAAATGACTCCCCACTTACTCGTAGTGGTATCTAACCATTTGGTAAGGTTTCAGTATACTTTAACCACCTCTGAGACTTCTGCCAATCTCGAAATACAAGGTGAAAGAAGTGAATAACATTTGGTTTGTGGAGCTCAAAGCCTTGATTATTTTACTATATTTTAACATAGTAAAAGTCAGTTAAACCAAACCATTACATCTCAGTCAAATTTTGTTTCTCTGTTTGTGCTATATTAGGATGACTGAATATGCTTTCATGTGTCTGCTCTAGAGTTGTAAGCCACTCTTTAATTCATATTTTGCTTTTTTCAAAAAGTTACGTTTCTGAAATCATCCATGGGAAATTACACCGTCTCCTTTTACTGACAGTATCAGTATAATAGCTTTCAATAGCAAGTCCTCTGTAGTTTTAATACCCTGTCAAGGATCAAATTTGACAAACTCAACACATAAAACCTAGAATCTATCTGGAATTAAAATATAGGTTGGCAGATGAATATTGCCAGAGACTATCCCTGACATCTTCAGTCCACAAATACAGTCACAAAAGCCTAAGCTTTGAAAACCTTGTCTTAGTCAGGCAGCTGTAAGGGAGGTAAGCGGGTCAGTAATCGACAGGTTACATGTGTATGGGTGTAGTTCTAGGGTGGTAGAGAAGTAGGTGGCTACATTTGGTATGCAGTGAAGGTGGCAGGTACAGAAACAGGTGAGTAATTTAGGTATTTAGAAACATAACTACATAAAGAGGAGAACTGGTTGTTTTGTGTTAACTTTTGATTGTATTGTTGCTGCTGCATTGAAGTGCCTCTACTCCAGAAACAGTTCAGCTAATACTGCGGAGCCAAAAGTCCTGTCTCTACCTGTCTTTGTCTCTCTCTCTCTCTCTCTCGCTGTCTGTCTCAGTGCATTTCTGAAGTTTGTCACCACTAAATACATTCTTAGCGGTGTGTAATGACAACTAGGTTGTTAGTGATATTTAATGTGATTGAAATCCAGTCTCAGTTTCAAATGTGCACATAATAGTGATACATGTCAAAATTAACAGGAGAAGAAATAATGTTGCAAATAACAGCTTGCAAGTTTGGTGAAACAGGATTAAGACTGCATCAAAAGAGCAGCTTCTCAATCCAATTCAATCCAACAAAAAAACAAATGGAAAGTTTGTTTTTGACAGAGTATAAGGCTTGCAGGTTCATTGCATGTCACACTCAGATGGGTCTAAAAAGTCTTGGTTGCAATCTGTGTCACACTGATACGACTGTTTAGTTATGAGGCAGGCTGTATTAGTGCTGTATGTATTAAATAACATAAAATTATAAAAATAAAATAATCAAGTCAAGTATAAGTACCTCAGCACTGCACAGAAGTGCAGTACTTGGGTAAATATACTTAGTTACATTCCACCACTGTGGTATGAATGTCTGGTGAGTGGTAATTAACTCAAATTATCTACTGCATTTGCATTGCTCTCCTGTTTAAAAAAATGCAGTAAAAACAAGCTTCATAACTCTGGTATTTTGGATTGATTCAAAAATTGCGCTTAGTATGCTGTAGCTAATTACATACCCGAGTGGTATCTACAGGTGCTGCATATTCTAGATTCACAATGTTGGGGTTGGCCAGTGTATTCTGCATCAATCCATGCCATATTCAGATGGTTTACTCTGTCTGTAGGGCCACTTATTTAAAATTTGGTCTCTGAAGCTGTAAATGAGCTGTCAGTGGACATGTCTCACAGTTAGATGTATGAGTTTTTGTCTTACATTTGTTAACTTTCAACTGGGTAAGCCCAAAATTACAGTGTGTAAGGGACCTTAAAATGTTACAGAAAGTTAGAATTTGTCACACCTTGTGCAGTTAAAAGTTCAATGTGATTGACTGCCTTGACATGACATTTGATTGGTGTCTACATCAATCATTACAGTTTGGGTTGAGGGGCGACCATCATGAGCTCAGGAATTAGTTCTAGAAAGTCTGTTGGTTTGCCACCAGACCTAATTGTAAACAATCAAGATCAGCACTGATCAGTATCAGTATCAGTAGTGATTGCTGTAAATAGCCAGTTGTGGGGGCTGAGGCTAATGGCTGATGAGCTGACTAGACATAGCTGGGTGATTAGACACCTGGGTGGACGACAGAGGAGTTAGAAGACAGCTGTGAAGTTCACACAGCACAAATCTTTAAAGTGGGTGAAAAATCTGACTAAAACAGACTTTCAGTTTACTATTGCTATTGACTGAGGTAAATGAGCAAAGTTATTTTGTCTTTTAAAATCTTTGCAATCAATCGCAGTATTTGTGTTATTGTAAATTTGCTGTGGTGATGTGTTCAAAATTGTTTGAAATATCCTGATCAAGGGTTAAAGTTGTTTTAGATATAAATGTATGTATAAACTAATGTACAGTGTGCCATTTACACATGTTTAATTAACAATGTTTGATTCAGTATCATCAAAAAAGTCTTGTGTGAGAGACAAATGTAGGCTGAGGTTATATATTTATTATCTGACTCATTTCAAAGTAAATTTTAATTGTGTGTTTGTCTTTGTTCCAGTCTTGGTATCTTGGCAACTGAGTGAACTCTGGAGGAAAGGTGATTGTCTTGGCAGTACTGTCCTGGAAGAAAGGAAACAATGTTGTCAAGATATTGCCAGAGGAAAAATATATTCAGCTTTGTAGAAGCATAACAATGTGGTCATACACATATATATATATATAAATATACAGTGTAATATATTTATATACTGTATATGTATATACCCAGAAGAGACAGCTTGGATGGATGGAAGAAGGATGCTGCTTTCACTCAGCCATTTTGCAGCCACAGAATGAACTACGCTATATGACACTAAATGGTTCTCACAAATGGCCACTGGCATGAGTTGATTTTCAAGTCAAAGTAATAGAATGATGCAGATGTCTGGTTGGTCCAGATGAACTGCAGATCAGAACCAGGCCTCAACACATCAGATCTAAAAGCCTGTAACCTAACTGTATCCCCAGGATGAGGCCTGTATCCTTGGGATGGATGTCAGCCTTTTATCCCTGTACCCTGGGTCTTTACACTAAATCTAGTATAAGACCTCCTCCCTGGGACAGACATAGACCTCATCCCCCTCAACACCCAGAATGCCCCTCTCCACTGCAGGTGCTTATAATATATGCAAATAAGCCTCCCTTATTTCCTGAACCAACTAGAAAGAGATCTTGTTAATATGTAATGTTTCTTTGCACTTTTTAATGTTCTTGATATGTCTGAAGAAAATGAAGAGTTGAAACAGTGCAGTTTTTCCTCTTTTTCCACCAAAAGACAGAGGCTTTGTCTTTTTTATTGACAATCATCAGCCTGAAACCATTAAGTTACTTTGCTAAGCTCATGTTTTTAAGACTGTTTGATTGTGCTTTTTTATCAGAAAACAATGAGTAATAGTGGAATATAGGAGCTATATTTCACACAGTGCTACAGTTGGACACCAGTATAGGCCCAGTGCTACTGGTGTCAGAAGTCTTTAGAAGAGGACATCTTTTTACATGAATATCCAGCTGCTTTCTTCCCTTCAGATGCTGTTCAATTTATCATGACAGTACTTATCCAAACAGCCAAAGGTGCAGTGTTCGGAGGAGACATGCACATGCCACGAGCAAACGGCTCATTAGAACTGAGAAAACGCAAAGACACACTAAAGTCAGGATGTGGTGGCAGCACTCAGTGTGTTTGAAACTGTAGCATGGTGTGGTGAGGTTGTGTGTGTATCAGAATGAGAATATGGTTCTTGCATTTCCACACTCTTCCCTGATCGGTTTTAAGGAGATGTTGCATAGATTGTGTTTGTGTTTCAGAAATTACAGTGGTGAGGTTTGTCCTTGTATGTAGGCAGATTAGAAATAGACATAACAGGCATTGCACTATTCTCAAGTTGAAATTTGTTTTTGAGAAAGGTGTGATGATATGACATGTTACCATCCTGGCTGTAGTGTGTTTTTCTTGAAGTTGTCAATGGTCATGTACATACTGACATGACCTGAGCACAAAATTCAGGTTTCTTGTCCATCTCTAGAATGAGTGGTCATCTAGAAAGTGTCCCAGACAGCTCTGGCACTGTACTAGCTCAACCCAAACCAACCTCAACAATCTGTGGAGGAACAGTAGTGGTTGGAGTTTAGGCATGGGTAAACTGGAGGGAGATAGATTAAGGGAAGAGGGAACAGCAAGTTCCAGGCAGTGCCAGGGTTGGTTTCAAGTCCTTGATGGTTTACCACTGGCAACAAATCAAGCATTTAAAACAAGTCATGAGCTTGTTTTTTGTGTCTAACCTTGATACATGCATTATGACAGTGCTTTTGTGAAGCAAAGCAATATTCTCTTGTGGCTGGCTTTTCATAGCTTCATTTAGTCACTAATATGTTGAAAAGCATTTATTAGGTAAAAATCTTACATGCTGCATTTTAAGTTTGATCCTCTTAAACATTTGACAAGGTTAGCATTTAATAGAATAAGAGCAGACTAAGAACTAACTAAGAGTGAGATATGAGGTCAAGGAATAACAACAACTCACTCTGCATATGTGTTGTTGTCAAAGAGCTGAATGCAGAAGCAGAATAAAATCCAGAGTCAGACTTATCACTATATATATGTGTGTGTGTGTGTGTCTATATATATATATATATATATATATATATATATATATATGTATAATTTAAGGGACTAATTTTATAATTAGTGCAATATTTTAATCTTCTTTGCAACTATAAAGCAGTCTATATAAATTTGTTGTGTGGATGTGTGGATGGATCAGGGTGTGATCAGATTGAATGGCAATTTCACCTTGTATTATTCACATAAATTTGACAGCTGGAGTGTTTCTGCAGTCCACATGCATTACTCCACAATTTGGTGACTTGTGTATAGTTGAGGAAAGTCAAAATATGTAGTACTGCAGTGTATCTTGAAATGTATTTTCCTGATCCCATAGGTGTTTCTTCATTTGCCTGGAATGATAAAATGTTTTCCAAGGCCAAGGATCACAAAAATACCTTTAAATATTCAACCTGCTGTAGTTACTTTTTTACTTAAGGTTCACAGAGTAATATTCAGAACTCATGGTGAGGTCACAAATAGGGCTACTAAAACAGCCAGTGTACGAACTGAAGAGTAACGCTTTAATGTCCAGGAGGGGCAATGTGGCTTGTACACCACACCCTAACCCTATCCATGTGTGTGGAGAGTGTGTGTGCTCATACTCAAAACTTATGAGGAACTCCAATGGAGTCTGATATTTCTCTCTTTTTTCCCCTTGCATATTTGCGTTTATAAATTTTAGTGTCAAATAATGTTGTGTAAGTGAGATTTTCTTTTGGGTTTTTTTGATGAAGGTGAAACATTTTGAACTCCCACATGATTTTGTGCCCCTAGAATTAACGTCTTTTCAGCCCACTTTTGTTTATCTACTGACTCTGTATACAGTCAGGCTGTGTTTAAAATGTGCTTTGCATTCAGTCTGAACACAGGTATCCATGTCGTTTTCCTTTCCCAGGGTTTGGGGTTAAAGCTGACAGCAGTCAGTGCCTACAAGGGTGTCCGATTTTGTATTTAGGGTGCTGATATTAGCTGAGTGTTGGCAGGGCAAGGTTTAAGGTTTGGTTAAAGGTGACTTAAAGTTGATGTATACTGCATGGTGCTGCCCTGGTTGCTGTGCTGACCTAATGAATGCATGGCTCAAACTGATGATACCTCTTCCTCTCTATCCTGCTCTTCCTCCTCCTTACCCTGATCCTCCTCCTCCCTTTCCTCCCTCTATACTCTGTACTACATCAGAGGGCAGCGGATGGAAGGGCTGTCTATTTCTTTAAATTTTAACAATAGCCCTGTTGTAAAAATTTCTATTTTGCACGATATTTCATAAAACACATGATGTGCCTTGCATTTAGTTAAAAACAGTAATACTTTATGGGAAAGTGAGCACACTTTTCATGGTACAGCTGGAAGCATAAAAAACACAAAAAAAAGCTGCATGTGTGATTGCTTGACATTAATCAGTGTAGCAGGTACATAGTTTTAGGTTAAACTGTGGCAGTGTATTAACTGCCAGCTGAGATACTAGCTTGAGTATAAGCTCAATAAAAGCCAAAATCAGCTTCAGCAGAGGCTGGGACAACACTTATTCTCTAATACCATTCAACTAAAGGCATAGCAAATTTGAAAGGAACAGTCTGACATTTTGGGAAATACACTTGTTTGCTGACATACTCATGAGGAGGGCAATAACTTTTCTATCCCACAGTCCAGTGGCCTATAGACACTCAGCCTACTAGGCGCACAGTGCAGACATGTTTAGCCTAACTTTGTGCTAAGTTTAGCTTAACACATCCCAGCCCTTTTTACATTGCTTTCAACCACATCTCACAGGTTTCATCAGCTGATTGAGCTCATCCCAGGACATATAAAAAGAAAGCAAAGGTGTACTTTCTTAATCCCTCAAAGTGAAAGTCAATGAAGTATGGTCACATGATAACATTTAGGGGAGATCTAAACCCCTATCGCTGGTTTCGCCCTCAAGATCCAAACACCTGTTATCACTTAACTGACTTTCTATAGTTGATTTGATCATGTGACAAGTGAATCACCTCCATGACAGCTGAGCAAACTCAGACTGTGAGAAAGCTTTGAAAGAACTACATGGACATTGAGATAAGATTATTTTGTCAAACTACTGTTTCCAAGGTCAAGAGTGAACTGCACACATACGTAAATACAGTATGTTGTCATATTATTCTTGGTAAAACTAGAACTCTAGTTCCCAAATTGTTGGACTGTTCCTTTAAGGCTTATTTTTCAGTTACATCATTTGCCATAACCAGGTGTTGATTGCAGTTATAGAGCGGATCGCGTTCAGTGGTTCTGCTGTTGCTTGGTGTGTGTGGACCAGGGTTAATAGACACTGACAGTGTTGCTGTGTGTGACACATCACTTACACAGTGTTGAAAATGAAATGTGTGTGGTTCCAAAATGTGGACACCAGTGCATGATAAATGAAACACTGCTTTAGTTTATGGTTACAGTAGGGCTACCTTGGATCGGAAAATGCCAATTTGCAAAAGCAAAAATATTGGTTCTGAAAGTAAAGTCTGGATGTACGTCCTGCCTAAATGTTCACAATACAAACAACATTTTCAGAGAAACTGCTCAGTCTTCATCCTGCTTTAATACCCAGTGTTAAATATATGCAAACACATTTGATCATATTTATTGCAGGGAAATATCTTAGACTATATTGTGAATATTTTGTCAGGCATTTAGCCAATGTGGCCAAGCCACATCAATCCCATCTTTTGGAAACAGGTTTAGGTTTTGGCTTCAAACTCAGCAGCTCTATGATTGGCCATTAGAACCCGTCCATTTGCCTGTTTAATGATTTTGACCATGTGACAAGATGTTTCAAAATGCCATCATTTCTTTGAGTTTTATATGGATGCATGCACTTAACACTATTCTTACTCAGCTTGGGTTTCAGATTAGTTTTAAGTTATTTCTTGAGTTGTTATTATTATGTTGCTTGTAGAATTATAGTTTTGAACACAGCAGTGTGTATAAAAACATGTACAACATGGTTATGTACAAGTTATGCAGGATGTATAGAATGCTTAAGTCTGTCGTGTTTGTGCATTTCAGTTTGGCTGCTGATGCTCGCCAAGCTGCAGTGTAAGTGACCCATGAAATGGGAGAAATTGTGGGTAGGTTGGTGGTAAAGTTTAGCAATGTGAGGGGTGATGAATGATGATGGGTGAAAATGGTATTGAGAGAGAGAGAGAGAATTTTGGAAATTATGTTAAATTAGGATAAACTAGAATGTACTCAAAGCGTGCATACCTTTGTTAAGGCTGCACAAAACTCTAAATGTGACTCTAAATGATAAACATTAAAATAACATAAAAATCTGCAACTGGAAGTACACAGTTATAAAAACTGATGTCATGCTGATTAGTGGTTGGCATTGTTAGAATATCTAAATCTCGTTATGAAATACTGGAGCTTTGTGTGGGATGAACTGTGCAAAAAAACATGCTGAGTTATGACCAATTAAATGCTGCTGTTTGCTGTAGTACCACGCATATGGTAAATGTCCCTAAAATTTGCAGAATTGCTGAGTTTGTGGTTAGATTAAGAAAGTTTATGTCAAAAAGGCCAGATCATGTGGCGTATCAACAACCAACTGAATATCACATCCCAAATCATCACAAATTTGGTGAAAATGAAATGAAATAGGGGAGCGGTAAGTGTTTTACCAAATCTTAGATAGAAATAGACAGAGACAATACTGTTATTAGATATGTCAGGAAGTTAAGAGTAGAGGTCTTCACCATTCCAAATGTTCCAAAACAATCCAAAATGGACCCAACGACAGTCAGACCTGGTCTGAATTGATACAAGAATAATTAGATCTGATCCAAAATGTGGTGGACCTGAGCAGCAAGAACAGTAACACTGGCAACAGTACCAGTTAAACAAAAGAGTAATATGTGACATTTATCTTGCACTTCACCCCCTCTGTCTGCTTAAAAAACACATTTTTCTCCTGTAAAATGATGATGATAACGCACCACATGATCAAAGCTGATGTAGAGACTGTTTGGATCACTCAGGTATTAGACATACTGACACACATACATGAGACCAACAGCAAAAAAGATCTGACTGAATTAGGTCCTGTGTCATGTCTTGGATGTTTGCAACTGAGTGGACCCATGAATACCACTCTTAAGGAGTTCTGTCATAAATTAGGAGCCAAAGTGAAACACGCTTTTACAAATGTCCACATGATGGCGCTATACATAACAAATACATACCTGAAACTAACATTTGCCTCTTTCTTGTTTCTTCAATATCGTATCTGACTATGATTCAATCAGGTGTGATGTGTCTATAATTAGCTATTGATTACCTATTAGCAAATGCACTACAGGCCCTCTGGGCCCACAGACAGAAAACGATATGTCACTTTTAGATTAAAATAAGGATGGACAGATTGAAGGACAACTTCTCTAGTTTGATCACTGCAGTTAAAGTTGAAGGGGTTGGACACAATAAAACCAAAACCAGTCCAATATAATACTGCACACAAGTGCACAAGTACTGTAAAATGTGCAAAGGGAATGTAAATTAGGGCCGATGTAGTGGATTACAGAAATCTGTAGTGGCTTTGTGGTTGTTGTGTGTTCTCCAGCTGATGACCAAGATTACTGTGTACATTGTACTTTGGGAATCTTATTAGTGCTTTGTATTGTCTACCATAAATTCTATCTGTTGTCAAGATAAAAGCAAACCTGAACCTGTAAAGGTGATGTGTGGACTTTTTAAAGGCAGATCTCTTAAAATTAGTGTATTTTCTAAGTTTGGTCATATTTTGTATTTATCACTCCTAGCTGTCAGAAGAGATTTGATTCTATGTTGAAGCCGGTTATGAAGTGTAATTTCTCTTCATTTCCATTCTGCTCTACTTTTTCTCTTTCACTGACTACCAGTCTGTCAACAGAAAATGCACAAAGCCAAATAGCTTATCTACATAACACCAGCCAGCTGAGTGAAAGACTAACTCACCATGTTCTGAATAAGTGTCAACTGTTGTGGCTCAGGTCAGTGTTTTAAGCTTGTGCAGTGTGATGTGATGTTTCTTCATCCCATTCTACAAAATGTACTAAATGAGGACATTCGATTATTATAAATAAAGTATCACCACCAAGCCAAAATGCAACAAGACATACATATCAAGCCCACTCAAATAAAGTAAAATACCATGCAGCTCTTAATACCTATGGTATCACTGTTGCCAATCAAAGTGGAGATTTCTTTTTGCAGAAGTTTTGCAGAATTGAGGAATCAACAATAATCAGCTTCAGTGTGTTTCAGGATATCTGGTTGATGAGGTGAGGTGAGAATAAGTGAGTGTACATCACAAAACTGAACTCGGAGACAAAATAGTGCACATCAATTTAGCTTCTCATCCAACACTCTCATGAGGTCAAAAAACATTTGAATGCACAACTTATCACTTTCTCTGCTCTACTTAAATAAACCAGCAGATCAACAGCATGGAATCTGAAATAAGACAACCAAAAAACAAACAAACCAAAATTTCAATAAGCAGTGCCTATCATTTTACTGCTAGTTTAAAGGATTTTATAAACTGTGCTTTGCAGTACATGTGTTCAAATACAACATGCTTGTGTGACACTTGCCTGAGTGGCTGATGCTCAGTATTGACAGCATTAGCAGCCCTGGCCAGTGGATGGGTCGTGCAGGTCCTGAGTTGACAAGCAATAAACAACCTAGAGAATTGAAGAAAATCTAGAGGAACACTGACAGATCTGTTTTTGGGGGAAATTTATGCTCAATTGATTCCAGGTTCATGGTTCTTCATTTTAGGTTGTATTGTGTCCTGGGACTTAAGAGGCTTTGTCCTATTTTTGGCTACTTTCAAGGCTGTCACATTCCAAATGCAGCTGAATACTGTGGTGATACTACTTTACCAAAAGGTCCTAAAAATTGTGAATGGTTACCAAAGACATATGTATTAATACTTAAATTTCTCTCTCTCTCACACACACACACAAACTTACTTATGTCACTTTTGGGGAATTTACATAGACTTACATTCATTTCCTGGAGACTAACCTGAAGGACTACCTGACCTTACCCTAAGCCTAACCTTAACCTAACCTTAACGTAACAATAACCTTAACTGTTGACCTAAAAATCACAGTTTTCCAAATTGAGGACACCACTTTTTGTCCCCAATTGCACCGCTGTCCCGAATCAACTGGTCTTGAGTCTCGTGTATATCCCCAATTTTGACATAAGTGAACCCATAGATGTGTGTGTAGAAAGTATCTAAATCTTATTCTGATCCAGTGTCTTAATGAAAATTTCCTTTGTCTGCTTTATCTATAACTACGCATACAGACCTCATAGGCCTTTTTCACAGAAAACATTTTGACATGTCACAGTTGGAAAAGTACAGGTATAACTAATAAAAAAATTAAAGCTTAATTCCATTTAGCTGCTTCAGTTTCAGGGTCCTGTATTGTGCATGCTGGCTCTCTGTCAAACTGTCATGGCTTTCTCACGTGAAGAACAGAGACATTGTTATTTATTTCTAATAGTATTAGTAACCACTATGATTTTCCAACTATGAAAAGTCAATATGTCTGATATGGAAAAGGCCTGTTGCTGAATAACTATATCAGGAGCTTATTGGTATATAACAAATCATTAATCACTGCATCATTATTACACACATTTTAATTACTGTTGTAACTGTGGTAATATATACTGAGTTGCTACTTGCAATGTATCATTTCTTGATCATTAATTCACCATTAATATTTTTTTTATTTTTATATGTTTTTAAAGAGAAGGCACCATTTGATCATGACTGAAGCAACTCTGTCCCACCTTTATTTACATGTTGAACAATTTTCAGTCAACAATTTGGCAAGGACTACATCTTTAGCAACTTCGCAAATTAGGCTTTTGAGATGG
This sequence comes from Holacanthus passer, assembly GCA_025331565.1. Lineage (NCBI taxonomy): Eukaryota > Metazoa > Chordata > Actinopteri > Pomacanthidae > Holacanthus > Holacanthus passer. The sequence goes on from JAFREQ010000059.1 coordinate 1,885,386, forward strand.
ATTGAAAACAATACACTCCCCATAGTGTCACTGTTAATAAATTCCCCAAGGACATCTTTTGACCATTTTCATACTGTCTTTGTGGTATGTAACATATACCGTAAATGATAGATCAGAAGACAACTGAGGGTATCTGAGATTCTGCTACTGTTTTGAAGGAACTGACCAGTGCTTAGTATCGGTCCGTTGTGTTGAATTCAGTGCACATTTACATCTTAATCTTAATTTCATGAATCATATTTATTGGGAAACAATAATGTATGCCAAGTCACAGCTCAGTATTATGCACTACATAACTTGAGCGACAAATAAATTAATATTTGTAGATTAATATCTACGTAATAAAGATGCAGTGTTTAGTTATTGATATGTACTGTTTGCCTTTGATTCAGCATTGTTTCAACATTTGAGTTATTCAGGAACAATTTGTTAAGTAAGTACTGTATCTATGCATAGTGGTTCATTAACATCAAGAATTTATTATCTACTTTAGAAGCCTTGATTAATTCAGGGGCTATTAGTTAACTATGCATTAGCATTTCCTTATTTTATCCATACCAGTCCATACTACCATGTCTTTATTATGCCTAATTTGGAGCTAGTTTGTACCATGCAGTTTTCAGTATCCCCAGTATGAAGTAACCATTGAATCCACTTGATATCTACTCAAAACACTGAGTTGGAAGTGTTCACATATTTTAACTTATAGTTTTGTCTTGCTGGCAGGTTGACAAATCAAAAATCTTACTTACTTTTGTGGAAATATGCACTGTAGGAATGATGAGTTTCTATAAAAGTACACTGTCAAAGATCTTCGAAATTTGTTGACTACATGTTGACTAAGGTGTTGTTATTTACTGGGATAGATTTAAGTGTTCTGTTGCCTCTAGATTTTTCTTTACTCTATGGTACAAACCAAGTGCTGTTCTGACCACTCTTAGCATTGTTAGCAGAGAATAACCAAACAGTATTTCTGGACAACTTCTGTTGAGATGCATCATATCAGAATCATAACTGCTTTCTGAAGCTTTTGATTGTGATTGGCAGGTTAGTATTGTAAGCAGTTATAAGTCACTCAATACACTCAACTAACTAAATCGTGGTACTGCTGGTGGTGATTTGTGTTTGTTAGCTTAGCAGCTGCAGTTAAACAGATCTTTAGCTGCTATGTGAGGAACAGAGTGACTGTTGGATATCTAAAAAAATACGTTTTTGGGGATGTTTTCGTAGAGGACTCCTTTCTTTAAACTGTTAATGTTATTCAACACCCTACTGCTGCTGTTACCTGAAAACATTGTAACTCTAACATGTTTCTTTTTGCTGTTTCTTACATGAATTGCAAGTTTGCTTTTTGTAATTGCACTTCAAAACCATTTTTGTAATTCAGACTCATAGCAGTTGGAAAAACAGTTCTTAGTTACTGAAAATCAGATTTTGTAGAGCTACAAGTTTTCACTATGACTGATGCCATATTGATTCCTTTCTGTATCTACAGGTGCATTGCTTCTGCACACTGTTTACTCCATGTGCTGAAGACAGTTTATAATGAATGAAATAGTTGTTTCTCAGAGAACATTTTAATGCAGTCTCATATTTTAAGTTTTTTTTTTCACATACCTTTTCAGATATTATAGTAAAGGACTGCTTTGCTTGCTTCCAGATATATATCCCTTACATCAGAGAGAGCATAGGCATGATCAACTTTCATCAGTTATTGCATGACTACAATCCACACAGACCACAGTCCTTTTCGCATTAACTGCACATCAGGACATTATCTAGTTCATTTAGCTATTGGATAACAGCTGTATTTCCTCCAGTGCTGACACTAACCCTGGTCTGAGATGCTCACTGTGGAAAGGGCTGCTGCTCTGGACTGGTTGTAGTTTGTAGCTTTAACAAGAACCTTAAGTACTGTTTCCTTTGGATGTTTTTCAACTGAAGCAAATGTCAATAATTAACCTTTATTTGCATGATATAAACTGTTCCTCAAAGACAACATTTAGGCAGGGACAGGAAATGACACCAACAAAGCAGCATAGTTATGTCTTCACATGGTCACTGAAGTCATTGACCGACAGTTGTCAGTCAAGATTGGACTTCCTGTTCCTGCTTGAATGAATCATAGTTTGAGTAACAGCTGTCTGAACCGGTGTTTCTGACCGAATGTTATTCATCTGCTGTGGGGGATATTAACATCTTTGATAATATGTCATTATAACCATATATAGCCATTGCTATCAGCAAATGCTGATAAATTCATTACTGGAAATGAGTATGTTTCCCTATGCAAAAATATACCATTAATAAACAAACTATACCACAAACAGCCAACAGATGTGTTTATTCATTTCTTCCATATCTGCTCATATCAAGATGACTATGTAGAAAATAGCCCTGCATTAAAACAAAACAGAGGGCTACATTGGTATGGATTTGTTGCTTCAGGTACAGGTAAGACATGAAATACAATCCTGCAATGCAATTTGAGTAACGGATGGTTTATCAGATGCCAAAAAATTGCAACTTAGTTTATAATACTATGAGACAGTAAACGTTTTTTCTAATTTAATTGTTCTCTGTGTAGTTTACATTGTGCTGTTTTTGCGTTAATATGTGGTATTATAGTTCATTGTGCAGCAGAAAGGTAAGTGAGCAGAAGTGTAATGTAATGTAATGTAACTGAACTGTGAACTGATTCCAATAAAATTATGAATAAAACCCAGGAAGTGTTAGACGGTCTGATTAGTTTACAGTATTTTTGTTTACATATATAACTACAAGGAGAGATACAGTAATGCAAGCAGCAGAGAAAGAGGGACACTGTTTATCTGGAAAGTGTAAGGACAGTGAGATCAGTGACAGCACTGATAAGAAGCTGTATAATGTGCAACTTTATGGACTGCTGTTATTAGGTCTTCTTCTTCTTCTTCTGGCTCCCACAGTTTATGCTTACAACCCTGTCCCCACTAGTTCCTGTCCCGTATGCTTTTTACCAAACCAAACCAGGTGAATTTAGGTTTAAACACATAATTCAGGATACTGCACCTCCAACATGCAAACTTCAAAATAGAAGTACACAACATAATGTTAAACAGACCCACTTAATTTCATAGCAAGATAGTGCATCCAAACGTTATTGGACTCAAATACCTGGGCTCTGTATGTTAACTCAGCATCTTCTCTCTCTCTCGTAGTTTTGTGCTCTCTCATCTCTCTCCTCTCTGTTCCTGTCAATTTTGCAGGTGTATCTGGCTCTAGAGCTCCAGAGTCTCTCTCTCCCCCCTCTTTCTCCCTCTCTCTTTCAAGTCAAATGGTCAAGGCAAATGGTTGCCCACCTAGAGCCTGGTTCTGTTCCAAGGTTTCTTCCTGTTAAAAGTTTTTTCTCACTGCTGTTGCTTGCTCATGATGGGAATTGTTGGGTCTCTGTAAATAAAAGAGTACAATCTAGACTGACTCTATATGAAATGTGCCTTGAGATGACTTATTTTGTGATTTGGCGCTATATAAATAAAATGAATTGTATGTAACAGTTGCCATGAACAGATAGAACATGCTACAAAATATAAACATTCATCATAAAAGTTTCATGTTAAGGAAAGATAAGGTAAGATAAACCTTTATTTGTCCCACAGTGGAGAAAATCTTATTAATTCTTAATTCTTAAAAACCTTCACTTAACTGATCTCTGTCTTGAATTTTGTAAAAAAAACAAAGCCCTCTTTCTCATAATGGCTCCACAGTTCTCATGACCTGCATGAAGTGAAAATGTGGAATACTTTAAAACAGGTGGGTTTAAGACATTCCTAAATAATGAAATAGCATCTAAAAAAGCACAGGCAGCCGAAAAAAGCCAGAAATACAAAACAAGCAAACAAAAAAAGAGTGAGAAATGGGCCAGGAGTGTCAAATCCTTTTCATTAATTGACTGAAGCCTATGATCCATAGACAACAGAAGGTATCTCCCCTAGTGATTCTCTGCTAGACCTGAACTGCAAACAGAAATTTTTGCCATTTTTCTGATTTTCAATGCGTGACACACCTGACTTTGCCAGTCAAGAGAATCCCACTATTGATTTCTACAACTAAAACGTGTCACTGCCCAAATTATAGACTGCACATTACCACACCTATCAAACAGGGAATTTAATTATTTAAAACATTTCTTTAGGCTGTCAACTGCCTCCACATAAACAGCGTTGATAATATACACAAAGAGCACACAAGCGCACTAGCCTAACTAATTTTCAAGATCCAAGAAGATTCAAGAAGTTTTATTGTCATACATATAGTGAGAAACACAGCACCAAACAATGAAATTCTTGCTTTGTCTGTTCCCTTCACGCCAGTACAAAAATAGAAGGAATAAAGGTAATAAAAATAGCAACATAACGGACGGTGGAGGTGGAGGGGGAACTTTTTCAGCTGTAATGTCCTTTAAATCAGGGAAAACACCAGGAATAGATGGAATACCTGTTGAGTTTTACCAAAGATTTTTTGATCTGGTGAAAATACCATTGTTATCGTGCTTTATCTTCTCTTATAATGTAGGATATGTCTCAGACTCCCAGAAAGAAGGCATTATTTCACTGTTACTCAGACAGGAACCCAGTGGTCAATATAAGGACCCTATTAATTTAAAAATTGGAGACCTATAACACTTTAATGCTATCATATGAAGATACTTGCTAAATGTATAGCTAATAGATTAAAGAATGTTCTGGAAAATATTATTCACAAAAATCAATGTTTTTTTGCAAGGCAGATTTACTAGTAATAATATTAGACAATTATTAGAAATAATGGAAAACAATAAAATGAAAGAAGGAAAAGAAAAGGGAAAGATGAAAGAAAGCTGGATTAATATTTACTGCCGATTTTGAAAAAGCTTTTGATAAGATCCATTTAGATTTCTTAAAAGGTCTGAGTTTTTGTTTTACATCTGGAAGCTCTGTGTAGTGCTATTAAAGCCTCTACAATCCAAAAACTTTTTTTGAACAAAAACTTGTGTGAGAGTAAATCCCTGGAGAATACTCATTTATTATTTAAAAAACAGCTATATCCCTTCATACAGATTGTGCCAGAACATATACACCATGTCAATAATCTAATTAGAAATATACCTTTTTTTTTTAAAGGAAGCAATTCTGAATTGGCTATGTTTTCAGTTTTACCCCTCAGAAGATCGTGATGGAATATTGCAACAAATGATATGGTTAAATTCTAGGATACTAATTGAAAACAAGTTTGGGGTTTGGGGGATTGGGGGTTATGCTAATGCCCCTTGCTTTACAGTTTTTCTCCATTGGTTTGGCTCATTTCTTGAAACAGAAATTACATTCTCAAAACTCTAAGATCATTTGGCAAAACAGTCTTACAGTTCGGCACAACACCATGGTTCACTTGCAAAAGCTCATATCTCTCCCAAAACTGTTCACTCATGCTTCAAAACTAAATTCCTTTCCCATATAAATAGTCAGTGCCCCCAAAATGCAAAGATCCTTCTCAATTGCTTTGGCTCATTTCTTGAAACAGACCGGACGTTCTCAACACTCTTGGTGCTCTTGCCAAAATAACCTGGATGGTTCAGCACAACACCATGGTTCACCTGCAAAAGCTCATGTCTCTCCCAAAACAGTTCACTCATGTGTCAAAACTAAATTCCTTTCCCATATAAATAGTCAGTGCCCCCAAAATGCATTGTCTCTTTGGCATTGTGTAAGCACTGCAAGTCAAAATGTTTAGATGTTTTGTCACTGTGGCAGAGGACCATTGAAATATCCCTCATGTCCAGCTCTCAGTCTTAGCCCAGTCCTTCATTGACAACGGTTACTGTACTAGTTTTTTTGTCTAGCTAACAGAATACAATTGTGTATAAAACTGGAAAAAAAAAAATAGGATGTTACGGTCAGAGTAACCTCCAAGGTTTGACATCACACATTGCACTCATACTGCCAAGGAAAGTGGAACCATTATTATTCACACATATAAAGTACCTTCCACACATCAGAGCAAAAAGAAAATGTATACAGCATAATATACTGTAATATAAACACAGAAACAAAAAACAAGGAACATTATATGTAGCCTACAGCTGTAAATAAAGCTGGAGTTTCACAACTAACATTTCTTCACTGGTCGCTGTCCTCACCCTCCCTATTCATGGTATTATGTTCTTGACTAATTTTGACAATTGAACAGACTATTGTGCATGTGATGACTTATACAATGAAATGATGCTGACATGTTTTGGAGAGAACGACCATTAGACTGAGAATCAACAATCAAATTTCAACATTCCATACTAAGACATTTGCAATTTGATGAAATCAATGAGAAATTCAATTGTGTCGTGAACAATTGCCAAGTGGTTTGGAGGTTTGTCCATGTTATTTTGAGAATGTAATTTCTCTTTCAAGAAATGAGCCAAACCAATGGAGAAAAACTGTAATAAAGACAGATGGATCATGTCGACTAAAGACATGATCAACTATCAAATCATTCGCTAATATAGTTTTAGATGATAGAGATCTGATGTTTAAGAGTCCACATTTAATTATCCTGTTTTGTTGTACGATTGCTAGGGTGGTGCTTATTTTTTCTGTGCAGTTCCTCTTGTTTACTTTTGATTTTTAGTGGCTGGGAGGCAGACAGTCTCTATGGGGTTTTGGGTGAGTAACTGCTCTAATGGAAGTAAGATAAGAGATAAGAGAAGAACTTTATTAATCCCAAAGGAAATTCTTGTGCCAGAGTACTCCATAAATGACAGTAGCAAAAATACAAAATACAAAAAATACAAAATAGAACTATAGAGCATCAAAATAAATGAAGTATATACAATGCAAAGGGTCCAAGGAAGTATTGCACATGAACATAACATAGCACAACATAATAATGCATTTAAAATAGAAAAATAGACTATAACGATAGAATTTTGCATCCTAAAAATAATCATCCTAAAAAAGTCACGTGGAGATGTGGATGAACATTGTAAAGCGTATATGAACATAGCAAAGCTTATTGATGGTATGTGACGTTGCACATGGACATGAACATGGTACGTGAATAGTAATATCAGAAGTAATATACTTCAATTATTCTTCCTGCAGAAGGAGTTATACAGTCTGATGGCCACAGGTAGAAAATACCTCCTGTGGCGTTCTGTGGTGCACCTCGGTGGTGCAGAGTGCAGAGAAATGTGTGAATCAAGTTATTTAAAATGACACTATGCAGTATCACATCTGTATCCCATCCTTTTAAACCTTGCACCATTTTTCCTATCCCTGATTTAGTTTCTTTCTCCTCCTCTGTCAGGGCATGATGATGGCAGGGATTAGCTACTATGTTGAGTTTGCCCTTGTAGAGACCCATTGCCCAAGTGGATCCAGAATAACTCCTGAGGCAAACCCCTCAGCCTGACAGAGCTGAGAGCGACAGAGCATTGAACCTAACAGCGGCACTGGTAACGTGTTTCTTCATAAAGATTGAATACAACATACACCATGCTGCTGCCCAAAGTACTCACTAGAGCAAAAAATTCTTAAGATGGCACTGTTTGAGTGGCAGCCTGTTGGAGCAGTTTGCCTAACCTTCTGTGTATTTTGTGTTTTTTGGTGCATCTGTAGCGGGTACTTAAGATACAATATAAACTAATGCACTTTCAAATGTTAAATTTGTTGTAATAATATATGTTCATGTTACTACTGTTTTGGTATGTCTTATTTTGAAAGGAACTGAAGTTGACGTCAAGAGTAATGTCATGTCCGGTTGTAGTCGCCGTTAACGACTGACGCAAGTTATCTCTACCAATGTGCAGGGTTGTAACATTTGCGCTGTTTTTCAATTAATATATAAAAAGACTTGAGAACTGAACCGCCGCTGTTTTTTATGACTCAAGTTATCTTTGTAACTACTTTTATCTCAAGTAACACATCTAATCCACTTTATTCGTTCCCTCAGTAAACATTTCACTTATGAGTTTATGGTCTCCATTGCTAATCTACTAAAATACTGCAAATTTCCCCACTGAGGGATGAATAAAAGTATATCTTATCTTATACAGCATGATGTTGATTTGGTAAAACGAACCCATTTAAAGTAAAACAGGTAATAAATCAGAAGATACTTTTGTGGCATGGCAACCTGTGATTGACAAGCTCAAGGCTTCCAAACAATACTCCACAAACCAACGGCTCAAGGTGGCTCTGTCCACTGTTTGTTATAAAGTCTTTAACTGAGAGTCAGGCTAATGCTGCGTTCACACGACAGGACTGTAGGAAAATTTGCGCTCTCTGATACCGTGGAGATGCTTGAAAGATAAGCATGCTGAATATATGGTTGTTTTGGGGAACCATGCTATGAGCTACAGACAATAGGTTAGACAGAGGAACACTGCAGCAGCCAGCACCCATGTGCTGTGGGCTATGCATTTGACCTCATATGTCACATATAACATTTCTTTAAATTGTAGCATTAGATGACTTGAGAATTAAATATTAAACTAGACAAACATTTAGCAGAACCAACAATTACATTTTACACATTTAAATATTAAAGGGTTAACAGTGAGATTAATTAAAGCTTAAATGCAGTAAATGTCATGGAAAAGCTGTTTATTAAAGACCACACTTTATTACTGAAATATAGTACAGAAAACAAAAACACAATATAAACACATTATGATGGCAGATTTAATATACTGGATTCAGAAAAGTACAATAAGTTTAATTTGAAGATATTAATATATCCACCATGATCCCTGGAATCCATCATACATTTTAACAGCATTTAAAGCAAACTGCTGGAAGTGTAGACCATTAGCGCATAAATTAAAATATCAACAATTGCTACTTAAAATTGAGTTTATTTAAGGTTAAAGTTAACACAGCAGGGCAGTAAGACTTTTATACAGGAGGTGAAAACATGAAGTTGATGGTGAGGTTTTGATGGTTTTGCTTCCACCTAGAGCTGGAATGGACGCCATTCTATATGTTGGTCATTAAATCTGTTTACTTATGTACTTCATGAAGAGAAGTAAGCAGAAGCTATGGAGGCCTTTGTTCCCTGAGGGAAGTCTGAAAAGCAAAAAAAGGAAATGTACTGAAACCTGTATCATATTTCTTCTTACTCTCATCCACCATGTCAATCGAAACACAATTTATTTAAATAATGACTTTTTTATTTTATGTTCAGTCTTCCAAATTACCATTACACAAACGTTCAAATCATCATAATGTCCAATATCTGATTTACATTTGTTTACATACACTGTAGTATCCTGGTTACTGTGTCAGTTTCAGTCTGACTTTAAATTTAATTATGTTGAATGTAAGGATGCACACGTATTGAACTCTCCTTTCATCCTGCCACCCTGTTTTTACAGCGATACTTTCCCGGTCTAAAGTGTCCTCACATGCTCAAATGGGAAAAAGCTAACAACACATGACCAAAAATGATGTTTCTCATGTGCATGACTCTGAAGAAATCAGGCTAACACAGAAAGATGACTGTAATGTGGTTACTTATTGTACTGTAGCTGAATGGAAAAACACTGATTGCATAATCTCTGCACTGTGCAATCTGTGCACTGTGTCCTCACACACCAAACAGCCTTGTACTATTAATGCTGCAACACATAACCTGCTCTATATTCTCCTATATTTACTGATTATGCAAAATATACTGAAGTTTGTAGTCTATGCAGTGCTCCAAATGATGAGTGGTTTTACCTCTGTGAAGCAGATTAAACGGCAGACCGTAGTTTGGAATGCTATCATCTCTCCTCTCAAAGTACTTAGAATCCAGACCTGCACGGTCTCCACTGAGGACAAGAAGAAAACACATTGTTCACATATTGTTCAGTCCTCCTACTCTTTCTATAGCCTAACAGTGGTATTCTAAAACAAAATTCCACCACAGACAATGCAAACATGTTTTAAAAGGAAAGATAAGATAAACCTTTATTCATCCCACAGTGGGGAAATTTGCAAAGCAGGCTTTGATAAAATATATAGCAGCAAAACTGTGAAAAGAAAGGGGGGGGCGCAATCATCCAAACTCACATCTGTCTGTTGGCTGGCTGCACTACTTGGTGTTCAGCAGGAGTGACATCAACGTCGGCCACAGGAGATCCAGCAGGTTTTCCTGTCTGAGGATAAAAGTATGCCTGGAAAAATACAATGATAACTTTAACTGCCGTCAGTGATAATAGCTGGTGATAACCTCTATCTTGTTTTTCAAGTGAGGCAGGTGGCTTTAACGTTGCCCCCCACAAATGTTGATATAAATAAGCACCATTAATGTTACTTAAGTTGAAGACAGTTGCATTCTATATTTGTATGATAGGAATGAAATATGAAAGTATGATAGTACTGTTAATGCTATAATAGTGTGTAAGTGGGAAGGATAAAACCACCGAAGAGCAAATGACTTTGGCATCGTATGGCTGTAAGCACAGCCAGGAGGTATCTCCTACCCTCAATCCTGTTGTGGATAAAACTGAAGGATTCTCCAAAGATTCAGGTGGCTTTCTGGACAGTTGCTTTTCATTTAGCTGCTTGTTAAGCCAACTTATAACTGTGGAAAAAGAAAAATATAATAGAACGTGAAAGTGGCAAAACTGGCTGGGTGCTTTGATCCTCATACTTTTGGACTGCAATTTATCAGTTTAATGTTAGGAATTATGAAAGTTTAGCCATTCACATGGATTCAGGCAGATGGTAAACCAGATATCATTTTAGTGGACGAGAGCAGGACAAAAAAATTAGGTGCGGCCAGCAGAGAATACTGGCAACGGTAATGGTGGACAGCATTGCCATTGAAAGCTGAAATACTTTTGACTGTCTTTCATGTTGGAATTTCCAACTGAATGTTAGCTACATACCTACATACATAGCCTACATATGAATGAATTAGAATTTGAAGGAATTTACATTTTGCAGGAATCAAACAATTTTAAGTTAGTTAGATTTAAGTTTAGAATATTAAAAGAAAGCTGAATTTTAGGCTATCGTTACATGCATTAAAAGAATAATAACAAAATAATAAGACAAAATAAAGAAAATAATTTTAAAACAAACACACAAAAAACAAAGTTTCATCACAATAAAATCTTAATAAAATCTGTAATCTGTTAATAAAATAGTGTGAATCCTGATGTGTGCTGAACTGCTGCACAAACAGAAGTAGTAGTCAGGGTACAGTAGCCAGACTGTGTAAATGTGGGGACTAAAGGTTAGAAAATTCCCACTTCTCTGGATTACTGATGAGCGCTGATGCTGGTAAATGGATAGTGGTTCATCTTGGAGTATATACATGCATCAAGATGCTGCTGGTGTACTGATGTGCGTCAAATTACACTTAGTTGTCTGTGGCCCTAAAAAGTCCAATGACGTGAAGGCGACAATAAATCATCAGAGCTTATTTTAGATTCTTTTATTCAGGGAAATGTCAAGCTGATAGTGATAGTGAATGCAGAAGATGCAATTCAATTTTTTAAGGAGGTAACTTTAAGAAACAGATAGAAGTTTGGATTATTTTGTAAAATGAAAAAAAAAAACACTACAAGAATTATTAGGATATGAATTGTCTCCAATGGGTAACATAACTATAGTTAGTACAGTTATCATTGAGTGAGACAAGTGTCCTTACCATTCTCATTTGTTTTTAACACCTCTTTGCTTTCGTTTAGCTTCTGTACTGCAGTCTCCAACTGCTCTTTCAGTTTTGAAATCTGTAATAAACAAATTATATTTTCATCAAATTCATGGCAAATCATTTCTTTTGCATTAATTAGCCTAATAAGCTATCTAGCCTACAAACTGATATTAGCAATGTACTCTGTGTCCATGTTTGTAAGTAAGAGAAAGAGACTTAACCAGTGGGAAAGCTAATGTGGGTTGTTGTTAAAGGTCTGTGGCTCATGTTATGGAGCAAGCTGTTGTCTGGCCGTTATGGTCAGTGTAACCGCATGCCTATAATAGAATGCTGACGCAACTTCTTTTAAAATGAAGCCATTTGACGGGCTGTATGGAAAGAAGATCTCAATCTATGCAAACGGAGAACTAACAGTATTGTGATGAATAAAAAAAATTGGAGGCGCCATCACGAAACCAAAAAATATAAAATATAAATTTCTTCACTTTCTACTTGCCATACTGCCTACATGCCTTACTGCCAACACATGTATGATGAAGCAAAAAAAACAAAACTGTATTTATGATATGGCAGATGCGCTGATGCATAGCTGTGACTTACACCACTGCCCAATGAGGGATCCACGTTTCTATGTCTATGGGCAGGCCAGTACCAATAATTACATTTTATAATAATATAATAATATAATAATATCAGCCACTTATTGCTATATTGTGCATCTCTTAAATTTTACTTTAAAAAAATGTCATTTATTATCAAAAGAGTTATAAATTTCTTTGGTCTTGTATAATGACGCATATGTCAGCCCCATTGTCATCGAGTTCATATGTGTAAATGGCCTGTAAGAACAGACAGATGCAGTACAGTTTACTGGGGCAACAGTGTTCTTTTCATTAGGAGCTAAACTGGGCCCAGGCGATTACATTACAACACATGTTTTATCCTCACTGTAGTGTACATTTACAATAAAACCACACTGTCGCTGTTCACTGATATATGGTATTATTGACAAGCGGTGAGATCTGTACATATTCAAAGGCAAAAGACCAGAGAGACAGTCTGTTAAATGCAGTGTGTCTTCAGTTTCCATGATTTGAAGACATACCTGCTCATTCTTGGTGATGAGCTGCTGTTGAGCGCTCTGTAGATCCTTTTCAACATGTTGAAGTTTGTCTGATGTGTCCTGAAGGACCTTCTCCTGGGACACAGTCACAGTGTTTTTAACTTTTATTTTTCCAACTAGGCCTCGAACCTCTCCCTGCAGTTTCTTAATGATACCATTAGCCTGAATAGAAAATAAAATAAAAAGAGGTGAGAAACTGGACTGGACCATATTCAAACTCAAGGTGCAGTTGCTAAACTCAGTTGCCAGTTTGTTAGGTACACCAATCTGTGTTTCATTATTTTGTCCACCCCATTTTTATCAATGAGGCCAAGCCAAAAAAAAGAAAGGTCTATCTCTATAATGTAATACTATTCAACAGCCCAATAAAGTACATCCTCAAATATGATCATACAGTTGAACCAAACACAGTTTAAACAGTTTCAAGAAAAACTAAACATTAGAACCTTCATGAAAGTAGGATTATTGCATGCCTGTTTAGCTAGCTGCACTAGAAACAGGCAACTGAGTGTATCTAAGTATGAACTGTTTTCTCTGTTTTCACAAACCTTTATCAGCTCTTCAGACAGTGACTTCACCGTTGCTTCAAGTTTTCTAATCTGAAGTTCTTTACCTTCAGCAATTTCTTCAACTGATTCCTAGAAAACAAAAAAAAAATTAAAAAAAATTTTAACCTGTAGGTTAAAAATATATAAAGAAAAATTGCCAGAGAACCTACTTACACAATAAATCTGGTGTTATTCTATTTTTGTCTCACTGTCAACAAATCCCTTTAAAAGACCAATACAAAAAATGTGCTAGTGTGTTTCTCAATACTGTGATTTCCTTACCCTGTCTGTGGCTGAAAACCATTGACCAACGTCGTTTTTCATGAATGTTACTCAAACCACAGGAAACTTTGTTTGGGGCTATTTTCAGCACCAGAAGAATCCACATTTAGTGCTCAAGTGAGTGTGTGTGTTTTCTTGGTAATGTCAGAACACGTCACCAGAAAAATAAGATACAAATATGACCCCAATGCCAAAAAAGTTGGGACGCTGTGAAAAATGTTAATAAATATAGAATTTGATGGTTTGCAAATCATTTAAACTCTATATTTAATTGAAAATAGTGCAAAGACAACATATCAAATGTTTGTTGGGACCACTGGAAGTCCACAGATGAATTTGTTCATTGTGTGACTGCATTCCAGTTCAGGAACGGTCTCATGTCTCATGCTGAGAACAAGGGGACATGCTGTGGACAAAGAAACCCAACTCCCACAGTCCTGTTAAGATCTAGGTGTTAACTCCAGCCAGGACCCCTCTCCAAGCCCTCTCTTTAACTCACTTCCTTTCTCTTCAGCTCCATTAGGAACAGGACTCTTCTCTTCAGCTCTGCCTCAGAGACCAAAGCTTCTGCCCTCAGCTCCAACGAGGGAGCATAAACTTGCTCTCTGAATGTGACCTGCTCATGGCAGTCACACCTAACTTGGTAAGAACCAAGATAAGGACCAACAAACAAGGTTCTCCCACCAGCAGCTGCAACACAAGCCTGCTTGCGGATTTCCCAAAAGGTGCAACATAGCCCATTAGCACAGAGATGCTAACTGCTGACCAAGGAGCCACCAGCTTCCTCTGACCTGCACAGCCAAAGACTACAAACCTTCTCAGCTTGGATCCTCCACAACCACAGGCTCTTAAGCTAACAAACGTTCCTCTTTCCTCCTTCTTCTAAAAGGACTGGTAACTACACGGGGCATAGACAGTTAGACAAGCTAGCTAAACACGGCTAAGCACAGGACTGTTGGACTTTAATGAACATATGTTGATTCAATAACTTGTTATTGAGCTTTAAAGTTTCATTGTTGTGATAAGATAATTAAGTTAATTCTTTTTTGATCCCCCAGAGGGGAAATTTGGGAATACTAGGGGGATACTAGGATTAGTTAGCCAAACTGTAAATTGATGTTAGTTGTGCTTCACACAGACATCTTTACTAACTTAGCATCCTCTAGCCTACACACATCACACACTCTCCCTCCCCCGGCAGCCATCCTTGGGGCCGGCCATCTTGTGTGTAGCCTCCCTTTTGTTTAAGCCATGCGGTCTTGACACCTTTTGGCTCAGCTATCTTGCTAGTGTCTGTTACACACACACACACACACACGTATAAAGTATATGTTATTAGACAAGTTATGTGTTTTGTTTTTATTATCTTTAATAAATGCTTGGAAATATACATACTGTGTCTTTAATGTGGTACAAGAGTGAATAATGCCAACCTCTACTCTGCCAAGAACTCTGAAAAAATTGATAGCCAAACTGCCCATAAGCAGATTCCCTACATGGTGAAACTGAAAATTTTGATTGTTTTATGAAAAATATATGCTCATCTTAAATTTAATGCCAGCAACATGTATCAAAAAAAGATGGGACAGGGGCATGTTCACCACTGTGTTGCATGACCTATTCTTTTAACAACACTCAGAGAAGTTGCTGGCGTTTCTCAATCATGTCGCAAATTAACCTAATTAGTTGGGAGATGTTCCTCCAGGTGTTTTTTTAAGCATTACACAACTTGTGTCTTGTTTAATCAAATTAAAAATGAGCACTTATTTTTCATAGAACAACAACATTTTTCAGTTTCAGCATCTGATATGTTGTCTTTGCACTATTTTCAATTACCTATAGGGTTTAAATTATTTGCAAACCATCGAAATTGGGGTTGTAAGAAAATCATGCAATCACAGACCAATTAAAGCGGACTAAACTTGGTCTATGGAAAACAGCCCAAGCAATCCAAATGAGGAACTCTAAATTTAAAAATGTATTAAGACAGGGGATATGATATTGTGTCTATCAGGATATGCTAAAAGTGTAACTTAAGCTCACTAATTATGCTGTTGATTTTTTTCCCCATAAAGGCTTTTCGGGTGATTGAAAAAACATGCATTTGAAGTTGCAACTCTTACTTTCTGCTGTTGAGTGGCTTCCAGCACCTCTTTTGTGCGGGACATGAGCTGGCCCTTATCTTTTATCTCCTGTTCCAGTACGGCCACTCTCATCTGCAGCTGGCTCACCAAACGCTCCTTCTCATGGACCTCTGTGTCTAGAGTGCCATTCTCCCTTCTGAGAGACAGGACCTGCTGCTTCAAATGCTGGCACTCCTACACCCATAACAACAGATAATCATTATTTAAATAATCATTATCATCTATATGAGGGGACAAAGGAACAGAATAACTTACACTCAGTACAGGAACTCTGCATTAAGTGTTCCCTAAACTCAATTAGAGGTGTTGATGGTCATTTTAAAGACCAGAGTTTGTATTGTTATTAAACAAATATCCTAATAATGTCAGTTGGTCAGGAGTGGGCAGGATCTGCTCTTTGCTGGTGCAATTTTACTATGATATACAGTCTACTTCACCAAAAATGTGCTTAACAACACTGAGACGTATGTGTTTTCAAGCACACATATAATAATATGAGATACTCATTAGGTAATTTTGTTTCAGCAGCTAATGCGAGACTTTATTTCTTGCTTTCTGAAGCGAGATGAAGTGCCAATAACAGGTTTCTTGATATATAGTGGAAGGTCTCAGTCAGGGTCAGTAGTGCTTTTGACAGCTCTGGGGAAAGTCATGCTGGAAAGAAGAGATCATTTATAGACAGTCCTTTACTATTTAATTTTAGCATCTTCAAAACCAAGTTTAGAATTGTTGTGCAATTTAATATGACCAACAAGCTGAACTGTCATAATATTCGCTACGTCATTATTTATTTGACAAAAACATCACTATTCACCTATTTGTCACATAAACTCAAAAGGAAAAGATCTCTGAACTATGTGAAAAAAGTAAGTTAAAAATAAATAAATTTAAAAAATGAAATTTCAGGGGCTGCACGGTGGTGGTTAGCACTGGCGCCTCACAGCTAGAAGATCCCTGGTTCGCGTCCTGGTTAGGGATCTTTCTGTTAGTTTGTGAGTTTGCATGTTCTCCCTGTGCAGCGTGGGTTTTCACCGGGTACTCCGGCTTCCTCCCACAGTCCAAAAACATGCTGAGGTTAATTGAATATTCCAAATTCTCCGTAGGTGTGTATGTGAGTGTGTGTGTTTGTTTGTGTGTGGCCCTGCGATGGACTGGTGACCTGTCCAGGGTGTCCCCTGCCTTCGCCCTAAGTTGGCTGGGATAGGCTCCAGCCCCCCCGTGACCCTGCAGAGGATTAAGCGGCGTACATCGTACAGATGTACAGATAATGGATGGATGAAATTTCAAGGCCAACCAAGGCCCTATCGCACTTTTTTTTATTGCAAATTTCCCCACTGCGGGACAATAAAGGTTTATCTTATCTTATCCAGGTTGTTTTCTCCTGACTAGATGTACGTCGATATGGATAAAAGCGTGTGCTAAATGAAATGCTAGAAATTGTAAGTGTAAAAACGTTTTTGCAATGCTGTTTTCCAATTTTGTTGCTTCCATCCAGCTTCTCTAATTAGATAACTTTGATAAAAATGCTTGGTTGGAAACGGCTTTGTGTTTCCCATTTGCATATTAACTTTTAAAAATTTTTGTTACTGCATTATGCTGTTAATACAACCCAACACTTCCTGGACCCGTTTCAAATTAAAAGCCCTATAGTATTTTAGTGGACAGAATCTCTTTCCTTTCTAACAAGGCTTTTATTGTAAAACAAAAAAAAATCCATTGACTTTCAAGGTTCCATGAGGGCACTTCCAATGTAGCTATTGCCGTTCTGTGGTATGTACAAAATACAGTTTGGCTCGGACATAAACACATTGACACACACTGGCACATACACCCTCAGTGAGTACCCTTGATTTTTTCGCCAGGACCTGTATATGGTACCAGCCTTCATTTATTCTTGTCAACCATGCCCCTGGCCATTATCAGGCTACGTTCAGACAGCAGGCAGAGGTGGCCCAGCTATTTTCTTTGCTCATATATGACTCAGATCTCCTTTTTCATGACAGTGTGAACAGCACAAACCATGGACCATGGACTCTTATCTTTTCAATCTGATTTGGAATATGTTCACACATGGTCCTAAATCAGGTTAGTTTTTTTCTGCGCAGTCTGAACAGTCTGAATTCATGCGACTTTACAACACTCACACGCCTAAGCTGAAGGTTTTGCCATGTGACTCTTGTGAAGAAGTGCTAACAAGATGTAGTTAAAAGTAGCCTTGACACCCTGAAATTTTGGATGAAATCTGTTTCTGTGAAGCCATTCAAGTCACAATCCCGTCACTCCAGGCTCCACCTCTGTACAGAAGTAGCAGCCATCGCTCCATAAAAAGCCTTAATTAAATGTTTTTCTTTCTTTGTTCCTATCCTCTTCCGTGTTATCATCTGCTCACAAATGTGTTGCCTTACACTGCACATCAGCTTATAAATGAAACCGTAAACGCTGACTATGTACAGTTGCATGCACAAGTTTGGATACTCTTGGTTAGAATCTGTTACTGTGAATAGTTAAGTAAGATAAGATATACCTTTATTCATCCTACACAGGGGAAATTCACAAGTAGAAGATTAACTGATCTTCAAAAGGCATTAAGTTAAAGATGAAACATTCTTTTCAATGTTTAAGCAAGAATAGTGTATTATTTTTGTTTTGTGCTATTTTAGAGTGAAAAAGGAAAGGAGCGCCATACAGAACTTTGGGAACCTCCAAGAGATTTGAGCTCTCAGATAGCTAACAAAGTCTATGACCTAAAATAGCTTGTTAGGGCTATGGCTTGCTCATAATCGTTGCTTGGAAAGGCAATGTGATGCAAATTTCAAAGCTCAAAAACTTCTAGAGAGAACTGCTTGGAGGATTGCTAGAAAAGAAAATCACAACCCCTGTTAGACCGCAAAAGACCTTCAGGAAGATTTAACAGACTCTGGAGTGGTGGTGCACCATTCTACTGTGCAGCAACACCTGCACAGATATGACCATCATGGAAGAGTTGTCAAAAGAAAACCTTTCCTGCCTCCTAACCACAAAATTCAGCATCAGAAGCTTTAAAAGGAACATCCAAACCAGCCTAAAGAATTTGGAAACAAGTCCTTTAGTGTGATGAAGTTAAAATTGAACTTTTTGACCACATTGAGCAAAAGTATGTTATGTTAAGTATGTTGTTATGTTAAGTAAGCATGGAAGCAAACATCACACCATCTGTAAAAAAGATGACAAGAGGATGGCTTCTACAACAGGACAATGATTCTAAACGCACCTCAAAATTCACAATAGACTAACTCAATAGGTACAAGCTGAAGGTTTTACCATGGCCCTCACAGTCCCCCAACCTAAACATCATCAAAAATACATAGATAGACCTCAAAAGAGCATGCAAGGGCATGCAAGACAGCCCAAGAATCTCACAGAACTAGAAGCCTTTTGCAAGGAAGAATGGGTGAAAACCACCCAACAAGAATTGCTACAAAAAGTGACCAGGGTATGCAAACTTTTGCTTCAAGCTCTTTTCCTTTTTCGTTATTTTGAAATTGTAAAAAAATTGAAATAAAAAAGTAATCTTGCTTTAAAAAAGTAAACAAGTGTTTCATCTTTACCTTTATGACATGCCTTTTACTCACTTAACTATTCAAAGTAACAGAAATGTTGACCAAGTTTAAACCAAACTTTGGCATGCCACTGTATACTTCTGTACCTCAATGTGCTGCGTGTGACATCGTATTATTCTTTTGCACATGTGGATCAGTTCAGGACCATGAGCAGTTGACTCTGGAATTTGATATTGGCCACACTTAAAAAATAATGTTAACAGCCAAAAAAAACTGCCTTAGAGCAGCCTTAGAGACTAGCTGGTGAGCATTTAATAGTTAGAGCCAAATATTTTCCTCAAGAGTTGGTCCAAAAACAGAGCTATAAATGGAGAGTGAATATTACTTAAATTCACCAGGGGGCCAGATACAAACAAATGATAATGTTGTTCTGTAACTGCTAGATGTGCAAATTCCCAATTGCTTGCCAACAGGTTCACTCAAAAGGTAATATGTCAATATTGTTTTCACAACTTGTTTACAACACTGACCCCAAGTGCCCAATTAAAACAATCAGTTATTGCAAGTTTAAAACTCCAGCAGTCGTTCCTCATCCAGCCTCTTCATTGACTTACCTCTTCTGTACCCACTGCTTTAATCTTCAGGTCTCTGATGACAGACTCATTCTTGTATTTCCTCTCCGTCAGCTCTTTGCAGGAGGTCTCCAGTTCAGTCAGTCTGCTATGAAGCTGCTGGCTGCTCTTGTTATGAGCATTCTCTAGCTCCTGACGGAGCTGTTCAGTCTGCTGCTGAAGCCTGCTCTGTAACTGAAAGACATCATTAAGACTTGCCAAATAAACATCTGTAACAACTCTACTTCTTTGCTGTTAATCCATATGTTTGATATGTTCCAAACAAATGAAAAATCCCCAACAAATCCCTACATACACTACATTTAGCAGAGCTTCAGAGCTACACAACACAAAGAGAGTTTATGTATGTTGTGGACAAATAACATAATCATAATGCAATTACATAGGTTTCTTTTTATAAATTAATGTCCTTTAACAACAAACACATTAGAAACATAGCCCAGTGCAGATAAGGAGTCTTACCTCTACAGACTTTTCTCTTTCTGACTGTAACTCCTGAGAATGACGGCTGGACAGACAGCTGGTCTGACTGGTCCACTCTAAGTGCAGTTTGTCCAACTCTTTAGTCTTCTCAGAAAGAGTCTGTGAGCAAAATGCAGATATGTTAAGTAGTTTCTTTTTTAACCATTCCAAAAACAGCCATTGTTATTTTTACACAAAACTGTTTGTTTACATTATTCCGCATCAAAAGTTAATGTCACAGGTGATGAAAGCAGTCTGCATTTAACTATAAATTAATATGGGTGACTGTTACAGTATTTGTTGTCCATGGCCAATTAATACTGATTGAAAATAATCTCCTTCAGTTCATTAAATCCTTGCAGCAGGAAGAAATCTTGGAAACATCAGAGACATCTTCGCAGCTGCAATTGCTCTGGTTCATTCATAATGATTATGCATCAGGCACAGGCTACTACAGTTGAGTGAGTAGAATGCTTTACAGGCTCCATCTAACCAACTGCAAATTGTATATGGCAGTTATTGATCCTAACCTTCTGACACTGGGACACACATGTTCAGGGCTATATTTTCAAAATTTGGCAAATCTACATTGATGTTTTTTTATTTTCTATTTCATCTTTTTCTTCATCATTTGATATTATGTCTGTATGTGAGGGGCCAGTATGCTGCCTCTTTATGTGGGAGATGCACTTGCAGAAATAAATAAGGTTTTAAACACCTAAAGTCCAATGACAATACACACCTGTTGAGCATAACTCAGCTGCCTGGACAGATCATCTTCAGTCTTCTTAAGCTTCATCTCTAGAGCCTGTTTATCTGCCTGAAACATTGAGATGACACATCTTTACAAACATGACTTAGAAAATGAATGCTTTGGTAAGACACTTCCACTGAAATTACTTTTCGGCTTACCAGCTAAGGCCTAAATCTTCCTAAGATATCCATGTGAATGTTTGCAAATCTGTTGATTTTCAAATTAGAAGACATTTCCTCTCCTGATCTATTTATTTATATTTTGCTATGATCTTTTGAAAAGTAGAACAATACAAGAGTATCAGTTCATTGAACTGCTTTAACTCAACCTGCTGAAATGTACAAGCAATATACAAGAGGATCACTTCAATCAACACCACAGATCTAAAAGCACTGTATGGATTAACATCTCTGGATGATGAATTATGCTGAATGAACCAACCTTCAGAGAGGAGAGACACACTGCCAGATATTCTTTAACCTCTTTGTCAGAGCCTTGAGCAAGCCGTAAAGACAAGTGGTTCAGGTGTTTGAATGCGTTTGTCTCTACAACACTGAAATTGGCAGGGCCTTCAAGCACTGAAGACTGACATGACAAGTGCAGAAGAAACCTGTGAAAAAAATATAATAAATAGTCAAGTAGTGTGTGATGTTGTTTTACTGGAGTACATTAGAATTACATTAGAGAGTTTCTCTAATATTTTGTTGAAAATGTAACCACATACATGTCATATTCTCTACAAGAATGTGTAAGTATCCAAATCAACTAATCTGAGCATTATTTACAATTTCATAGGTTGCAACAACATTTATGTAAAAAAGGGGAGTTATTAGGACTGATGCAAATTAGTAAATAATGTAAAGCTGAATTTATTTAGTTGAACAGTGTAATGTCATGTGGTTTGCATTTCTTCCTACCTTGGATTGTCCAAATCTTGTTCAGAATAGCATAGATTAAGCAGGTCAATAAACTTTTGAGGAAAAGACGCAAAGTCTATCAGTAGCCCCTGCTGGACTTTCAAACTACACAAACAATGACAAAGAAGGAAAACATCACTGAAAGTGAGAGAACGCTTGTTCATTCCATCTTAAATTCAAACACTGAGCAATGCAATGTTTACAATTCTACCAATACTTACCTTTGGAAATCTTCTTCTGATATAGAGAGGCTGAAGAGAAAATATGGATCTATATCATCTGTTAGTTTTATTAGAAGATCCTGATATGAACAAAAACAGCACAAAGTTAATCACCAGGAACAAAACCTGTCTTTAACAGTCAAACAATAATGGTCAAATGACTGAGGTGTACAGTGCAGTCAAAGGGAGGGCAGGAATAGGTGTAGGCCTCATAGTGTTAAGTATTTTTTATAATTAGCTGCCTACTATAAACCTACAGAGAACATTATATAAAGATACTAAATTGTTAATACCAAACTTCTACTCACCCTTTTGTGTACTGGACTTGTTGTCATCTGCAGCTCAGTGGTGACACGTATATTTGCTTTCCTGTAAAATAAATTGTTAATACTGGTGAAAAAACACTCAAGCAGTATGTATGATATAATCTTAGGCAATAAAAATATTATTGGCACAATCATTTCAAAAAAGTGAACCAGTTATAATTGCCCTGAAACTGAACATGATAATGTCATTAACAAGAAAAAAAAATCTGTGATGTCACACAGTTTTGAATAGCAACACAAGTATCAAGTACTTTTTCTGGGACTATGGAGGCAGTTTTACATGCTTAGCTGCACTCGAGGGCCTGGCCCCCAACTCTGTCTGGTTCCTCTAGAGGTGATAGCCTAGAAGAAAATGGTGTCTGAACAGAGGACCATCTTGGACAGCATTCCCACCCCTTACACACTGGTCAGAAGGGGCCAACACAGACTGGCTCTGTGGCCTGTGATATATGTGGCCTTGCACAGTTGGGAGTGTGTCCCCTTCTTCTTATTTACTTACATTACAAACATTAAAAACATGCATACATATTTGACACTGCTAATTACTGGAACTTAATGGCATTACCACACCTTACAGGGTGTATTTGGTACATTGTTGTTTTGGTCATACATTGCCCATACTCATACAGATTTTTCATGGCACAGTGGTTTAAAGAGGGATATTTTTTTCCTCATTGTCATTCAGTCAGTGATGCTAACTCAATAGCTGAAGTGCAGGGTATAATTCAGTGGTTGTCAGCAATTACGACACAAAATATAAACGTTATAAACATAACGTGAAATTAACAAGGTTAGTCATCACTGTTGTATATTCATGTACGTATGGTATGTCACATCTAACTAAAGATAACTAAAAGATAAACTAAATTCTGGACATTATTTGTCTTTTGTCTTGCACTAACACAAATATAAAAACATTAGAAAGACCCCTTTGCAATGGTCTTAAGTTGAAATGTGTAGCATCTCTTTGACGTACTTACGCTACGAAATGTCACGTCAACTTCCAGTCTTACCTTTCTTCACAGTCCCTACACCGCACGTTCACTTGCAATACTTTGCTAAAGATATCCTCCATGTTTTTAACAAACTAAACGAGTCTTTCACTGGGACAGTAAACAGACACGTTAGTAAACAGGTTAATGTTAAAGGCACAAATATGAGGAGAAGCGGCTAATACTGCGATGCTTTAATTTCCATCAGACGGACCCTTCTGATTTTCATTGATAGTCCCTCAGTACTGTTGATTTGGCGGTTTCCAGCCGCCAGTTGAATCGCCTAGGAAACGGAAGGAGAATCTTTTTTCTTCGTTTTTTTTTTTTTTTTTTTTTTGGCGGTTGGCAAACAACTTTTACGTGCATTACCGCCACCTACTGAATTGGAGTGTGGACCAGAACAGGTTTTATCATAATCCTATATTCTTCTGTTTAGTCCGGTCTTTTCCCTATACCCGACATGAGTTCAGTTGTAATAACTCCCTTACTTCAAGTTAGATGCGATCTTTTTCCAATCTGTTTTTGAGAATATGTCTTTCCTGCTGGTACTGAGAACAATAAACCGTTAGCCTACATGTCTCTTCTTTTAATAATTAATATTAACTAAATAATTAACTAAATTAATTAAATATGTTTAATACATATGTTTGCTTCTGCTTTTAATATTACAAGAACTATTACAAGAACTGGTATAATGACTATAAGAAAGGGTCTGTATTGGCAATGTTCCATTCAAATATGTGTTTCATGTTGTTCACAATGAAAAGGAAACAAGGATGGAGCTTAAGGTGGATTTCATAATAAGAAAACCAGAAGGTATCTCTAAGATTATTACACTGTCTTAACAGCGGTCTATCAATTATTCCCTAAATGCATCTTTATATCCAAATGAGCATTCCCAGTGATGACCAGTACAAATAACTGGGCTTGATGCTTGGACCTTCTTGTTGAGCCTCTTATTATGTTATATCAGTGGTGGGTAGAGTAAACAACAACGGTACTCAAGTAAAAGTACTGTTACTTTATAATATAATGACTCAAGTAGAAGCAAAAGTACTCATAAAAATAAGTACTTGAGTAAGAGTAAAAAAGTACCTCGTAAAAAAACTACTCAAGTAGTGAGTAACTTCAGATGCAATTTCTTACTTCAAAAACAAAAACTGTTTCCACTGACATCAGCTGAGATATTGACCTGTTCCTCAAAGGAGTTTAGCTTGAAGCTAAACAGTAACATCAAATTTGACGGTGAATGATCTCAAACGTTATTATTTATTATTGCTGAAACAGAAATTTTAACTGACTGACTGTGATCGGCTGGAGGCTGAAAAGTTGACATATAACATTACGCCAGCTTATTAAAGTACCGTAACCGGCGCCGAAGTCGGCCGGTACTAGCGGGTTAGCCGGCCGGTAACACCGGGTTAGCCGGCTAGCTCGGTGAGACGCCGGCAGTTAATCTTCTGCCATGTTGTTGAGCTACAGTGAGGTGAAGGAGGGCCGTGGAGGGGCGGGGCACACCTCCGTCCACCTGCGGTGCTGCCGCTGTGATTGGTTAAGGATGTGTCCCTCAGCTGAGAGCTGCAGAGCTGCGTCTGAGCTCATCTCAATTTATTTATAGATAAATTAATGTAACGACAAGCATGTAGCCCAAAGTAACGGAGTAGAAGTACATATATTTTCTCACAAATTTACTCGAGTAAGAGTAAAAGTAGTCTGCAAAATAACTATTCTTAAAAGTACAATTTATCAAAAAAATACTCAAGTACATGTAACGGAGTAAATGTAACGCGGTACTACCCACCACTGGTTATGTGACATTCACTATTATAAACAGCAAGAAATGAATGATTGCCTCAGGCAAGCTAACAAGCAGAGTGCAGACTGGGACATTTATACATTCAGATCATATTGCAAATTTCACATTGCATCACATTGCAAATTTCCCCACTGTGGGACAAATAAAGGTTTATCTTATATTATCTTATACCAACACTTTAAACCTGTCAACTCCTGACCTCTTGTGGATAAATCGAGTCAAATAACATTTCACATACAGATCAAATTTGGTGCAACATGGGAGAATTTTGTGTCACTATATTAGCATATGCAGTGTAGGAAAACCAGGAATGGAATGGAATATCACCAGAAGACCCTCCTAAAGTCCCTTTCTTCTCTTAGGAA